>CM048744.1:205104637-205854637 GCA_026315105.1 Locusta migratoria | reverse complement strand
TAGCTGCTTCATGCGCTTGCTGCTTGAGCCACTAACGATATCACACAAACCAAAAGAAAACGTTTGTGGATAATTTCTCGCTTTTTAGAGTTATCTCTATATCTTGGCATTATGGCATTTATTAGTCAGATATTGCAGAGTGCAGAATACTTCAAAACAGAAATTTTGTAGCACTGAACTATGTAATCTAGCAGGCAGACGCTCGCCTCGAAATGACCCTCATCAGCAGAAGGCAAACACGTGATTTCTGCTGCGTGCCCTCACGCTATTGCCCGTCGTTCTTCGGAAAAGAATCCAACGAACTAAGAAGCGAGATACGTTTGGCATAATAGTTCGTGACCGGTAACGCAATTTTAGTTCGTGACCGGTAACGAATATTTTAGTTCGCGGCCGGTAACGCATAGTTTAGTTCGCGACCGATCGCGCATATTTTAGTTCGCGACCTGTAGCTCTCCGTTTAGTACGCAGCTCGGCCACGAAGTAGGTCACTCTTTTTAGTTCGTCCGCTCTTTTTGGCTTTTGCTACCGCTACTAAAAGACCCCTTTCTTTTGTTATGGCAGTCTTTTTATATAATGATCAGTGTTGCCCAAGCATGTGCTATTACCCGTATTTTTGGGCAATTAGACATCAAATACTTGAGCAAAGAAGCCAGTTATACACACGAATAGGTGATACAATGTTATTCAACTACTTTTCATACAGAGTACTCGTATTATTTTATTTTTAAAATGGATTTATTTATTTATTTAATAGGTCATTGAAGGAACATTTGGCATATTTTGCAGATAATGTTCCTCGTCAGTCTTCGGAAAAGGAGCGGACGAACTAAGAGGCTATGCCCACATCTACAGAGGTCAAAGGGATTGATTTCCTCGCTCTGCCACATTGCATTTGTAACGATCCTGTTTCTTCCAACTTCTTCACGATATTCTTCAGAGCCGTCACAGTTATCGGACCAAAACGTTTTATCGCGTTCTTTAATGACGGAATTTCCTTAACGTTCCTTCCGCAGGGTCATTGTTCTTGTAAGAAAGCTTCACAGCAGAGCTCTAACCTGCATTGAAATACCAATGAAAATATGCAATAGGAGGCAAGAGACACGAAACACGCTGTTTATGCTTACAGCGCCACATATTGATGAAGTTAGGAACTTTTTTATATTAAAATTTTAGTTGTTAATTACCGGTTTCAATCAATAGAGACTATCAGCAGATGTATACGAGTACCACGATGATGGCAAACGGTAGGGGTGGACCCAGGAGGTCGCTCAGTCGTCCATGAAATAAAACAACTCTTTTGCCATGAGGACTGTTTTCAGTTATATATGTAACTATTATATCAACATAGCTGAATTTCTCCATTATGCCTTCTAACATTAAAGTTAGGAACAATATTTTATTTTATTATTGTCTATTTTGTGCTTCCCATTGCGTTTTCCCCTACGTCTAGTACGTTCATTCCAAATATGCAAACATTCTGGCCCGTGGCTCTTTTTGTACAGTATATTCAACTTATACTGAAACAAGACAGCGGTTATTAGAGTCGAAGGGCAAGAAAGGGACGCAGAGGTTGGGAAGGGAGTAAGACAGGGTTGTAGCTTTTCGCCAATGTTGTTCAATCTGTACGTTGCGCAGGCAGTGGAGGAATGGAAGGAGAAATTTGGAGAAGGCAATAAAGTGCAGGGAGAAGAAATAAAAACATTGCGGTTTGCCGATGAGATATTATTCGGTCAGAGACCGCAAAGGATCTGGAAGAGCAATTGAATGGAATGGACAGTGTCTTGAAAGGAAGATATAAGATGAACATTAACAAGAGTAAAACGAAGGTAATGGAATGCAATGTCAGAAAATCAGGCGATGCTGAAGAAATTAGATTATGTAATGAGACGTTAAAAGCAGTAGATGAATTTTGTTATTTGGGTAGCAAGATAACTTCTGATGCCCGAAGTAAAGAAGATATAAAATGCAGAATGGCTATGAGAAGAAAAGCGGTTCTAAACAATCGAAACTTGTTGTTGTTGTTGTTGTTGTGGTCTTCAGTCCGGAGACTGGTTTGATGCAGCTCTCCACAATACCCTATCCTGAGCAAGCCTCTTCATCTCCACATAAGAACGGCAACCTACATCTGTCTGAATCTGTTTACTGTATCCATCTCTTGGTCTTCCTCTGCGATTTTTACCCCACACACTTCCCTCTAATGCTAAATTCACAATTCCTTGATGTCTAAGAATGTGTCCCACCAATCTATCCCTTCTTTTAGTCAAGGTATGCCAGAAAATTCTTTTCTCCCCAATTCTGTTCAGTACCTCCTCATTAGTTACGCGATCCACCCACCTAAACTTCAGCATTCTTCTGTAGCACCATATTTCAAAAGCCTCAATCCTCTTCCTGTCCGCACTGTTTATCGTCCATGTCTCACTCCCATACAAGGCAACACTCCATACAAATGACCTCAGAAAGGACTTCCTTAGGCTTAAATCAATATTCGATGTTAACAAATTTCTCTTTTTCAAGAACGCTTTTCTACCCATTGCCATTCTGTATTTTATATCCTCTGTACTGCGACCATCATTTGTTATTTTACTGCCCAAGTAACAAAACTCATCTACCTCCTTTATTGCTTCGTTACCTAATCTAATTCCTTCAGCATCACCTGATTTTCTTACACTGCACTCCATTACCCTAGTTTTGCTCTTGTTAATCTTCATCTTATATGCACCTTTCAGCACACTGTCCATTCCGTTCAATTGCTCTTCCAGGTCCTTTGCTGTATCTGACAGGACTACTATGTCGTCAGCAAAACGCAATGTTTTTAATTGTTCCCCCTGAACTTTTATTCCTTCACCAAATTTCTCCTTGCTTTCCTTTATAGCTTGTTCAATGTACAAATTGAATAACATTGGAGAAAGGCTACAACCTTGTCTCACTCCCTTCCCAACCACTGCATCCCTTCCATGCCCTTCAACTCTGACAACCGCTGTCTGGTTTTTGTACAAGTTGTAAATAACCTTGCGCTCCCTATATTTTACTCCTGCTTGCTTCAGAACTTTAAAGAGTTTATTCCAACCAACATTGTCAAAAGCCTTCTCCAAATCTACAAAAGCTAGAAATGTAGGTTTGCCTTTTCTTAATCTATCTTCTAGGATAAGCCGTAAAGTGACTATTGCCTCCCGAGTTCCTACATTTCTCCTGAACCCAAACTGATCTTCCCCGAGGTCGGCTTCTACCAGTTTTTCCATCCTTCTGTATATAATTCGTGTTAATATTTTGCAACCATGACTTATTAAACTGATGGTTCTGTAGTTTTCACACCTGTCTGCACCCGCTTTCTTTGGAATGGGGATTATAACATTTTTCTTAAAGTCTGAGGGTACTTCGCCTGTCTCATACAGCTTACACACCAGGTGAAACAGGTTTGTCATGGCTGGTTCTCCCAGAGACTTCAGTAGCTCTGAGGGAATATCATCTACTCCAGGGGCCTTGTTTCGACTTAGGTCTTTCAGGGCTCTGTCAAATTCTTCTCTCAGTACAGTATCTCCTATTTCATCTTCATCTACATCCTCTTCCATTCCTACAATATTGTCTCGAAGTTCATTTCCTTTGTAGAGCCCCTCTATATACTCTTTCCACCTTTCAGCTTTCCCTTCTTTGCTGAGAACTGGTTTTCCATCCGTGTCCTTGATATTCATAGAGCTGTTTTTCTTATCTCCAAATGTTTCTTTTATTTTCCTGTAGGCTGCATCTATTTTTCCCCTATTTATACATTCTTCTACATCCTTGCATTTGCCTTCTAGCCACTCCTGCTTAGCCATTTTGCACTTCCTGTCAATCTCATTTCTTAGTCGTCTGTACTCCATTTTGCCTGTTTCATTAACTGCATTTTTATATTTTCTCCTTTCATCGATTAAATTTAGTATCTCCTGTGATATCCAAGGATTTTTCGTAGGTCTTGCCTTCCTACCTATTTTGTCCTCTGCTACTTTCACTATTTCATCTCTCAATTTTACCCATTCCTCCTCTACTGTTTTATTTTCCCCTGTTTCTGTCAATTGTTGCCTAAAGCTCCCTCTGAAATTCTTAAGAACCTCAGGTTCCTTCAATTTATCCAGGTCCCATCTCCTTATTTTCCTACCTTTTTGTAGTTTCTTCAGTTTCAGCCTACAGTTCATAACCAACAAGTTATGGTCGGAGTCTATATCTGCCCCTGGGTACGTCTTACACTGTAAAACCTGGTTCCGAAATCTATGTCTTACCATTATAAAATCTATCTGGTATCTCCCGGTGTCTCCTGGTCTCTTCCACGTATACAAACTTCTTTTGTGATTCTTGAACCAGGTGTTTGTTATAACTAAATTATGTTCCGTGCAAAATTCTACCAGGCGGCTTCCTCTTTCATTCCTTTTGCCAAGACCATATTCACCTACTATCTTCCCTTCCCTTCCTTGTCCCACTACCGAATTCCAGTCTCCCATAACAATTAAGTTTTCCTCTCCCTTAATTGTCTGAATAATTTCCTTTAGCTCCTCATATATTTCTTCGATTTCCTCATCATCGGCAGAGCTAGTTGGCATATAAACCTGTACTACTGTTGTCGGTGTTGGCTTCGTATCTATCTTGACAATGATAATGCGATCGCTGTGCTGGTCATAGTAGTTTACCCGCATTCCTATTTTCTTATTCATTATCAATCCTACTCCTGTGATACCCCCAATTGATTTTGTATTTATAATCCTGTACTCACCTGACCAGAAATCCTGTTCATCCTGCCACCGAACTTCACTAATCCCCACTATATCTAACTTCAACCTATCCATTTCCCTTTTTAAATTTTCTATTTTTCCTACTCGATTAAGGGATCTAACATTCCACGCTCCGACCCGTAGAATGCCAGTATTGTCTTTCCTGATGATCACATCCTCCTGGGTAGTCCCCGCCCGGAGATCCGAATGGGGGACTATTTTACCTCCGGAATATTTTACCCGAGAGGATGCCATCATCATATGTTCATACAGTAGAGCTGCATGTCCTCGGGAAAGGTAACGGCTGTAGTTTCCCCTTGCTTTCAGCCGTTCGCAGTAGCTGTGTGGCAAAGCCACATTAGCTGATGTTACAAGGCCAGCTCAGTCAATCATCCAGACTGTCGCCCCTGTAACTACTGAAAAGGCTGCTGCCCCTCTTCAGGAACCACACGTTTGTCTGGCCTCTCCACAGATACCCCTCCGCTGTGGTTGCACCTACGGTACGGTTATCTGTATCGTTGAGGCACGCAAGCCACCCCACCTCGGCAATGTCTGTGGTTCATGGGAGTGGCGAAACTTGTTAACATCCAATATTAATTTAAATGTTATAAAGTCCTTTCTAAAAGCATTTGTCTAGAGTGTAGCATTGTATGGAAGTGAAACGTGGACAATAAGGGGTTCAGATAAAAAGATGATAGAAGCTTTTGAAATGTGGTGCTACAGACGAATGATAAAAATTAGATGAGTAGCTCATGTAACTAATGAGGAGGTGCTTAACCGAATCGGGATAGATTGGTTGGGCACATTCTGAGACATCAAGGAATTGTCTATTTAGCATTAGAAGGAAGCGTGTGGGGTAAATATCGTAGAGGGAGACCAAGGGACGAATATAGTAAGCAGACTCAAAAGGATGTAGGTTGCCGAACGTATTCTCAGATGAAGAGACTTGCACAGGACAGGGTAGCGTGGAGAGCTGCATCAAACCAGTCTGCGGACTGAAGACCACAACAACAACAACATTTTGAAGAGCGTTTCCAATATTCTTTCGACAGATATTTACATTACTTGGTTTTTGACATCAGTATTTCAATTTTTGCGACGCAGAGGGTATTTTCTTTCGCTGCTAGTAACGCGAAGCGCGTGAAGTTGTTATTTTATCTCCGTGTACTGGTGCCTTTTAAACTTTCTCGGATTTCTCAAGAGTCTCTAAGTTGTGGAGAGGATATCCTTTCCATCTTCCGGAAAAGTAAGAAAGATAAAAAGGAGCATTTCCAGAGAACCTAAATGTCTGGGGAGAAGTTTCTCGGTCACTTTCTTGCGGTGTGGACAGCATCATTCTCCGCTCCCTGAAACTTGCTTCCGGACCTTCGACAAGAGGAGGGGGACAAGATCTGGCTGCAGGAGGGGCCGTCATGTGGCTGAAACGTGATCAGTCTTCATGAATGAGTACAGCCGACAGGTGAAGTGAGTGCTGTTCTCACACGTAGTTAACAGTGATAGAATTGCGAAAATTTGCAAAGATTTATTAACTGGTACACTATGTCATTAAGAGACAATGTAATTTATTGATACCAAAGATGCTGCTTATTATTAAACTATTTAATACGACAGGCCTGTTTCGGCGTGAATGCCATCGTCAGGTGTACTTTAAAATACAAAAGTGGGTATACTATTTAAGTGGTAGCTCTTCTTACCCTCGTAAGATCGCTGCTTCTCTTACATGTATACGTTCGAATTTACATATGTAAAAGAACTGTAGTTGTTATAGCCTCTTATATAGCTATATATATAAACATTTTTAAAAATAATTCTTATGTTGTCGATGTTTCACAGTTATTTTCACAGATATGCCAGCGATATTACAAGTTTACAAAGCCTTTTTTTTCTATTAAATAGAGCATATGTGGTTTTACTGGTATAGCAATAGGATGTTTCATTACTTGTACGTAAATGATTAACCATATATTAATTTGTGGAATTTTTTTGATGTAATTTTTGGGTTTTTTATGGATTATAATAATTATATGTTTTCCAATATTGACAAATACGTCAGAGATTTCATTTTCACGAAATTAACAGTATTCACTGGAAAACATAATCATTATGATCCATAAAAACCCAAAAAATTACACCAAAATTAATTCTACAAAATAATATATGGTTAATCATTTACATACTAGTAATGAAACATCCTATTGCCATGCCGATAAGATCAGATATGCTATATATAATAGGAAAGAAATAATTGCATTGTAAACTTGTAATATCGCTGGCACATCTGTCAAAATAGCTGTCAAATTTCGACAACATAAGAATTATTTAAAAAAAAAAGTATATATATATATATATATATATATATATATATATATATATATATATATAGAGCTATAACAACAACAGTTCTTTTACATATATAAATAAGAAGGTATACATATAAGAGAAGCAGCGATCTTACAAGGGTAAGAAGAGGTACCAATGTATGTATAAAGTACAATTATCTTCTTAAATTAAATAGTATACCCACCTTTTTATTTTACACTACACCTGATGATTACATTCACGCCAAAACAGGCCAGCGGCCGCGGTGGCCGAGGTGACTGAGGCGCTCCAATCACGGTCTGCACGGCCACTACGGTCGGGGGTTTGAATCCCCCTTCGGGCATGGATATTTTTTCCGTCCTTAGTGTTAGCTAGTTCATAAGTAGTTTGTAAGTTTAGGGACTGATAACCCCGTAGTTAAGTCCCATAAGCTATACAAACATTTGAACATTTTGATTTTTGAACAGCCAGTCGTATTAAATAATTTAATAAAAAGCAGCGTCTTTGGTATCAATAATTTACAATGTCTCTAAATGACATACTTACGCTTTCGCACGAAAGAATCTTCACGATGCCATTAATATTACCTGACATGTAGTTTTAGAGGAATAATGAGACCTCGCAATGTATTTGTTGGTTTGCAAAAATGGCACACAGTTACCCTACATGAATCATTTGAAATAGTCTTAGGCGCTCAGAAATATTTCTGACACTTTCTTTTTTTTCAAATTTTCCTTTACGCTGTGAAGTTTATTTATTTTATTTTTATTTTATTTTACTTTTATCAGAAGCAGATAGATGTGCTTCACCAGTGTACTGCACTCCAGTAAGCGCGGCTAATCCGCCGCGGCGATACGGTAGTCACAAAATAATTGCTTCCCTCGAGTCTTATCCCTGATCGAAAATTTCTAAGACCAAGGACTGTTGGAATGACACCTTCCAGTTCAGAGTATAGCTGTTTTAACATACGCAGATACTGGGACACCAACCGCTATTAAGTGAAAACGAAATCTAGTTCCATTTGTTTTCGGATCTGTATCCGCTACCAGGAGGTTGACCAAGAGATAATATAAAGTGTAAATGGAGATTCACGGCGTATAGAGAACAAATGAATATGGCGAACGCTGTACTTTTTAAACAACAAAATACAATCGAACTAAATTTCCTGAGCAGTGAGAGGAAACTTGAATGAAAAATACCAGCTCCACAGTGAGAGGAATAATATTTTACTTCTAGATCATACCACGAACATGAACGGAAATATATGTCACGGAAGATAGGAGATGAGAAATGTTAAATGCTCTCCACATTCAAGTTTTTTACTATCAGTTTTATGTGGGTGGTTGCTAATCTACGATCAGATTCAGGTTTACAGACTATTGAGCCTAACCGTTGCAGCGATGGCGAGAAATCTTCAATTGACTCTTTTAAGACGTAGACTAGATCCTGTCTAACTAATGAACCTTACAGGGGTCGACAAAGGAGGTTTACTCTCTTCACTAAGCTGTTCTACGAATATTTTAAGGATTTAATGCATTGGTATACAGGCGATCGTATAGTAGGGTTAATGTGGAAGCTCTAAACTAGACAAGTAGTCAGAGATGTACTCATAACCTTTTCAATTCTTTGGTAGTGGCCACTTTATTAGCGAAGTCTACATTACACGCTAGAAGTAATCTAGATACGTGTGGACACCGTAGCGAAGGCTTGCTTATGGAAAAACTTGCACACAAGATGGAATGTAATGTGGTTCATGGCGGCAAGGAGGGAATTTTGATTAATAATTATTAAGTCAGATGCTTAAATTTAGCTTCAATTATTCCTCTCCCTTCAACTTCAAGGTGCGTCTGGAAAGATCGATGAATGGAAACAAGAATATGAAACAAGAGTTAAAAAGAAAATACCTTTACTGGCTTTCGAAGCAGTCGCCATTGGCTACAACATACTTCTGACATCGGTTGTACAGCTGTTGGAAGCTGTTAGGAAACGCTTCTTGTGGAGTCACTCGAAGCACTGATGTGACGCACACTGCGATCCGCGGGTTCAACATTCTCGCTAGATACATCACTGTGCTTCCACGCTTTCCTTATTCTCCAGATTGAATGCTGGCTTGTTTCTTTCTGTTTGCACGCCTTAAATTTGCCCTGAAAGGCTTACACTTCGCAACGGTTGCGGAGATCCAACAACGCGTGACCTCAATGCTTCCAACGATTCCACAATATACGTTTGCTGACAATTTAAAACAGCTGTACAACCGATGTAAGAAATGTATTGTAGCTAATGGCGATTACTTTGAAGGCCAGTAAATGTGTATAGTTTGTAACTCAGGTTTTCTATATTTCCTGGGACCATTCACCAAATTTTTTCAGACACGCCTCGTACTCATGTGCACGTAAGAACATTTTGTTCTGTTTCGGCCAGAAGGCGATGTAGGCCTAAGCCCTATTCGACTTTACAGTCCCAGTCTGCGTGTCATTTCACCACGAGCATCGAAATGAAGCGACTAAAACGGTTTTCCGGTCGCGGAGGCGGAGCGGTCTGCGGCGCGCCAGTCACGGTCTGCACGGCCACTACGGTCGGCGGCGTGAATCCCCCCTCGGGCATGGATATATTTTTTTCTTTTTTTTATGGGAGTTAACTACGGGGTCATCAGTCTCTGAACTCACAAACATAAACTAAATTATATTAAAAACAGCAGAAACATTTGAACATTTTCACAGAATTCGAACTGAAAGTAACACAACATATGACGTGTGTTTTAGTCATATTTATGAACGCAGTTGCCACGAGCAGTGAGGCAGCTGAACGGAAGGCGGTGCATCAGGCCAAATACTGAAAAAAAAAAAAAAAAAAAAAAAACCGAAAATGTAAGGAGCCGCGGCGAAGTGGCCGAGCGCATTGAGGCGCTATGCTCCGACGCGCGAATTCGCTTCCCGTCGAGGGTTCGAATCCACCCCTGGGCGTGGATGTTTCTGCTGTCTTTAATATAATTTAGTTTATGTTTGTGAGTTCAGGGACTGATGACCCCGCAGTTAAGTCCCATAAGCTTACCAAACATTTCAACATTTCGAAAATGTAAGACATTATTTTAAATTTCTGTTTAGTCTTGTGTTTCATAAAATATAATTTTTCCTTAAATACAAGCAAGTGACAGTGAAGGTATTGTGAGGATTATTTTAAATCCTCGTCTACAATTTAAATGAAGGGATTCAAATAAAACTTGTTGTTATACATTTGTTGTTATAATACTTTTACCACCATCTTTTTAAAAACTACGCGCAATGAAAAAAGTACATTTACCGTTGCCTTTACAATCTAATTTCTGAAACCGTTCTCCACAAAGTAGTCTGGGCATAATACTGAGCGTTTATTCATGTGATCTCGGCCCTTCAGCTTTTCATTTGCGTATAATACACTGTACGTTTCTATAAAGAATTTATAAAAAAAAGTTGGATCAATGCGTTAAAGACACTGTTTATTAAAAGCAACCGATCTCATTAGGCGTAATATTTTCTTTGTTAAACTATGATATTTAGAATTCTCTACTTTTCGGAAAAATGAAGCAAGATTTCGGAGTGCGTCGCTGCTTGTAGTTACAGCCTTATGTAGCACATAGAGTTGAAATGTTTCTTGTCGTCGTGGATCTGCAGTCGTGTACTATTTACAGAGTGAAATGTCCTCACCACTGTTAAAAAGCTCTTCTTCAAACGGCAAGAATAAACATTTCAAATGAAAAGTCTCTCTCAGCCGGTTTAAGCACGTAACTTTAACGTAGCTGTGAAAAGTTTAGTTAAGAGATCCAGCTTCAGCTGTGCATCTGTCAGTACTAGAACATGTAACCATAATGAATAAACTACTTCTTGATACTCGTAGTTTAATTTGAGATGTCCATAATAAATAAGAATATCAAGAAGAACTCCGTTTTTATTGAGAAACTTGTTAAATAAATTTATTCGCCTTATGGACGAATACATTGGACATCAGTCAAACCATGAATGAATATTACAATAGTGCCGCGAACATACATATAAATCAACAAGAACAATTCTTCAATTTTTTTTCCACTGTTATTTCTAAATCATGGAGAAACTTCTTCATATTGTTTTCTATGTCTTCTGTGATTACTGTGCGTTGGCCTTCGCCCCGAGAATCTGCAACAAACATTCACTCTGGCGACAGTTTCTGTTCTGGTGCAGCATAATAACAACTTTATTAATTTGTAGATACCTCAGGTCGACGTAAAAGAAGGTAGTAGTGATCAATGTAACACAACACAGTCCTTCTTCCAATCATTTCCTACTTCTCTAGAGTACGACAACGAATGATGTCAGTGTTCTGAGTCTCACTGTGTTAATCGGCCGTTCACTCCCAGTTTTATTTCACAACTCACACCGCTAGGAGGTGCTCGGTAGCGCTGTCGCACGTTTCGCCGAAGAGTTTCCGCTATTATCTTTATAAGCTACTTGCTTTGTTATTTTGACCCAGGTAGATATAGTCTTCGTGGACGTAGGATGTAGCATTTTACCGCTAGCCAAAACTTACAGGAAAGATGTCTGTCGGAATTTCCCTGCTACCCGATAGCGCTGAATGTTACAGTGTACGCAGGTTAATGTGCAGTGCCGCCTACGTTGACGAAAGGGAAAGAATTCTTAGCAACCGCATAACATAGCAACAACACTGCGTTCATTTGGCAACACAGAAGATTGCAACAAGTGCGATGGAGGTCAGGCCAGCCAGTTCCAGCCAGGACACCTGCTGCCATAACATTCGTGGAAGCGCATACGACAAATGATAGAGGCCGTACAAAGCATCCGCAAATGTCTTACCTCTCTTTCAGTGAGAGGAACTTTTGTGACGTTTCTGTGGGTTCCTGGCCACGTGGAAGTGTTGGGGAATGGGTCTGCGGATACGGCTGCCATGGAGGCAGTTCTCCTCCCTCCGCTGTCTACCTTTTCTACTACCTCTGATGATCTTCGTGCTGGCGTCTTCCGGCGTATCATCTCACGTTGGTTTTTACATTGGTCATCCTTGTCAGGGAACAAATTGCGGGCCATTAAACCGGTGTCTGATGTTTGCTCAACGTCATTTCGAGCATCTCGCCGAGAGGAGATTGTTCTGGCCCGGCTTCGTATTGGACACTGCCGTTATATCCACCAGTATTTACTTCGTGGTGATCTTGCTCCCTGATATGAGCACTGTGATGAACCTTTTACTGTGTACCACCTTTGATTGCAATGTCCGTTTTTTAATCGTCTACGTCATGATCTATGTTTACCAGTTGATATTTCCGATATTTTAGCTGATGATTCGCATTCTGCTGACCGAGTTTTACTTTTTATAGATCGTGCAAATATGGCAAAAGCCATTTAAGTTCTCACCACGGTTCGATTTTACTGTGGTCAGTGTTGGGCGCTAATGACCTAAGTAGTTTTGCGCCCTAAAAAAATTATATATGGCAACGGGCTTCCTTCCTCCTGGGGACTGCTACTACGAGTCGAGTTTCATGGCTGAACAGCTTAATAAGCAGTACGTGCACAGAAGCAGTCCTCATACCCAATGAGGTTGTCGCTGATTTGTAGGGAGTAATCCACAAATAGTAGGCCACACGTTTATTGGCTAATGCCAACACCCATCAAAATCATTCAGAAATCTAATAAAAATAGTACTGGCCACTTTAGCTTTACCTGTAGTTTTATGATTTTTATTTATTTATTGATTTTGCACATAAATAATATTTATGCACGCAATACGTAATATTCTCTCTGACCACATTTTAACTCACATCCAAAAATATTTCATATTCCGGAGTTGAAGCTTGACAAACTCTTTTTTGAACTTTTACCTTTTTCTTTTACAATATCTTCTCCATATTTTATCTTTTTTTCCGTTAAAATATCATCACCTGTATTACATTGTCGTTTGTCCTCTTTACTGTGTTTTTTGCCTTTTCCTGTACTAGTTTAAATAAAATCAAGTGATAGTGTTGAATCGCCGTTATTTTTGCAAATATCTCCGAAACGGTGCGAGTTACGGAAAAAAACATAGGGTAAGGTGGTACAACTGCATCATTTCCAAAAAAAAAATTATTGTAACTGGAAATATATTGAGAAAAGAAATAATTTTCACTCTGGCATGTGTTCTTTGATATTTAATGAATATGTAAGACATATATTGGACATTACAAAAATTGCTATAAACACAAAAAAATGAGTACAGAATTGAGAAAAATCGATCGGAAATGTACCACACTAGGTACAATTGTGATAATATCCTGATACAGTTTTGATCACTGGCATCTTCCACATAAAAAGCACTTTTTTCCTTCAGGCACCAACCATTGCATTTGCACTGAATTTCCAAGCACGTGGAAACTAGATAATTTATGAGAGAGCCTTAGACTAAGTAGCTTGACTCACCTCTTAACAGGACAAAATTTATATCTTCGTAGCACAAAGTGTTGCATTCTTCGAAAAAAAAAAAAAAAACAAAAAACAAAAAAAAAAAAAAACAAAAAAAAAAAAAAAAAAACAAAAAAAAAAAAAAGAAACAGGAGCAGCTGTTGAGACCTCCTACATTACAAAGTTACACAAAGGCAAGTGCTATCAACTCTACGAGTACCTTATGTTCATCGAAACTGTACGTACAAAGAATTTGTACCACCTTACCGTGAGGAAGCAAAGTTATGGAGAATTTTCTCCACTTCATATTATTTATTCAATTTTTGTTTCAGATCAACAGATAAGGCGTTATCAGAATTTAAATTTCAATCTAGGAAAAGACCATCAAAACCGGCCTATTTTTAGTGTTACTAATCAAATTTTTGTCCGAAACATATGCAAAACGGAGGTTCTGGTCGCCGATGGCCAACAATTACATATTTAAATTTAGTGCCTAACGATTTAACGTCGCGACCTGAAAAGTGGGAACACGTTACAGACACAGAGTGTCAAATCACCTCATTTCTGCAAATATCTCTGAATCTGTGCCAGAAATGGAAAGAAAATAACAGACCAAAGTTGTAGACAATTTTCTCCTCTGCATATTCGTTTTTTTAAATTTTCTTTCCAGATAAAAGGTTAAACAGTTATTTTCATTTAAATTTGGAGTTGTCAAAGCGGTCGCAAATACCCACTTTTAGTATTACTACCGTATCCTAAAACGGGCCAGCAGTAACGTCAGTGGGCTGTCCACAACGTTAGGAAAGCTGGATACTGAAGAGCCCACACCACAGCTAATAAATCGTTGTTCAATGGATGGCCGATGCAATCGGACGAAACGTCCGTAAATTTTAGTGGTGAAAATGTCTTTATAAGATTACACAGCAAAATATTCTCACTGTCCTTAAGGCGTTGTTTCGCCGTCACGCCTGGTCACATACAGTGAAGTGCCTCAGGCTATGACGGTCGCCGGCAGCACTGCGGACACCTGCTAATGAGAGAGCCGCTGAAAACACTTTCATGAGTTATTTATTTTGTTTCCACAGTCACTTTCAAGCCATTATCCTCATAAAACAATCGCTACGCTGGCTGTGGGGCACCCAGAGTTTTCAAGTACGCTAATGGGGGTGCATAATCCCTCACTGCCTGCGGGTGCCGGGAGAGGCAGCTACCTCTCCACGTCCCTAATGGCAGCGCTCGTTTGTTTTTTCAATGCTGATGTTCGAGGGTGTTTCGAAAAGTCGCTCGTAACTTCAGTACGTTTGGGATTACATATTTGAGCGAAAGAGTTTTCTCGATATGAACTTATCAACACGGGAAGCATTTTTTGTTTTTTCATCCATGTTATCACCGGTTTAATGTGAGCAATCCATTTAATCTTTATACACTCCTACCCATTAAAATTGCTGCACCACGAAGATGACGTGCTACAGACGCTACAGGAAGAAGATGCCGTGTTATCCAAATTATTAGCTTTTCAGAGCATTCACACAAGGTTGTCTCCGGTGGCGACACCTACAACGTGCTGACATGAGGAAAGTTTCCAGCCGATTTCTCATACACAGACAGCAGTTGACAGGCGTTGTTTGGTGAAACGTTGTTTTTGTGCCTCGTGTAAGGAGGAGAAATGCGTACCATCAGGTTTACGAATTGGATAAAGTTCGGATTGTAGCCTATCGCGATTGCGGTTTATCGTATCGCGAGATTGCTGCTTGCGTTGGTCGCGATCCAATGACTGTTAGCAGACCATGGAGTCGGTGGGTTCAGGAGGGCAATACGGAACGCCGTGCTGGATCCCAACGGCCTCGTATGGCTAGCAGTCAAGATGACAGGCATCTTATTCGCATGGCTATAACGGATCGTGCAGCAACGTCTCGATCCCTGAGTCAACAGATGCGGACGTTTGCAAGACAACAACCATCTGCACGAACAGTTCGAAGACGTTTGCATCAGCATGGACTATCAGCTCTGAGACCATGTTTGCGGTTACCCTTGACTCTGCATCACAGAAGCGCCTTCGATGGTGTACGCAACGACGAACCTGGCTGCACGAATGGCAAAACGTCATTTTTTTGGATGAATCCAGGTTCTGTTTACAGCATCACGATGATCGCATACGTGTTTGGCGACATCGCGGTGAACGCGCATTGGAAGCGTGTATTCCTGCCTTACTGGCTTATCACCCGGAGTGATGGTATGGGGTGCCATTGGTGCTAGAAGATGATCGAGACGTTGCGAATACGCCGAGAAAGTCTGCAATCGTAATGAAATGATTAATTTCATAGCATCCTCCGCCATGCACCATACTAAGTTAATTTTAGTATGCCTATAAGGTAGTAGTAAGTGAAAGCAATGAGTTGACGAAATTTTATTGCAATCGGATGTATGTTATGGCCGAGCATAAAATACGAACAAAAATACAAACAAACATCAATTTTTATATACTAGATTTATGTATTTATTTTCAAATTCGCATAAAACCATACGTTGGTAATAAAAAATTCCTTCTGCTGGTGGTTTTGACACCATTGATTCGGTGCGCTTGTTATTCATCAAAGCTGATAACCAAAACACCGTCACTTAAAGATCTGAATGAAGTATGCTTTCCAGTGAAGCATATTATTAAAAAATATCTTACTTTAAATTGCTTACTTCAAATTCATATGGTGTGAACAATATTTATGTTTGAAATGTTTCTTTCATGATTATCACCCTGAAAAATGTAACGTAACTTTCAGAGAGAGGAGCCAGAATTTTCAGACTTTTATTTCATTTGAAACTTCGTCGAAATCTGAAAATTAACTGTTTGGTCACGTTAATTAATTGAAATGATTTAGGTAATGTAAATATATTAACACTGCACTGATAAACTGAATCGTTGAATCATATTTCTAAAAAAAATCATCGGGATAGGTTAAAACTCTAATATCTGACGAATTCCATATGTAAAGTATCCTCCGTCATACACCATCCAAAATTTTATGTGACAGTGGCCTTCCTCTTGTTTTGAACGTCAAGTGTCCAATACTTAAGATTGTAAGATCTATAATGTGTCCTTATTCGCATGTCGCATGATGCCACAGGTTTTCAACTATATAATTGTTTATGTCGATATATATTTCGATAGCAGTTCTTACCCCTACGTCATTTGTTACAACATGCAAGGAACATATGTTCCAAATTTGGTTGAAATCAGTACAGTGGTTTAGAAGCAGACGTCGCATGATGCAGCACTTTTCCGCGTAGTTCATTGGTTATTACGTCAAATCTCCTGAAATATTTGTCGTACCGTCATTTATAGGTGCCTATGGCCGTCGCGAAAGTGCAAGCAATATGTTGACAAAGTTTCATCACAATCGGTTGAACGGTACGGCCGTGCATAAAATACGAACTCACAAACATTCATTTTTATATGTTAGACATGAAAACCCGGCATTGCCCGGCTATTTATTTATGTATTTGTACTCTACAGCGAAATTCGCCATGTAGATTCATTTTCAAACAGCTCAGAAGTTATGACGTCATGCCTGCTGACCAATGTGTCGCCGCGGCGGAGCGGCCGAGCGCACTGCGCGAGGCTGTTCCCCGTCAGGGGTTCGAATCCCCTCTCGGGCATAGATATTTCTGCTGTGTTTAGTATTAGTTATTTCATAAGTAGTTTGTACGTTTAGGGACTGATGACCCTAAAGTTAAGTCCTATAAGCTTTACAAACGTTTGAACATTTAATCAATGTGTCGTTCAGTGGTATATTAGGATACTGTTTGCGATATGTGCTGCGGACAGAGTAATAAAGACATTAAAAAATGTGAAAGATAATGCATTACCTGTTTACAGATGTCACCTTTATGACGTAGTATCTCGTAAATTATGTATCCTACAAAATCATTATTTACCAGGTTCATAGTTTGGGATATTAGGAAACTGCCTGCGAAATGTGTCGTAAATTGAATTGGTAGTAAAGACGTAATAAATTACAACCTCTTTCTTATTAGGGCAAATTTTCAGGCATTTCATTGTCTTCGACGTCATAGCACCTGAACTACATATCATAATACGATATTATTTCGCAGGTACATCCAGTGGTGTATAGGTAAAACGTCTGCAAAATAATTTGTGGGTACAGTCAGTAGGAAAGACGTAATGAATAAAAATGTCATGCGTGATGAGGGGTTTTTTCACAAACCTAATTGTTCGCGACTCCTTATCTCGTGAACTGTGTGTTGTACTATGATAAAATTTCGAATGTACATTCAGTGGTATGTGTGTATGCTGTCTGAAACATTTCTCGCGAATACAATTAATAATGTACGAGTAATAAATTGTAATCTCTGCTACGTCAAGTGTTGTGTGCTGTGCTCCAGTGAAGTGTGTGTTTTTTAACTGCGTCCACCGCAACCAGACAAGTGTCGCACCGTGTATTTTAATTAGTGTCTCCGTGTACTCGCCGTCCTGTGTTCTTGTCGTCCTACATTGTTTTCAGGTTACCGTGGCTCATCATTTTTAACTAAGTGTGGTTTTAATCATCTGTCTGTTGTCATGTACTCCAAACTGTCGCCTTGTCTATGTCACTTTATCTCTGTTGTTTTATCTCCTGTTATGTATTTTAATTCTCCACTCATATATGTATTTGTACTGTCGGCTGAAGAGCAGCCCATAGTGCTTCTGCCAGCCTACCGGTGTACTGCTGGTATAAAACACAATAAAGGAAAAAAAATTGTAATATCGTGCCAAATGCCGTAATTTTACTACACGAACGCCAAAAAAGTAGTAAGCGACAATTTTTTTCCCCTTTCATAATTTTGCTGGGGTCGTCAGCGAGAAAAAGTTTCCTAAAGGTTTGAAATTACGTTTAAAGTTTGCTGCAATTCGCTAAGTGCTCTCTTTCTCAAATAGTGGACTGATAAAATCAAGTGCTGCAAGATACGGAAGTTTTCATTGTTTATGACGTCATATCTCCTGAACTATCGGCCCTATCCAAAATCCTTCCTTAACGGGCGTCTTCTGCCTATAAACTACGTTCCTGCCAAATTTCAGCTTCATAACTGAAGTAGTTTTCCTGATTTCGTGTTTAGTCAGTGAGTGAGTGACTCAGTGAGTGAGTGAATGAGTGTCCTCTCGCTTTTATATAGATAGAGATAAATACTTAGGTGCTTGAGCAGACAGGTGAGTGAGTGTTGTGGGGTGCCGGCAGTCCCGCCCGAGTGCCGGCGCGGGCAGCAGCTGGTGTGGGGCGCGGCGCGGCGCGAGGCGCTGCAGGTGCCGTGCGAGGTGGAGGCGCGGCCGCCGGCGCGCCTCTTCCGCTGGGCCTTCAACAGCAGCGCCGCCGCCGCAGACGCGCGGCCGCTGGACGCCGGCGTGACGGCGGCGGCGCCCGGCCGCTCCGTGCTGCTGTACCAGCCGGCCGGCGAGCGCGACTACGGCACGCTGCTCTGCTGGGGCCGCAACGAGCTGGGCGCGCAGGCCGTGCCCTGCGTCTTCCACATCGTGCCCGCCGGTCAGTCCGCCTGCACAAGCCGCTAGCGAACACACTGCACACTGTACTGTAGGGTAGACCGTATGTTCAGACCCAAACAGCAGGATCTACCGGTTATGCAAAATAACTTTACCAATGAAACTTCCTGGCAGAACCGGGACTCGAACCTGTCACCTTTGCCTTTCGCGAACAAGCGCACTACCGACTGTGCTATCCCGACACGACTCACGATGCCGCCTCACAACTTTCCTTCCGCCAGTACCTCGCGTCCTACTTTCCAAACTTCACAGAAGCTCTCCTGGAAGCACTCCTGGAAGACCGGCCGCGGTGGCCGAGGGAACTCAGGCGCTCTAGTCACTACGGTCGGGGATCGAAGCCCCCCTCGGGCATGGATATTTGTGCCGTCCTTAGTCTTAGTTAGTTCATATGTAGTTTGTAAGTTTAGGGACTGATGACCCCGTAGTTAAGTCCCATAAGCTATACAAACATTTGAACATTTGAACACTCTTGGAAGAAAGGATATGGTGGAGACATGGCTTAGCCACAGCCTAAGGGATGTTTCCAGAATGAAACTTTCACTCTTTCATTCTGTAAACATCCCTTAGGCTGTGGCTAAGCCATGCCTCCACCATATCCTTTCTTCTAGGAGTGCTAGTCTTGCATGGTTCGCAGGAGAGCTTCTGTGAAGTTTGGAAAGTAGGAGGCGAGGTACTGGCGGAAGTAAAGTTGTGAGGCGGCATCGTGAGTCGTGTCGGGATACCACAGTCGGTAGTGCGCTTGCCCGCGAAAGGCAAAGGTCCCAGGTTCGAGTCCCGGTTCTGGCACACAATTTTAATCTGCCAGGAAGTTTCATATTAGCGCACACTCCGCTGCAGAGTGAAAGTTTCATTCTGGAAACTTTACCAATGTTTATGCAATATTAGAATGAAACACTTCTTAAAGAAGAGTAGCCTAGATCACATTTAAAGCAAAATTACTTTATTTCACTACTAGTTTCGGCAATACTTGTTGCCATTATCAAGTGACAGGCCTACATTAAAAACTATAGTGCACATGTGCAGGAAAAGACTTCTCGAAATCGTGGTTTACCACATGGCCGACAAATAGCAAAGGGGGGGGGGGGGGGAGGTTGAGACAACTGTCTGCTGGACATGTCCTCCAATTGCTGCTGACAACTTCAAATCAACTGTTGTTACATGTTTAGTGGCGGTTCTCTTGATGTTAAGTGAAAGACACACAATAATGTGTGTTGTCAAAAATATAATGGTGACACACCACTGCTTTAGTGCCAAGCAAGCCCTCATTCAGTCTGCGAACAACTGTAATATAATTATAAAACACTATAGTCATGGTGAGAACATAATACACAGTGTGAATTACAGGTTAGCCCAACCGAAGCTATAGATTACCTTTACACAATAATGCAACAACAGGCCAGAAACGGTTACATTCGAATAAAAGTCCATGGTACATTGCGACTAATAATAACACATAAAAACTTGGTTCACTGCTGCAGGCGGCTGACATATACTATCATGAGATGGCTGCTAGCAGAGGTCGACATTTGTGCCTATACGAGGCGGTCATGACAAAGATATAAAGATCTATTATAAAACATATAAGATGTCAGACAATCGTGGTTACAAGCGCACGAAAAAAAAAAGTGTTGCCTAACTGTGGTATCAAAGCTAAAAACACATCACAAAATTTTAATACAACATTCGATCACTCAATAAAGTTAAAGTTGGCCGTTTAATTGTGAAGAATGACTACCTCGTTCGAATTCCGTGTAGAGTCTGGAGAAGTGCTTCACTTATTCTCCCCAGAAGCAATTTATGAAAATTAGTCTCTTCAGTAAGTTTGAGGAAGCAGACTGTCCCCTACCCAGATCTGGCGAATCAAGAGCCACCCTACTAGATTCGGGCGACGTGCCAAAACAGCAAGTAGTCTTCTCAGTACTTTTGAACGGCCTGATTGCCCAGATGTGCGTCATCCGTTTGCCGTCCCCACAAAGTTACGTCCTCCTTGGGGACAAGGGAGAGAGAGAGAGAGAGAGAGAGAGAGAGAGAGAGAGAGAGAGAGTCTGACTTGGAGGAGGAGCTGTACGCCTGCTATTCATACGTAAGAAAGTGTGCCTAGCGGGAACCTAGTGAGATTAAATCACAATGCGTTTAGTATGTTATTAATTCTGCAAAGTTGAAATCAATGCTGCTCTTTCATTTCACTCCAAGTTCTTACATTTACACCAACCTGTTTCGAGGCTCTGGTACAACTACGTCTGTATCAAGTATTGAGGAAAATCATGCACCAATTGCCAATTTCAAGTATTGGAAAACAAGACGCTATGAATTCGGTGACTACTGGACGAATATGCCATTCACGGTATAACGTAAAAAATTAATCTCTCATAAGACGTCATCAATCAGATACCGCAGTATACGTGCTTTGTCAACATAAATACCTCGTCTAAAAGATGACGTACTACTTTAATGAGGCACAGTTGAGAGCTACAAGACATCTACTCTCACGCATCAAAGGTAATTCGTATGCGACCAAACTGTGACGGTAACCTTACATTACACTAGACGCCCTTAGAATAAGTCGTGCTTGTAAATTAGGCGATGCTAATTATCTAATTTTCGTCTCTGACTGTCACGACACAATACATGCACATCCTGTACATAGACTCTGGTCCATGCGACGGGAGTACATTAACGCCTAACGCAATGATAAATGGTCCTAGGTCGATGTACAGTACTTTTACATAAACATTACAATTGAAATTGATACAGTTGTCCCCACATTAATTATTCCAAAATAAGGTCAGCAAATAGAGGTGTATCAGAATAATCAGTCGAGTTGAACATTTTATTTGTTCACCGGGTGATCAAAATGTCGATATGAATTTGAAAACTTAACAAATCACGGAATAATGTAGATAGAGAGGTAAAAATTGATACACCTGCTGGGAATGACATGGGGGTTATCAAACAAACAGAACAAAGAAACAAAAAAGTAAAAAAAAATAAAAAATAAAAAAATTAAAAAAAAGTCCGAAAGATGACGCGTGATTCTATTTTGTAACTGCTACCGTGACGGGTGAGAAGTACTTCGATATGTTAGAGAATCGCTTCATCCATCATCGCTGATAAACACCTGCTGGAACGTAAGATCTGTATGCCGGATGGCGCTCCACCCCATATTGCTAGACACGTGAAAGATCTCCTGCGCGCGTCGTTTGGTGATGATCGTGTGCTCAGCCGCCACTTCCGTCATGCTTGGTCTTCCAGGCCCCCAGACCTCAGTCCGTGCGATTATTGTCTTTGGGGTTACCAGAAGTCGCAAGTGCATCGTGATCGACCGACATCTCTAGGGATGCTGAAAGACATCAGATGCCAATGCCTCACCATAACTCCGGACATTCTTTACAGTGCTGTTCACAACATTATTCCTAGACTAAGCTATTGTTGAGGAATGATGGTGAACATATTGAGCATTTCCTGTAAAGAACATCATTTTTTCTTTGCCTTAATTTGTTATGCTATTTATTGGTATTCTGATCAGATGAAGCGCCATGTCTCGGAAATTTTTTGAATTTTTTTTAATAATAATAAAACTCCATGACATCCCAAGCATGTGTTACGTCTCTATCTACATTATTCCATGATTTATTATATTTTCAAATTTACACTGACTTTTTGATCACCCAGTATTAAAGACAGCAAAATAGTTGACACTATAGTTTCAACAAGTGATTGGTGCTTACAGAATTCAACTAGAGTATGACACAGATTACAAGGGATGAGATGGAAAGATGAATTACGTAACTTAGTCCTCCTTCTCGATCCAATACTGATATTCAACTTAAATTGATACACGCGATTGCGATACTGCAGATTTAGCTGTTTTTACGAAGTAAGATTGTGAAGTTCAAACAACAGTGACAGTAATTCTGTAGTTTTATCAGTTAATCTGGCAAAATATTTTTGACACTGATATCAGCCACGGGTAGATGACCTTTTTCATGCTGTGTAGAGCATCGATAGATACTAAAGTACAAAGTCATACTAATACACACTTGCCACCAATAATTGTACAAGTCACCAAGTTCAGAGAGGCGTCTAAGTTGCGCTCTCGATGCTGAGTCGTCACAAGAGATGCCTTCGCCACCTTTGGCGACAACAACCGGAGTCCTATTCGCTACGACCGATTTTCATGTTCTTCCGCAAAAACCACGCAGAGTGGTTATTATTGTTAATATTATTATTTTAAAAGTCAGAATAAAGAATTTTCAGTAATTTACCGTGACACATTTAAGTGGTTTTGTAGTTGTCAGCAAGAAGCAACAGACAGGAAAAATGTTACTTAAAATACTTTCCTAAGTATAATATTCGGGCCGGTGTTATAGACTTTAACGTACTCGAGCTTCTGGAGTGTGTATGTAAAATCCTCTCACTTGCAGTGTTCGGTGACCCTTGTTCTCCGACACGTCTTAGATTGAAGCCTTCTAAGGGGTTCTGAAGATCCCCTGTAAGCCGATTATGATGAGCACGGCTTCTCGTTTAATGCGCTGGTCAATACATGCTTCCTCTAGCCGTGAACATCTGGCCATTAGTTTCACAAACACAACAAGCTTTGTGACATGCAATAAAAATAAAACTAGAGTAACGGATTGTAGGCGAATAAATTCATGTGGGACATGGATTCCAAGACAATAAAGACAGTTAGTGAGAGTACTGCCTAGTCTCCAAAATAATAAACCATGGAATGAGTGAATTTACTGTTAATTTCAGAGCTATAAAAGCTTTAAATTATGCTGCGTAAATAGAAACTTGATAGATTATGTATTAGTGTTAGGACATAATATTGTAAAGTATTTGTCTTTGCTATCTTACTGTTGGATTATGATAGACGAATCAGCAACAAATGTTAAAAGTATTGCTTGCAGAGTTAGTAATTGAGAGGGATGTTTTCCGCCTTTACGAAACGTATATCAATGGAAACGTGTGTCAAGAACTGCTCCTATAGCGGAATTTCGTTTCCTCACATTTACGATCACGCATTCCAGTGGTTAAACAAGAACAGCGAGACTAGGATATTGTTTGGAGGCTGCAAACATGTGACTGTAAAACAATGTATTCGAATTTTTAAATGAGTTGCAAGTTTCGAGTATAGTGCTCTGGACTTGTTCATACATTGATGTAACTATATTTGTGGACTGCAGTCATCAATTATTTTCTTTATGGCAATGATGATGAAGACAGGAAAATTCTCTGAGCTGGCGACTGTATGGAAGATCTGGAGGATGGCAAAAACATTTACATGTACATCTCTGAAGTTTAATGGTCCTGCGATCGTCTTCGTTAACATTCACAAAATCTGATTCATTTGGAGGTGTTATCTGCTGTCTGGAAGCAAATACGTGATTTTTAAATCACCTTAAAACACAATACATTGAAACCACAAATTGAATAAAATATAGGAATGCATGTAGAAAGAGTGGTCTTCTAGAGGGTACTGCAATATCTTCCATTTCAAAGGACGGAACAGGTGGGGTGGGAGGGATGTTTGCATAGGAAGAAAAAAGTAATAGTGGAATATAAATAATCTCTAGTGGGAAACTACGGAACAAATTAGTTTTTCCTTTGCGGAAACCACTTTCACAGAAGAGTTTAGACGCAAATAACAGCTCTCCTCACACATACAACCTAATGAACACGGTGTTGCATTTCGTGCTAGTACAAAGACTTGTGAACAGTCGTTTTTACGGAGCGCCATTAGCGAAATGAGTAGAAGCGGGACTAATGAGTGTAAAACGGTCTCCTGCGTGAACCGCACCACAACACGTTATGCGGTCTGTGAAGTGCAGACGTAATTGCAGGAAGCTTCCTCGTCGTGGAATGAGTGCCACTCGTGTTCGCTATACACATTACTCTAACAGTTTCTCTTTCCATCGTCTGTCCTTACAGTTCTATAGTTCTCCTCATACGGATTCTAAGAATAAAATTACATCTTGAAGTGAGCACTGAGCATTTATTAATTTACTAGCTTAATTCCGGCTGCTTTGACGTCATGGTCTGCGTTGGTTGTTTGTATTTCCAAATATAAATTTTCTTAGATTTAACTTTAAAAGCACTTTCCTAGTCAAGTATTTGGATACAACTTGCCACACCCAATTGCACCTTTGATTTCAGAATTCAAAACATCCCAATACCCTATTTTTTTCTTTAATTTTAACCATGTTTCCAAATCCAAATTTTCGTATTTCTAGCTTCAAAATAGTCTTAGTAGCACCCTTGAAAGGTTTTCCCTTATTTCACCAGCTAAACCGTTGAATTTCCTAAAATATCGAAACACGTGTTTTTAAAATTCGTATAAAAAATCTAAATCCGAAGTTTTGTATTTCTTGCTTTAAAATTACCTGTATAGCAAAGTATTTTCAAAAAATCCGATCATTCCCTATTTCACTCATTTTAGAATGGGAATATCGTAAAATCGTTGCCTACAGTGTAAGATAAACAACGTCTATAAATTTCAAGTTTCTATCGTCTGTAGGTTTACTTTTCAGCGCCAGTTTCTGTCGTTTAGAAACGGATCGAGAATGCGAAATTTCTTTCTTACGCTTCGACATCTTTCTTGGTAGTCTTACTTTTCAAATTCCAATATGCACTTATTTTTCTTTATTTGT
The DNA here is from genome assembly GCA_026315105.1 of Locusta migratoria. NCBI lineage: Eukaryota > Metazoa > Arthropoda > Insecta > Orthoptera > Acrididae > Locusta > Locusta migratoria. The sequence continues at coordinate 205,828,980 of CM048744.1, read as the reverse complement.
ACATTTGTTGTAGTAAAACCAACTGAAGAATATACATCATGCTGTCAACAGTATTCGCTGTTATTCAGACCGAATTTTGTAAGAGCTGACGACTTTCAACCACTATATCTTCCACCCTCTTATAGCTATCGACACGGAGCTGCTATCGCGTACAACGGGAGACTTTCTACTACAACAACACAGATAGATCATTCGTCTCCATTGTGTAGTTTTTGCTGAAGTGCAAAATATTGGCACCCACACATAGATTTTATTTAAGTCGGTAGCTTTCAATTCCCATAGCTTCCACCCCCTTATCGTTATCAATTCTCTACCACCATAGCGCACAATGGTCGACCGATACCTACCTAGACGTCTGCCTAGTAAGCATGGAGGTCCGGGTTCGATTCCCGGCCGCACCACAAATTTTAATTCAATGCTTCACATCTATCAATAATGTCTTTGACATATTTGAGACGAAAATCCGTCTCAGGGATCATTTATTCATATTAATGATACCTACCTCCTTCATACAAACGTTATTCATTTGCCATGTGCAGTTTTGGCTGCAGAGTGAAATATATGTTTAAACACCTCAATGTTTATATGTATTAAGATGTGAGGAAACAGATAAGATTTGAGTATTCAGATATCTTTGAAGCAATTTATATTTCCCTCCCCTCTCTCTTCCAAAGGGCGCTCTTCCTTCTTTGGTGGATATGTGCTTGGCTAGCACGGGTCTCTGTTTGGCAACACTTCAAGTCTTTCCGTGCTTCATGCCAGTCCGACTGCCATTCTTTTCCTCTCCTTTGGGACGATGTCTTGTCGTACTGAAGAAACCGAAGCTTCTGAACGTCCCTCTGGGAAAGAAATGGAGATGTGGGCTACTTCAAACGAAGCAAAATATTGAGTGGAAGTGAATTAGCTTCGTGTTCCCTATACTTGGTATTGAATTAATAGAATTAATAAGATGTATTGTATTTATATTAAGTTCGTTTCGCCAAAGTTTTAGGGAACTAGTACTACATAGTGATTCAATAAAATTGCCAGAAGATAAGTTGTAGCCACTTCTTTACTTTACTTTACTTATGTACTGGCCACTTATGATTTCACCTGTTTTGAGTTCAAATGTTTGTAAAGCTTATGGGACTTAACTGCGGGGTCATAACTCCCTAAACTTACAAACTACTTATGGCCTAACTTACACTAAAGACAACAGAAACGTCAATGCTCAAGGGGAGATTCGAACCTTCGACGCGGGAGGCCGCGCGATCCTCAACGTGGTGCTCCAGACCGTTCGGCTACTCCCGCCCGGCCCTGATTTGAACACGAAGGGAATAAGAAAAATTTTGAAACTCCTTCTTTATTGATAACTTTATTTTTCATGGTACAGTAAGAATGTAAGAATTTAGTGATATAGTGATTTAGGAGGACACGTATCAATATTAATACAGCAACGCCTAAAGATGGGAACTTCTGTGTTGAACCAGTTGTGTGGAAAGAAAGGAATTTATAAAACACAATGCGATTATGGTAGAAAAATATACACATTAGGCTATACTGGTAAAAGTAAGATCTGTTGTGGGATCCTGGTAATTATACCTGTCAGTCCAGGTTTCGGACGTCTCACATTCCGTTATCGTCGGTGGGGAGGCCTACGGATATGACGGGTAAGAGGTGGTGAATGGAGGGGTAGGCTCAGTTTTCTACCAACTGCTGTCCTTGTCGCATCTCGAGGACAGATGGCACGCTTTTCTTTAATTGAGCTTAATATTGGCTTCCATAATCTAGTCAGTAGGAAACATGTGATCGCGCTTATTCAATTACCTGTCACATGTATCTCAATTGAATAACCGGACATCACCAGTTGGGATTTTTGTGATCTCTCAAAGGCTTTCGATTGTGTAAATCATGGGATTCTTCTAGATAAGCTTAAGTATTGTGGTATGAGTGAGACAGTGCACACGTGATTTAAATCATACTTAACTGGAAGAGTGCAAAAAGTTGAATTAAGCAGTTCACATGATATAGATGAAAGAATTAATTCCTCTAACTCGGGAGTTATCAACAATGATGTCCCACAAGGTTCGGTCTTTGGTCCTTAGCTGTTCTTAATATATATTTATGACTTGCCATTCTACATTCACGAAGATGCTAAGCTAGTACTTTTTACTAATGATACAAGATAGCTATCACATCTCACAAACAGGAATTAACTGATGAAATTGTAAATGATATCATTCAGAAAGTTGTTAAGTGGTTCTCTACAAATGGACTCTCATTAAAATTTGATAAAATCCAGTATATACAGTTTCATACAGCAAATGGCATGACACCATTAATAAATTTAGACTTTGGACATAAATCTGTTGCTGAGGTACAATATTCAAAATGTTTAGGTGTTTGCATTGACGAGGGACTGAATTGGAAGAAACATATTGAAGATCTCCTGAAACGTTTGAGTTCAGCTACTTATGTTATCAGAGTCATTTCAAAATTTGATAATATACGTCTCAGTAAATTAGCTTACTAAACCTATTTTCATTCACTGCTTTCATATGGGATCATACTCTGGGGCAATTCAACATTGAGTAAAAAAGTATTCATTGCACAAAAGTGTGTAATCAGAATAATTGCTGGAGGCCAACTAAGAGCATCCTGCAGATGTTTATTTAGGGATCTAGGGATCTTCACTGTAGCTTCACTATATATATATATATATATATATATATATATATATATATATATATATATATATATATATTCCCCATAAGCAACATCGGCCCATAATTTGCACGGTCAGCGCAGTTGTTAAGCCTGAACAAGTTCCCTTCAAAAGAAGATTTAACTTTAAAAAGGCTAACTGGAAGAAATTCAGAGAGATTATTGATTTAAAAGTAACAAAAATCCCTCCATAACCTGAGATGTATGACTCTTTTGTAAGTCTAGTTCAGAATGTGTCTAGGAAGACAATTCCGCTAGGATGCAGAATACAGTATATCGCCGGACTCTCTGAGGATGCAAAGCCATTACTGGAAAGATACCAGAAGCTCTTCGATAATGACCCATTTGATGGTGAGACTCTTTTAGCAGGCAATGAACTCATGTCAGTCATTGCAGAGAACCGCAAAGCCAAATGGCGTGACCTTGTCGAGAACCTGGACATGAAAGTAAACAGTAGGAGGGCTCGGAAACTGCTAAAGAACCTCAACGGTGACACCACAAAGTCAAATGATAAATTTACTAACGTCACTGCAGACCAAGTCGCCACCACACTCCTCCTGAATGGCAAAACCCGCGGCAGAAAATTCCACGAACCGTTAACGCGTGTTCTGGCAGAGGAAAACCATCACCTCAAGGCACCATTCACAATGTCAGAACTTACAGCAGCTATTTCCAGCCTGAAGACTAACAGAGCTCCTGGTATCGATGAACTGAGAGTCGAGCAAATTAAAAACCTCGGCAGTAATGGCTGTTAGATCTGATGAATGCGTGCGTAGAAAGGCTTCACATCCCAAAGATGTGGAGGAAAGCCCGCGTGGCTGCTCTTCTGAAACCGCGAAAGGACCCTAATGATCCAAAAAACTTCCGTCATGTGTCTCTTTTGTGTCTTTGCTTTAAGATCTTGGAACGCCTGATGTTAAGCCGCATAGAAAAGGTGTTAGAACAACAGATCATCCCACAGCAGGCAGGTTTCCGACAAGACAAATCATGCTGCGGTCAAGTCCTGAACCTGACCCAACATATCGAAGATGGTTTTGAGAAAAAAGAGATCACGGGAGTGGCATTCATAGACCTTACAGCTGCATATGATACTGTAAGCCATCGGAGGCTCCTCAGGAAAGTATATGATGTAACAAAAGACTATCATTTAACATCACTGATTGCTACTTTCCTGCAAAATAGGAGACTTTTTGTCTGTCTCCAGGGTAAGAAGAGCAGGTGGAGAAATCAGAGGAACGGCCTGCCTCAGGGAAGCGTCCTCGCTCCAGCTCTGTATAATATATACACAAATGACCAACCAGTGCCAAACACCACGCGCCAATTTATGTATGCCGATGACACTGCAGTTGCAGCACAAGGTACGAATTTTCTGGATGTAGAGAAGAAATTATTCAGTACCTTGGAATCCCTCTCCCAGTATTATGAGGCAAACCACCTACGGCCGAACCCTTCCAAGACGCAGGTCTGTGCTTTCCATTTAAAGAACGCGGAGGCAAATAGGGAATTGAATGTTACATGGAGAGGTGAACGACTCGCGCATTGTCCGACGCCCAAATATCTCGGTGTCATACTGGACCGCACACTGACCTATAAACATCATTGCAATGCCACAAGGGAGAAAGTCTCAGCGAGAAACAACATCATCAGAAAATTAAAATTGGGTGCAGACCCAAAAGTCCTGAGAGCCTCAGCCCTTGCGCTTAGTGTGTCAGCTGCGGAATACGCCGCTCCAGTATGGAGTTCGTCAACACACGCGAGAAAAGTTGACATCGCGGTGAATGAAATGGCACGGATTGTGACTGGGTGCCTGAAACCAACACCAGTACACAAGATGTACTTAATTATGGGGATCGCACCACCCAACATACGACGTGACATTGCTGCCAAAACTGAAAAAACGAAGCAAGAAAAGACATGCGTCACCCTCTATATGGACACCAGCCTGCTGACCGACGGCTTCGTTCGAGGAAGAGCTTCCTGTCATGTACCCGAGCACTGGAAGGGTCGGCCGCTGAAAACCGTATTGCAAGGTGGGAAATGGATTTGAGAAGCCCCCATAAAGCAGCAAAAGAAGAACTGGCACCTGGTGGAGACCTGTCATACACAGTCTGGAGAACCCTGAACCGTATGAGGGTAGAAGTGCCAAATTGCAAGACAAATATGCAGCGATGGGGCTTCCTAAAAGATAATGAGAACACTCTGTGTCTTTGTGGTGCTGTACAGGATCCTCAAGACCTGCTTATCTGTCCATATTTAGAAAAGCACTGTACAATGGAAGACTTATGGGAGGCTAACGACAAAGCCATATTGGCTGCTAATTTTTGGAAGTTAGAAGTCTAGTTCCGGACACGGAAAGTAAGTATATATATATATATATATATATATATATATATATATATATATATATATATATATATATATATTCACTCATGAAATTTGTTATCAGCAATCCGACCCAATTCAAAAGTAACAGTAGTGTGCATAGCTAAAACACTAGGAGAAGGGATGATATTCACTATTCAAGGTTAAATCTAACTTTGGCTCAGAAAGGGGTGAATTATGCTGCCACAAAAGTCTTTGGTCAGTTACCAAGTAGCATCAAAAGTCTGACAGATAATGAACTAGTTTTTAAAAATAAATTAAAGAAATTTCTGAATGGCGACTTCTTATAAAACTGAAAAAATAGAAAATAAAAAAATAAAAATACAACAAAACTGTATTAATAATTCCTTTAAATATTGATTGTCAAGTGTAGACAACATTTACTAAACTGACACGTCCCACATCATTACGAAATGTCGAGTTTATGATCTATGGAACATATATTAATCTAATTTAAATAGTTCTTTAAACATGGAGTCTTCGCATTTGTTCATGGGGCGCACGAATTTCGACTGCTGACAATTCATTGAATGATCGTACACAATGCAGTGGTCCGATAATGTCGACATGCTGGGCTGTAGTAAGCTGGTGTGGCGCTTGTGTTGTTTGAAACGATTTGCAGTGGTACGGATTATTCGACTAATACAAATTTTGCCACTGGCCTCGGAACAAAATGTTAAACTTATATGAGCGAACTGCTATGGTCATAAGTCCCTAGACTGAGAAACTACTTAAACAATCTTACACTAAGGACAAAACACGCACACACACACACACACACACATACACACATACAGAGATACATGAGCCGGAAGTAGAACTCGAACCTCCGGTGGGAACGGCCGCCCAGTGAGCATGACGCCTTAGACCACGTGGCCTTAGTGCACCACGGCTTTTTATAGATAATAGGACTCGTGTTTGGCCTGGAGATCTGAGAAATGATGTTATATATTCCACAATAGTTTAGCGGTTTCTGATGATACACAGCCAGCAAACGGTATCAGAGGGCTCTTCGTTATCTCCTGCCTCCGGCTTTAGGTCTTCCGCGGTGTTATTGGTGTTGTTACGTTGTAGGGTTGTCTGAATCTCTCACTCACCCAGTGTACACATTCTCGCGGAAGACAGATTAAACAAGTCGGCAGCTCAGCCGTCATGTTTGTATGAAATGGTGTATGCGCTAGAGCGATGAACACACTCTTCCTTTGCGAGCGTTGGTGGCAGCTGGAAGCCTGAAGGCATATATCTGTATGATTTGGTTTGCGCTACACACTGTGAGCAAGCGAACCGACGAGCATACCCTGAACTAGAATATCGTTTGCCATCTCTCTCTCTCTCTCTCTCTCTCTCTCTCTCTCTCTCTCTCTCTCTCTCTCTCTCTCTCTCTGTTTCCACGGTGAAAATTGATATTTCCATGGATAGATTTGTGATATTCTTAGAACTACCTCCCAAATAACAAACTTATCATCGCGATAACGGACGAAAACAAACAACCTTTTGTTCAGCTGTTTACAGTGCTCCATTAACTGCCTTGCTATGACACCTCTCTGCTCATAGTAATGTCCGTTAAAAACGTAGTTAGTATCAGAATTGTAGTTTCGCGTATTATGAGGACAACACAAAAATTCATCTAATCCTTTTCTGTATAGAAATATTTTTAAACTCACAGCATAAGATCCACACAACCCTCAATATCCGAGTCTAAGGCCAAGACATAAATTCTCAATATATTGTCAGATACCACAGAATCTATCTGGATCGCCATCTAAGCTGTCAAAAAAATGTTACAGAGAAATTATAAAGGAACCGATAAAAATTTCAAACTGCTAAGTCTCATGAAACACAGGACAAGAGTTGCTAAACGTCCAGTTGCTCTCTACACATAAAAAAATCTACGTACGTCCAATAATTTAAAACGGATCACAAACATCGTTTATGTCAACAACACAAATTAGAACAATTCTTTCTACAAATCGAAGAATACTACGCATCACCAGAAATCTGCGAGACGACTTTCCGACAGTACCGTACCAAGAATGTATTAACGAGATTAAAGGAACAGTGTGGCATCTTTGGACTGAAGAGACGGGTCTATAATACTGCATCAAAACATAAACTAAATCATTTAACTGCCAGAGATTCAAATATGCCTTCCCTCTTTACGTCATGCTGGAAACTACATCTGAATTACTTCAAGAGAAGTCCTTAGAAGATTAAGACATTAACCCTTTCACTCCGGCGCCGTGATTGTTGCGCCGTGCGCCGTGGACGAGCGCCAGTCGCGCCCGGCCGTGCCCGCAGTACGGCGCATTTTCCGCACTCCCCACGGCGCTACTCTGTCCGGCTTTCACACTCTCAGTGTTATCCCAATTATTGGACTTTATATTTATTAGGGAAAATTCACGTGGAATAGAAACAGTTTTCTTCCTTCTTTCAGATAATTCACGTAATTTTTTCGTAAATTCTAAAAGATCCATTTTTGGATTCAGCTTTGGTGGGGTGTGGACTTTATTATTATAAACGCATATTTCGCTTGTTAAATAATATTTATTTACAATTGCTTTACGTTATATTTCAGTAGCATTACATTGCGAGAATATCATTTCCAAGTGTTACATTTCAAAAATTCTTTTGTGTGTGGTAAATCTTGAAGCAGGGAAAGGCGCAAAGTGTCGTATTGCATTCCTTACAATACGTTTTAGTCCGCTTCCGCTTCTTCTGCGCTCTACAGACAACGCAAGTTCTGTAGCTGCTCCACTCATCAGGTAGGTGTGGACATTCTGATATTTTTCCTCCACTCGATCTTCTTTTTACCACTTTATATTTTTCCAGGATTTGCTGTATGACTCCCATTTGAAAGTTGGCATAGCTAATGTTTCTTACAAATTTCTTATACAGGCAGTATGCGTTGAAAAGCGACATGTCCATGATGTGAATGAACAATTTGCGATACCATTTAGTGGATTTTCTTATGCTTTCCACGGTCCTCATTACCATTATTGTAGTCTAATACTACTGAAGGTATCAATTGCGTCGCGCCTGTCTGATGATCCATCTTCGATGTTTCCACCATTTCTGCAGAGTGGACTGTTGAAAGCATATATACATCTTTTTTGTCACGCCATTTCAGTGCCAACAGATATTCCGATGCAGAACGGAAAGTAAGTTCTCCTTTCTTTAGATCTAGTTAACTACAGACTATCTACAAAGCCGCTAGATGGTGCATAAGTCAAACTTCCACACAAGTCGAGCGTAGCGAAGCGGAGAAAAATGAGGCGAGGCGGAACTGCTGCAGCAGTCCACCGGCTGGGCGGCACAGGCAGCACTCGACTGCTGCAGCAGTCCACCGGCTGTGGAGCACATTCGCTCCCGACTTCTGCAGAAGTTCACCGTAGCGAAAGGGTTAACGAAACTGTTCTCATACCAAAACTGTACACAAGAATTTGGTATCTTCTGGCAATACAATAGTAATAATACAATGAATCAACAAAATTTAATTAAAACGAACATAAAAACGTACGACAACAGAAGACGAACATAGCAATACTTAAGGTCAAAAATCAAAACTCCAATGCTAACATTAAAGTCTAGAAGAAGCAAAGCCGGGAAATTGGAGCACAAATCCCAGCTGAAGTGTTTTCTTCGCGGTAGGATTTCCCTAGGCCTTAAGGCGAGTGGAGAAAGTATCAATAACAAGCTACTTCAACATACAATGACCCATTGGCTGAAAAGGGCATGAGCCTTTCTCCAGCCTACCTTCTCCATCAGAGAGGGAATGGGAGACTAAAACCGATCATTAAGTGAAATAAAGACAACTACACCGCTATGGATATGGCTGGTTGGTAGACCGCTCTGTTGTAAGTGGCCGAAACGTCGGTCAGATTCTTAAGGCTTGAACGTATTGCGAACATTATCATGTGTTAGAAATATGATTGGCCGAAGCGTATTAATATCGTCGGCAGATATGGCCTGTAATGAAATTGCGTGCTTATAGAATATCTCCCCAATTGTGCGATTGGATTCACGATTTCCTATAAGAAAGGACACAGTTCGTTGTAATTGACGGTAAGTCATCGAGTAAAACAGAAGTGATATATGGCGTTCCACAGGGAAGCGTTATAGGTCCCCTACTCTTCCTCATGTTTATAAACGATTTAGGAGACAATCTGAATAGCTCCCTTAGACTGTTCGCGGATGATGCTGTCGTTTATCGGTTAGTGAAGTCAACAGAGGATCAAAAGCAACTGCAAAGCGATTTAGACAAAATTTCTACTTGGTGCGAAAATTGGCAATTGACACTAAACAAAGAAAAGTGTGAAGTAATACACATGACCACTAAAAGAAATCCGCTGAACTTCAATTACGCGATAAATCAGTCAAACCTTAAGGCCGTAAATTCTACCAAATACCTAGGAGTTACAATTACGGACAATTTTGACTGGAGAGAACACATAGAAAATATTGTGGGGAAGGCGAATCAAAGGTTACGTCTCATTGGCAGAACGCTTCGAAGATGCACCAGCTCCACCAAAGAGACTGCCTACATCACACTTGTACGTCCTCTCCTGGAGTACTGTTGCCCCTTGTGGGACCCTCACCAGGTGGGACTGACGGAAGACATTGAGAAGGTTCAGAGAAGAGCAGATCGTTTTGTTCTATCACGTTACGGGGGCGAAAGCGTCACGGAAATGTTGCACGAATTGGGGTGGAAATCATTAAAGAAAGACGTTATTCATTGCGGCGTGATCTCTTTGCGAAGTTTCAATCACCGACTATTACTTCTAAATGTGAAAATATTTTGCTAGCACCCACCTACTTAGGGAGACATGACCATCCCAATAAAATAAGAGAAATCAGATCGAAAACGGAACGATTTAGGTGTTCTTTCTTCCCGCGCGCTATTAGAGAATGGAACGGTAGAGAAAAGTTATGAAAGTGGTTAATGAACCCTCTGCCAGGCACTTAAATGTGATTTGCAGAGTATCCCATGTAGATGTACAGAACATATTTCAACTGTACTCCTGACAGTTATCTTGAGGTGAGCCAACAAGGACTCTACATTCTTTGAGCAGTTCCGAAAGATGTTTTTACTGTTATCTATAGTTTGTTCATTGAACGGCAGTTTTCCAGTCCCGCTGTCGGATTAATGACTCGCCATGAACCGATTGCGCAGGCTGGCCGCGGTGGCCGAGGGGACTGAGGCGCTCCAGTCACGGTCTGCACGGCCACTACGGTAGTACAATGTACTACGATTTAGGACAAAGCCATACGTAACGCACGAGTGAGACAAATTGTCGTGGGTCCAGTGAGACAAATTGTCGCGGGACCAATGGAACTTTAAATTATTCGCAGACTAGCTGTAAACCCGGCGTTGCCCGGGTGTTTATTTATCCTACATTCTCGTAGTCCACCTGCCCTTCCCTCTCTCTCTCTCTCTCTCTCTCTCTCTCTCTCTGCAACCATCTCTTTTTCTCCCATCTCTCTGTACGTTTCCACCTTCCCCTCTCTCGGCTAAGTCTTCTACAAGGTGCTCTCTCTCTTGTACCACACAAACATTTATTTAACCAGTGAGCTTCCTCTTGCTTTAAAGGTCATGGGTGCAAAAATCCATTACGATTGGAGCAAAACAATGCATTTTGTGAAATTTCATAAGTTAAATACCCGCCACCAAGCACCGAACGAAATTTTATACAGACAGTAACATTCCTCTTCTTTTTAAGATAGAGTGTGCAAAATTTCATCAATATCGGAACAAAACTATAAATTTGTATGCAATTGAAACGCAGGGTCGCATTGATAAACTCATTTGTTGTTCTAAAATATTCCAGTTTTCTTTCATACAACCCTTGTTCTGAGTATAACGAAAACAACAAACAAAGGATCTGTGCAATCGGTTGAGCCATTCTCAATTTATGCTGCGACCAAAGTATTTAGGGATCCATTTTTATGTTGTAATGTACCATCCCCCATGCACCGTTTGAAACTTAAGGTAGACGGTGACGTTCCTCTTGTTTCGTAGGTCAAGCGTACGAAATTTAGTGAAAATCTGAATGAAACTATTGATTTCGTGAGTCTGTAGGAGAAGTATGCTCCGCCATACACCTATCACAGAATACTTTCTTAAATTATGTTTACTACCTATAAGCTATATCCCTGCCGAATTTCAGCTTCATAGGTGAAGTAGTTTTCGAGATTTCGTGTTTAGTCAGTGAGTGAGTGAGTCTCCTTTCGCTTTTATGTAGATAGAGATTAAGAAAACTGATTGCTTAATTTTGGATGCAAGATAATTAAGGGAGACTTGCATAAAAAATAAGTAGTATCATACAAATCTGTAATACTAACTTTATTTGATACAAGGTCATGCCTGATGCGACAATTTTACGACATCTGCAGCGAAACTTCTTGTGAGCGATAGACTTCCCTTCGTCTCATTTTTTTTTTTTTTTTGGGGGGGGGGGGGGTAGGATAGGGGGGTCAGTTACAAAACGCTTCAAAAACGTCCGAAGTTACCTGCAAACTTTGTTGCAAGTCTGTAACTACTCTCATTTTCCAATAATTGACGCTCAAATCTGAGTATTCTCACGAGTTGACCTCTCATTATTTATGACGTCATATCTCCTGAGCTATGTGTCGTGCTCTTTTATTTTTTGGTCAGGAACCTTCCTGGGCGTATGGTGAACAGTTCATTGCAATCGAATGAATGGTTTATGAACACATAGAGGACATGCAGACAAACATTCATTTTTATATGTATACATGTCTGGACTAGATCAGTCTGGTAGAGCATGTACAACTACCAACGCTGACTACTACTTGTAAAAGGTTTCATGTGTTACTAAAGTTGTGTTTTCTTTACACACACACACACACACACATATATATATATATATATATATATATATATATATATATATATATATATAAAGTGTACCTATGCAAATATTAGCAATAACAAACCGACAAGAGGGATATGTCAGAAAAGATGATTCAGCTCAGGGCTAAATATAATTTTGTGGGATCTCGTCAGGGAACCCAGGTGGAAACTCAGACGACATCGAAGCTGACGAGGAAAATAGATTCCTGCAGCCTCAGCTCGTTCAGACGATCGGAAAAAATCTTCGGAGATTCGTCGATTGAATCGGATCCTTTCCCGGACGTGGGGCGGGCTGATACTTCGTTTGATGCGAATAGCTGCACGAGCGTCGTTGCAGCAAATGCGTTCATGGAGCACTTCGAAGTGAAAGAGCACTAGAAACTGATGAAGCAACATCTTTTAAACACCTGTTTTCCGTGATGCCGACGATGCGTTTTTCATTTAGCCTTATGGTCCAATAAAAGCTCGGCAGCTTTTAGAAACTCTGATCTCTAACAATTAAAATATTAATATTACTATGGAATCATAAAAATATGGAAAACATTGTTTATTGCATAGCATAGGCATAGTATGAAGTTTATTTTAATAACTTAGTAATCGTGGGAGCCAGTAATCACCACAATAGGGTATTTTCCTGTGTTAAAAATATGGTTCGAATTGTTGTTATTCTGAATGATTATAACATTCAGAAAGCACTTTCGCTTTGAATTCTTACAAAACATCTGTTATTTTTACGTAATTAAAGCTTAAAAATTATCAAATTTCACGATTAGATCACGTGATCGAAAACGCTCCGTTATTGGCTGAAGTACTGGTGACGTCATATAACACCTACAGCGCGGCAACTAGAAGCCGGAGTTGTACTATTGCACGCGTTTCCTCCATTTCGCAGCTTTAAGTTCAGTTTTTTCGTCATCTAAACGCGTTTACAGTTTTTATGCTACAATGGAAGATGGTTATGTGAAGGCTGACAGCGAAAACTCCCTAAATTTGAAACAATTATGGTGTCTTCATTCTTTAAAAACAATAAAAAATTTTACGTGCCAGAAATATGAAACGTGAAAACTGCATTGTAAGTAACGCATACCTATATTTTAAAGCTAATTATTTCGAGAGATATTTTATGCCATTGGAAAGAAGTACCCTATTTGTTGATGTCAGAAGACATAATCTGAAGTCACCATATTATGCAATAAAGGGTGAAATTTTGTCTTCTATCCAAGCGGCCTCGAGTGATTATGTTGGCAACATCAACACCACGTTAGAAAATCTTTGTCCAAATGTTCAGACCACATATAATGACCAGATTAGTGTATCGTACAGACCATGAAGTAAATAAATAATACTCTTGCTTTTCTAAAGAGATGTCGTTCCGAGAATGTTGTTCCAAATTTTGCTAAGGTTACGCATCACATCGATTCTGCAGCAGCCAAGAGAATTAAAAAACGGGCCGGCCTCTCATTGCTTGGTGAGAGAGTGCATTTCACCCGCCGTAGTCTTGAGTTCGTCTCTCTGGAACTTTTCCATCTGCATTTGCAACTGGCTAGTCACTTCACGTCTTTTTCCTGGGATTGGATTGATGGTGTTACTTCGGTTGCAGCCGATTCCGCCCATAAGAAGGCAACGGGACGTCAAACAGCTAAGTTCTCACGCCTCCTTGACAAGCCATCTCTGCAGGTTCCGTGCAAGACCGTCATCAATCTGAGTGGCATGGAGTTGAGTGATGATGCGGTCTCAGTTTTAGAGAAAGGACTCAACTTTGCTCCTACCCCAAAGTTCACACCGGTCGCAGAAATTATTAGTGCTGTTGAACAGGTTGCAGCTCGACTTCCGCCTGATTCAGCTGAGGAAATACGTCGTGGAACTTGTCGTGCATTGACGAAATCCAAGCCCATGAAGTCGAACATCACTAGTAAAGAGAGGGCGGCCATTCGTGCGTGACCTGAGGGAGCGCCCTGATATTGTTGTCTTACCGGCTGACAAAGGCAATGCTACGGTTGTTGTCTCCCATAAGGACTACACTGAAAAGATGTAGAGCCTGCTAAATGACGATTCCTACCGGAAGATCAGCGTTGACCCCACAAAGAAGGTGGAAAACAAGACGAGGGCGCTTCTCAAGGATGCGGATTTACCGGAGGGTGTCGCCAAGAAACTGCTACCTCAAGGTCCGGTACCGCCAAGACTTTATGGACTCCCTAAGGTTCACAAAGATGGGGTGCCGTTACGTCCTATTGTCAGTAACATCAGAGCACCTACACATTTGTTGGCCAAATACTTGACGGGAATATTAAGTCCTTATGTGGGTAAATGCCCTCATCACATCCGTAATTCCGTGGATTTTGTGAAACGCCTTAACAACTTCAGGCTGGATGAGTCAGATATCATGGTGAGTTTTGACGTCGTTTCGTTGTTTACGAGGGTGCCCCTTCGAGAGTCACTAAATTTGATTGGTCAGAAATTTGACGAGAAGACCACCGAACTTTTTAGGCATGTCTTGACCTCCACGTATTTTCTTTTCAATGGCGAATACTACGAACAAACGGAGGGAGTCGCCATGGGTAGCCCACTCTCCCCTGTGGTCGCAAATTTGTACATGGAGAATTTCGAGGAGGAAGCCCTGGCATCATCTGAATGGAAGCACACTTGCTTTTTCCGTTATGTGGACGACACTTTCGTCATCTGGCCACATGGTATTGATAAACTCCTTGACTTCCTTACACATCTGAACTCCATACACCCCAACATCAAATTCACTATGGAGACTGAAACGGAGGGTAAATTGCCGTTCCTTGACGTCTTGGTCAAGAGAAGAGCTGATGGCACCCTGGGTCACAGTGTATATCGGAAGACAACGCACACTGATCTGTATTTAAACGCAGACAGCTGTCACCACCCTTCACAGAGGAATGGGGTACTTAAAACTCTAGTACATAGGGCTCGCACTATCTCCGACGCAGAGAGTCTACCCCAGGAATTGGAACACCTGAGAACTGTATTTCGAAAAAATGGGTACTCAGAGTGGCAGATTCAGCGGGCTCTTCGCCCAACCACTACAACACAACCTGTGGTAACGGATGAAAACGCAAGGGAGGATGTAGGCACTGCGTTCGTTCCATATACCGGCGCACTCTCAGGGAAGATCGCCCGCATTTTGAGAAAACACCAGGTTGGAACTGTTTTTTGTCCGCCGAATAAAATTCGTGCACTGGTGGGGAGCGCTAAAGATGATCTCGGTTTGAGGAAGGCGGGCGTGTACCAGATTCCGTGTCAGTGTGGAAAGTCATATATTGGACAGACGATGCGTACCGTCGAAGATCGATGCGTTGAACACCAGAGGCACACACGATTGATGTATCCGAGCAAGTCGGCGGTCGCTGAACATTGTTTGTCGGAGAATCACACCATGGAGTAAGAACACACTAGGATTCTGGTACAGACGTCGAGATACTGGGACTGCGTCGTTAGAGAGGCCATTGAAATTCGCACAAGTGACGACCTCATAAACCGTGACTCTGGTTATAATCTTAGCAAAGCTTGGGAACCAGCGATTGGGTTAATTAAGAGTAAATCTAGCAAACGTAACGAAGTGACGACCACGGCGGACAGAGCCCTCACACCGACGTCTTCTCAGACGCCGGCGCAATCGGTTCCACTGCGCGGCCGCGGCGCGGGGCGCGGACCGCGGAGGGGTCGCTCCGCGGGCCGAGGGTATTTAAATGGCCCGCTACCGGGCTAGAACCCAGTTCCCTTCGAGCAGCCGTAGCGTGCGGATCTCCGTGCCGCCGCGTTTCCAGGAGCTCAGTCCGTCAGTTCACCTGATGATGGCGACATGTATGATCACCGAAATATTGTGCCCGTTGGACACTATAGACCGGCAGTACACCCGTGGACATTTTGATCAAATAAATAATGCTGTTCCTGCTCTATGATTCTTGTATGTACCCTTGTCCGCTCAGTAAAAGTAACTGCCCTCGTAAATCTAAGGTTTCAAGACAACATATTTGCGCTGTCACGCGATTGGCTAATGGCGATGTCTCATGATTCTCGCTATTCAGCATCTGTTGCCAATATAGTCACACGAAGCCGCCGGGATAGTAAAATTTAACCCAGTAAAGCACTCACTTATAGGAGTAATTTTATTTAACTACTTCAATACTAGTGCAATGTGAAAAATCAAAACCTGTAATAATAACTAAAAAACATTTCTTGTATTCTGGGTATTTAATTATTTTTGCGAAATAAACTTCACAACATGACATTACAACGATTCTTGCCTCAATAAACACATATTTGGGTAACTAACACTTTTAATCGTATTTACACTTGCATATTACGAAAGTTTGAAAGCTAAATAAATCGGCGCATTAAAGACATCTCCCACATACGTATATTACGATAGGTTAAGTTGTTGTAAAGCAACCAGAAGGGCGTTGTCGATGTATAAAATGGTTGTTTGACTAAGATCTATTGGTGATAAAATTGCACTGTTGTTGTTGTGGTCTTCAGTCCGGAGACTGGTCTGATGCAGCTCTCCACAATACCCTATCCACAATACCCCACACACTTCCCTCCAACGCTAAATTCACAATTCCTTGATGTCTAAGAATGTGTCCTACCAATCTATCTCTCCTTTTAGTCAAGGTATGCCAGAAATTTCTTTTCTCCCCAATTCTGTTCAGTACCTCCTCATTAGTTACGCGATCCACCCACCTAATCTTCAGCATTCTTCTATAGCACCACATTTCCAAAGCCTCTATCCTCTTTCTGTCACTGTTTACCGTCCATGTTTCACTCCCATACAAGGCAACACTCCATACAAATGCCTTCAGAAAGGACTTCCTTAAGCTTAAATCAATATTCGCTGTTAACAAATTTCTCTTTTTCAAGAACGCCTTTCTAGCCATTGCCATTCTGCATTTTATATCCTCTGTACTGCGACCACCATTTGTTATTTTACTGCCCAAGTAACAAAACTCATCTACCTCCTTCATTGTTTCGTTACCTAATCTAATTCCTTCAGCATCACCTGATTTTCTTACACTGCACTCCATTACCCTAGTTTTACACTTGTTAATGTTCATCTTATATGCACCTTTCAGCACACTGTCCATTCCGTTCAATTGCTCTTCCAGGTCCTTTGCTGTATCTGACAGAATTACTATGTCGTCGGCAAAACGCAATGTTTTTAATTCTTCACCCTGAACTTTAATTCCTTCTCCAAATTTCTCCTTGCTTTCCTTTATAGCTTGCTCAATGTACAAATTGAATAACAATGGAGAAAGACTACAACCCTGTCTTATTCCCTTTCCAACCACTGCATCCCTTTCATGCCCTTCAACTCTGACAACCGCTGTCTGGTTTTTGTACAAGTTTTAAATAACATTACGCTCCCTATATTGTACTCCTGCTTGCTTCAAAACTTGAAAGAGTTTATTCCAATCAACATTGTCAAAAGCCTCCAAATCTACAAAAGCTAGAAATGTATGTCTGCCTTTTCTTCATCTATCTTCTAGGATAAGCCGTAACGTGAGTATTGCCTCCCGTGTTCCTACATTTCTCCTGAACCCAAACTGATCTTCCCCGAGGTCGGCTTCTACCACCTTTTCCATCCTTCTGTATATAATTCGTGTTAATATTTTGCAACCATGACTTATTAAACTGATGGTTCTGTAGTTTTCACACCTGTCTGCACCTGCTTTCTTTGGAATGGGAATTATAACATTTTTCTTAAAGTCTGAGGGTACTTCACCTGTCTCATACATCTTACACACCAGGTGAAACAATTTTGTCATGGCTGCTTCTCCCAGAGACTTCAGTAGCTCTGAGGGAATATCATCTACTCCAGGGGCCTTGTTTCAACTTAGGTCTTTCAGGGCTCTGTCAAATTCTTCTCTCAGTACAGTATCTCCTATTTCATCTTCATCTCATTCCTCTTCCCTTCCTACAATAGTGTCTTGAAGTTCATTTCCTTTGTAGAGCCCCTCTATATACTCTTTTTCACCTTTCAGCTTTCCTTTCTTTGCTGAGAACTGGTTTTCCATCAGTGTCCTTGATATTCAAAGAGCTGTTTTTCTTAACTCCAAATGTTTCTTTTATTTTCCTGTAGGCTGTATCTATTTTTCCCCTATTTATACAGTCTTCTACATCCTTGCATTTGCCTTCCAGCCAATCCTGCTTAGCCATTTTGCACTTCCTGTCAATCTCATTTCTTAGTCGTCTGTACTCCATTTTGCCTGTTTCATTTACTGCATTTTTATATTTTCTCCTTTGATCGATTAAATTTAGTATCTCCTGTGATATCTAAGGATTCTTTGTAGGTCTTGCCTTCCTACCTATTTTGTCCTCTGCTGCCTTCACTATTTCATCTCTCAATTTTACCCATTACTCCTCTACTGTTTTATTTTCCCCTGTTTCTGTCAATTGATGCCTGAAGCTCCCTCTGAAATTCTTAAGAACCTCAGGTTCCTTCAATTTATCCAGGTCCCATCTCCTTATTTTCCTTTTTGTAGTTTCTTCAGTTTCAGCCTACAGTTCATAACCAACAAGTTATGATCAGAGTCTATATCTGCCCCTGGGTATGTCTTACACTTTAAAACCTGGTTCCGAAATCTATGTCTTACCATTATAAAATCTATCTGGTATCTCCCGGTGTCTCCTGGTCTCTTCCACGTATATAACCTTCTTTTGTGATTCTTAAACCACGTGTTTGTTATAACTAAATTATGTTCTGTGCAAAATTCTACCAGGCGGCTTCCTCTTTCATTCCTTTTGCCAAGACCATATTCACCTACTATCTTCCCTTCCCTTCCTTTTCCTACTACCGAATTCCAGTCCCCCATAGCAATTAAGTTTTACTCCCTTAACTGTCTGAATAATTTCCTTTAGCTCCTCATATATTTCTTCGATTTCCTCATCATCGGCAGAGCTAGTTGGCATATAAACCTGTACTACTGTTGTCGGTGTTAGCTTCGTATCTATCTTGACAATGATAATGCGATCACTGTGCTGTTCATAGTAGTTTACCCGCATTCCTATTTTCTTATTCATGATCAATCCTACTCCTGTGATACCCCCAATTGATTTTGTATTTATAATCCTGTACTCACCTGACCAGAAATCCTGTTCATCCTGCCACCGAACTTCACTAATCCCCACTATAACTAACTTCAACCTATCCATTTCCCTTTTTAAACTTTCTAATTTTCCTACTCGTTTAAGGGATCTAACATTCCACGCTCCGACCCGTAGAATGCCAGTACTGTCTTTCCTGATGATCACATCCTCCTGAGTAGTCCCCGCCCGGAGATCCGAATGGGGGACTATTTTACCTCCGGAATATTTTACCCGAGAGGATGCCATCATCATATGTTCATACAGTAGAGCTACATGTCCTCGGGAAAAATAACGGCTGTAGTTTCCCCTTGCTTTCAGCAGTTCGCAGTAACTGTGTGACAAAGCCACATTAGCTGATGATACAAGGCCAGCTCAGTCAATCATCCAGACTGTTGCCCCTGTAACTACTGAAAAGGCTGCTGCCCCTCTTCAGGAACCACACGTTTGTCTGGCCTCTCCACAGATACCCCTCCGCTGTGGTTGCACCTACGGTACGGCTACCTGTATTGTTGAGGCACGCAAGCCACCCCACCTCGGCAATGTCTGTGGTTCATGGGAGTGGTGGTAGCAGAGATAAATAATCAGTGCTATACTTTTATAGTGGACTGCAGCAATATTCATGTTGTTCTTTCACCAAATTTAATAGGAAACGGCTTTAATTACACATAAATTGCAGGCGTGTAACATTATTAAGTTTTGCTTCGCAAATGTAAACATCAGGTCATTAACCTACAAATAATACTACTTTACACCTTTGCAGTAGAAGATAATGATACTAAATAGTTTAGTTTACCAGTGGAATAGTATTGTTAACTTACATCAAAATGATCCTCACAGAAATACACACATGAAGTAGCCGCTATTTCATTTGGCTCTCTTCACACCAGTGTCAACCACTTTTTGCGTATCTTCACATTTTTTGGTACTTGCAAGAACAATTTTTCTGAAGTCTTGACAGATGTATTGGTACAGTGCGAAACTAAGCAATATTTGTAGGTCATTATGCAAACGTTAACGCCCAAACACGAGGCCTCGACCCGAACAATATACAGATATTTGTTTATCTTACGAGAGCAGCAGCAGGAATAGCAGCGTGTTGTATGACGTCACAAGCATCACGTGACTCAAATGTAGCGTTTTAGCGGGCTTTCAAATTATTTGAATTTCATTTCATTTAAATACTGAAATCCACGAGTTAAAAAAGCATGTTCGGACCATAATATGACATAATTAACAATTTAAAACGATTTCCAGAGAACAGTCAAATACCCTATTAAGGATAAGCATGAAATTTGCCAAGCGAGATGCAAGGAGGACGGCGATCGACAGACAAGCTTCCCCTTCCGTCGCAGCCACACGACTCCCTACCAGTGGCGTAACTATGGGGGGGGGATGAGGAGGATAGAACCCCTCCCCACAGAACCCGAAAAGAAAAGAAAAAAAAAAGGAGCGAATCTTTAATTCAGCGCAAAGTTCCTAGTGATTGGAAAAAGCGCAGGTGACTCCCGTGTATAAGAAAGGAAAGAGAACTGACCCATACAATTACAGGCCAATATCGTTGACATCGGTTTCATGTAGAATTTTGGAGCATAT
Source organism: Locusta migratoria (assembly GCA_026315105.1). Classification (NCBI taxonomy): domain Eukaryota; kingdom Metazoa; phylum Arthropoda; class Insecta; order Orthoptera; family Acrididae; genus Locusta; species Locusta migratoria. The sequence continues at coordinate 205,808,318 of CM048744.1, read as the reverse complement.
TCTCAGTTAGAATATAGTAAATTTCCTTGAAACGGAAAAGCTTCTTTCCATGAATCAGCACGGGTTTAGGAAACATCGTTCATGTGAAACTCAGCTTGCCCTTTTCTCACATGACATCTTGCGAGCCATGGACGAAGAGCAACAGGCGGATTGTATTTTTCTCGACTTCAAAAAGGCTTTCGACGCGGTGCCACACTGCAGACTGCTAACGAAGATACGAGCTTATGGAATAGGTTCACAGATTTGTGACTGGCTGGAAGACTTCCTAAGTAATAGAACGTAGTACGTTGTTCTCGACGGCGAGTGTTCATCAGAGACGAGTGTATCGTCAGGCGTGCCCCAGGGGAGTGTGATAGGACCGCTATTATTTTCTATCTATATAAATGATCTGATGGACAGAGTAAGTTGTAATTTGCGGGTGTTTGCTGATGATGCTGTGGTGTATGGGAGGGTGTCGTCTGTAACTGACTGTAATAGCATACAGGTTGACTTAGACAAAATTTCTAGTTGGTGCGAAGAATGGCAGCAAGCTCTCAATGTAGAAAAATGTAAGGTGATGCGCATGAGTAGAAAAAACAATCCTATAATGTTCGAATACAGCATTAGTAGTGAGCTTCTTGATGCTGTGGCGTCGTTCAAATATCTAGGCGTAACATTGCAGAGCGATATGAAATGGAACGAGCATGTAATGACAGTTGTGAGTAAGGCAGACAGCCGACTTCGGTTTATTGTGAGAATTTTTGGAAGATGTACTTCACCTGTAAAGGAGTCCGCGTATAAAACGCTTGTACGACCACGTCTTGAGTGTTGCTCAAGTATTTGGGACCCGCAGCAGATCGGTTTGAAGGAAGACATAGAGGCGGTTCAGAGGCGAGCAGCTAGATTTGTTACCGGTAGGTTCGACCAATGCGCGAGTGTCACGAAAATGCTCCGGCAACTCAATTGGGGATCGCTGGAAGAAAGACGACGTTCTTTTCGTAAATTTCTGTTAAGTAAATTTAGAGGGCCGGAATTTGAAACTGAGTGTAGTACGATATTGCTGCCGCCTACTTACATTTCGCGTAAAGATCACAAAGACAAGATAAGAGAAATTAGGGCTCGTACGGAGGCATATAGGCATTCTTTTTTTCCTCGTTCAATTTGGGAGTGGAATAGTAAAGGAAATGCCTAGTAGTGGTACAGCGTACCCTCCGCCACGCACCTTACGGTGAATGGCGGAGTATGTATGTAGAAAATCGTATAACAGCAATCTGGTAAAGAATTGAAAATTGGGGTGTTTTACCATAAACTTTCATTGGAAGGGAGTGAATTAGTTTCTTCAACGGGAGTGATAGATGGTAGTCTCTCTGGAAACTGACTAAAATCAAACAGATCTACCCCCTTCCCCCACCCCCCCCAAAGTCAAGTCCTAATTACGCCACTGCTCCCTACAACCGTATAAGGTGCGGAGCCAGCGAGGGCCGAACCCTAGAAAAATGGCAGGTATTGTCACCGGGAGGACACAAGACACTCTTTGTTCAATCAACACTACCTGATGACAGCAGAACGGCTATCCACAAAAATGTCGTGCAACTTCCATGATTATATGTGGCAATATCGCAGACAACCTTGGAAGCAAGTACGTAGTTTACCGAAAACAGGGTGTACTGATATTAGCGGCCAGTGTTTCGGAATTTAATCCCTCCACCTTTTCGTCCTCCTCCAAATCATCATCATCATCGTCATCACTGATTATGTCGTTCACCGTTCAGTCTGGAGCATAGTCTCCATAATAAAATTCCTCCATGATCCCCTGTTAAATGCTAACAGTGACACCCCGTCAGATGCTAAGCCTGTTACTTAAAAATCGTTTTTGACCGATTCCAAATACATTCTCCCTCGTCTACATCGACATTTATTAGCCTCTACTACGGATCTCATGAGTATCTCATGCTTCATGCATCCCTATAATTTGACCCAAACATCTCGACGTTCGCTCTGCTTCATCTATATTCATTCACAAGTTTTCTTTAATTTCGTCGTTCTTGACATCCTCCTGCTATTGTACCAATCTATTAGTGCGTGTAATCATTCTCCCTTCTTTCACATCTGTAACCTCAACCTCATTAATAATGTAACCTGTATCCACCCAGCTTTCGATCTCATACAAGAAAGTTTCTCGGAAGATAGAACGATGCTCTGCTAACTTGGAGCTGACGTCCTTCCTGCACACGAGAGTAGATTGTAGCTGAGCACTCGCTGTATTTCTCTACGTAGCCATTCATTGAGGAAAAACATTGTTCATCGGTTCTTTGTCCACTTATTTGGTACTCATTTTCAATCCCTGTCTAACAGGTATTACTTTCGTTTTGGAGATTCGGATCTTCATCCCGTTAACATCTATAATCTAGCTCTCAAACATTAGATTGTAGTATTTCAATCGAATCTGCTTTCACAACTAAGTCATCCGTATATGCGAAACTGCTTATTTCGGTTTCACCCTATTTCAGTCTCTCTGGCAGTCTATAGCAAGAACAACAGTGGTGTCTTACCCATGAAACTACCGTGAACCATAAACTCAATGTACTATCAACTCTGACTGCTGCCTGACATTTAATAGCCTACATAAGTTTTCGTCCTATTCCATAATCTTGTACAACTGACAGTAGTTTCCTCCTAGGAGTACGGTCACAAACCCCTTCTATATGTATAAAAAATTGATACAATTTCCTGTCCCACCCATAGCACTTCTTCATTGTCTGCCGTAAGCTACAGGCCCCTACACACGTTCCGATAAATTGGACGTGTGGAGGCGCTTCCCGACCAACTTTTCTTGTTGGATGGTTGGTCGGGCTGACCGTCCGATATCCGACCCCCTCAACCACTCCACCTGACAAATTGTACTGTGTTTAGCGCTACCAAACCAACTTCTTGCCTGCGATCGTCTGCTGTCTGCACAGCGAAAGCAAAAACAGTTCCTCAAACGGACACAAGAACACGGAGACGCTGCATGCAATTGGTCGGAACGTGTGTAGGCTGCTACGAATTTAGTTGGTTTGCTGTCCATGTTGTTAGTCGGGAGATAAATGGGAACGTATGCAGAGACCTTGAGGATCTGGTCCTAACAGCCCCTAATAGGCATATAAACACACAGATTTTCATCGAACTCGTCCTCAACTATTACCCTCACGTTCCTTTTAGTAATAAGTGAGAATATTTTGTCCACAACACTAATACTTCTGTGGTAGTTACAATTTTATTTGTTTCCATGCCAGAAAACTAGTGTGTATGCTGCTTTCGTCAAGTCAACCGGGACCCGTCCCGACACCCACGCAATTTCAGTTATCTTTTGTGACCAGTTGAGAGCTAACATTCTACTGCATTTTAAGAGTTCCGACTTAATTTCATCACCAAATCACGTACGTACATAAAAATTACGAATAGTAAACAAAACTTTTACGAAATACAAGTAACATACATTATCGATTAAAATTTAAAAATATGAAAGAGCAGGGAAACTAAGGCGAAAAAGGCAGACGTGGGAAAGATATGGGTGTTGAATGATTTATTCAGCTTATTGAAAAATTTAGAAATACTTTCAGTGAAATTAAATTCGAAGCCTCAGCTTCAGGAATGCGATAGGAATTCCATTGCTAAAGTGAATGTTGAAACTGGATGGGAGGAAAGAGCGCAGTAAAGGCCTGATACCATCGCAAAATACGAAATGTCAATCGATAAAGTAAACAAAGCGGATAAAGCTAATTTCAAAAGCTTTTGAAAGACCCGAAATAGCTCGTTTTGTATCGACTTCCTCAATCGGCGGATGTTTTTAGACATTTTAATTTTAATCAATTTCCTTTTTAGAAAAATAAAATTCTGATAAAAAGTAAAATTAAACTCCAAATGTCTCAAAGGATTAAGTAGCAATAGCCTATACCGTGTTTGTTTTAAGTTATAAAAGGCCTGATAGCCACTGTGATATTCAGTCTCTCTACCCACTTCTGTCTAGCTAATTCGCTCTTTCTCATTTTCTCTGTGGTATTGTGTGAGTTGCGCGATAGGTACTGTTCGATTCAGCCCATTGAGCGATTTTGTACAGCTGCTATTTAACTTGTGAATTCTGCTTCTGTAAGGAACTATTGTTATAAATGAACCATTAAAACGTGTGTACGAGAATTATTGGCAATAAAATTGATGTCTTGACCTAAGATAGTGTTTGCACCTGTTACTGACCAGCCGTGAAATATTATTGAAAATGTGATACGCAACGGATTGTAAGTTTCTTACCCTTTGACCACTATTGTAGATGATTTGAACGCAATTGCTGTGTAACTAGTTAATCTAAGGCATTACGCAGTATGAAATAATAAACGCAACGCTTTGATTGTCGTTTGGTTTTTGATAGTATATATTGTTGCACGGCACAAAGTAAATCCCTGATATCAGAGTTCCTTTTCATAAACTGTTCGGGCCTGTTATTAAAATATAATTGAATACCTTCACCTTGTGGGGAATTTGTTAGACATAATCTGTAGAGTAGCGTGTATATGCTCATGTATTTTTTGCGCACATAACATCTGCTGATAAACTACATGCATTAAGCCGGAAAATAAAATAATTACTGTGATTTACTTGGGGTCGAGATCTCAAATTATACATTTAAAAGACTTGAACCAATTTTGTTCGGATGTCGAGACGACATCTATGGCAGATGAGATACAGATGCCCGAAACAGGTCACATTTTTGAAGAGGATCACTGTCGATAGTTGTCAGTAGAGCTGATAAACTACATGCATTAAGCCGGAAACTAAAATAATTACTGCGTTTTTCTTGGGGTCGAGACCTCAAATTATACATTTAAAAGATTTGAACCAATTTGGTTCGGATGTCGAGACAACATCTATGGCAGATGAGATACGGATGCCCGAAACAGGTCACATTTAAGAAGAGGATCACTGCCGATAGTTGTCAGTAGAGCCCCGTACGAAATCTGTCATGAAAAATAATACGAAGGCGGATAGTAAGAGCTCTATGTAGTCTTGGACAAAACCTATGTTAATGTTTCTGCGAACACCTGTTCTCCGATTAACTCGCTTAATACCAGGTGGGCGTCAAGACGACAAAGGACTAGGTAGGGATCATATTGAACCCTTTCCGTTTTACTTGGGTTGTTTCAGAAAAGTTCCATCCACACTTACGGCTGGAGCGGTATTGGAAGTCAGGTCTGCTGCAAGGTAGTGGCTTTCCTGTATTCCAGACTAGCAGTACTAGCAAACTTGCCACTTGCATCATCTCCCGTCAGAAAGTTTCAGCATGACATACTATGATCGTCAAACGCGAAATGACGTTGTAAGCTTTACTAGTTTGTTTAAATATGCTCTACATTTGAGCAAATACTTCCATAGTAGATGCATTTAACACATTTTACTAAAATAGTGTTATGGAAAGTTTTGTGTCCCAGCCTCGTCGCCGCTTTTATGTCTCGTTTCCGTCTTAGGTGTCGGTGGCCGAGTATAAAGACCGACACAGGAATACAGGTTGCACGCTTGTGCAGATAGGAGATGACCAGCCAGTGGGACAGCAGCAACTAGAAACACTAGAGTAAATTAGAACGAGATATATATTTCTTAGAGACTCAGTACTGCAGAATGCTGATACATAGTTGAGCTAGAGGCCTGCATAGTGCCTGTCCGATAGCCAAGTCTTAACTGGTGCCTATCTGATTCCCAAGTGTCAGATGCAGCAGTCGTGGCCACGAGCGGAGTTGCAGCAGAGGGCGCTCGTGGTTGACGTCGTAAGAACGCCGCGCCGTGCGTGCATGGCGGCGCGCGGCGAAAGTAGGTGGCGCGCACTTTAGACTTGTGCGACACCACAGAAAGAACATGTTACGTACAGTTGAAACAGGCTGTAGTTATCGTAAAAACACTCAAAATAATTAAGAAACGTGTGATACATGAGAAATAGAACATTGTATCGGTCATACTATTGAAAATGTTCAAATGTTTGTACAGTTTATGGGACTTAACTACGGGGTCATCAGTCCCTAAACTTACAAACTGCTTATGAACTACTTACTACATATTCATGCCCGAGGGTGGATTCGAACCCCCGACCGTAGCGGCCTTGCAGACCGTGACTGCCGGCCGCGGTGGCCGAGGGAACTCAGGCTCTCCAGTCACGGTCTGCAAGGCCGCTACGGTCGGGGGTTCGAATCCACCCTCGGGCATGAATATGTAGTAAGTAGTTCATAAGTAGTTTGTAAGTTTAGGGACTGATGACCCTGTAGTTACGTCCCATAGACTATACAAACATTTGAACATTTTTTTTAGACTGGAGCCCCTCAGTCTCATCGGCCACCGCGGCCGGCATACTATTGAAAGAAGAGCCGAAGGTAATCGAAACTGGTAACAGATTAATAGAAACAGCAAATAACGCGACTCATTACTGTGAGTGTAGGTTTCGTAAGACCACTCAAAAGAATAAAGATACGTGTTATTCACGACAAATAGCACTTTCATAACGGCCATTCTACTGCAAGAAAAGTCGAAGTTGTGAGAAATTGATAACAAATGAAAAAAAAAGTAAATGCTACTCATTGCTGTATTCCGTTTGGGGTAGGAAAAATTATAACACACTATTTGACCATTACGTCAGAACCGTAAAGACGGCGTAGTTACGTCAGTTCATCCGTATTTTAACGACTGTTTTCTCTAATTAGACACACGAGTGCTCACACGTTTGTAGTGTAGACATATAGGGGCAAGTCTTCAGTGACACCAGTGAAACGGCAGTGACTGATACGGCATTGCCAGTGTAGTAATATATGTCTGTGGATGGAAGGCGCTATATATATTTTCTTTGATGGTCAGAGGCGCAGCTGATTCAAGTGTAAATATACGTATTCCATATCCGTATAATTCGCATGGCTTTACCACACTCTAACATATACTGTCAAGACAAGCCCACAGATTTTTGTTATACGCCATGATATCAGCGCTCCAAGCGGCTGGCAAGGTACATTTCTGAATACGACATCGTTTAAATTGACTTTATTATGATTTTTACAACAGGGAAGGTATGTATTTCCAGAAAAATCGGTAATGACTAGAAGAAAAACTCCACATTTGTCTTCATTAGGTTTACTAAGAACTATTGGAAGGTATGAAACGGTACTTTGAGGGGCACTTTATTTAAGATTATCTTGAAATCTACGACTATTTAACCAAAAACTTCAGTTTCTATTAAGAACAAAAATGGTAAACAACAGAAGACCCAATTTCTTCAGAAAGACGTCGGTTTTCTACTAGCAAACGTCAAAGATTCTTCACTACAATTCCAGTCAAATCGGCATGTGTTAAACATAAGAAACCTATACTGACTGCAATACCTGCATTATTTAATGTACCAGATTAGCCACTATAGCTGAAACAGGAGGAAAATCCTCACAAACTTGACAATGAAACATCGAAAGCAAACAAACAGTATCCCAAAAAACAGGAAAAAATGTTCACAATTGTTGCTACATATGAACCCCAAACGGCAAGAATATTCAGATTTTCGTTTTATTAGCAAATGAAATTACACTCAAACGTTTTTGCATGTACCGGGTGGTCAAAAAGTCAGTACAAATTTAAAAACTTAATAAATCACAGAATAATGTAGATAGAGAGGTAATAATTGACACACATGCTTGGAATGACATGGGGTTTATTAGAACATCTACCGTTATGGGGCCTTTTTTTCTTCGAAGAACTGCGCGATTCTGGTTTTGTAACTGCTATTGTGAAGGGTGAGAGGTACGCCGATATGTTACAGAATCGCATCATCCGCAGCCTGGCTGATAAACATCTGCTGGAAAGTACGATTTTCATGCAGGATGGCGCTACACCCCATGTTGCTAGACGCGTGAAAGATCTCTTGCGCGCGTCGTTTGGTGATGATCGTGTGCTCAGCCGCCACTATCGTCATGCTTGGCCTCTCAGGACCCCAGACCTCAGTCCGTGCGATTATTGACTTTGGAGTTACCTGAAGTCACAAGTGTATCGTGATCGATCGACATGTTGAAACACATCATCCGACGCCAAAACCTCACCATAGCCCCGGACATGCTTTACAGTGCTGTTCATAACGTTATTCCTCGACTACAGCTATTGTTGAGTTATGATGGTAAACATATTGAGCATTTCCTGTAAAGAACATCATCTTTGCTTTGTCTTAATTTGTTATGTTGATTATTGCTTTCCTGATGAGATGAAGCGCCATCTGTCGTCATTTTTTGCACATTTTTTCCTCCTAATAAAACCCCATGTCATTTCAAGCATGTGTGTCAATTTTTACCTCTCTATCTACATTATTCCGTGATTTATTAAGTTTTCATATTTTTACTGACTTTTGACCACCCAGTATAACAAAGATGAGTAGAACGGAAAATGTTCAAATTATAATACTCAATATCAACGAAATTTTACACGTCAAGTAACGTATGTCATATAAGAACAGACCACAAAAGGAATTAACGTTTCTCGTCTGTTTATATTATCATAGTTTCAGTGGATTAGGCTGCAAAATATACACGCATTCATATTTCCTCGTGAATCACTTGTTGTTGTGCGCCTCGGTTGCACAGTGTTAGAGTGCCTGACTACAAAACCAAAGGTCTTGGGTTCGATCTCCGCCACGCCCTAGGATTTTTATCTGTCACTTTCCACTTCTTTCACCTTTGGCAGTATTGCTGATGTGAAAAATACGGAACCCACGTTAAACTGTAGGTCCCCCTATAACTGACTGGGTAAGTCAGTTCCAAGGTCGGAGGAAAGCAACGGCATACCACCTCCAAACAGGACTATGTCTAGTAAAGCCCTGTGGTGTTCAAACCAATCTTCTGATTGTTGACTGCTTTTTTTACCAGTTGTTGTTCACATCACTGAATCAGAAAAAAATTGGCTGTTTTTGTATTTATTTCACGATTATTTATGTCTCTCGATATTTTACAAAGATTGGAACGCAAAATTACAGAATCTATTTTAGTTAATTACAGAGAAAAGCAATTATAAACTAACATTACTCTTACGGATCCTTGCCCACTACGAGGAGCGCTAGTGTCGTTGCATCTGTCAGTTGGTAACAAATTTTCCAGCACTGAGTGTCGCGACTATAAATGTTGGACTGTGGTGTTACTATAAAAAAACGGTATAGAGAGCAGAACGGAAATCACTGGGATCGGGTGACCACTGCTTTTGGTAGTTCCCCCATGGGTAGAGAGATGTTACTAGGGAAGTGTAGACTGTGGTCCACGTTCTCACGGAGCTCGACGCCGGCGCCAGCCTTTATCTGGACAGAATATAACTCATCGGCGCGATTTTGCGCCCCTGGATTTCGCCGCCGGAGGCTGCGTCCTCGGTCCTCGGCCACAGAGCGGAATTCAATTATCGCTTAATGAACGCGCTCTGTGAAAACACGGGCTGCGCGCCTCTCGAACAGTGCGCATTAACAAGCCGCCGCCGCCGACTCGCCCAGCAAAAATCTGCCAGCTCAGCTCCGGCGATGGCGACCGAACTCACTCTGTTTTTCTTCTTCGAGTTGAGCGCGTTACCGCCCGCTTTTTGCTGGCGGCGACGTCTCCCACTCGATTTTCACCGCCGAAGGGAAATAATACCGAATATCCTCACCACTGTTATCTCGAATGCCTCCAAATTCACAATGATCGATAATTAAATACGTATTAATAGGCATTGAAAATAGTTCGTAACGTACACACAGTGTCAAATAAGATGTATCGTTTTGCTTTCTGAGTCCTGTACATATACAGGGTGTTTGACTCTGTGTGTTTTTGCTCCTGTAACTTATAAAATAAAAGGTGACGGGAAATTTTAATGCGGTAAGTCAACACAAGAAATGTTACACTCTCTGTGGAGCTATGAACACAGTTTATTGTATCATTTTCCAAAGAGTTACAGCACAAAGATATAATTTTTTAAATGGAACAATAGTTTTTTCTATCGTGCATTGGATTTGTTGAAACCAGCTGCGTCCAAATCATTTTAAACTACATTCCTATCACTGTTAGTTTGGAAGCTACAACCCTTCATAGTTTAGGGGACGGAGGCTACGACAGCGTATCTGACTGGCTGGTTTTCATGAGACAGTGGGCCGTGCTGCAGGGGATAGCCACTCGGCCAGTCAGATACGCTATCGCAGCCTCCGCCCCCGGTACTTTGAAGGGTTGTAGCTCCCAAACTAACAGTGATAGGAATGTAGTTTAAATTGATTTGGACGCAGCTGGTTTAAACGAATCCAATACACGATAGAAAAACTATTGTTCCATTAAAAAAATTATATCTTTGTGCTGTAACTCTTTGGAAAATGATACAATAAGCTATGTTCATATCTCCGCAGAAAGTGTAACATTTCTTGTGTTAACCTACCGCATTAAAACTCCCCGTCACCTATTATTTTAGAAGTTACAGAGGCAAACACACTTAGTGACACACCCTGTATATTAAGCATATTAACTATTCAGTTATTTAACCAATTTAAATTTATCCTTACTTAGTGGTATTTTAAAATCAGGTATTTAGGTGAGTGGGGATGTTTTTGAATTTCAAAGAAAGATACAGATTCTCCTTTTACATATATCTTCGCCCAGTTAAATTGCTACCGTCAGTTCTGCAAAATATCACACTCAATTAAATAATGACACACGTAACTTATCATTTCTTTTTTATTACTTCGTGGACTATAGTTTTGAGCAACACCAAATAACAAAAAACTGTTTTATAATGACTTTAACATCACAGAACCAAAAGAACATAGCACTTTTAGAAACACTCTTGATAATGAACAAAAACTTTACTCTCGAAACTCAAGACTCTAAAAATTGCCGGTTACAGCGGCTCACACGTCATTATGCTGTAGCAAACAGTACATAACATACGTCCATTTTAGTAACAATTGATGCATTAAATTCACAATCAAAAGTTACAACTTTAATAAAAATTGCTATTATCAAATGACATTGCATGATCGACGGAATAAGATTACTAAATCAAATTTACTAGCTTTTCTTATTTTCTTCGTAAAGTTCATTACAACATGAAACAGCGATACTGAGAAAGGAGGTTTTTCTTATTCTATCTGATATTTATTTATATCGCTAGGAAAAAGACAGGTACTAAAAATTATGGAAAAGAACTCTGGTATTTCCTGTTGTGAGGTGGTTCATCAGACAGATTTAACCAATTACGGGATATAATGTTTTCCGCATGGGCGAGGTTTCTGATTCAGAAAAGAAAAAAGATAATACATTTATTTGAGGTCATTTACAATGAGATATGAGTGCACTTGTACGTAAAATACAGTGAGTTGGCAGGAAACGTTATAATGCGGTATCTATTGTACCTACTTCTACTAACCCTATAAATTGTTTCTGTCTATGAGGCGATATGTAGCTGAAAATACGGCTATAATACAACATATATTTTTATCTAGTGGTGCCAGAGTTATAAACTGTTCCTCTCGATGACGCGGTTTCTAGTTTAAATGAATACTGAGTGGTACAAAATGTAAATAACTTTTGAATGCAGAATAAAAAGATGAACTATCACGAACACGAAATTATTTTAAATATTGCTTCATTAATGGAAGATGGATAAATCGTTTAGACAAAGAAATAATTTCAGATTCTTACATACTGGGTGATCAAAAAGTCAGTATAAATCTGAAAACTTAATCAATCACTGAATAATGTAGATAGAAAGCTAAAAAATTGGCATACACGTTTGGAATAACATGGGGTTTTATTAGAAAAAAATAGGTTCAAAAAAGTCCGATAGATGCACTTCATCTGATCAGAAAAGCAGTAATTAGCATAAAAAATTAAGACAAAGCAAAGATGATGTTCTTAACAGAAAATGTTCAATATGAAACTTCCTGGCAGATTAAAATTGTTTGCCGCAACTGGGACTCAAAACTGGGACCTTTGCATTTCGCGGGCAAGCGCACTGCCGACTGTACTATCCCGACACGACTCACGATGCCGCCTCTCAACTTTACTTCTGCCAGTACCTCGCCTCCTACTTTCCAAACTTCACAGAAGCTATCCTGCAAACACGCAAGACTAGCACTCCTGGAAGAAAGGATATGGTGGAGACATGGCCTAGCCACAGCCTAAGGGATGTTTCCAGAATGAAACTTCACTCTGCAGCGGAGTGTGCGCTGATATGAAACTTCCTGGCAAATTAAAATTGTGTGTCGGAACCGGGACTCGAACCCGGGACCTTTGCCTTTCGCGGGCAAGCGCACTATCCTTTCTTCCAGGAGTGCTAGTCTTGCGTGCTTGCAGGAGAGCTTCTGTGAAGTTTGGAAAGTAGGAGGCGAGGAACTGGCAGAAGTAAAGTTGTGAGGCGGCATCGTGAGTCGTGTCGGGGTAGCACAGTCGGTAGTGCGCTTGCCTGCGAAAGGCAAAGGTCCCAGGTTCGAGTCCCGGTTCCGGCACACAATTTTAATCTGCCAGGAAGTTTCATATCAGCGCACACTCCGCTGCAGAGTGAAGTTTCGTTCTGAATGTTCAATATGTTCATCATCATTCCTCAACAATATCTGTAGTTAAGGAATAATGTTGTGAACAGCACTGTAAAGCATGTCTGGAGTTATGGTGAGGCATTGGCGTCGAATGTTTCTTACAGCATCCATTTGAGATGTCGGTCGTTCACGATACACTTGCGACTTCAGGTAACTGCAAAGCCAATAATCGCACGGACTGAAGTCTGGGGACCCGGGAGGCCAAGAATGACGAAAGTGGCGGCTGGGGACACGATCACCAAACGACGCGTGCAAGAGATCTTTCACGCGTCTAGCAATATGGGGTGGAGCATGCTTAAGAATCGTACGTTTCGGCAGGTGTTTATCAGCCAGGCTGGGGATGATGCGATTCTGTAACATATCGGCGTACCTCTCATCCGTCTTGGTAGCATTTACAAAACCAGAACCACGCAGTTCTTCGAAGAAAAAAGGCCCTATAATGCTACATGTGGTAAATCCAACCCATACCGTGACATTCTCGACGTGCAATGGAGTTTCCACAACAGTTCTAAGATTTTCGGTAGCACAAATTCTGCAGTTGGCGTTGACAGACCCTCGGAGATTGAAATGAGCTTCGGCGGTCCACAACACATTACTCAACCAATCGTCATCTCCCGCCATCTTTTGAAACGCCCACGCCGCAAATCCCTCCGCTTCACTAAATCGCCAGGTAAAAGTTCATGATGCCGATGGGTTTTGTAAGGATAACATCGGAGGGTACGCCTAAGTGCCAATCGAACAGTAGTGTATGGAATGCCGGTGCGACGTGCGACTGCACGATCGCTGACCTCCCCGTGCATAGACGAATCCGCTACAGTGTCCATTTCTTCCTGAAAAGTCTCAGCAGCATTACGCTTTCTGTTGGGTCGGCCACTACGGGGTCTGTCGTCTAAACAACCCGTGGCTTCGAACTTCGAAATCATTCTCGCCACAACTACATTTGTCAACGGAATTTAATCCGTTCGAATCCCCTTCCTATGGCGATAGGATCGTAACGCTGAACTACCACGTCCCTCATTCTGATAATACAGCTTCACTAAAAGCGCCTTTTCAGGTAATGTCAACATTGTGCGACTGCTGATGCATCTGATTCCTTCTGTCATTACAGCTCCTTTACGATTTTCATGCGCAGTTACTGACGTTTTACTGTCCAGCACCATCTGTCGGACATTTTTTGAACTTTTTTTTCTGTTCTAATAAAACCTCATGTCATTCTATGCTTGTGTGTCAATTTTTACCTCACTATCTACATTATTCCGCGATTTATTAAGTTTTCAAATTTATACTGACTTCCTGATCACCCGGTACTTTCATGCGAATAGAAATAATGTGTAAACATAAATTATTAAACCGCTCACAATTTTTGATCGATGGTAATGGCGACCAAACAATAATTACTGAAAACAGTCATAAAACTAGCGAGACGTTTAATTTTTTTAAATATAAACCCTGCATCGTAACTTATTCTTAATATTTAATCAAGTAGCGACAGACAAGCTCACATACATCCGTTTCCTGCGAAAAGAAGAAGATTCCTCTTTAATAAAAAAAATTCCATTCCAGCGGAGAAATTAATTGGATTAAGAATAATGAATGACCGAGAACAAATGCAGCACTTTCTCCTTCTTTATTCAAAGGAATAAAAGACTATCAGTCAATGTTAAAGAAAGAAGATGGCGTACAAAAAGAATGATTACCTGTCCCTGTGCCAAAGACCATTCGTAATGCTTCAGGATCTGTCGTGCTAAAGTGTGACTGTTGTAGAATTGTGGCATATATGCTGCATGTACACAGGGTGTGTCCTTTTGGCAATTTCTTTTTCAGAACAGGCTTATTTCGATAATACACAGTTGGTAACAACTGGTGCACAGTATGAACGAATGGGGCTGACAGAACGTATCGACAGTTTTTTGAAGATAAATTGGGTGGTCTAACAAATGCCACATTCGCTACACGAGCCAAATTATGGGTTATGTACGATGAGAAACGCGCACATATTTGGGAAATTTTATGTTGAAGTTCCTCATTTTGACAGGTCGGTAGGTTATGCAGACCATTTTTTTGGACCTCCAGTCACAATAGACTCTTATTGTGTATGCCGCTGAAACTGAGAACGTATCAAAACCATAGCAGCGTTCTGTGTCTGCAACCATGCAGAATGAGTTGAGCGAAGCCTGAAAGATTACGGGAGTGGAGAGAAGTCGAGCACACCACTGTCTTTAGTGAATTTACAACCTGTTCCGGATTAGAAGCAGGTAGCTGCGTTCAGTTGTTTTGTCCATCGTGGCTTTGTTTCCTGAAAAAAAATTTTTTTTAATTTAAAAAATAAAACCTAATACATTGTTTTGGTGGTGTAACTGCGATCTCTATTCTGTCTCATATGCCTGGAATAAAGAAGTTTCAGACAATAGTATATTAATTACACCAAGCAGTTACCTTTCCTGTTTTCTTTAAATTATTGAAAAAAGGAGGTTATGTAAACAAGTGTGAAAGTCGACGAGACAGAGATCGATTTTCTGCGCACACGATTCAAAATTTTGGCTGCATTTTTCGTTATCTGCCACACCCAATCTCCGCGTGATGTGAAGTGCCATGCTAATGACTGGGCGGCCGTTTCTGCCGGAGGTTCGAGTTCCCCCTCGGGCATGTGTGTGTGTGTGTGTGTGTGTGTGTGTGTTGTCCTTAGTGTAATTGAAGTGAAATAGTTTAAGTCCCAAGGGACTGATGACCATAGCAGTTTGGTCCAATAGGTTTACAAATATTTGATTTGAATTCCATTGTCTACAACATTCTAACACGTTTTAAACATAGATCCGTGAAAAATTGACCAATGTGTTCTGTTTTTGCTTATTTACTGAATGAAGTCATTCTTACAAGCAGTCATAGGTAGAACACCTTGTTGAAAACTTGGAGAGCATTGTTGGAGGCCATGAATTTTTGCAATACTGTAGATAAGTACATATTCATAGTTGTTCCAAGCAGGAGAACTATACCAGTACACAAATAATGATGCAGATACGGCTGCAACTCTAGAAGAGACATACTAATGCATAGAACAAATTATGTACTGAACAATTACAAATACTCAGCTTCTTCCGACATAGGGAGAGAGGTTACAGGAAGACAGCTATCTGACAAATGTAAACTAGCCTGGATTGTTCTTGTTGAGTCTTCTGGCATTTGCTCATCGGTGTGGAGGCCGATATGTCTGGTCTCCACCAGCAAGTGCGGCTGGTTTAACCCGTATCGTAGAGGCCGCTGCTCTCCATGGCGGCCGTGGGCGTGGCCTCGCATCTTGTCGCAGTAGGCTCGTTTTGCTGCGCCTTCTAAACTCTCATTCTGAGGTCGTTGCAATGGTCGTTGTGCAGGGACGACCATACGCTGGAGAAATGGCTCATCACCCAATGTCTGCTACACTTTCGTCGAAGAAGAAAAAATGGATGCAAGGATTTAAAGTCTTGTCGACAGCGAGACAGAGATAAAAATCTGGGTTATTTATTTAATGATGGGAAAGAAAATCGGTCGTGCCCTTTGAAAGGAACAATTGTGAAACGGCATTTGTCTGTACTGGTTTAGGTAAATCACGGAAAACCTAAATTTGGATGATCAGAAGCGGATTTGAGAGGCCATCATCCCCAAAGCGAGTCGTGTGTACTAAAAATAGAACCACCTCGATAGTTACAACATGAAAAATAGTAGTTTGCAGTTGTTCCACGTTACCAAATCAGTGTTCTCAAGACATGAATGCATCTCTGAAGGAAACGGACACTGTAGAGACTACAGAGTTCCGGAATACAAGGTATATTTTTTCTCATGTGGCTGAATACATCTGACGCTCAATTTCCTGAATATCTCCTACTGTTATATAATACTAGCTGCTAAACCCGGTATTGCCCGGATATATATGCATTTTTTCTAGTATTTTATTAGAAATGAAAATGAAAATTAGGGTAAAGATTTCATCTTCATGTATCCAAGAAAATAGCTTCGAAATTATAAAAATGGTATAACAAAGAAATATGCAGCTCAATAATTACGAATTCATAATTATATGCTTGACTATGTGTCTTACGATAATACAATTTTACAGGTTTGAAGAGTGTAATATTAGGAATCTGTCTGTAATCAAGAAAGAGTGGATGATTAGAGTTTCGTAACTCATGCGTCGCATAATGTGAATGTTTTTGTGACTCAATGTTTACGACTTCATATCTTCTGAACTGTGTGTCGTAGGCAGATTTTAACCCCACGGCAGTTGTTGCTTGACAATAAGCAATATGTGTATCAAGTTTAATTGGAGTCGGTCCATTATTTTATTAAGATATGTGGAAAAATATCGCATGATGTAGTAGTTATTCCGAAATTTCATTCTTTATGAGGTTGTATCTCCTGAAATACGTGTAGTACTATCATGTAAATTTGAAGCTACATTCCGTGGTATATGTGCCTAATGTCTGCAAAATATGTCGTGAATGGTGTTAGTATTAAAGACGTGATAAATCGAAACCTCATGCATGATGATGCGGTATTTCATGAACCAAATTGTTTAAGAAATTCATATCTCATGTCATGCACTAATATCGAAAAACCATTGAGTGGTATGTATGTGAACTGTCTGTGAAATGACTCGCGAATACAGTTTACTTGTAACGCCATGACAAATGCCATAGATAAACATCATGATCATCGGAAGAGTAGTAAGCGACAACTTTTTTTCCCTTTCATCGTTTTGTTTGGGTTGTCAGCGAGAAAAAGGTTCGTAAATATTTGAAATTGTGTTTAAAGGCTACTGCATCTCGCTAAGAGCTCTTATTCTCAATTGAAATCGGTTCAAAAATGTAGGAGACGATGTGGATAGAAAGATACAGCCAATTTCATAAGCTGTACCATATCCAAGTACATAGCCACGCAGGGGCCGGGTTCGATTCATGGCAGAGGACTGAGTGTTGTATTATTAGAGGTATAATAGTGGCATTTACTGCCTCGGGTACATCATCAAAGAACTATATAGCTGACCTGATACGAACATTTTGTTGCTAGTAGTGCATAATAATTTTAAGAAATTTTTTTCAATATTTTTCTGAGCATATTCGCACTATACATTAATCGTGGTAGTTTTTACACCTTCGAATAAAATGTCATACATTAAAGGGTTAATACAGCACCTCTCCTTCAACTTGAAATCCACAATCTGCATTACTCCAAATATACCGGAAACAGTTTTAAGAACCTCACCCAGTATAAAGATGTACACTCGTGGCTATTAAAATTGATACATAACGAAGATGACGTGCTACAGACGCGAAATTTAACAGACAGGAAGAAAATGGTTTGCTTGGCGCCGGTGGCGGCACCTACAACGTGCTGACACGAGGAAAGTTTCCAATCGATTTCTTATACACAAACAGCAGTTGACCGGCGTTGTCTGGTGAAACGGTGTTGTAATGCCTCATGTAAGGAGGAGAAATGCGTACCATCACGTTTCCGACTTGGATAAAGGTTGGTTTGTAGCCTATCGCGATTGCGTTGGATCGCGTTGGAATCGTCCAATGACTGTTAGCAGAATATGGAATCGGTGGATTCAGGAGGGCAAGACGGAACGCCGTGCTGGATCACAACGTCCTGGTATCACTAGCAGTCGAGAAGACAGGTATCTTATACGCATGGCTGTAACGGATAGTGCAGCCACGTCTCGATCCCTGAGTTAACAGATGGGGACGTTTACGTTTGCAAGACAACAACTATCTGCACGAAGAGATCGACGATATTTGTAGCAGCATGGACTATCAGCTCGGAGACCATGGTTGCGGTAATGCTTGAGGCTGCATCACACACAGGAGCGTCTGCGATGGTGTACGCAACGACGAACGTGGCTGCACGAATGGCAAGAAAGTCATTTTTTCATGATTCCAGGTTCTGCTTACAGCATCATGATGGTCGTATTCGTGTTGGGCGACAACGCGTTAAACGCACATCGGAAGCGTGTATTTGTCATCTCGATACTGGCGTATCTCCCGGCGTGATGGTATGGGGTGGCATTGGTTACACGTCTTCATCATCTCTTGTTCACATCGACGGCACTTAGTACATTGGCCGTTACATTTCAGATGTGTTACTAGCCGTGGCTCTACCCTTCATTCGATCCCTGCGAAACCCTACATTTCAGGAGGATAGTGCACGACCGCATGTTGCAGGTCCTGTGCGGGCCTTTCTGGATACGGAAAATGTTCGATTGCTGCCCTGCCCAGCACATTCTCCAGATCTCTTACCAATAGAAAACCGCTGGTCGATGGTGGCCGAGCAACCGGTTCTTCACAATACGCCAGTCATGACTCTTAATGAACAGTGGTACCGTGTTGAAGCTGCATGGGCATCTGTACCTGTACACGTTTTATAATTTGCATTTCTTCTTGATGTAGCAATTTTAATTTCCAGTAGTGTATGTAAGCCGGCCGCGGTGGCCGAGGGGACTGAGGCGAGTCAGTCACGATCTGCACGGCCACTACGGTCGGGGGTTCGAATCCCCCCTCGGGCATGGATATTTGTGCCGTTCTTAGTATCAGCTAGTTTAGTTTGTAAGTTTAGGGACTGTTGACCCTGTAGTTACGTCCCATACGTTCTACAATCATTTGAACATTTGACATCGCGGTGATCTCACATTGGAAGCGTGTATTCTTCACCGCCATACTGTCCTATCACCTGGTGTTATGGTATGGAGTGCCATTGTTTACACGTCTCGGTCACCTCTTGTTCGCATCGACGGCACTTTGAACAGTGGCTGTTACATTTCAGATGTGTTACCACCCGTGGCTCTACCCTTCATTCGATCCCTGCGAAATCCTACATTTCAGCAGGATAATGCACGACCGCATGTTGCAGATCCTGTACGGGCCTTTCTGGATACGGAAAATGTTCGACTGCTGCCCTGCCCAGTACATTCTCCAGGTCTCTCACCAATTGAAAACGTCTGGTCAATGGTGGCCGAGCAACTGGCTCGTCACAATACGCCAGTCACTACTTTTGATAAACTGTGGTAACTTTTTGAAGCTGCATAGGCATCTATACTTCTACACGTTTATCATCAGCATTTCTCCTTGGTGTAGCAATATTATAAAGGTGAATAGATGGGGCATAACAGCTTTCAGATAATTGCAGAACGACATGTTGACCATAGCTGTTTATTAACTCTCAATGCTACCGGTTTCGGTTTTGTACCATTGTCAAGCGTTAGCAGAGATTAGGTAATAGCTTAACATGTCGGAATATAAAAATACAAAATTATAACACAAGTATTCGTTGTCATTGCTCAAGTTATTGTCACACTCATCAATGTATCCTTCAGTCTATAGCAGTCAGCTACTGTGACAATAACTTGAGCAATGACAACGAATACTTGTGTTATAATTTTGTATTTTTATATTCCGACATGTTACCCCGCGTCCACACATTGGTACCAACGCTGGCGCCAACATTGGCCAATATTTGTGAGACAGCGTTCACACATTGGAGCCAATATTCAGTTGAATTTGTGGAGAGCCAACGAAAACATATCCGACGCACAAATCGCGGCCAATGCATTAACGCTTTTGAGTGTGAATAATTACATATTGTCATTGTAAATCAAAGTGGGAAACATACGTATCAGATGATGGGGTGTTGTATCACTTCCTAACGAACATTAATTATGGTACGAAATCGTTAATTTTTTTATAATATGCTACAAGTAAACGATACACATTAAAAAAACTTAGACCTGCTACTTTAAATGATTGAAAATAAAACAAAAAAGGCAAGATGTTTTGGAGGGATGCTATTCTTTTGGTATTACGCTTCGATTTCTTGCTAAAGGAGACAATATTAGAAGCCTACACTTCCCTTTTTAAATAATCATGTAATTGATATCACTAGTAGTGCTTGAAGTTTGCAAAACGATATTTAAAATTTGACAGGAAATATTAAGTACTGTACTGTTAATTTTAAAAATTAAATTCAGTAATGGAATGTGTCGAAAGTCTAGAAAGTTTTTAATTTCACAGTTCGCGCTTAAGTTTTGCTGTGGCATTTCGTTTTCTGAGGTTTCTTTCACAAATGAATCACTTTCTGATGCAGTTCTTATATTTACAAAGAGATTTCGAAACTTTAAACCGGCGATGAAGAACGATTGCATAAAGAAACAGTTTCGAGATGAGCAGACGACAAAGACAGAATGAAACGTTGGCGCCAATGTGTGGACGACGTACCCATATTGGCCCAACGTCCTTTGATGTTTGGTCGAAATACCGACAAGCAACGGAGCCGTACCAACGTTGGCGCCAACGTTGGTTCCAACGCTATTTCACCGATCCACACATTGGACGAAGACTGTTGGCGCCAACGTTGGGTCCAATGTGAGGATCCGGCCTTAAGCTATTAGCTAATCTCTGCTAACGCTTGACAATGGTACAAAACCGAAACCGGTAGCATTGAGAATTAATAAACAGCTATGGTGAACATGTCGTTCTGCAAGTAGCAATATTAATTGCCAGTAGTGTATGTAGTTTGGCGGCGCAGACAGCCCTGTAGTGACTGAGGCGTGGCGCCTTGTTGTGTTTGTAGGAAGGCCGGACGCGCCGCACAGCTGCGAGGTATCGGGTCGCGGCGCGACCTCGGTGCGCGTGACGTGCGCGCGCGGCAGCGACGGCGGGCTGCCGCAGCAGTTCACGCTGGAGCTGCGCGACGCGGCCGGCCTGCTCGTGGCCAACGTGAGCGCCCGCGGCCGGCCGGACTTCCTGCTGGAGGGGCTGCGGCCCGCCGCCGCCTACCGGGCCAGCGTCTACTCCAGCAACGGCAAGGGCCGCAGCCAGGCCAGCGCCTCCCTCCAGGCAGAGACCAGGGCCGCGCCGCAGCACCACCCGGAGCCGCCGCAGAGGCAGCCCTCGCACCACGCAGGTATAGTCGACGAGATTTAGGAAGAGCTACGAGCTGCGCGTAAGGGGAAGGGAACGGCCACGAGTGGGGATGCGCTCGCGGGAGGGAGGGTGCGCGCTGCAGGTGCTGTCCGTCCTAAAGATATTTATTTATTTGGTTATTTAACCTGACCAGATTAGGGCCATAGGGCCCTCTCTTACATCTGATCAGGAACAACATAAACAAAGGATTTCATTACAAAAAAACACTGCATTAATAATATTAAATAATAACAATATATGATAGTACTAATAATAATAATGATAATAATAACACAAAAATGAAAGTAATACTAATAATAACAAGAGATATTCACATTTGAATTAAGTTCAAAATAAACAGAAGAGAGAAAATGGTTAGTGAAAGAGGAGAAGATTGAAAAATGACAGTGCCAATGGATGTGAGGAAATGGAGACATATATGAATGGAGATCTCTGCTGGCGAAAGGAAAGGGAAACATTTATGGGGGGAGGAGGAATTGACAACAGTGGGCTACAGACTGGTAAGTGGAGAAAAAGATGACTATTGTGACAGAAGGTGAACCCTTAGTTGTCTTTTAAAGTTTTGAATTGATTTTATTTCTCTTAACTTTTGAGGAAGATTGTTCCACAGACGTGTTCCCGATACAGAAAATGATTTGGAGAAGATTGCAGTGTTATGTGAAGGTAGAGAGAGAGTTTTATTTTGGTAAGAGCGTGTGTTTCTGCTGTGCTGTTCAGATAGTAATATAGTCGTTGAGGATAAGTATGTAGGTTTGCAATGATTGAGAAAGCGATGCAGCAAACATAGTGTCCGATAGCTTCGACGCTTATCTGCACGTAGCCAAGATAACTGCTGGTATGCGGGACTGACATGGTCGTAGAAACGTAAGTTGCAAATGTATCGGATACAAGAATTCATCGCCAGCTCCAGCCTACGTGAGTTTTCGTGTGATAGTTCTTGCAGAATAGCATCACCATAATCTAGATTGGGAAGTATTAATGTCTCAACGAGCTTCTTTTTCAGCTGTAAAGGAAATTCTTTTTTATATTTCTGCAGTGAATGAAGTGATGCATATACCTTCTTACAGACTCTCGTTGTGCGCTCTGTCCAGTCTAAGTGCTGATCAAATATTACTCCTAAGTTCTTTGCTGAATGAGAGAAGCGTATTTGTGTGTCGTTCAGTATTAAAGGTGGAAGAGTTTCTCTGAACTGTGGAGTAATGAGTCTTTTATGGGCCACTAAGATTGCCTGTGTTTTTGATGAATTCAGTATCAATCCCATGCTATGTGCCCATCTTGATAGTGAAAGTAAGTCTGTGTATACTTGCTGGATGGCTGTGCGTAGGTTTTTAGGACTTTCACTGAGATATAATTGTAAGTCATCAGCGTATAGATGGTATAGATTGTATATATTCGCCTAGTAGGCCGGCGCCAGGCACGTGCGAAAAGTGCGGGGCGGTGATGCAACGGCCGGGCGGGCAAGGCGAGCGAGGGAAGCCGGCGGTAATTACGTAACAATTCATTTCTTTGTTTTGAGAATGTCCATTGTGGAGTTCATGTGGTCGCTGACTATGAAAGCTATCTTTTCAATTCTTGCCTTTATTTCTAGAAGAGCCTTTCTAGCCATTCACCCATTCTTTAGAATAGAAAGATACACAATTCGTGTTGACAATTGGCCGATCGAGTGATAAAAGTGATAAAAGCAATAAAAGTGTGATCTAATTTAAAACCGTGGCAGATCATTGTCAGTTGTAATCGGTCGCCACTTTTATACTTGTTTTTGTTTTATGAGTAAATAACACATAACGAAGAAGCGACACACGTGCCCAGCAATTCATTTTCTCAGTGGTGTAGATTGTAGTTCTTCACGCTACGCTCAACATCCGCCGGCATCGAAGGCTTGCGATCGCGGCGTGACGCCGCTCAGATAACTCGCAATTACTTGTGAAAGGACGTAGATATCAGTTCGACTACCATTTAAAAAACTTTTCCGTACTTTTAACTCCGTTTAACTCGCTGTAATGTATGGTGTAAAATGCACAGAACAGTAAGCTGCCCGCTATCCAACCTTTTCAATACACGATTTGTAAATCAAGTGAGCATA
Source organism: Locusta migratoria (assembly GCA_026315105.1). Classification (NCBI taxonomy): domain Eukaryota; kingdom Metazoa; phylum Arthropoda; class Insecta; order Orthoptera; family Acrididae; genus Locusta; species Locusta migratoria. The sequence goes on along the minus strand of CM048744.1, from coordinate 205,784,728 downwards.
CTTGACAAATAGCGTCATTTGAAAACGACTGTTATGAATTATGGAAAGGTGAATGATTTATTAGAAAGCTGGGATGTTTTACTACCACGTGTCCAAAAATCAGATTTTTTAACTGCAAACTTTCATCAAATAGGAGTGAGAAGCGTTATGAAACTAAGAACCCGCGCGAAATGAAAACTAGACATTTCCTATTTTGATAGGCAAACCAAAGCTTGTAATTAGTTGATAAAACAATATGGGGTGCTCTTATGTACCGTTCAAATTTTTTTACAACTAGAAAATCGAAAAGAGTATTTTCCTCCTTTTCCGGCTCGGCCCCGCCCAGCGGGCAGTGTAAACTCCCTGCGCAGCCTAACGAAGCACAGACGACGCGATGTTTTCGGACTGTAGTGAACTGCGCGAAGCGAACTGTGCGGCAGTCACTGCATGTATACGCCCGCACCTTCCCCCACTACACAAAACCGACGCAGGGCTACTGCGCATCCCGACGTCATAGCTCACGTTACATCTCGCCAACTATACCTGCCGCGCTAGCCATGCTCCGCTTACAGGCCAAGACATAGAGAGAGATGTTGTATTCTTCGAAGTCTCTGCGGGTTTTCTGCCGGAAAATAAAACCAAACTGATTCAATATTTCGACGGTACAGCTGTCCGCCATCTTCAGGAAACTGCTGCTGCTGAGTCCCGTTGAATACAGTATTCAGTTTGGTTTTATTTTCCGGCAGAAAACCCGCAGAGACTTCGAAGATTTGTCACGCCGGGAAAGCCTACGAACTTAGATGTTGTATTGTTTTCCAGTATTGCCAACTGAGTAGTAAATTCACTTTTATGGTGGTGTTCAACCAGATGTTAAATAAACTATTTTATACTTCGGGCATCCACAGCTGAATTACATTGTAAATGAATTCTAGAATGTAATATAAACAATCAGGGTGTCTTTCTATGAATTATTGCAGTCCGCCTTAGCTGTTTTTATACGCCTTTATTGCGCTACTACCGGTTTCGTACCGTTAAAGGTACATCTTCAGGTATCTTTTAATTTACATGGGGTGGTTTGTTTGTTTGTAATTATATCGGAACAGACTGCGTGGTCATCAGACCGTAGCTTACAAACTACTTAAACTAAACTTACCTAAGGACAACACACACACACACACCCATGCCCCAGGGAGGATTCGAACCTCCACAGCGAGCAACCGCTCGCTCCGCAGCGAGACGCTTTAGACCGTTCGGCTACTCCACCGCGGCATGCGTGTCCCAACGTTCATGATGGTTTGCTGGGTTTCAAAGTCCAAATATTTGTAACTCTATAGGACCAAACTGCGTGGCCATCAGTCCGTAGCTTACAAACTACTTAAACCTAGGTAAACTAACCTACGGACAAACACACACACCCATGCCCCAGGGAGGACTCGAACCTCCACGGCGAGCAACCGCGCGCTCCGCAGCGAGGCGCTTTAGACCGCTCGGCTACTCCACCGCAGCTTGCCGGGTTTTGTGGAGGTTTTCTTCAAAGATGTTAATTAATTTTACAAGGGACTCCCCTTCAGTAAACGTTTATGTGGGCAACGGTTGCGTATACCAAGTTTACTGCTTAAAATTTTTAAGTTTAACCCAGGGGTTGGGTTCAAAATCCTCTGAATCTAAAGTAAAATGAGTTCTACCAATGGTTTGCGTCATATGGTATTAAAATATTTGACAAAACCAGAGCCGGCCGTGGTGGCCGAGGAGACTGAGGCGCTTCAGTCACGGTCTGCACAGCCACTACGGTCGGGGGTTCGAATCCCCCCTCGGGCATGGATATTTGTGCCGTCCTAGTTCGTAAGTAGTTCATAAGTAGTTTGTAAGTTTAGGGACTGATGACCCCGTAGTTAAGTCCCATAAGCTTTACAAACATTTGATTTGAACAAAACCAGAAGCTTTTTGGAGTCGCAGTGCGTGTTATGATTCTCAAAATTAGAAAATTCCTAGAAGCCATTAGGTGCACGTTAGGAGTTAACAATTATTTTGTTGTCATTCAAACTATGAAAAGTTTTCATGTGCACTGATTGCCGTGTAGTCAGCACTGGCCATCCACACCGTGACGTAATGCGTGTGCCCACATACTATTCGTTCTCACCACGCTAAAAAGACTCAGTTTAGTATACAGCCACACGACCAACGGACCTCAGTTACTGCCAATAAGCGAGTGCATGACGACTAACGATGCTGGGTTAAAAGAGCAGCGTGGACACATACCATCACGCTTTCTTCATCGCCACAGCACACTGTTATGATTGACGAGTATTGGGGGCTTTCCACAACGATTTCTTGAACGACGAGAATATGTATTCAAAAGTATTGCACGTCTGAACATATCATATACTATCAGTGCACCTGAATACTTTTCATAGTTTGAATGATAACAAAAATTTTTAAGTCCTAACGTGCATTTAATGGTTTCTAGGAATTTTTTAATTTTGAGAATCATAACACGGACAACGACTCCGAAAAGCTTCTGGTTTTGTCAAATATTTTAATAGCATCTGACGCAAACCATAGGTACAACTAATTTTGCTTTAGATTCAGGGGATACTGAACCCAACCCTCCGGTTAAACTTTAAAATTTTAAGCAGTAAACTTGGTATACGCAACCGTTCCCCACATAGACGTTTACTGAATGGAGTCCCTTGTAAAATTAATTAACATCTTTGAAGAAAACCTCCATAAAACCCCGCAAACCATCATGAACGTTGCTACACGCAACAAGTCAAACCATGTAAATTAAAAGATACCTGAAGATGTACCTTTAACGGTACAGAACCGGTAGTAACGCAATAAAGGCGTATAAAAATAGCTAAGGCGGACTGCAATAATTCATAGAAAGACATCCTGATTGTTTAATTACTTTTTGGAATTGATTTACACACATTTAATGTCAATGGAGGCACAGCGATCAACACAACTGCAAGGACAACTGTAACTCGCATCCCGTCAGACACAAATTCTCAATTTTTCTATGCGTACTATTACTCAAACTCATGGTTTTATTCAAACTGATTCCCCTTAAGAGTAAGAGTCTGGTATTGCTTCCGCACTGAAGAAAGGAGCAATGCCAATAATCTGCTTATTATGAAAATCATTTATGTGTGGTGTCCTTTCGGATGGAGGACAAGCTAGAAAGTCCGTGCATCTGTGATGATCGCTGTATTCCCTATGTTTTCCAATTGGACAGCAAGCTGGAGACTCTGGTTAGAATCAAGAAATTACACATTTACAACTTAAACCATTTTACCTTAAAGATGAAGGTGAAGCAATGAATTAAGATTTGTGATGCGGCCGGGAATGGAGCCCGGACCTCCATGATTACTAGGCAGACGTCTTACCGTTAGGCCACACATCATTAACGATTAAGGCGCCTCGGAATAGTCTATGTACGACTTCCCTCCACTTCACAAACTTTAATTTACCTTCCTTGCTCCATAGGCTTTCCATGCAGTGGAATAGCACCCCGGCAATGGACATGGTAGAATATTCCTGCTAAGATGATTATAAATATCAATTTAAATATAAATTATGAAATCCTGACACGGTTTTTCGATTCCCGGCCGCATAATAAATTTTAATTTATTGCTTCACCTTTATCTTCAATGTCTTGGACGTATTTGAGACGAAAACCCGTCTCAGGATTTCTTAATTTATATTTTACGTTAAAGTCGTAACATTCGTGATTATGAAATTATACTACCTGCAGGATCAAAATTGGTAGTTGCAATTTATAACCAAACTGTCGATTGCAAGCCTGAAAGAAGGGCTATCACAACTGACGAGCTGTTAGGGTGAGAGATAAGGTTGGCCATGTGAAGCAAAGTACAAAGCGCCCCTTCATTCTGAGCCGGATGGTGACAAGTATCAGCCTTCAAATTGTGGAGATAGTTCAGTAATTGGGGGCCACAAAATAGGCACCATTAAGTTTTCCTTGTACGCACTGTACCGGTAGATATTTGACTTCAGACTTCTGTTATCCTGTATTCAGTCTGTGCACTTAGACACCTCGCAGCTCGATCGCCTCAGGACGGCTGTTGCTGTGCAGACATGGAGCCGACGCCGATGGCGCCGCTGGCGGACCGCGGGGCCCCGGGGGACTCCCCGGGCGGCGGCGTGTCGCGGCGCACGGTGCTGGTGCTGTCGCTGGTGGGCGTGGGCGCGGGGCTGCTGTTGGCAGGCCTGGCGCTGGCCGCCGCCGTCATCGGCGTGCGCAGGCGGCGCATGCGCAGAGCGGCCGCCGGCCGCAGCGGCGCCGACGGGGGTTCTCCGCGCGATAAGGCGCCCCCGTCCTCGCTGCCCTCCTCCGACGACAACCCCGACGTCGTCCCACAGAAGGAAGGTGAGTCAGATGACGCTCTGATGGCCGACCGCGAAGCATTGCTGAATGTTTAGTCCGTAACTCACTGAACAGGATGTGTCGCAACTGTACAAAGACATAATGTAACTTTGTAGCCATCTGCTGTGTGAGAAGAGGATACTTTAGGCAGCCAGAAAGATAGCGCGCACCGGCATGTTGCGGCCCGGACAGCAGACGCAGAGACGCAGCAAGTAAGGCCCGGCCACCAGAGTGCTCGCATAGCTTCAGCAGCGCTCTCTACCAGCGGAATAACAGCATCTCAGCCAGCACGACTCGGCCGCAGCCAGTGCTATGTGAGCCGCGTCCAGGGTGCGTTTATGCTGCCACCTCGCAGCTCGCAGCTGGCAGATGGTTGCTCGCTGCTCGCTGCTTATATTCTCCTGCAGCTGTTACATTACAGCTGAGTGCACTACTGCACTAGCGAGAAGTGTGCAACATTTTCTCCGCATCATCTGGCGACAGTGACAGTGATTTGTTTGCTACGAAAACGTTGTTATTGGATTGGAAAGGAGAAGGAAAAGGAGGCATGCAGTGCATCCTTTGAAAGCTGAGCGTCCTTACCTACGGATACTTTCACAAGTACTACCAACAGCTAAAAAACTATCCAGATCTCTTTTTCAGACATAATAATCATCTGCTTCAGATCTTCGCTCATTTTGGCCTGTACTCCAACAAACAATATTGCGCCTGTTGGGCACAAGAGTTCCAGGCACGCAACAGTCAACTGCCACTCTGCTCGAGTGACCTTGAAGCAACCATTTACAGTGCAAGTTTCGGGCGGAGTGTCGATGGTCGTACCGCGAAACACAAACCGGTTTGATATCATCGCCTGGCGACAATCTTAGCGATTAGCAAGCAGCGAGCTGGGCGAGTAGTCATGGTGCACGCTAAATGGGCCAGTAAGACTCTGTGGGTTTGATTCATCATCGCCGTGCTATGTCGGCGAGCAGCGAGGTGGCAGCATAAATGCACCCTTGCACTCGTGTAAGCGCCACACAGTAGGTTGAGTACTACACAAGTGGCGACGAGAAGGGTCCCCCACAGACATATTTTTTTTTTTCGCCGCTTTACAGACAGTAGTCTCAACATGGAAGCTTTTGTTCGTGTTTTGGATGAGCAGCAGAAGGAGCTCATGGCCATCATGGAGCAGGCGATTCTGACGTTGCTTTCTAAACAGTCCTCTTTGGCGCCAATCCCCCCTCCCTTCCCCCCATACGAGGAGACGACGGAAGATTGGGACGCCTATGAACATCATATTCGGCAGTATTTCCAGGCCTTCCGTGTCGACAACGCGGAGGTATGACGTACTCTGTGTTTTTTCTTTTTTGTTTTTTGTTTTGTTTTTTTGTTTGTAAAACTGTGTGTGTTATCTACTCCAGTGAATGTCTTATCAACTCAAATGCGAGCATGAGTGTAATGCGATAGATGACAGTTGATTTGCATTAACTTGCTGTAATTATTACTTGGTTGGATTATTGGAAGACGATGGATTAAGCCCCATAATGTCAACTGAAGAGCTACTTGACAGATTAATACCTTCTCCACTGCATGGTGAGTCTACAAAGAGTGTGGCCATGTAACAATGACTACCTGCCTCTCTGTATCAAATATTTATGTTGCCGTACGCCATAAGACTCCCGCCATCTCGTCAAGACGCCACCGACGCTTCGTTTCGCCGCTGCTTTCAAGTGTTCCAAGTTTTGTAATGTACCACCTAGCTTTATGCGCGTGTCTATGAATGAATGTGCTTTCAGCTACCCATTGTGTGTTTAAAAATTTCCTCCCACATTACCTCCAAATCCATGAAGGGCAGAAACAGTTCTAATAAGGGCAGTAATTATATGATTTAATTCACTTTTGTACAAGGTGTGTGCTTAATTTGGTCTCCCCACATTTATTTGCTTGTTATTTTCCTGAACAGATTATGATTTTAAAGTATCAAACCTCTGCTTTATGATTTCATGCTCCCTGTCCCATGTTTAATTATCTATTCATTTTTTACGTTAATTTTGTGTTTGTTAAAACGTTCGCTCTTACTTTAAGGAGTGAGTAGTTAGATAAATTTCCGTCGCACATGTACTGTGGCCACTCATAAGGCAATTTAGAGCAGCAGTGATTGTTTTAACTTACATTTGCAGGTCTCAACCGCCTGAGATTTTGCTTATTCAAAACTTTCACATTGTTTACTGCTCCCTGTGAGCAGAGATATCGAATAATATCAGCTAGGGAAAAATCAGCTAGGGAAAAATCATTTTCCACTTTAAAGGTGAAGCATTGATTTAAAATGTATGCTGTGGCTGGGTATCGAACCCGGGCCTCTGTGCTCACTAGTCAGTCATCTGAAGCACCTTTTTTTTTTTTTTTTTTTTTTTTTTTTTTTTTGTTTTTTTTTTTTTTTTTTTTTGTTAATTACAGAGGGCTTTTAGCCCCATGACCAGCAGCGCTGAGCCTCAGCGCCTGGCATGAAACAATGGCGACAAGTGGAAATGTGAAATGGGCAGGGAATTGAACCTAAGTCGCGCACTTCGGCCCAGATGTAGCCTTAACCACTAGGCTACCCGTGCTCGTCCACTAAACCACTGCAACACTAACGATCTAGGCGCCTCAGAATAGTCTAACTACGAGTTTCATCCAAGTCACAATCTTTAATTTCGCTTCTGTGTTCCATGGAAAATTGCCACAACACCCAAGGCTCTCCATGCATTGGAATAGCACCTCAGCAATGGACGAATTGGAACATTCTGGCCTTTTACCTTAGACTAAGGTGATATATACCCAGAGACAGTTTTGCGTACATAAATTTATAATTATAATGATATTTATATCACTTTAGCGTAAGGTAAAAGGCAGGAATGTTCCAATATGTCCAATACCGAAGTGCTATTCCAATGCATGAAGAGCCTTGGCAGTTGTGGCAATATTTCATGGGACACAGAAACTGAATTAAAGTTTTTTATGTGGAGGGAAGTCGTACCGAGACTATTCCAAAGTCCCTTAATCGTTAGTATGCTGTGGTCTAGTGGTGACCGCGTGGGAGTAGTCAAGCGGTATGGAGCGCCATGTTGCGGATAGCGAGGCCTCCTGCGTCGGAGGTTCGAATCCTCCCTCGGGCATGGATGTTTGTGTTGTCCTCAGTATAAGTTGGTTCATAAGTAGTTTGTAAGTTACGGACTGTTGACCGAGCAATTAAGTCCCAGAAGCTTCACAAACATTTGAAAATTTTCAAAAGTTATTAAAAATAAAAGCCGGGCGCCGTGTCTCAGCGCTCCCGGTCAGGGTGCTAAACGCCCTCTGTAATACAAAAAAAAAAAAAAAAAAAAAAAAAAAAAAAATGCTGAGCCAAATATTAAACAAACAACTAAGAGCAAACTGAACCAACGACCGCAAACCATAAAACTACCCGAAGGGGAAGAAGTGGTTGAGAAGTCTGCCTAGTGAGCATGGAGGTCCAGGTTCGATCCTGGCCGTAGCACACATTTTAATTCAATGCTTCAAATTTAACTTTAATGACTTTGACATTTTCGAGATGCAAAACAGTCTCTGGGTTTATAAATTTGGAATTTTCCACTTTGTTTTATGACACTGTAAATGGGTAGGGACTTTAAGATTACATTAACACTTGTTCGATAGATCATATATACTACATTTCGTAATGATGTGGTATGTGTTACTTTAGTAAATGTCTATACATGACAATACGTTATAGATGTTTTATTTACATTTTTTAAAATACAATGTAGAAATAGTTGCCATTCAGAAATTCCTTTAATTTCTTTTTAAGTACTAGTTGGCTATCTGTCGGACTTTTGATGTTACTTAGTAAGTGACCGAAGACTTTTGTGGCAGCATAATTTACTCCTTTCTGTGCCAAAGTTATATTTAACCTTGGATAGTGGATATCATCCTTCCTCCTAGTGTTCTAAATATGCGCTATTACTTTTGATTTGGGTCAGATTGTTAATAAATTCCATGAGTGAATATATATATATATATATATTGTGAAGCTACAGTGAAGAGCCCTAGATCCCTAAATAAATGTCTGCATGATGATCTTGGGTGGCTTGGATGGCCCCAGATATTATTCTGATTACACGCTTTTGTGCAATGAATACTATTGGCACAGAAAATGATGCCATATGTAAGCAGTGAATGAAAATAGGCATAGTAAGCTTATTTACTGAGATGTGCCCGCCTCCGTAGCTCAGCGGTAGCGTAGCTGACTACCACGCAGAAGGCCGAGGTTCGATTCCCAGCAGGGGACTGGGTGTTGTGTGTTGTCCTAATCATCTCATCATCATTGGTGCCAACTAAAAAGACTTACACTAAAGCGGCCGAACAAACCCGCAAGGGTTCTCCTGGTCAAGAAAGCCATTCGCTCCTTTAAATTTTACTGAGATGTATATCACCAAATTTTTCAATGACCCTGATAGCATACGTAGCTTAATTCAAAGATTTCAAAAGTTCTTTAATATGTTTCTTCCAATTCAATCCCTCGTCAATACAAACACCTAAAATTTTTGAATATTCTACCTTAGCTACACATTTATGTTCAAATTGTAAATTTATTAATGGTGTCATGCTATTTACTTTATGAAACTGTATATACTGGGTTTTATCGAAGTTTAATGAGAGTCCATTAGTAGAGAACCACTTAATATCTTCGTGAAAGATATCGTTTACAATTTCATCAGTTAATTCCTGTTTGGCAGATGTGATAGCTATACTTGTATCATCACCATAAAGAACTAGCTTAGCATCTTCGCGAATGTAGAATGGCAAGTCATTAATAAATATTAAGAACAGAAAAGGACCCAAGACCGAAACTTGTGGGACCCCATTTTTGATAACTCCCCAGTTAGAGGAATGAACTGTTTCATCTATATCATGTGAAGTGGTTATTTCAACATTTTGCACTCTTCCAGTTGAGTATGATTTAAACCATTTGTGCACTGTGTATCTCATCCCGCCAGGAAGGGAACAGTTAAAGTTCATGTTATTTACATTTTTAGATATCGCCCGAGATATTTGCAAAACTCACAAGAGTACAGTAGAAGCTAATGGACGGAAGTGGTGTGTGTTGGTGGTGTTTCAGAAGCGGTGCTGCCGGTGGCGGACCTGAAGGCCCTCCAGCAGTACGGGCTGCTGCTGCAGGAGGCGCGACGCCCGACCACGCTGGTGGACAGCGCCGCGCAGACGACCGTCGTCTATGGTGCCGCCGCCACCTTCCCCATGACGGTAGGCCGGCTCACTTACACATATGATTCATTCTTCTATTTACTTCAAATTCTTAAAATAATAATAAAGAAGTGAAAAAATATAACCCTTAAACCAATTAAAAAAGAATTGAAGACAAAGCAAACAACTCTTTCAAGCCAAATACACTCCTGGCCATTAATATTGATACACCACGAAGATGACGTGCTACAGACGCAAAATTTAACCTACAGGAAGAAGATGCTGTGATATACAAATGATTAGCTCTTCAGAGCATTCACACCAGGTTGGCGCCGGTGGAGACACCTTCAACGTGCTGACATGAGGAAAGTTTCCAGCGATTTCTCATACAAAAACAGCAGTGGACCGGTGTAACCTGATGAAACGTTGTTCTGAAGCCTCTTGTAAGGAACAGAAATGCGTACCATCACGTTTCCGACTTTGATAAAGGTCGGATTGTAGCCTATCGTGATTGCGGTTTATCCTATCGCGACATTGCTGCTCGCGTTGGTCGGGATCTAATGACTGTTAGCAGAATATGGCATCGGTGGGCTCAGGAGGGCAATACGGAACACCGTACTGAATCCCAACGGCACCGTATCACTAGCAGTTGAGATCACAAGGCATCTTATCCACATGGCTGTAGCGGATCGTGCAGCCACGTCTCGATCCATGAGTCAACAGATGGGGACTTCTGCACAGGAGCGCCTGCGATGGTGTACGCAACGCCGAAACAGGGTGCACGAATGACAAAACGACATTGTTTCGGATGAACCCAGGTTCTGTTTACGGCATCATGATGGTCGCATCCGTGCGTGGCAACATCGCGGTGAACGCACATTGCAAGCGTGTATTCGTCATCGCCATACTGGCGTATCACCCGGCGTGATGGTATGGGGTGCCATTGGTTACTCGTCTCGGTCACCTCTTGTTCACATCTACGTCACTTTGAACAGTGGTTGTTGCATTTCAGACAGGTTACGACCTGTGGCTCTACCCTTCATTCGATCCATGCGAAACCCTACATTTCAGCATGATAATGCACGACCGCATGTTGCAGGTCCTGTACGGGCCTTTCTGGATACGGAAAATGTTCTACTGCTGCCCTAGCCAACACATTCTCCAGATATCTCACCAACTGAAGACGTCTGGTCAATGGTGACCGAGCAACTGGCTCGTCACAATACGCCCGTCACTACTCTTGATGAACTGTGGTATCGTGTTAAAGCTGCACGGGCATATGTACCGGTACACGCCATACAGGCTCTGTTGACTCAATGCCCACCCGTATCAAGGCTGTTACTACGGCCAGAGGTGGTTGTTCTGGGTACTGAATTCTCAGGTTCTGGGTACTGAATTCTCAGGTTCTATGCACCCAAATTTCGTGAAAATATAAGCACATGTCAATTCTAGTATAATATTTTTGTCTAATGAATATCCGTTTATCATCTGCATTTCTTCTTGGTGTAGCAATTTTAATGGCCAGTAGTAAATATCGATGTCGATTTAGTGTACGTAAGGCTCATAGCGCTCATGCAACTGCCACCTAACGAATGCTTACAGGCAGCGTCGTAGCTGAAGGGATGAACAAGTGAGAATTGACACTGACTACCAAGTAGGACTGCGGGGAAGCTGGGACGACCAACAAATGTCATTCCATTACTATGTCACAGGGAAGATCAAAATGTTTTCTCTTGATGGCGTCGCTCGAGACAAGAAATATTTTATGATGCATAATGAAGGAATTATCCAGACGGGACAGAGATCATGATGTGCTCTTTATGTACTAAAACATGATTAAAATTTCAGAAAAAATGGACAATTTATTCCCTGGACAGTGAAAGTAGCAATGGTTCACAATTGCTAATACCTACGGGAATTTTATATAGTCCCCGATATCCTTCAACTTGTAAATGGTGAAGCTTTTCTGAAGAAGAAGAAGAAGGGTTACTGCCTATCGCCTTTCCTCTCAGACAGAAAGTTACACTCACCTGCTGATCTGCTGTCCTAGGACCGTAAACGTGTCGGACTTTTTTCCTTGGCACGTGTTTCGTCGCATCATTGAAGATTCATTAATCGAAACGAGGACAGTAGGAAAGTTACAGAACAAATAGGCAGAAGTGTGGTGAAATCTGTATTCCGAAAGATATGACGAAATTGAGGTAGCCCTGTTGCATGTTTGATATTGTGTCACAGTTAAGACTATTTTGCCACGAAACCACTTTGCTATAGGACAAGGAATTACTAACAATAGTAAAAAAAAAAAATAAACACATTTTATAAAAATACATTTACAGTCCCTAGAGAAAGCGGATGGTGGTTGAATCAGAGAGAATGTTGCTAGTCATGAATTCGTAATACTATAACCAGAGCAGGGGTCAAACGGCCACGCTTACCTCACTACAATCTGAATGGTAAGTGTACCGGATGCTTCCAGTCGCCCATCATTGTAACAGACTCGGACGGTCCTCAAAGTCACACTTTATTAACACGGTTGTAGCTTCCGCCAAAGACTGACGGCGAGGTGGATACTTCGAAGTTCTGCAACCGAATGGCGGTGCGTGGCTGTTCGCCGGCCGCGATACCGCAGTGTGCTTCCGATGTTAAAAAGTAGTCCCTGTAGCCAACCTTACAGGTAGGGGAGACAAACCGTTAGGGAAGCTTAGCCCTTTCGGGCGGCACTGTGTCTCGGATACTCAGGTTGGGACACCTGTTTGGAGCGCGGGACAAAACTGGTATGCATCAGCCACGGCATGACTTCCGCTTGCTTTGAAATTTAATGGCTACAGGAAATTCTCCATTTTGAGCAATTTTTACATTAACCAAACGGGTAATGTAGAAATTACTCTGCCCCTTTCATTTGATTGTTCTCTAAGTAAGCAATCATTTTGTGATGCTCCTTCGTTGGTGAAAATTAATAAAACGTCTAAATTAATTGATTTGATTTTGCTACTTTTTAATTAGGGGTCTGTCCTATCTGTTATTGGTATCCAGGAGTTCGTAATTTTACTGGCATTTCTAATCTCTGGTCGGAACAACACGATTAATTTTATTTTGCTCTGTTTCTTGGTTATGGCCGCTCATTGTGTCCCCTCAAAAAGTCTGTGCGTTACACACTCCCCTTTCAATTTGTCCAACTCCTCCTCCCCGTCCCTTTGTTCATCTCCTCCTCGACCTCCTATGTCTGTCCATAACGTTACCCACATTATCTACTCCACCTTTGTCTCCTCCTTCATCTCCTTCATCCATCTCCCTTGTTAATACATCTCATTCTCCTCTCTGTTTGAAATATAGTATTTGTAATTCCCTGTAACATTTCTAACAGTACGTTTTTATTTTGACCTTCCATTAGTCCATCTCCTCCATTCTCATCTGTCTGTATTCACCAACTCCTCTCCCCATTATCTGCCCATCTTCTCCTGCCTCTGTACATATCACTTGGCATCGTCCCCCTTTGTTCTTCTCCCTTATATCTGTGAATAATTACTTATACCTCTCGACCTTCATTATGAGTTATCAAGTGGTGCCATAGTCTATTGATGTTACCCTCCGCCATGCCGCCATGCACCAGACTCTGGATTGTGGAACATAATCCATCATCTCTTAGGCTTGCAAAGATTTGGTTTCAAGCGCTCAAAGAGAAACAATGTTATTATTTGCCGCGGTGGAGTAGCCGAGCGCTCTAAGACACCTCGCTGCGGAGCGCGTGGTTGCTCGCCGTCGGTGGTTCAAGTCCACCCTGGGGTAAGGGTGTGTGTCCTTAGGTTATTTTACCTTAGTTTAAGTAGTTTGTAGGCTACAGACTGATGACCATGCAGTTTGATCCGATATATTTGCAAATATTTGAACATTTTATTATTATTATTTCCGAGTGACACAAACCGCCTGGCATAAAGAATGTGAGTTGTACAAGCAAACTCGTGCACCTGCCCTATGGTCTTTATTCGTACCCATATGATAGTCGCGCCTTCCATCCATTAAAATGTTCTTGAAGCGTCGACGATTCCTTTACACGGAGATGTGCAGTAAGCACTAGCTGACATCTCCAATTAACAGGAGGTGCCTTACCAGACAAGTATCTTCAGCGTAGTTTATTGGTGGGATGACTGACTCAACGCTCACGGCAGTTTTATCTCATTAGAATACCGATTCTAATAACTTTTTGGTCGTTAAATGTTTGTAAATCTCTCGGACTCATCTGCTGGGTTATTAGTCTGTAGCTTACAGTCTACTTAAACTAACCTAAGGACAACACCAACACCCATGCCCGAGGGGGGGGGGGGGGGGGATCGAACCCCAAACGTCGAACAGCCGCGCGCACCGAAGCACGGCGCTGTAGCGCGCAAGGCAAATACTCCGCGGCATTTTGATCGTCCCTTATATTGAAGTTTCGTTCGTGAACCAAATAGTACGCATATGATATCTGGAAATGTAAACAAAGGTTTCCGTTATCATGGAATGTTGTAATAATAATTTCAGATCAATTACTTTTTCAGGTTAAGGCTAGCCTCGGTTGATGTTCGGCTCATAGAAGTTAGCAGTCATAGAAAGTAGCCACAACGTTGGTTTGAAGATGAACGCCAGATACCAAACTCTTTCAAAATCAAAAGTTGAATGGTCAATATTGAGCCACATCAAAGGGAGCAAGGCAAATGTAGTAACATTTTCAACTGTTGTAATTATGAAAGGGTTACTTGTCACGATTGTGTGTAGAAATAAACAGTAATACATAGTGTAGGAAACTGCCCACTTCATCCTTTTAAAGTTGTATGGAAGCGTTAGATGGCAATATGAGCAGCGGTCGGGTTTTTCAATTTCAATATTAACTTGTAAATTATATTTGTATGCACCAGTATGTGCAGTACTATGACATACAAAATCAACAGTAATAGCAACTCAATACCTACGGTTACATTTACAATAGAGCCGTATCTGTTTCATCTCATAATATTAAGAGTATTTTTTCTGCGGTTTCTGTAGCTAATGGTCGAGCTTCATTCAATTCAAAGACTTTTTTTCCAATATCGTTGTAATTTTTGTTGTATTTGCGGACACTTGCAAAAAAAAAAAAAAATAAATAAATAAATAAATAAATAAATAAATAAAAAAAAAAAATAAGAAAACACCATGAACACCACTTTGAGACACCAAAGTTCTGTTTGTTATATTGACTGAACACAGTGCTGGAATTGTATTCACAGCTCCTTTAAGAATAGCGTTACTGATGATTCCAGACATGTTTTGACCAAGCGAATGTAATGCATCTCCTTAGGTTTACGGCTGTTGGGTCTTTTGGATTGAAAATTTAAACGTAGATTCATGACACATATTCAGTCTTCCGTATAGATTTGGGCGGAGATATGAGGACAGGAAAGAAAGTCGAATGTAGTAAGCAAGGCTAGTCGAATGCCTCGTCATCTACATAATTCTTGCATAATTACTTCGTGTGCCACAATTCATGTCAGTACTTTTACCCTTAAACAGTGACTCAGAGGAGTTCGGTAAGCGTTCTTTCACGTTTCCACTTCACTTCACTTGTTTAGTGACAACAGTAAAATTCGGTAGCGGTTGTGTTATGGTATAGTTGTGTTTTTCACGGAGGGGGCCTGCACCTCTTGTTGTTTTGCATTGCACTATGACAGCACGGGAAAGACGATTGCATCTTTCAACACCATCGAGAAACTGTTCATAATGCCTGTGGCAGAGCGTTTACACAACAGTAACATTAATGTGCTGTCCTGCAAAGTGTCTCGAATGTTATAAAACATCTTTGGGACGTTTTGGAACGTGGACGTCGTACTGAGCGTCACTGACCTATATCGAAACCTCTCCTCATTGACGAGACTCTACATCCGGCGTCCGCACCTTAGTCCACGCATGCGCAAAGCGCACCTTAATCTGCGCATGCGCAAAGCGTCCTTCCCACTACTGCCTTCACGCGCCGCTCATCGCTACAGACGTCAGTTTTTGCGACAGCATATTCCTTCTTTGTGTAAAACTGCTTTCACTTTAGCTGAAGAATATCCGTCGATTTTAGATGTTCCTTGAATTTTTATTTCTCTTTTTCTACCATCCGAGGAAACTTTAGTTGTATAGTTTCCAGACCTATGGCAGTGTAATGTTAAAGCCACAGACTTATCTGCTACCTTCTTACCTGTCCTGGCCTTAACAAATGAAGCATTACTCAACTCTTCGGTGTCCTTTTAACACTTGTAAAATCACTTTCACTATCGAACACATGTCTTTCTGTTTTCAAATAAATGTCATGATTATCACCCACATGATAATTAAAACTGTTGAGATTCCCACATTTCTCCAGATATATAGCACACTTAAATAATTTTCTCACTTTCTTAGGTGGTTCCCCAAATTCTTGACCGTCATGAATGGTTTAGAAAATGTCGTTTCAGGGTTTGTCACATAAACTGCATATAAGTGACATTTTGAATGTTTCATTCATTCGTGGTACCTAATGACTCTGTAGATATATTACACATAAAAACACACTGGAGACTCAATAGAACACACAGACAACTTTGTG
The DNA here is from genome assembly GCA_026315105.1 of Locusta migratoria. NCBI lineage: Eukaryota > Metazoa > Arthropoda > Insecta > Orthoptera > Acrididae > Locusta > Locusta migratoria. The sequence continues at coordinate 205,768,589 of CM048744.1, read as the reverse complement.
GAGTCGCTTTGCGCATAAAAATGACACGGCGCCACTTACAAACGATTCATAGTTAGGTACTAAAAAAGTTTCATTCGAATGTAAATTTGTCACTACACTTTTACCACCAACAATACCACGTGGTTGACGACAGTGCCGTTGACAGAACTTACACACACTGGCGAACGCGCGAAGACAATTGCGAAATCCAACTAGGTTTTATAAAGATTTATTTTGAAATGGTGTTATTTGCATAATTTTACTTGCATTTCGTTTTACAGCGATATAAATATTATTCACCTAAAGAATATGACCTCCAAATTGTTAGCAATACCGAATGAATGGACAGTTCACAGAATTTTTGGTTAGTGAATGTGGCGCCTTTAGTTCTCCAATCAGAGTGAGAAGCAGAGGCAGACATACAACGCCGTGTAATTTTTATTAATACTCGACATAACAAAATAACAAGCGTATTTCTCACATCTGTGTATGGGATGGCAATGCAAGTATCTACACTCTTAATAGCAAATGCTGTAACAGGATAGAAAAACTCTTATCTGTGGGAGCATGGTGGGGAGGGGGGCAAGATTTGCGCAGACGCTGGGAATGCGCATGCGCAGGGATATGCGGGAGAGCTGCATTTGCACATGCGCAGGATGAGGTGCGGACGCTGGCTGTAGAGTCTCGTTCCTCATTGCAGCACTCCATGAAGAATGGGCTACCACAATTATCAGACAAACTGAAAGGGAGGCTAAGGGGAATCCCAACTGGGAAGAAGTGGGAGGGCTTACCAGTTCGGGCGTACGCCTTACAACCAAGGAAAGCCTCGCGTAAAGCTTGGTCAGTGCCGGGAGTTTGGTACCATTTCACCATTTTAATCTATATCTTGGGCGGAGTAAGGGAGTAAATATGGATATCGGAGGAGCACGAGTGCACCCTGACAATCAGAAGCGGATGTCCTGGATACTCTGGTAGACTTGCAGAGATCAGTTACAGAAACCGCATTTGGGAGCACGAGATTTACTGCAGCCAATGGGCTGACTGCTTTATTGTCTGGTTTACTCTTTTCATTCTCCACTCCGAGGAGTGGAGCGGGCTGTTTGAGATCCGGGCCATAAAGAGTCGCGGTTCTATTCAGCCCATTATCCGACAAGCTGATAGTGAGGCAATGTTCAGCCAATTATCCGACAAGCTGATAGTGAGGCAAATGGGGGGATCCCAATTGTGAATAATTGGGAGGGGCTTACCAGTTCCGGCATACGTCTTACAAGCAAAGAAATCCTACCGAAAACATTCGTCGGAACCGGGCGATTGGATCTAATTTAATTTATTTCTGGGACGCTGACCCAAACTACAAATGGATTATAGGGAGAGCGCGAGTGCACTCACAACGGTCGGACACCCGAGTTACACACGCTCGTAGACGTCAGCTATGACAAAAAAAAAAAAAAAAAAAAAAAAACAAAAAACTGATTCTTTTCATTCTCCACTCCGAGGAGTGGAGCGGGCTGTTTGAGATCCGGCCCATAAAGAGTCGCGGTTCTATTCAGCCAATTATCAGACAATCTGATAGTGGGGCAAAGGGGGAATCCCAATTGGGAATAAGTGGGAGGGGCTTACCAGTTCCGGCGTACGCCTTACAACCAAGGAAAACCTCCCGAAAACCTTGGTCGGAACCGGGGGATTGGGACCAGTTTAATTTATCTCCGTGACTTGCCCCGGACCAAAAATGGATTATCGAGAGAACACGAATGCACTAACGACAATCCAAGATCGGACGCCCGAGTTACTCTCGTAATCTCGTAGGGATCAGCTCGACCAACAGTGGACAAGCATCTCCTTACAGGAACCGCACCCGTGGGCACGGTGTTCTGTGCGTCTGATCGAGGTCAGCTATGACCAACAGTTGGCAAACTTCTAGCATCGAGTTAAACAAATGCCTGCGAGATAGAAACCTGTTATCAAGGGCTGCAGTGGAGTAGCTCAGTGGTCCAAAGTGCCTCGCTGTGGAGTGTGCGGTTGCTCCCCGTCGGAGGTACGTGTCCTCCGCCATAGGTGTGTGTGTGTGTGTGTGTGTGTGTTGTCCTTAGATTAATTTAACTTAGTTTAAGTAGTTTGTAAGCTAGGGACTGATAACCGAAGCAGTTAAGTCCAATAGATTTACAAAAATTTGAACATTTTGCTATCAAGTTTAAGGGTGGGTCAACACCGTATTTAATTCCAGCATTATCGATGTAGAAAGCCACGAAAATGGAAGTCATTGTCAGCAAAATGTCCGGTTACTTCTGATCAGATAGTGTAGCAGGACGTATTCTTTATTTGAGTAACGGAGGCTTAGCATGCGGTGCAGATGTCAGAAACCAACACAGGCCAGTAATCCGCAGCAATGAAACACCTGTGGCTCAAACCTCCACGTCAGAACAGTAGGCGTGACAAAGCACCTGCGACGCAGCGAGGTAACATACGGCCAGGCGCTGCCGCCTAGCGCTGTGTGTATGTGTGTGGCGCGCCTGTGTGCAGGTGCATCGCCGCTGGTATCCGTTCGCACCTCGTTTAATTGATGGCGGGGCCCGCGCAATAAATCGCGGAAGCCAGCCCATGATTTACGCCGACCGGCTGCCAAGGAAGAGCACGCCGCCACTCAGGCCAACAAATTGCGCCGCCTGCAGCGCTGCCCGCCAGATAAACGCCGCGCCCTCCTTCTGCAAGCTAAATTAAACCCGAGTCCTGCAGCAGCGCTCTACCGGCCGACTCCTACCGCTACAAAATGTCTGGTCACATCGCACAACCACGCAGCGCGTCTATCTATTGGTCTTTCCACTATGTACTCTGCCCATAACAATTAGAAAGTAGGTTGATAGATTTGTGACAAAGGTGAATAGGTGGGGCATAACAGCTTTCAGATAACTGCAGAACGACATGTTGACCATAGCTGTTTATTATTTCTCAATCCTACCAGTTTCGGGTATTTACCATTGTCAAGCGTTAACAGAGATTAGCTAATAGCTAATGCTTGACAAAGGTAAATAACCGAAACCGGTAGCATTGAGAAATAATAAACAGCTATGGTCAACATGTCGTTCTGCAATTACAGCGCAATACCTCCACATACACAATCATGTACCGCGTCTATCTATTGGCCTTTCCACTATATACACTGTTCATAACAATTAAAGGGTAGGTTCACAAATTTGTTATTGGCTGGAAGACTTCCTAAGTAATAAAACGCAGTACGTTCTTCTCGGTGGTGAGTGTTCATCAAAGACCTGTGTATCGTCAGGCGTGCCCCAGGGGAGTGTGATGGGATCACTATTATTTTCTAGCTATATAAATGATCTTATGGACAGACTAATTTGTAATTTGTTGCTGTTTGCTGATGATTCTGTGGTGTATGGTGTAATTATTTACTGTAATAGCATACAGAATGACTTAGACAAAATTTCTGGTTTGTGTAAAGAATGGCAGCTGGCTCTAAGTTTAGAAAGATGCAAATTTATGCACATGCGTAGGAAAAACAATCCCATAATACATTAGTAGTGAACCTCTTGATGCAGTCGCGTCGTTGAAATAACTAGGCGTAACATTGCAGAGCGATATGAAATGGAACGACAGTTGCAAGGCGGACAGCCGACTTCGGTTCATTAGGAGAATTTTGGAAGATGTACTTCATCCTTAAGGGATACTGCGTTGTACGACCACGTCATGAGTATTGCTCAAGAGTTTGGAACCCGCAGCAAATAAGTTTAAAGGTAGACATAGAAGCAGTTCAGAGGCGAGCAGCTAGGTTCGTTACTGGTAGTTTCGACGCATGCGCGAGTCTCACGGAAATGCTCCGGGAACTGAATTGGGGATCGCTGGAGGAAAGATGACGTTCGTTTCGATAAATTATGTTGAGGAAATTTAGAGGGCCGGAATTTGAAGCTGAGTGTAGAACGATTTTCCTGCCGACTACTTACATTTAGCGTAATGATCACAAAGACAAGATGCCTCATACGGAGGCATGTAAACAGTCATTTCGTTTGGAAAGAAAAGAAAATTCCTAGTAGTGGTCCAGTGAATCCTCCGCCACGCACCTTACGGTGGATTGCGGAGTATGTATGTAGATGTAGATGTAGTATCACTTGAAATATCATAAACAATACACATATAGTAACTAATTCAGATATTGATTGTAATTGTAATTTTTTGTGTGATACAGTACTACGATATTTTGCTGTCCCAACTCTTTATTTGAGGTTTACATGGCTTTTACACCATGGGACTACCATAACAGTGAGAAAGTCATTGTTGTTGTGTGGAGAGTGATCACCTCAGACGGCCGGTACAGTTCCACACCTGCGTCGCATGAACAGTATGAGGTTATCTGTCAGGTTTGGAGGGATATTTTGCCAATTGCAATATCCAGCTCTGCAACCGTTGTGGACGGTGCTAGTCTGACTGTAATACTTCTGCCAGGTGCACCCAGACACGTTAAATCGAGCTAAAGTCCGGTGAGTAAGCTCACTATTCTATTCGTTGTTCCCTCAGACTCAAACATGTTAATATCACAAAAATTTGCAGTTTATATTGACCGGTTTTGACCTGATGTGGGTCATCTTCGGGACAAAATGTAGCCTTTGTGGCCAGTGCTGGACTCGGCTGGGCTGGGCTGTCCTGGCTTTTCTCCTGCCAGCTGGTAACAGTTACCATCTGGCAGGATATCAGCCATGACAGCCCAGCCTAGCCGCGTCCAGCACTGGCCACATAGGCTACATTTTGTCCCGAAGATGACCTACATGAGGTCGAAACCAGTCAATAAAAACTTTTTTTTGTTGCGATCAAGACTTTTTGTAATATTAATTACACCAAATAGATCGCTGTTTTTCTCCGTTAACAACGTTGTCAAAAATTAAAATGAACAATGTTGTCCAATAGTGCAGCTCTGTGGAGACGTAGGACCTCGTCTCCATACTTTTGAGCAGTCAAAGCGTCTTTCTGAACGACGTAGATGTCCGTAGGTCCGCCAGTGCTGCTCCCTACCTAAGCCATTCGTACACCACCGTGATGTTTCCTGCATATAACCAGGATTGTTCCGAGTTCATCGTTCTCTAGAGATGAGGGAACGATCACTGACGGCTGAACACATAATTTTCACTCATCTGTGAAGAAAACCCGGTGCCATTCGTAACAGTTCTAATCTTGATGTTCCTTCGCCTAGTTTCTTCGGGCTAAATGGTGTTTTATATGTAATTTGATACACTCCGTACGTTTCCGATCATAGTGGTCACATACCGAAGGCGATTTCGGACTTACTATAGATTCTGCGCGTCCTGTTGCTGCCTGGAGGTTACGTTGCAGCTGAGATGCATTCTGTCTTCTGTCTCGACGTGCTTTTACCCATCGAAAACCTTGACCTAGCCTTCTCTTAACGGCTCCTGTTGTTTAAAATGACGCCCAGCTCCTTTTCAACTACAAAATAATTTCTGACAGCCCAGCAAAATTCTGAATGAATAGGCATTTATTACTTACTAATGATCGAATACAGCATTGTTAGAGTCGCGTCAATTAAATATCTGAACACAGAGATATGAAATGGAACGAGCAAATAAGGACAGTATTGTCACTTTATGCCTCAAATTATTCTTCTCACGAAATCTATTCATAACTCTAAGTTTTAGCGTTCTTTTGTATCACCATATTTCAAAAGCTCCAGTAGTTTTCTTGTATGAACTGTTTGTCATACACGTTTCAGTATTGCACAAGGTTGCATTCCAGACAAATTAATTTACAAAGGAATTCCTGGCATTTTAATTAATATCCGCTGATAACAGAAAATGCTTTTATTCCATAGCCATTCTTAATTTTATATCTCGTCTTCTGCGTCTATCAGAAGTTATTTCACATCCTTTATTGCCCCGTATTACATTGTAAATGGCCTTTGTTCCAGTACCAACATGCAGGATCTGGAGGGACAGTTGTAACAACCGCAGACAAACGAACTCACATGCTGTTTGTGAACTTTAAGACCTGCATGACAGTTTGCGTCACTCTACTCACCTGGCAACAACATTACACCTGTAACTGCGGAGGTCTTGTCTCTTCACTGTGGAGCGTTATATGTTAGATAAAGTAGTTTGTAGGCTCAGGGAGTGAAAACCCCTTAGATTTACAAATATATGAGTTTTTCGTCTCTTCTGGTTTAACGCCCTGTCGACAATTTGGTCTTTAGAGGCGGAGGTCACGTTCGGATTGTTCCGGTAAAGATGGGAAAGGAAACATCCAGGCATTTAACTAAAATGATTGGGAAAATCACGGAAAACCTAAATCAGGATGACCGTTGGCGGATTTCAACCGCCGTCCTCCCGAATGCGAGTACAGTGTGCTACGACTGCGCCACCTCGCTCGGTTAAATATCAGAGAAGAGGCCAGTTACGAAGAACAATATATTTCGCACGTAGTAAATGTCTATTCGATTTTTGCAGGAAGTTTGTACAGGATATATTGACTCCTTTATTTGGAAATGCGTCTTTCACTTGCAGTTAAAATGGCCAGCATTGCGGCGCTCATATTTTCGTTACTCTAAAGTACTAGTGTAGGCTATTATTTATTTTGTTCTAGCAAAATCGTATATTTTTCCGTTAGACGAATGCTGTCACGGCCCTTAATGGCAGAAATTACGAAAAAATTAAATGGTTAATTGTCGGTGGCTGACTGATTGTGCTGTCCGATGACGTATTGTCTATTTTTAAAATTATTTATATCTATCACGTTGTGTATGACAGAATTAATGAGCAAGTCTCGATGGGCATGGAACGACTAAGTACATGATATTATAAAATATAGTAGTAATTGATAATGTGAACGTACGCCAATCCTATCCACATGAAGGGCATAATCAAAGGCAAAACACAAAGGTAACACATAAATTAGTTTAGTTTCTTTTATTTTATCCAGAAATTCCTCTACAGTATAAAAAGATTGATGCATGAGGAAATTCATCAGTTTAGCCTTGAAAGTGCATGGATTACTACTAAGCTTTTTTAATTGTTGTGGCAACTTACTAAATGAATGCGACACAATACTGCAAGCCTTTTGCTCAAGTGTCAAAAAGGTGTGATTCAATTGCAGATTCGATTTCTGTATAATACGAACTGAGATATTAGTAGCAAAAAACGACATTCAGCAAAATACACTTGAAATAAAGTTCAATTTACTCAGGCCTACGCGTTTCGACGTTTCGTAATTCTCGAAGGCTACAGCAAGACAATGGAATAAATATTCATCAAACATTTTTGATAAAACATAAATGAGAACACTATATTCACAATCACCGTATCTTTTAAAACTTATTAAAAAGTGAAACTAAAACATTCCATTTGAAATAATCGCTGTCAAAGACATATGTCAAACATAAAATAAATTTAAAATTCCCCCCAGAACATCCCTGTAGCCTACGATGGTCAAGTGCATACTAAGGTCAGTTATTAAGTGTACAATCCGCCAGATGGTGATATTTTCATTCTACTTCTATCTCACTCGCATATGCGAACTCACTCCCTCTATGTGATTTTTTTAAATAATATAATACCTTAAAGCTGCACAATATTTTGTTACGGTTAAGTTACACAATTATGAACTTATAACTATAAAACTTTACAATCACCGTGCACAAAAATTTTCTTTTAGATTATACAATTACATGAGTGCTACACCATTTTTTTTATTTTATTTATTTATTTACTTTTTTTTTGGCCATTCTGTATTATGATATCTTTAGGAAAGATAATGTTAAGTGACACATTGCAGACAGTAACCAAAATCATGGTATCTATACAGTATTCAGGTGAAGAAAGGTGTGTGTGGGTGGTGGGCGAAGAGGGAGTGGATGGAAGGGGGAGGGGGCGTACATAAAAGTGTTGGGAAGGAAGAGCAGCAACCAAGCACCATCTGCTTACAAAAACCACACGGTGGTTTCTATACCGTAAAAGTTTGCATTTGCTTCTCGTTTAAATTACGTTGGCCTACAACCAGCAGCTTTAAGTGCAGCTTTAAGGTATTATATTATTAAAAATATCCCACAGAGGGAGTGAGTGCACATATGTCAGTGAGAGAGAAGTAGAATGACAACATCGCCATCTGGCGGATTCTCCACTTAATAACTGACCGCTTTGCTAATCTTAGTGTGCACTTCACCATCCTACAGGGATGTTCTGTTTTATGTCTGAAATATGTCTTTGACAGTGATTATTTCAAAAGGAATGTTTTAGTTTCACTTTTTAATAAGTTTTAAAAGATATGGTGAGTGTGAAGATAGTTTTCTTTTTTATGTTTCATCAAAATGTTTGATGAATATTAATTCCATTGTCTTGCTGTAGCCTTCGAGAATGACGAAACGTCGAGACGTGTAAGGCCTCAATAAATTGAAATTTGTGGTCAAGACTAACGTGCATCAAAATGGCCACGTCTCACAAATGTCTAATGGAGACAGGAAGGAATTCAGCAAAATGTTTATGAAGACGGCAATGTCAGAATACCCAGGAAAGAATTAAGCTATGATAAAATTTAAAAAAAAAAAAAAAAAAAAAAAAAAAAAAAAAAAAAAAAAAACCTATTTATTTTTCAGACTTTAATGAAGATGACTGCATTCAAATTTTGCGTGTACGTGCGCTTGCTTTTCATGGTTATTTAGTCGTCTTCAGGTTACATAAAAGTACTCGGTTCAGTCGAGTTCGGTGGAATAAGGAAGTAACAGGCGACAATCTGCTGACAATCCTCATGTGGTGAGCGTCGTCCACGATTTGGCAGGTTGTGCCAAGGGGCGTGTCCGATAGTCCAATCGCGAGAAGACGTTGATTTCTGACAAATTTCCGCATGTGACGTGGTACCAGGTGGTCCGGACGTTGTTGGGAAGGAAAGGCAGGTGATTATGTCTCCATACACTGCTCCATCGTACCGAAAGATGTTGATGATCGACATTTTTCAAATGTTCATATGTTTGTACAAGTTCTGGGACTTAACCACAGGGTCATCAGTCCCTAAGCTTACAAACTAGCTAAGACTAAAGACGGCACAAATATCCATGCCCGAGGGGGATTTGAACCCCCGACCGTAGTGGCCTTGCACACCATGACTGGAGCGCCTCAGTCACCTCGGAACCGCGGCCAGCTCGACATTTTTGTGAGTTATGCAACCCAGTAGTGATCCTTGGGTCGTGGAGGGCTTGTACTCGGGAAGTAGATGTAGGCGTAGCTGAATTCTACGATGAACAGGGATATTTGGGGTAGTTGGGGCGTATGCGTCCCACCGACAGCGGCGGGAATATGGATGTGAGCATGAGAATATCCAGCAAGCTGTTAAGCTACCGCGACTCAATGCATACGGCGAATCAAGTGAATATCTTAAAGCCCATGTCCCACAACGATTCTGCCTAATATTCCCTAATATATAAATAGGTATCAACGGTGCTGAAGGTCTCCAATTACAGAATAGCACCCCAACAATGACGTTAATGCGATCGGTCCTGCCTTGTACGTCAGGCATAGTTGTTATAAATGTCAAATATATTTGACATATATGAAGACTAAATATGTCTCTGGACATCGATTTATTATTTGATAACTAAAAAGAGGTCTACAAGAGATTTTCCAACTTATACCACATATTGCTTGCGCCACTCGTTTCTGCGTAGTCAGAGGATTTACCTCAAAACGTAACACCATACGTTTTAAGTCTATGAAAATAAGCAAACTAGATCAATTTTCATGTTGAACTATTACATATTTAATATACTATTCTACAGGTAAATAACTCAGCATTTAGCTTTCGACCAAGAGCATAAACATAGGCATTCCAGGACACTTCCCCGTCTGAATACCCGTCTGAACACCTAGAAATTTTCTTTTACCAATTTCTCTAACCATCAGGTCAGTTTTTGTTGTAATTTGTGTTATAAATTGTAAAAATTGTGTCTTACCGTGATTTAGCATCAATTTATTTTCAACGACCTATGAAATTATTTATATAATTGTATTATCTGGTACTGACTGAGTCTGGCAAATAACATCATACATTAACAACCTAGAGTTATAACAAAGATAAATATTCTACAATTATCTTTTACAATGCAAGTCATGTCATTTCTATAAAATATAAGAAACACAGCGGCCCTAGAACAAAAGACAAATGCCTGTGGTAATCCACACTTAACTGTTCCCTATTGTGAGTGCACATGATAGCCAATTTAAACTCTCCCTAAGAATTATCTTCTTCTATTTCAAAGTAAGAAGTGAACCAGTTTTAAGCTGCTACTCTTACACTATAATGTTCAAATTTCTGCAATAATATTTTCTGACGAACACAAACGCTTTCGTTAATTCAAAGAATATGCCTACTATCCACAGCCTTTTATTTAATCCATCTAATAAAGAGAATATAACATTACCTGTTGTTAAGCTGTTATTTTTGAAAATAAATTACGGGAACTTAGGTGTTAATTAACCTTCAATAAACAGGCTTTTCAATTACTTTAGTACGAACTGTTGGCATGGAAATAGATCTAAAGTTGTCTCTATAATCCCTCCCTCTCTTTTATAAAGTGGTTCACTACTGAACATGACAGTCAGAAAACTGACCATTCCGAAAGGAAAAATTACAAATATGAGTAAGTACTAGGCTAATTTTGACTGACAATACTTTTATACTAGATACCCCATAATATCCATTGAGACTCACCCTCCCTCCCCTCCGCCCTCCCTGCCCCCCCCCCACCCGCAACTTGTCAGTATCACATAGGGTTATTTTTATTCTTAGAATTAGGTATTCTTTTTTACGAAACTCTTAAGGGAGGACGTTCATGAAAAACACACACTATTTCAAAAATGTACCAATCCACAGTTTTTGAGATATGGCATTGAAATTTTGTACCACGCTTTACATGAAAGTAACAGATTTACATATAAAATCCTTTGCTTACATATAGTCAACTTTTTTTCATGAAATTTGAAGTTTTATTTTCAAAAAATAATGTATGTTGCTTTTTCTCAGAAAGTATTCAAAAGATTTCTACAAAAATTTATCTGTTTTATCTCTTTTTATGTTGTAATCTTCTCTCATAATGTTTTTAGAATAGATCAAGTAGGAACATTTTTATAATTTTTTAATTATAATTCCACAAGTACAATTTTAAATTCATGCAAAATCCCAAGCACATGGCCCCATGTCTCAGCTTGCAATCAAAATGCCAAATTTACTTTTGAGACAACGTTTATTAGATTTACAGAAATATGTGTACAACATTTCATAATCCTAGCATTCATAGAATCTGAGGGAAAGGTACACAAAATTTAGAGAACAAACTTTTCAGGAAACTCAGTTTACAGTTCAACCTAGCTTTTTTCCTTTTTTCACTTTCTCAGGAAGCACCACATTTGTACTCTGGGTCGTCTTTCCCTTCAAGGCTTTTCTCCTGGTGTCTTGTCGTCTGTCTTCTTTGTTTTACCAGGTCTCCAACTGACTTTTCAGCTGCAGAGACGCGCTGCATATCTATTTTTCTCAGGATGTCTTGAGTAAAATTTCCTATCTTGACGCCCATTCTTTCAAACATCTTCATCCTCCCGACGTACCCATTATTAAACACAAAAACTGCATTATAAATTGCATTTCTGACAACTGTAACAAATGCAAATGTAGTTTTCGGGCATATTTTCCATATGAGTAAATTTAGAGACTTATTTGAATTCGGGATTTTGCCATGAACACACTTTTTTGAGAAGTGCAGGATCGGGCAGAGACCAAGATTCATCACTCTAGTATGCACCATACACCTCACTACTTTTTAGCTTGGAGCTGCTAGGATACGAGTTCACATTTTCAGCAGATGTTCTTACTTCAGAAGTAAGCTTATTGCTGTTTTGTCGTTGTTTCTCACGTCTTCTGTTCACTAACTTACCCAAACGCAGATTATCCAGTTTTTTACACACTATTTGTGATCATCGCATAACTGAATTAAGAAAGAAACGAACACTTGTATAAGTCGCCCGTCAGTATCACAGACCAACAAAAGAATTGCATCGTCACAAATGACGCAGCTAGTTTGTTATTGTTTATAAGATACGGAACAGAGTCAAAGATAATCTATAAAACCAAGGAGTATGTATCACGGCCTTCTAGATGTATCCCGCACTTGTTTGGTAGAAATAATACACATAATTGTTGTTCGCTGGGCCGCGTCACACTTTTAATTAATTTTCAGACACTTCAGAAGCGACTTCAACATTGAAACTTTGGTGACTTATTGTCCATGAGTTGTACTAACAAATAAAAAATAAATCGAAATTTAACATTTTTGGTGAATTTCCTCCTCGTCCCCCTTTAAAGAGTTTCTTTCAGAAGTTTAAAATATTTTTTGCAAGGACCTACTACAGCTTGCTGTTACTGTTTCTAACACTGATATAATCCTCGCTTTGTTCTTCGAGAATATTCTACACGACGATTTAGATATGATCTGCATGACGGTAGTGCTAATACAACAGTTCAAAATCCAATTGCAAGGCAACGTATCTCAAACGTTGTAGCAAGGGGTACGAAAGAGAGCTGCAATTCTGTGAGCCTGTCACCCATTCGGCGAACAGTGTTCTCCAATAAGGCGGTGCAACAGGTGCGGCTACAATTCAGCCGTCTGCAGCCCCGGGGCTTGAGGAGCTGCTGCCGATATTGCCCGCTCTGGCGTCCAACGGCAGCCGCCGCGCCGATATGAACGCATACGGTGCGCAGCTCTGCTTGTACTCAGTTTCCCGTTCACAGTTGATATTCTCAGCATTAAGATAATAACTGTACATGGAGTTTCCTAATCTCAACTAATATAGTAGGGGCAAATCTACCTTGCTCGGTTACGTTTACGCGGCTAAATCCGAGGAAGTTAAATTAAGGGTAGACGTCGCTACTATGTACAGCTTAGCTGTTGACTGAAGCCAGCCCGTCATATTGCGGATCCAAGGAAATATTTTGTTAGAGTAGTTCTTGCGCTGTCAACTTCCATACATTTAAATGATTCATTTCTGAGTACATATTTGGTATATCATACTTTTGTGGACAAATGGAGACCTTCCAGATAGCTGAACTGTGATTCATTTACGAAAAATAGCACTCGATAAATATGTCTTACATATCAGGATAATACCCATATGCTTTACAAAAACTGAAATTGTCAACTGTAGCAGTTCACAGGAATTGTAAGGAAAGAAACAACCTGTATAATTTTCGTAAGTTCAGTACTGAAGAGTTTTTTGCAGAAAACAAAAATTCTTACTGCAGTTTCCACGACATCAACTATTCATATGAAAATTCTGTATCACCAGGTCTTTGAAATTTCTGAAAATGAAAGGTAAAAATCTTTGAAAGAAATACACCGAAACAAATACTAAGTATTAATGTAAATAAATAAATAAATAAATAAAAAGAAAAAAAAACAACTACTTTCTCAGTGAAATATCAAATGACTTTCTTGTTTTGTTTGACTCATCGATAGGTAACGCAGATAACGTTCGTTTTCTTTCTTTCAACTCACAATGTAATGACTACATACTTCTCACCACAAATGTTATTGGCTTCGTAATATGGCGACAATGGCTTTAATTCCGTGGCTTAAAAGCATCTCCCCTACTTGACTAAAACAGTGACTCGAGTTTGATGAAATTTGGCGTTGAGAACGAAGGATATTCTGGACTCTATACAAATTTTTAAAAAATTGCGTTGTATAGCTATGTGTGAATGCAAAACGTCTTCTCCTAAACCACTGGACCGATTTCAACAAAATCTGGGACACAATCAATGTGGGGGTTAGAACCACCTACGAAACATAGTATGGTAGATATTTCATGAGCAATGAAATACGCGGAAAAATGCCACATCAAGCGATAATGTTCCATTTCTACTCCTGTACAAATAATCCGATTTCAACTTGACTGCTAGACATTTACCTTAACGTAAGGGATCAGAACTGGCCCACCAATTTGTGCGTGAATACCAAAAATTTATTCATCCGATATTTGAAAATGAATGCAATTGAAAACTTGCAAGAAACTTTTCGCGTGATTTCAAACCTTTATGGAAACCTTCCTCACTGATACCCAACAAAATAATGAAAGGAAGAAACTTTATCGCTTTCTGTTTTCCGCTCTTCCTTTAGTAAAACTACGGGATCGAACATGACGTTACAGCTTATTACTTCTACCTTGTTAATTGTATTCCCGAGACACTTCACAGACATTACACACACATAACAATGAATGACCGCCGACGTTTTACCAAAGGCGACACATTGTTGACAGAATATGAGGTCGTTAACAACGAGATTCATGAAAGACCGCCTCATTTACGGCTTTTGTTTATTACGTCTTTAGCACTAAGTCAATTTGTGACATATTTTGAATACTTTACGCGCATACACCACTAAATATACCTACGACATTCTACCATAGTATGCCACATAGTTCAAGATATGTGCTGTCAAGAGGCCGGCCCCGGTGGTAGAGCGGTCTGGGCGAGTCAGTGACGGTCTGCACAACCGCTGCGGTTGGGGGTTCGAATCCGCCCTCGGGCATCGATGTTTGTGCCGTCTTTAATATAAGCTAGTTCATAGGTAGTTTGTAAGTTTAGAGACTGATGACCCCGTAGTTAAGTCCCATAAGCTATACAAAAATTTGAACATTTTTGCTATCAAGAACAATGAAAAGCATGAAAATCCGCCCCATGACGCATGAGGTAATTTATAACGCCTTTACTACGTACTCCATTCACAACAAATTTCTCTCACAGTTTTCAAATATGAGATTGCACGTACCTGGGAAGCTATATTTTTACAGTACACATACTGCATGAGGTATGACGTCACAAGGATTGAGCTGCATAAAAACGAAACTAAGGTGACAGAGATCAAGGTAAAAGCTAGGGGCAGAGAGGGAAGAAGACGAACATCAGAAAGGAAAAAAAAATTCACTACACGCGGGGATGGGCACGCGATCTGAGGTACGATGTCACGAAATACGCGGCCGTTCCCGTCGGACGCCCGAGTCCTCCCTCGGTAATGTGTGTCTTTTATCCTCAGAATAATTCATCTGAGTTAATTTAAGCAGTGTGTATGGCTAGGAACCGATGACATCAGCAATTTGATCCCTTAGGAAAAAACGAAGAAATAAAATATACACATACATGAAAAGCCAAAACTAACGCTAGTGTAAATATAAAAAAGACAAATGAGAATGTGAAGTACGGAATAGAGCATCTCTCTTTAACATAAAATATGTTAAAAATTAATGACTCATTTTTTACATTTGTTTCCTTTTGTGCTCTGCTAGTCATGGAATAACCTGATTACGGATAGAAGATTAAGCCAAATAAGTTTGGGAAATATAATACATTGTTCTAAGGTCACATGATTGAAAATACCAACCCATATTAAGTGAGGAAGATAGTTAAGTCAGAATTAAGTGTTGTTGCCTGTGCTAACAATAACTGCTACTACAGACCATGGCACTGAATAAAGGAGGCTCTGGTTGCATTGTTGTTGTTGTTCAGTAGATGTTCATGCTGCTTTCACACATTCCCAGAGTACCAGCATTCAGGAGGAAGATGTAGAGAACGTAAATGATGGTACAGATGTTTGACGAATGTGTTTCTGTAACCATGGAGCATTGTTTCGTTGTGAATCATGACAGAAGGAAAACCGGAAGTGTCTCGAAGTTTAGAAGTGGTGCTAGAGATTAATTCGGAAAATTAGATATACTTGTAATATTACGAATAAGAAGGTTCTCCGAAGAATCAATAAAGGAAAACACACTAACTTAAAGAAGTATCAGGAAGGTAGAACATCAGCAAGGAACCTAAAGGATACTAAAGGGAGCTGTATAGGATGAAAAGTGTAAGGAAAGACATCCGGAAACAATCAAGAAGCATCAGGAAGGTAGAACATCAGGAAGGAACCTAAAGGATACTAAAGGGAGCTGTATAGGATGAAAATTGTGAGGAAAGACATCCGGAAACAATTGAGGTCACTGCGGCAAGCGATACTCTGAAACGCAGTGGTTGGAGAAGGATTGGGGATGGTGATGTTTCGCATAAAAAAAAAACTGTAAGGCTGATGGGAAAATAATCATGTCAGCGGAAACGGAATACAAGTGACTGTTACAGGCTCCGAAATGGGTTATTCCCACTGAGTGTTTCTTGGATGTATCAATGGAAAGCATCGCCGGGAGGGTAGCACGAGATTTATGTAAGCGGTATTTGAAGTTCATTGCTTTGCAGTTTCCCATAGCCGTACTGATGACCCGAACTTACCTTCTAGTTTTGGCTTATTTCCTACATCAATTCTGAGGATGCCCGTTTTTCTGGCGTGCAGAACTCCATTCTTATGTATACTTTAACTGGCATTCTTTGAAATATCTAGATCTCAATGGGTAATTACGCATTTCTATTTTGATAACATTTCATTATAGAACACTACATAATCTGCAAAACACAATACTCTCGGTATTGTCTCGAACACTATAGGATCCATACACTGTTCTATGCCCCTTCAATCAGTGACTGTGCTGCGTCATCTCTGATAATGTAATCCTCCTTCAGTTGATAGAACATACGATCACACTTCGGTTCATAAGCGTTGCCGTGTTGTCGGGGTAAGCGTATAACTCGTTTCGGAAGGAAAAGGAAACTGCGCCTACTTCATTGCCTCGGTAAATGGCTTTCAGGTTGCCGTGTGAGGAAAGCGTGAGAGCTAGAGTTATTGCGTCGCCCGGCATCCGTTATTACGTCATTTGCATGGGAGGTATCACCGGTTGCATAATCAGATGGCGCAGTCCTTTGGCAAGGATGACAGCAATGGCCAACTCATAAGAGCACCAGCAGCCGACAGAAACACTTTGGACTCGCCAGTCACTGGATACCAGTCACGTCGATGTACTGTCCGCACACTCATCCACTGATAATAAGCACATCTCTTCTGTGGATCGGATGACAGTCAGTTCACACAGACTAAAGATTCAACTCTGTGGACAGGACGTCACCATTTCCCCCGACGTCACTTACCTAGGCATTCATTTAAATTTACTTTTATGATGAAGAAGAAACACTCCCTGAAAAAAAAGAAATCAAAGAATCTATTAGCAGACTCCATCTAGTGCAACTAATAAAACACATACGACGTGGTATTTAAAGCACAGTGCTACTCCTCATATACAAAACATTCTTCCGCCCCATACTTGAATATGGATCATTGTCACACAGATAATCCACAAGAAATTTTATCCACTAACCGGGGGATGTTACAAATCGCCTGACTTCTTTTCTGATTCATTGTAAGGTAAAACAATCAACAATCAGAAGATTGATTTGAACACCACAGTGCTTTAGTAGGCATGGTCATTATTTGGGATGGTACGTCTTCGCCTTCCTCAGTCCTTCGAACTGACTTACTCAGCCGGTTATAAAGCGACCTACAGTTCAACGTGGGTTCCAGACCATGGTGCTAGTTGATATTTTTCATATCAGCAACACCTGGTGGGGATTGAACCCGGCACTTTAAGATTCATAGTCTGGCACTTTTCCACTGTGCTACCGAGCCACAATGAAAAAATACCAAAAATCTCATTGTTAGGCTCTCAATCCGGGATCCACAGATCCATTCGAGCAACATGCAACTTGCCTAAATTTAAAAGTCTCTAGACGCCCCCCCCCCAATTATATCGTTTTGGAACGTATATAAGAGTTACTGAGTGACATACACATCGCGTATGGTCCACAGTATTTGGGACGATCAACCAATCTTAATCATGAAAATTTTCAGCATAAATCAACATAAGAAATGAGTATAATAACAATAGTTATATGCTACACGAAACTAAAAGACATAAGACGTTACTTACGCCAGAACACCAGATTTCAATTCCCGCTTATGTTTCTTCTGACAGGTTTTATTATTATTATTATTATCACTTTTCCTTTAGCCGCAAGGCGAATTCCGACAACATCCTCTTCGCACCATCTGAAATAAATTGACCAAAATATAACATAAGCACTCCAATTCCCTGAAATAAATTGTGTTTCAATAGTGACCTCAATCTGAGATGGAAAGAATCCTAGTATTAGTAAAAGGGAGTATTACAGTTAGATAAAGAAACTGGGGCATATCAAGATGGGGTTAAAAGAGCGAAATTCTGTCCCAAACGAATTTTATGGCTTAAGAAAATTATCAGTTTTCACAGTGATGATAACCTCAGTAGTTTGGTCCCTTAGGTTTACAAGTATTTTAATATTTGATAACACGAAAATTCATGGACTTTAAGGAAAGATTGAGGGCTTATCCTGTTTGTTATAGAAATTTAACCTCTTTTTCACTTTTGATCCTATCCCCCTGCTGATCTTATTGGGCCCCTTTTTACGGTATAGGTTCTTTTGCCCACTGGATTTAGTAATTTATGTTAACAGGTAGAAATGTTGAAGTCGACATGATTACTAACCTTCTGAGATGAAGACACAAAAATTATGATCTGATTTATTATTGCCTAAGTTTCATTCAGTTTCAATTCAAAGCTTTAACTTGCATGTGTTCGAAATTCTAAACAATTTGCTCTTTCAGTCTACAATGTAATGTTTGAACAATAGCAAATAATTTTGAAGCTGAGCAGTATTTGAAATGTCTTTGAAGCTGATCAGTATTTTAGTAATTCATCTTACGATTGAGTTAGAAGTAATAATCTAATTAAAATCGTTGTGGATTCTGTCAATGTTTAAATAATGGCTGTCTGAGGGATACCTACATGTTACGCAAATATTAAAAGAAAAATAATTTTCTTATGTCTTCCAGAAAGAAAATATTGATGTCAAACTGTTTAATAAAAGCATATTAACACGTCAGCAGTTCCTTTAATCTAATTATGCAACTTTTTGTAACGTTTTTAATATGTTTAGTGTCATATCGTTCCAAATACACTACTCTATAACTACATGAATAGTCTTCAAGTCATATTCACATCGGAGAGGTTTCATCGAACCGCTTTTATGATATTTCTCTACCATTCCGTTCTGTAATGGCGCAAAGGAGAAAGGAACACCTAAATTTTTCCATTTTCGATCTGATTTCTCTCTTTCTCTCTCTCTCTCTTTATTATTATTGTTATTATTATTGCGATGATCGTGTCTCCCTACGTAGGTGGGCGCTAACAAAAAATATCCGAATTCGAAAGAGAAAGTTGGTGAAAGAAATTCCTGAAATAAATCTCGTCGCAACGAATAACGCCTTTCTTTTAATGATTTCCACCCCAACTCGTGCAAAATTTCCGTGACACTCGCATCCCTACATTGAGATAACAGAAAACGAGCTGCCCTTCTCTGAACTGTCACTAAATCGCTTGCGAGTCCCGACTCGCGGCCAAATTAAGTTGTCTGCCTCGCATAGCTGAGCCACACCAGCGATGCTCGATAAAACCAAAGAATCTCTCAGACACACATTCCAATACAGATCTAATCAGAGATTTCATACTATGTTCGTAACGGATACTCATCTGTGCTAACAAATGATGTTTGCGTTGGCAAGAGAGTACAGAATGTAAGGTGGCGGTGTGGCTGCGCAGGAGGCGGTGGTGCTGGCGCCGTGCTGGGCGGCGGGGGCGGCGCCTCTGCCGGGGGGCGGCGCCGGGCCCCCGGAGGCGGCGCTGCCCAACGTCGCGACGCCCAAGACGCCGCGACACGACGCCGGCACGCAGACGCCGCTGCCCTCCCGCCACAAGGAGAGCGCCGTCTAGCCGACCACGCCGGCGACGCCTCTCCGCCCGCACTGGTACGTCCTATGACCGCCATTACCCTACTACTAGAAGTGACCTCTAGGCACACTGGGTGTTCACGAGGAATAGTAAATAATTTAGGAGGATGTAATATCGACGAACTTATTTAAAAATGCCACCTAAATTGTGTCCCAATTTTTGTTAACTACAGTGAGTAAGCTGGCTTCAGTCACAGATAAATATATACAGATGGGAAACCTCCGTAAGGGTTCACACGCTCAGGGGTTCAGGGCGGGGGGTGCTGAAGCAGTTCCGTAAGATGTCCCATGATTGCGCTGAGGTCAGAAGCAGCCCTTTAAGCTGGCGGCAGTAGCGGCTGTCCCCACCACCACTTCCCCTCAAATGCCAGCAAGCTGGACACAGCCGTGGCCTTGTGGCAGGCGGCACGAGCTCTCCCCTCAGCCTGCCATCCACGCTACCCTCTGACGTGCAAGAGGCACCCTCAGAAGCGCCTCTAGTGTGGTCTACTGGTACTAAGCCGGGGAACCGCCTGACATCTGCTAGCATCTTACGGAACTACGAGGGGAGCATAGGATAGAGGTTTAGAGGGGGGGGACTTCTTCTCTGTATATGTTACTCTGTGCTTCAGTGCATTTTCCTTTTGTTCGTGCACCTGTTGCTTCTTTTTCTTTTCGTAAATCTGTCCTCAGACAGCTGTCAACTAGACATCCTCCTTATCTTTCTCTCCTGGGCATCCTTGTTCATTTGTTTGTAGCATATGCCTTTCTTTAAACCTGTTAACATTCCAAACATTCTTCTTACTCTTCTTTTCCGTCAACTTTTTGCCCCCATAACCTTCTGCGGTAGACAGCTCCTGCGTAATACTTGTCTCGCCCAAGATATTTTCCTCTTCTGTGTCATCCTAATGAAGTCCATTTACTCTTTCACGCTGCTCATTACTTCCTCAATTCTCATTCTGTTCATTCCACGTTCTCCACTCTTCTTCACAGCTTCATTTCAAAATTTTCTAAATACAACCTCCGACAATAAAGTTCGGTAATAGTCTTGTAACATTACTATAGATCAGTGTTTTTCAAGCTCTGGGTCGCGACCCCCTGTGGGGTCGCAAAGTCTTGCTCGGAGTGTCCCGGACGCAGAAGTATGCAGTAGCAGCTTGTTCGGTAGCAAACCTACCTTTCGTGATGTTTAGCTACTATGGCAGAAGTTCCACTGTGACGTAAAAGGGTTTCGTGAATGTTGCTTAATTAACAAGTCATCCGTAGGTGGAAAAATTGCTTTCTTGTCCTATGCTTCGGGTGGCTCAAAATGAGACATCCGAAATGACACAGGTGCAACATGTATGTATGGCAATTTTGATTTCTGTTTTTGTGCCGACCAAAACGTGCAACAAAGAAGCCATAACTTGTTAACCAAGCGACTTAACAGAGTACGTACAGTACTATTACAGTCATTTACAATTGTCGCAGTTTTCTTTATGGCCTTGTCACATGTTATGTCAAAAAAACAAATAATCACTAACATGAGAGTATTTTTAGTACTGGATCATAGTAATTCGCTGCTGATTCAGGGTTTTCAGTAGCCTTTCAATGTTTATGAGCATCCTTAAAATATTAAGGTGATGCATTCACTTTGATTGTTTCATACGAGCCCATGACAACATGTCACCACAACTTACACGTTAATATTTATTATTCCTGACAGCAATACTATACAGCAAATATTTTTAGTCATAAAGGGTTTTTTTCAGTTTTGTTTCGTTTCCGCTGCTGCAGCTTTCACCGGACGTGAATGGCTGCGTAGATATTAGATTCATCTAAGAAAGAAAATTAAATACTTTGCCTTTGGAATCACTGACATATTTGCATTACGGGCCTGGGGGTCACCGGACATTTTTACTCGGAAAGAGGATCGCGTGTACGAAAAGGGTGAAAAACACTGATATAGATTAACTATGTACCACAGTCAGGTTTCTGTCCTTTTAAATAGTCACCTCCCATAACTATGCACCTCTGAGATCTGCAATATATGTCCTGGAAACTTTACGCAAAGTCGTCATTTAAGATAGTGTTCAACATTAATGTTACTTTTGGTTGGATGTCAGAAATATCGCAAAATTACTTTTCTTTCAGAGCAAGTTTGGGTGGAGGGAATAGCAAGAAGTCTGAAGAATTGAGATCCGGCAAATGTGGTTGATATTCAAGTTACACCACCCCATTTATTTTCACTAAATGTTTAACGATATTGGCTGTATTTGGGCGAGCCACGAACTTTGTGGCGCGTGCTATAGTCGCAACCTGCGTGGACGATGATTGAAAATTTTGAAATGGGTCAAACTTTCTACGTATGTTGCAGCGTTCAAAGTCGTTACATTAGGAAGAAATTCCTTGTGGATAGTGCCTTGCGTATCAAAAAAGGTAATGATCATCGTTTTCATTCGACATTATTCAGCTATGACCTTTTTCAGACGAGATAATGTCGGACAACTCCATTCCATGCTTTACAGTTTCGTTTCAGTATCGTACCAGGTTTCATCCTCAGCGAAGGAACTGTTCAAGAAATTGGGTGTCATACCCGCCGTTTAGACAATATCCTGTGAAGCCTCTGAACCAGCCTGCTTCAGATCGTGAGTCAAGTGATGGGGCACAAGACGAGAACACGTTTTTCCTCTTCCCTAACTACTTTTTAACGATTAGTCGCACGGTTTATCACCCGCTAACATGCACACAAAGTTAATGGGCGATCTCAGTGATTAATATCTTCACTTTCTCCAAGTCTTAGTCATTGACGGTCGTTGCCGGTCGACTGCCACAGGTATTGCCAGAAATACATTCCTGGCCTCCTCGAAAACGGGCGAACCACTCGTGCACACACACACCACGGACAATGCTTGATCCCCATAAGTACGTACCAGCATCGCATGCATTTATTTAGGTGTCTTGACAAGCTTAACACACAATTTTCAATTGATCCTTTGCTCTTTCATTCTCCTACTCTCAGTTACAATGCACTAAAGAAGCATTTCGTCCAACAGGTCTAACACGGAGCACACAAGATAATAAACTGAACAACGGTGAGGGCAGGTACTCAACGTCGTCACCTACATTGGTGCAATTGTTTCATTCTGCAGTGTTGCCCGAGTGACCGTTCTGATTTCATTAACCGTACTTTGACAGAGCTTGTATCTTTGGTCTTTCTGCCTGCATGTCAACATTTCAGATCTATAAAACACCAAACTCCACAGAAAACATTTGGCTAACTACTTCCGAAGATTAAGGCGGATGCTCTTGGCTGTCAATAAATCTTTCAGTCCTCCAAACGATTTCATTACCGTCGAGATTCTGCCTCTCTCTTCTTCTTTACAACTTCAATTGGAAGTTATCAAGCTTCACAAATATTGGAATGATTTGAAACTACTGTAGTTTTCTTCCACCTAACTGCTCGAAACAATTAGTGGATCAGGTGAGACATCAAACACAATTTACATATGGTAAACTAATTTATTCAGATATTGATTTAATTAGTATGTGATACAGTAGGATATTTTGCTGTCTCAACCCTAACCTGAGCTTTACATGTTAACTTAGTGCGAAGAACCATCGGCTACAATAATAGTGAAATTATCATTCTCGCTGCCCTCTAATATAATGAGTAAAATGAATGATGACCTCAGACAGCCAGTATAGTTTCACATCTGAGTGGCATGGACAGTTTCAGCTTTTGAGAGAAATCTGGCCAATCTTCCATGAAAGCAATATCCAACACTGCAGCCCTTTTAGGATGTACTGATCTGGCTGCAGTGCGTCTGTCTAGTGGATCCCAGACGCATTCAAACAGGTATAAGTCCGGTGAACAAGTTCGCCACTCCATTCATTCAGTTCCCACATCATCAAGCACGTCGTCCACCAGTGAAGCTCAGTGGGAACGAGCTTTATCGTCTACCAGAAGGAACCCATCCTCTATGGTACCAGCGTACGGCACAACAAACGGTCGAAGGATTTCGTTGCGATACCTCTGAGAAGTCAAAACGCCATTCTGAACGACACAGAGATCCGCACATTCGCCAATACTGACTCCTGCCCAACCATTCAACCACCACCATGGCATGGTGATGTTTCCTACACATAAACAGGATTGTGAAATTTAATATTTTCCTGGCAACTGAATATTGAAGCTAATTTCGGGCTTGCAGCAGGTCGTCGTTGAATCCAATACACGATATTTAGCTGGCCACCTGCCAGCCATCCTCAGGTGAGCCTCGGGGACTGAGGAAGGCGTTCTCCGTTCCGCCCTATATAGCGCTATAACAGTAATTTGTGCTTGCGCGAAAATTGCAGTGACAGATGTAACACACTACCCTCGCTGGTAGACGTGCAGAACTACAGGTCTTCGGCGTTGCCGCTCGCCGCGTCCATCTGAGTCCTCTGGCGTCTTCGTCTGAAGGAAATGTTCGAGATGACGGGATTCCAAGCATTGTCAAGCTGATAGCCGCCGTCTCGGTTTATCAAATTTTCTGCCACGCGTATTTCCACCAATACTTTTATGATGGAGTCCCAGAAAGATGTAGCTTTGTTTAGAACTGAGGTTTTGTCGTACTCCATCATATGTCCAGTGGAGACGCAACGTTCCGCCACGCAGATTTGCCGGCTTTCAAAAGGCGGGTGCAACGCTTCTGTGCAGCGTTCTTCCATTGTGCGTGTTGTTTGTCCGATAACGCACTAACACGGTATTTTGTATATTCCCGCCTTCCGCAATAACAAATTGCCTTTCACTGACGCCAAGCAGGTTCGAAATTTTAGCTGGTGGGCGGAAAATCGCTCTCACTTGGTAATTTTGAAGAATCCTTGCTATTTTAAAAGAAAGATTTCCAACGAAGCGGAGAATTGCTACTGACTTTTCCGGCGTGTGCTCCTCATTCTCCACATTCTTGGTCTTGGTTTCAATTGAAACTGCTTTGTTAATGTGCCGATAAGGGTATCCATGCTCTCTGAATATAGCCTTTAGGTGGTCAAGCTCCTCAAGTAAGGTATCAGAATTAGACACCCCATGGGCTCTATGTACAACTGTGTTTAGGACACTCATAGTTTGTAACATTCAAATACAAATCTATATGAGTTCCACGTTCTCTAAATGAGGGAACGTGGGATAGGTCTAAATACAAAATCGTGACTCATCTGTGAACAGAATCCGGCGCCATTCGTTATGACTCCATTCATGATGTTAAGGCAAGTCTACACGACGACACTAGGTTTCGTGAAACTGAGCTGCTAGCCACTGCGCATGCGCGGCAGGCGTTCGTGCAACTCGTTGGCGAAACTAAACAGTTTCGGCACCTTCCAACTTTGGCGAAACTGATTGCGCCTGTTTTTAGGTTAGGTTATGATCAATGCAGAACGAAATACAATATACAGGGGGAATGGAAGAAATAATTCGGTTTTTGTACATATATGCGTTGTGTAGGTGTTTGTGCGATTTTAACGGCGTGTTAGTGCTCTTTTAGCAATTATTTGTGAAATTAAATATTGATGGGTTGACGATAAGTGAATTGCAGGATAAAATACGTCCAATTCGAAATACCTATACAAAAGAAGTATGGCAATTGTGGATTTCGGAACACGGTACAAGTACTGCAGAGACAAATATCTACTTGACAAGAAACGTAATGCAATTTATAATTTTAGTTTTGGTAACAACCCTTCACGCATAACGGTAACTTGTATCTTTATTGAATTACTAACTCTGTTTAAAAGGAACATTAACTACTGTGGTGACATTCTAAGTTGATTAAAATAACTTCTAGGGTCTTCCATCACAATTTCTTTCAGCAAGGTCGCTGAGCAACAGAGCTGACGTCTTTTTTTAATCCATTCACGAACCCACACACGTTTCTTATTCTTTTTATGTTTAGTCTTATGCACCGATTTCACACAGTCAAACAATAGATTCGCCACAACTCTTAAAGCTACCATAACATTCATTTTACGGCGACTACGGCACTCACGAAACAACGAAACTGAAGTGTATAGTATTGACGCCGTGTCTAGAGACATACACGAAACCAGTTGCGCGCAATTCATTTCATGCAACGAGTTTCGAAACCTAGTGTCGTCGTGTAGACTAGCCTTTACTCCACCGAGTTTCTGCGAGCGAAACGGTGTCGTGGTTAAAATGTGTCTTGTGTCACGCACCATGAGCCTCCGTGC
Source organism: Locusta migratoria (assembly GCA_026315105.1). Classification (NCBI taxonomy): domain Eukaryota; kingdom Metazoa; phylum Arthropoda; class Insecta; order Orthoptera; family Acrididae; genus Locusta; species Locusta migratoria. The sequence goes on along the minus strand of CM048744.1, from coordinate 205,742,635 downwards.
GTAGACGCCACATTTCCGAGGGCGAATTCGAACTCTTTGTGTTGATACTGGGCTTCCTGCTGCTGCCTGGGGAGTGTGTTGCAGCTGAGTTGCATTCATGCTCCCGATGTGCATCATGCGGGAGTGAATCGGTTGGAAGGCTTGTCAGGATAGTCCGAAACGTCCGAAACCGCGGTGGCGACCGCTCGGAAGAAGCGGAGACTTCACATTCGGTACCTAATCAGGCATTTATTTTAAACTCCCTGCAAAGGGCTTAGAAATCTACAACGTTCATGACCTTTCAATAATAATTTATACTATTAGCCTGGTTCTTTGAGTTATTCATAGAAATTCCCCAGTTTGCAGTGACAGTTTTCATGTAGGAAATTTGGCATGTACACGCTGGTCATTGATACTTGCTGACAGCTTGTGCTGCCATCTTGTTGCAGAGTGGGGAGTCCAGCAGCTGGATGGAGCCATTGGAGCAGTCGTGCGGCGACGCAACGCAGACAAGGCCAACAGGTTGGTACTCTTCACGGCATGAATATTTAAGCTTCTAAATGTTTCTACATCTACATCTACATCCACATAGATACTCTGCAAATCACATTTAAGTGCCTGGCAGAGGGTTCATTAACCACTTTCATAACTTTTCTCTACCTTTCCATTCTCTAATAGCGCGCGGAAAGAAAGAACACTTAAATCGTTCCGTTTTCGATCTGATTTCTCTTATTTTATTGGGATGGTCATGTCTCCCTAAGTAGGTGGGTGCTAGCAAAATATTTTCACATTCAGAACTAAAAGTCGGTGATTGGAACTTCACAAACTGATCACGCCGCAATGAATAACGCCTTTCTTTTAATGTTTTCCACCCCAATTCTTGCAACATTTCCGTGACGCTTTCCCCCCCGTAATGTGATAAAACAAAACGAGCTGCCCTTCTCTGAACCTTCTCAATGTCTTCCGTCAGTCCCACCTGATGAGGGTCCCACAAGGGGCAACAGTACTGCAGGAGAGGACGCACAAGTGTGATGTAAGCAGTCTCTTTGGTGGAGCTGGTACATCTTCGAAGCGTTCTGCCGATGAAACGTAACCTTTGGTTCGCCTTCCCCATAATATTTTCTGTGTGTTCTCTCCAGTCAAAGTTGTTCGTAATTGTAACTCCTAGGTATTTGGTAGAATCTACAACCTTAAGGTTTGACTGATTTATCGCGTAATTGAAGTTCAGTGGATTTCTTTTAGTGGTCATGTGTATTACTTCACACTTTTCTTTATTTAGTGTCAATTGCCAATTTTCGCACCAAGTAGAAATTTTGTCTAAATCGCTTTGCAGTTTCTTTTGATCCTCTGTTGACTTCACTAACCGATAAACGACAGCATCATCCGCGAACAGTCTAAGGGAGCTATTCAGATTGTCTCCTAAATCGTTTATAAACACGAGGAAGAGTAGGGGACCTATAACGCTTCGCTGTGGAACGCCAGATATCACTTTTGTTTTACTCGATGACTTACCGTCAATTACAGCGAACTGTGTCCTTTCTGATAGGAAATCGTGAATCCAATCGCACAATTGGGAAGATACTCCATAAGCACGCAATTTCATTAGAAGCCGCTTGTGGGGTACAGTATCAAAAGCCTTCCGGAAATCCAGAAATATGGAATCGATTTGAGATCCCTTGTCGATGGCACTTACCACTTCATGTGAATAAAGGGCAAGCTGTGTTTCGCAAGAGCGATACTTTCTGAATCCGTGTTGACTATTGGTTAATAGGTCGATCTCTTCGAGGTAGTTCATAATATTCGAACAAAGTATATGTTCCAAAATCCTACTGCAAATCGACGTCAATGAGATAGGCCTGTAATTTTGGGGATCACTCCTATTGCCTTTCTTGAATATTGGAGTAACTTGGGCAACTTTCCAGTCTTTGGGTATAGATCTTTCGCTGAGTGATCGGTTGTAAATTTAGTTACATATAAAACTTACACTCTCTCACTTACCAGGACACAGTGTATTGTGGTACAACGTTTGGTAGCTTTCTCATAAGATTCCTAACGAATCAGTTGCAAACGTAAGTTTGAGATTTTTCTTATTGAGGAAGCAGATTCTCTTTCTTAACCTGGATTGCCCAACCACGAAAAATACAGATAAACTAATAACTGAATAAACGTAAGAGCTATATATCGTATTTGCGTGAGAGGTCACGGAAATCTATAGGGACACCTATTCAGAATTTTCTGTCGTGGATATAAACCCTACTGATATAACCAAAATTGTTAGAGACGCATTTCTACACCAATAGTTGCTATGAAATCGTCCATCTTCAGTTATTCTAACGTACGATGAATATCGCTCTCTATTTATACGATTTATTGATTATTATACTTCTGCCTCACCTTGTCTCAACATCTACACACACGATGCGCCAATGCAGCAACACGATATGGAATGGACTCAAGGAGTCGTTGCAAGTCCACTGCAGGAATACCGAACCAGTCTGTCTCTTATAGACGTCCATAACTGCTTATATGTAGCCGTACTTGCTTTTTGTGAACAAACTGGACTCTTAATTATGTTCCATAAATCTTGGATGCCATTCTAATCGAAAGATCTAGGTGGCGAAATCGTTCGGTGCAATTGTCCAGAATTTTCTTCAAATCAGTTATATCTTGTAAGATGTTGATGGAAGTAACTGTAGATGCAGTCTCTTGTTTACGAGGTATTGAGTTAATAAAATATGGAAGAATTATTCTTCAAAGATGCACAGACTAAAATTGTTTCCTAAAATATCACTCACCTGCACACCTTCTGTTTTTCAGCATCAGAATCAGGGGGCTAGGATGTAGCGAAAGCACTTTCACAACCGTCACAATAGCGGAATACATCGAAGTATGATTTATCTCGTGTCCGTCGAGGCTGTCTAAGGCAGATATCTCCCTAGGTAATGGAAAAAAAGTTCTACTCAATCATGAAAACTGAAGCAAACCGTACTCGCGATGTTAACACCACTGGAAACTGCAACGTAATGGGACGTTACAGCTGACGTATGTGTTCTATGGAAGATTTTCAGATGTTAGTAACATAGTTATAATTATTAATTCTGGCATTTCAATGTTTATAATTTTTAACCGGTGACCAGTTGTAGGTGACTAATAAAGTTTTCGATGAACTGCTTCTGTTTTAGATCTGTTTGATCGTTGAGTGTTTTATTTCAAATGTTCAAATATTTGTATAGTCTATGGGACTTAACTACGGGGTCATCAGTCCCTAAACTTACAAACTACTTATGAACTACTTACGAACTAGGACGGCACAAATATCCATGCCCGATGGGGGATTCGAACCCCCGACCGTAGTGGCCGTGCAAACCGTGACTGGAGCGCCTCATTCCCCTCGGCCACCGCGGCCGTGTTTTATTTGGAAGAAACTGAAATCTATATACATGAACACAGCACCAAAATAAAATACTCAACGATGAAACAGATCTAAAACACAATCAGTTCATCGAAATCTTTATTAGCAATCTACAACTGGACGCCAGTTAAATTTTATAAACATTGAAATTCCAGAGGTAAAAATTGTAGCTAAGATACTAACATCTGAAAATCTTCCATGGAACATATATGTCAGCAGTAAACATAATACATCATATTTGGTGCGCTGTCAGATTGCTGTCTCATTAAATACCGTATAAAAATATGAAATCTTAATCCACAACTCAACAGTGAACGATTTTTAAAACGTTCACAACATCACGGTGGAAACGTCTAATTAAATGAGATTTTTCGACGTTTCCCTACGACAGCGACCGCACCAGATGAATTATGTAGATTAGATCATAACATACTGTAAGTAAATTGTTTTTGTAAATATCATAAAAGCATCACAGTAGGCTACAATATGACTGTAACTCGATAAACAACAATACTGTTCATTATAATTCGCAGGAGCTTGCAAATGGCATTATGCCTAAATAGATCTATTGCACAATAAACTATAATAACATCAGTAAAGCAGCTACCTGGATTTATTTAATATATCATGTCTGTAAAAGAGAAACTATTCATAGCTCACATTTCTAATAGAGAGCAAAGATTTGTACCTGTTTTCTTCATTGACCGCTGGTGATAAGTTGTTACTGATGTAGTGTTTTCTTTTGCAGGTTTTTCTAGGAATGACCCAACGCTGCACGACAAATGTGAGCCACGTCTGCCAAATACAATTGTGATAAAGACTGACGCCCATGTAACAAATTATATTTTTGTTTGAAAACGAGATATATTGAATGTTATTGTAATTTATATGATTTTAATAAATTTATAGAATGTGTTGTGTAACAGTGCTCTTCCTTCTTTAATCGTCGAAATCATTTATTGATAAAACAATGGAAAGTTCATGTTTGAGTTGTTCCTGTGTGAATGTCTGTGTGCTCTCTTTTACTGACGACAGCTGTGGGCGGAAATTTAAAACTGTATGAGTGAGATTGTCTTTTCTACGTGCCTGTTCGCAGCTCAGCGATAGTCAACGGTGAGTTGATAGTTATATTTGATAAATCATTTATTAATCGTTGTGATGATAAATTAAAGGATAAGGTAAAACCATGTCCTTTCTTATCATTCAATCAGTTTACGGCAGAGTGACTGACGGATATTTTACTGCTTATCATATCCATCAAGCATGATAGCAAAAACATTTCGTGTGAGAGAGAACAACCAGTAAACAAGAACATACGTCTCTAGACACCTCAACAGAATATTCAAAATTATTTCTGTCTGAAAGTGAAAATATTCGTAGAGCTATTAGAATAATCATACTGTAAATCAGCAGCGTTGTTTCGAGAATGGGTGAGCAGAAGCAAATTAAACCATTATATGTTGCTGGTGAAACTTGATGTTCCCTCCATAAAGAGTTTCTTGTTTTTAATTAAGATCTGCCTCTGCTGCAGTTACTTCTCGTTAGGACTCCGAACATGTTATGAATGTCCATAAGGCAGCTACCTCACTTTCACATCCCATTTAACATAGTCCTTAAATTGTGAAGTTCAACGAGAAAGACTATTCGTAGGTTTTGCTACACTGTAGTGCTCATTATATAGAATGTTTGCTTTAACATGAGACAACTAAATGTCTCGGAAACAGTGTGTCGGGCAATCATCCATCATCCGTACGTGGGGTTAAATTTGTGTATTCAAATACACAGTATATCTTCCCGGTCTCCCCTATTTACTTGCATTAGGTTAAAACATATCTATGGTTTACTCAAACAGTTGTTTTCTATTAGACGTAGATGACTACTAATGCACAAATGTAATATGTACTTGTTTTTGCAATTAACAACCGGCGTATTTGATTTTACGATTCATTTACAACGTAAAAATTTAGGTTCTAACAGCTAACTTTTACGTTCCACATTTACTTTTTTCTTGCAAATTCGACTGCACGGTTTGGTTAGCTGCTTCAGTGTGTGGTTAAACACTATATTTAGCTTTTGAACAATAATAGCGACTTTGATGTAATCGATTTATGTTACTTTTCGAGATGCTTTATAACAATGAGTCCCCTTGCCGCTTGTAACTGGGGTGCGTTATTTCGGCGAGTCTACATGTTTCTCTCCGTAACTATAACAGGCAAAAAAATGCTGAAACTGATCTCGCACGAATTCGATCAATTTACTAATTCGTGCGAGGAATACATGCATACAACCGCATGTCTGGTGGGATGTTGATGCAAGCACTCATCACATTCTATCACAGTCTGCAACAAAGTAGTGACACGTCATCACAATCAAGCTCGTAGGGAAGAGAAAATAACGTACACACAAAATTATAGCTCATTTATCCCATCAGTGAAATGTTGAGGACGGATTTGCTGGTACTGTTCCTTCATTTGTTCTGTTTGAACGTCCACACTAGGCCAAGCGCATTGTCTACGAGCTAATTGTTTCTTGTGGACATCTTACCAATGGCCCCTATGACGCAAGCGAAGATCATGTCTGTGCAGAGCCTTACCGATAACCACATGCGAGTGGTCCATTTCGGTGTGTAGCAAACTGACACCTTGAAGCTCTGACAAATCATCCTGACATGCAACATATTGGCAGATCACCAGGGTAACTAGGGATTGCAATCCAGCACTTCTTTGAATCCAGTGGGATTTTTGTCGGATTGCCTTCAATGCAACTGGATCCTGCCGGATCCCATATATATACATATATATTGAAACTCTTTGTTATAATGAAGTAAAATATTATATCACAAAATCAACGATGTCTTACTGCATCTGATTAATTATTTTGTGATTTGACTACTTATTTTAACAAGAAGTTCAAGGACAATAGTAAATATCAATATTTGGTAATTTTGTGGTCTTTATATTCTAGGTAACTAAATAAGTACTTCTAATATTTATCAAAGGTAATTGTAATCAGTTACATTTATCGAGGGGTTTAAGGTATCACATGAATTTAGTTCAAGTTAAATGTCGTAATTTTCTTATTGAAATAAACAGTAAAAAAGATTACAATTTTATAAATTTAAAATAAAAAGCCATTTCTCGTTTTGGAAATATGACTCGAAGAACAAATAACATTAACAGTTTTATCTCCCAACCTACTTCTTATAGAACTACATATGTAGCCAGCGGCGGAAAAGGTTCTTTCTCCCTCCACACTTGTTTATTAACTTATGGTTAATAAATAGTCATACAACAAAGTCAAATACTTCCATTTATTCCAAGAGTTTCAAATACTGACCTTTTAAAACTATTTTTTCATGTCTTCTCCATTCCAGTTTTGATCTATAATCTTCATTGTCTTCTTGCATTTGCATTTCTAATTCCACTTGTAAAGTTCAATTATTTTCCAGAGACTATTGACTATTATCTGGATTTGTATCACCTCCAAACTGTACATTTTCAGCTTCATCGTTAATCACTCGTCGTAAAATATTTTTCGTTTCTTGTCGTAAATTATTCTTTTTCGGCGTTACAAATGTAGGATTGGACGTGTTCAATTGTTGGTCATATTTTTTTGAATGCTGCAACTTAATCACCACAGCACTAACTTCACTACGCTTTTCTTTCACTCGTGCACGTACAGCTACGGATAGCTCATTGCTTAAAACTGTTTCTTGCTTCTACATCTTCTCTAAAATAAATCGAAATGTTGTGTCTGCAGTTATTAGGGTAGACTCTCTTCTGCACAATGTTTGCACACCTAATTTAAAGGGCTGCAATCTGTCAATGAAATTTTTTATTTTGTATCATTCTTCTTCTGTAAATTTTATGTCAGATCCTCAGTCGATGACAGCCTTCTCAATGTCAACTTTGAAACTGTAAAACCTGTTGAACATATCAAGCAAGCTGTTCCAGCGAGTGGGACAATCTATAATTAAGCTTTATTCTTTGCCTGTTCCTTCTTTTACATATTTTTGCAAATAAATTTGATGTAGCAGCTGTCGCATTACGTGAGCTACTGTATGTACTGTGTGTAAACTTTTTGGTATCACAATGTGAGGATAGCAGGGCGCAGCGTGGCGACCTGCAAAGGTGCAGACTGCAGATAAGTTGGGTCGTTAGGACTCGTGTTCTTGACTAACACCGCCTAGAAACGAGGCTTTACAACAGCCCGTGCTACGTCACACTGACCAGGCCGCGGCCGCCAGCTGAATGGCTGCCAGCTGGTGCACGCCCCCTGCCTTGTGAGGGCAGCGATTCAGATGGATTGCGGTATCTCACTTTGCTGGATAGCAGTCCCTAAGGGTAACAAGTTTTATGCTGATCGAGGCCATCCTGTTCATTCAGGGCGCAACGAAACTTACAAGGGAGTGTTCGTTTCCGAAGCCTGTGCAACTTTTCTGTGTTCTAAAGGGAAGTAGTCCAGAACATTTATTCATCGATGTGGCAACATGGTGCTATAGATAAGTCTTCATCGAACCATACAGGAATATGCGAGGGTATGCGTCGCGTGCTGCATTGACATGCTTATATGTGATCTGTAAAATATCTTTTGTTGATAATGGCGAAAGAATGAGATCCTAACGTTGAAGCTTATGTGCAGTATGACATGGAATGGGATTGGCCGAATTGAACGACTTCAGTGGTTGGTAATCAGTGAGTAGGTAGTATTTCCTTCCCCATAGGTACTGGTGACATTTTGGCACAAGAGGAGAACAAGAGCTTCCTCTACCTGTGAATAATTAGTTCTAATCTTGTTGAGAAGTTCAGAGGCTAAGACTATTGAGCTGTCCGCGGAACCACTCCTTTGTTAGAGAACGGGGCAAATTTCGTATGATGAATTGCCAACTGGTTTTCAAGTATCAAACTGAACCAAAAAACGATCCCTGAGCTGTGCACCTTTCAGTTTATGAAAAGCGAATATAGTAAGTTAGCTTCCCAAGTACTGATTGCTATTTCGAAATATTCCTTGCAGGTTCGAGGTCATAAACAGCGCTACTGCGACGGATGGCAACCAAATAATTGATCCACATGACCTAAGTACGATCTCTGGGAGACACACACACTTCTCTTTGTTGCATTTAAGGCCCGTGTCTAACACTTTAAACAGGTCACGATAACTACGGAACTGGCCTTCGGCTGTACGGCCTGGTCCAGTGTTATTCAAGTAACTAGTAAATGAAGCTAACAGTCATCTGTGCTCAAGAGCGCTGTAAAATTACTGGTGCAGATGTACAATGAGAGGCATGAAGATTACTGTCTCCGAATAACACAACGAACAGAGCTCTGTACATGCCCAAATGCAGAAGTGCTAAGTGTTACTTCAGCGTGAAGTCCACATCGCGACTAGAATCCACATAATAGATATAATACAGAATATTTAAAGATTTATTACATTTTAAATTATCGTACCTTTTCTCCAAAAATTATTATTTCAAAACGTAGTAAAGATTGAAACATAAGAGTTTCTTGTCAGTAGCGTTACTACAATGACGAGCGCTTTTTATCTCCTTCATTGGTGGAGTGGATTGGCTGGCGGTTTACGAACATGACGAATGGGCGTTCGAATCTAACTGCAGTTATTTGACATTTTCTTTTAAATTTAGACATGTGCAGGATATGTTTCAAACCTTTATTCGCTACAAATTGTGCAGTCTCCAATAAAGGTCTAATCCTTAAATAAATAAATAGTCATTGTAAAAATATTGTAAATTTTCCTCCAATAATGGTCTATTCTCGAAATAAATAAATGATCATAGTAAAAATATTGTAAATGGGTGTATTTTTTTGTAATTATTTCGACCACCACCTGGTACCACAGTTTTCAGCTAAGAAAAACGTATCAACTGATCGGCATACTCCATAGGTGTTGACAAAGTGGCTGATGCGAATGTTGGCTAGCAAATAATTGCTCTCATTGAAAACAGTAAACAAGGAGAGCTTCACATTTTCCGAGCTCACCACGGACTGTTCTTAGAAGATCAAAGTACTGTAGAATCAGATACCGTCGTGATTTTATCAAAGAACCATTGTCTGAATACACATAGAATGGTTTTGATTGGAGAACTGTCATTTACTCGGATTAGTGCGCAGTTGAGACCTTGTTTACCACACACATGTGCAACTGTATAACGCGCGCTTTGTGGTCACAAGCGCTAGAAGCTGGCGCGTAAGTGTGTAGTGTTGGGGCTGGTTGTCGTACATTGGTACAGCAACTCTAGAACCTATCCAAGGCAAGTTCACTTATCAGGCTTAAAAACGTTATCATATGGGAAGATCGACTCACTAGCATTATGATTTACAGCTGTTTTCAAAAGAGGAGGAATACAATTCAGTGATATCCGCGGCAATAAAAGTCCCCTAATCTGAATCCTATAGAGCACGAAAGTGCTCAAATTAGGAAGACAATGCTTGGTTACATTTACTTACGCATTCCTCCCGCGTCTTACTCAAAGCTTCTCGATAATTTTGATCTTCTAAATGTGAAACATTGAACTTTCATTGACCTCTGCTACTGCAGGTTTCCTGTTTCTTCACACTGAGGGTATAAACGTCAGCCGCGTGAACGGAGATGTTCGTCGGCCATATTTCGCTTTGCAAAATGTACCTTTTGATTTTAATTTGACATATCAGTCCTGTAAATCCTACTTCCCAAATGGTTTGTAACATACGTAAACCGAGGCAGTGCCCGCTGTCCATGTATCGACTAAAAAGTAATTCCATGATTATCTCCTCCAATTCCAACGGCTTATTATAATTTCAAGTTTGCTGTTTAAGACAATTAAAATCTTCAGCCGATATGATGTCATCACATCATGCGTTTTCGTTTTAAATAATTCCGCCCGATGTTGCCTTTTCCTTGTGCAAGACGGTGTATATATGTTTCTAAGCCGCCTGTGACAGCAACAACTATACTGTCGGGGAGTATGAAACATACTCAACACCTTCTTTAGCGACTATAGCAGCTCCCAGATTCGGGCATTCGTTGGCTTTTTTCTGGCATTATAGTCTGGTTTCTCTTTAAATATGTGTCTGTCACCTCTTACATCATCACGATATCTATGTCTGTGTTGTACGTATTACAATTTCATGGCACTGTGTATGTCATTCATGTTTGATGCTGCGATTCTATACGATTACAGTTGGTCCAATTTTAAGTCATAATTATGGAAAAATTGTACCCCAGCGATTGTATTCGGGATATTCTTGGTCAAATTGTCAACTGCTACCCTGATGTTTTGTAAATATCTTCCCGTGCTTCTGCTGTCCTTTGATATATCCATATTTTCTTATGATTCTGTTACTCAGTCTCGTTTTATTCTGGATAATCTTTAAAACTTTTCTCTTTCTGTCCATTGTAACTTCTTCTGAAGCCTTACTGGGTGCTTCTTTGCCACTAGTTGCTGTGGTCGACCCACATCTTTACTTTGTGGTCGCCCTACAGCTTGTTGTGTAACATTTCATCGAACAGGTTGGCTTCCTCTCGTGACGGCGATGCTTCTTCTGCTGCTTTTTCATGCGCAATCCGCCGCTTCTTGTTCTTTCTCTTTAGTGATGAGGGAAGTGAACTACATACACTGTCTTCAGTGACATGTTGTTGTTCATGATCATGTTTCTCAACATCATTTTTCAGTGTGTTAGTTATGTCTGACTACCTTGCGGATGGTCTTTTTCTGTTTCTTGACTAGCACACGATGGTGGTAGTACTGGTACTTCGTTTGTTTCCATTGGAGTCTCTACTTCTGTCGGGTTGTCATCTTTCACATTACTCATTTCTGGAAGAAATTGTCGCTACCATTATGACGACGCGGCGGAATAGCCATGCGCAGTGAGGCACCGTGCTGCGGTGCGCGCGGCCGTTTGCCGTCGTCGGTTCGAGTCCTCCATCGGGTATGAGTGTATGTATTGTCCTTGGATTAGTTTTTCTTTGTTGAAGTAGTTTGTAGGCTGGTTAATAATAATCAAGTAGTTGGGTCCCTTAGATTTACAAACATTTTGTTTTGTGCCTCACTTCCGCCGGTTGTCCTGGGTGTCGGTGGCCGAGTAGAGAGAGACCGACACAGGAAAATAGGACGCACGCGTGTGCAGGTACGGAGGTGGCCAGCCAGTGGGACAGCAGAAACTAGAAGCACTAAGCTAGATTAGTATAAGAGATATATTTCATAGAAATAATACATTACTTAACTTGGAGAGCAGCAGACTAGTAGAATGTGGATACATAGTTTAGATAGAGGCCTGCCTACTGATTATTTCTAGTGCCTATCCGATAGCCAAGTCTTCTCTGATTCCCAAGTTTTAACTGGTGCATATCTGAATCCCAAGTGACGATGCAGTTCAGTGGTGGTCACGAGCGGAGTTGCAGCAGAGGGCACTCGTGGCCGACGTCGTAAGAACGTCGCGCCGAGCGTGCATGGCGGCGCGCGGCGTAAGTACGTGGCGCGCACTTCATACTTGCGCACACCACATTTTGCCATTATGACTGCTGCATATGAAACACGCAGGATCGTCACCTCAGATGCCTCCTGGTATCTGTGCCACATGTCTACACTGTGCACGAACGTGACATGTGGAATTACAGTTATCGCACGTCTTAGGTTGATAACCATAAGCATCGTAGCTCGGTGCCCGCATAAAGTAACATAGGATGGGGTCTGTTTATGCAGATTTTTACTTGTGTAATACCGTTTAGCGCAAGATACTTCCGGGCAAATGACCATTTATCTGCGTAGTTATTTCAGAGTTTGTCATAAAAATCCTAAGCTGCATGTATTCGGTTTGCTGGGACTCCGAATGGCAGTTCGAATATTCGGATATTCGGAATCACGAAACTAGAATGAGGTGTGGAAGCTTCACTTCCGTTGCCATCGTTGTGGTTAACCTTGCAGTCCACCAGTAGATTCGATGTTTCTTCTTCAAAAATGTCGCAAGATTTTAATTTCAAAAGATTTGTCGTGCTTACAATCGAAATTAATTCCTAAGGTACGATCCATTGTCACCGCCTCTGTCGTTTATAAAGAGTCTTCAAATTCATACGATTTGTTTCACAAAAGGTCGTTCAAACGTAAACTGAAAGTTATCTTGTCGGTTGACTTCGACCAGTACTTCATGTTCACTTACATAGTAGAGTGATAAACACCGCCTAGTGAAGCTGTAAGCTCGTCATTTCCCGCGCCGGTGTACAAAAAGCTGGCCACAGCGCGCTGCACCACCGCCACCTCGAGAGAAGGCCGCGGCGCTCTGGTGTGACGTCAGGCAGAGTAGGTTGCGCGCGCATAGCTGACTGGCTCGCTGCTTCGGCATAGTGGGCCGTGCCCCAGCGGCTACCCAGTCAGCTATGCGCGCGTAACCTACTCTGCCTGACGTCACACCAGAACGTCGCGGCCTTCTCTCTAGGTGGTGTTGGCTGCACAGACAGTGTCTGATCGCAGCCGCTGCCCGCAGGCAGACTTCCACTGAAGCAGATGTGAAACGCTGGTCTTTGTGGTAATTCTACCGACATGGAGTTCAACCAACTGTACCTGCTGGAATAATGATTTAAAAAATGGTACGATGAGTAAAACTGCACTGAATCTCGACATTTACCGTATCTTAACTATAGTATTGTTTCTATTTGCCGGTGTAAACACCAGTATGAAACTCCACTGACCGCTGACCGCTGACGTGTGAGGTCAACGAGCCGAGTCCAACGTGCGGCTGAACGCTCGGAGACGGCGCGACTTGTGCATACGAGGTGTGTGTCTCAACGAGCTACTCGGGACCGCAGCGCGCTCCAGCGACAATTGTCGGCGGCATCAGGTTCTGGAATCACACTGTTTACCAAATCAAAAGAGTGGAATTCCTGCTTTATGAAATCGCTTATTTCCGCGCTTCTGCATATGTTTGTTACGTTCTGTGATATAGGCCTACATACGTAACAACAAAATATCTATGAACATAAAAAGGTTGCATTTTATGTCAATAAGTGCAGCGAATTATATAAGTGTAATGACAAACTGTGCGATATAAAGGCAGAGATTATTGCAACAGTCTCGCTTTTTAGTAAATTTTAAAAGACTTTCTTTCACGGTCAATGTTACTATTCAGTAGAAGAATGTTAAGAACGTTTAAAATGCAATACATGAAACGATAAAGTGCGTATTTTACTCTAAGTAAGGTGCAAACCGGTTTGTTCATAAAACGAATCCAACAAACTCACTCCTCAGAGGATGAGCACTTATGTGTAGATAGCATCAAAAATGATGACGTATACTTCTATGAAATTTATAGTAAAGTCATTATTGATAGAGCTGAAGCATTGAATTAAAAATTGTGGTGCGGCCGGGAATCGAACCCGGACCTCTATGCTTACTAGGCAGACGTCTTAACCGTTAGACTACCACACCACTAACGACTAAGGCGCCTCGGAATAGTCTATGTACGATTTCCCTCCACAACACAAACTTTAATTCAGCTTCTTTGTTCCAAAGATAATTGCCACTACTGCCAAGGCTCTCCATGCAGCGGAATAGCACCTCAGCAATGGACATGGTGGAACAATCCTGTTATGGTGATATAAATATCAATTAAATACAATGAAAGAATCCCTGAGACGGATTTACGTCTCAAATATGTCAAAGACATTATTGATAGAGCTGAAGCATTGAATTAAAATTTGTAGTGCGGCCGGTTATCGAACCCGGACCTCCATGCTTACTAGACAGACGTCTTAACCGTTAGACTACCACACCACTAACGACTAAGCCGCCTCGGAATAGTCTATGTACGATTTCCCTCCACAAACTTCAGCTCTATCAATAATGTCTTTGACATATTTGAGACGTAAATCCGTCTCAGGGATTCTTTCATTGTATTTATAGTAAAGTCTTTGAGTCTATCCGAAAACCCAAATATAAGAAGAAAAATATTTGCCTCCCACCAGCCTTCGACCAACACCGTGGGGCAACTTCTGCTTTACAGGCCACGACTTCGCTGACTACGGTACAACGCACGTTGAGAATATCTGGTATGCTTGATACTGCCTGACATGCTGCTACAGCCTCGTCAACGTGCGGTTCGCACGTTGTGACGTCAGAAACTCGCCACGTAGATCCCACTCGTTCAGATACACGCTCCGTGTGCCGACGGCTTTAGAAACAAAGACACTTCTGAACTTGGGCTCGTGGAGTATTCTGTTCTTTAAATTACTCGGACTGTACGATCTTTTTGCTTCTCATTATTCAAACGAAATGCAAGAGAAGAAGAGATCACATCATGTGACTGAACATCTTATGGAATATGTAGGTAGCCATTGCGTAAAACTATTTTGGAAAAATTACGATCCGTTTCTAATCACTCCAAAACCTCATCAGGTCGCTACGAAGGGAATGTCTAAATCACTGTTACCTTAAAATCTGCATAAACTATAAATGTCAATAACGGTCGCTTCACGCAGACACTGATTTGCGCACTAACTGGAAGATATGGGTCTTCTTACTGCAACTGCGCTGCCTGTTCATAGGACGCCTAAGGCACGGTGCGTGGTATGAAAAAAAAAAAAAAAAAAAAAAAAAAAAAAATGCGGCTCCGCATTGTCTTTCAATGTTATCGGATTAACGAAATTGGAAACTTTACCTCGGTCCTCAGAATGATGTCATTGAATTCATTTCACAACTGAACAATACTGTCTACAATCAAAGAACGTCAAGTACTAGAACATTGGCTACACCTCGAAAAGAAACAAATGATGGCCAAGAACATTAGCAATGTCCCATGATCGCAAAACCTGCTACGACACAGCATTTTCCCTAATAATTGGTAGTTGGTAACAAGGGTGCGAAATTCTAATTGTGGAATATCTTTACGCTTTAAAAGCAACAGTTGACTTCCATTAATTCTGGTTTACCAACTATAGCGATTCAACAATTGTAGTGATAGACTATTTTCCTGTGTTAAAGTATGGTTCGCTATTGTTGTATTCCGTATGATTATAATATACAAATATTAGGCCTATTTTCGGTCGTTACTCTTACAAAACATCTGTTACTTTTATAAAAATAAAACTAAAAAAATCATTAAATTTCAGTATAAGATTACGTGTTCAAAACGCTTTGTTATTGGACGACGTAACATGACATGAAAACTGGAGCTACGGGCCTAAATGTATTATAGAATATTATCGGAAGTTACGTGATTTTCCCTTACTTTCTCTCTCTACAGATTAGTTTTTTGTGATATAAAACTCATTTAAAATTTATGCAAAAGATTGGAAAAGAATTTTGTGAAGGTGGAAACTTTCCAAAAGTTGATGTGTTTTTCTTCAAAAACTATCTAGGGATTCAGGTGCCGGAAATAAGAAAAGTAAAACTACATTTTAAAGCTAATTACAATAACAAAAGTTTCTTGCAACTTGAAAAACAAAAACTTATTCCTGTCAACAGACTGCCCCTGCAGTTTTCAGCCGAGTTGGGGTGGCTTATGTGCCTCAACGATACAAATAGCCGTAGCATAGCTGTGACCACAGTGTAGGGGTATCTGCGGAGAGGCCAGACAAACGTGTGGTTCCTGAAGAGGGGCAGCAGCCTTTTCAGCAGTTACAGGGGCAACAGTCTGGATAATTGACTGAGCTGGCCTTGTAACACCAGCTAATGTGGCTTTTCCACACAGTTAGTGCGAACGGCTGAAAGCAAGGGAAAACTACAGTGGGGATTAGTGGAGTTCGGTAGAAAAAGGAACAGTGTTTCTGGTCAGGCTAGTACAGGATTATGAATACAGTAAGCAAATTCAAAAGGATGTAGGTTGCCGTTCACATGAGGAGATGAAGTGTCTTGCTAAGGATAGAGTAGGGTGGAGAGCTGCATCAGACAGTCTCTGGACCGACACAACAGACATGCAGTTAAGGGAGTAACTTCATTTTTACTTTCTCTGATATTGGTAGCAAGTTTTAATACCAAAAGCTGAGAAATATAACGAAATGCTTATGTATAATTATACAATGTAAAACAATTCTAGTATATGGTCAGGGCATCATCGGCGGTGCTTTTGTATCGCTCATAGGTTAGCAACGCACACTTCGTTTAGCCTCCCAGTCCGGAGGATTTGCGCAATTATGTTGGCTAGTCTGTAGAAAAGCTTTTCGAAGATGTCATGTTACAGACTGAGCGGTCGCGTCCCGCCCGAGTTTTGAGTCATCCGTCTGGCATGGGTGCCTGTGTCCTTAGTGTAAGTTAGTTCAAGTAGTTTCTAAGTCTAGGTACCGATGCTACTAGCAGTTTGGTCCATCATGTTTATAAACACTTGAACATGTTTTCTGCTCGACTACGCCGCTATGTGAGCACCTCGGAAGTGGGCTGTTTACGACATCGCGGAGTGTTGTGACCTGTTGCTGTGGCAAAAATGTTGCTGTGCATTGTCACACGAATCTTGGTGTTTGATAATCTGCAAAACCTCTTCGTCATGGCGTCAGAATACTTTATAATCTTATAGTTACCTGACATTATTATTCAGGTTTAGGAGGCGATCTAAAAATGATTCTCCTGTGAGATTACTTTATTTTCCCAGATCGCTTATTTACGTAATTGCTTGATGACTAGTTTCAACTCATTAAAGAGCCATTTTCGAATCTGTAATGTTTAAACAACAGCTACAGTGACTTCCTGATATATACAATAGATGTTATAAAATGCAACTAAACAAGCTATACACAAGTAAATGTTGTCAATGTACAGTAATTGAATCCCATTATAAATCTAGATTACAAATGTAAAATAAATTATTTGTCATAGTCATACCTTAATTGTCCAGGCATAATAAAATGTTTAAAAGATGTAACACTGTGGCATGAGTATGAATGGTATGCACATATTTATCCATCCAATGTGCCTTGGTGTCACGTTCTATTCTTGCATACAGTGCGGTTTCCCACATCAATAAGCACCATGTCATGACTGCAAATATTACTGACAGACAGATAGATTCAGTTTTAAACACTTGCATGTGCTTATCTACATATAGTTCACTTCCCCACATCACTAGGCAGCGTGTTATTCCTGCAAATGCCACTGATAGACTAATGGCTCCAGTTGTAAACACTTATGTGTGACCTATCTGCCACCAGGTGACAGAATCGATATCTCTAGTGCTCAATCGTATATATTTATGGTATGGTGCCTCATTTACTTGTGTATAGCATGTTTAGTTGCCTTTTATAACATCTATTGTAGATATCAAGAAGTCACTGTAGTTGTTGTTTAAATATTACAGTTTCGAAAATGGCTATTTAATGAGTTGAAACTAGTCATCAATCAATTATGTAAATAACCGATCTGGGCAAATAAAGTAATCTCACAGGAGAATCATCACTTTACATTCTATTTACGAATTCTACCATCTTCCACGTTCTGAGTGGCAGCGTTACGAATCATTAAATCACTTTAACACGTGCCGCATTCACATTTGAATTGATCTAGTGAGCCCCTCCAAATGTCATCCATTGTCTATAAAAGTGGCTCCCAATCTGTGGGTCGCGACCAAGTAATCAGTTGCTGAATCTCTTCAGGTGGATCAACAGTTTACTTTTAACATTTTCCAGTGAAATATCGGCTGACAAATGTATTTCTTAATTATTGGTATCATAATATTTTTCATCCAATAAAGACAATAAGGCACGCGGGAATGTTCGCGTGGTCTGAGGTGTAATGTGACGTTTTGCGCGGCCGGTCCTGTCGAAGATTCGAGTCCTCCCTCGGCCGTGAGCGTGTATATTGTCGTTAGCATAGGATAGTTTAAGTTGGGAACCGAGGACCTCAGCAATTTGGTCTCTTGGGTTAAGAAGCATTTGCACATTTGTAAAGAAAAGTAAATATTAAGATATAACGCTTCTTTATTTAAAATGATAACGGTTAAGTGTAATGTTTTAACATGAAGCTCGTTACGAAATAGTAATTTTAAACAATTGCACTGAAAGTTCCTTTTTATCAAGCATATTATCTAAAATTCATCCTGGTTTCAAATTTTCCAATGTTTGTAAATCTTCCGGACCAAACTGCGTGGTCATCAGTCCGTAGCTTACAAACTACTTAAGTCTAGGTAAACTAACCTAAGGACAACACACACACCCATGCGCCAAGGAGGACTCGAACCTCCACGGCGAGCAACCCGCGCTCCGCAGCGAGACGCTTTAGACCGCTCGGCTACTCCACAGCGGCTATCCTGGTTTCAGAAGTTACTTTACAAGAATTCCTGATTCAATGTTATGAAAAAATATTAGAGGTCAGTCTTTAAAAGTTACAACTTTCAGCATCTGAAGAAGACTACCATGTGGTTCTTTTTTGAAAACTTCCTTTAAAGGCTAAAACTTTGTGCCCCTTCTGGTTCATAATAAAGGGAAGGAATTGATAGGATTTACATCTACTTTGCCAGAGTACATTTTTAGCTTTTATTTTTAATTCAAGTAAAAGATAAAGCAGTCAACACCACAGTGCCTCAAGTAAAAAACAGTTTATGGAAAACGATTTATACCAGAAACTAACAAGCTCAGATTCAGATACACAAAGGATCATTACCGCAAAGTGTAAAAAGTACACGAATAATATTGAGTAACAATTTAACTTGTGTGAAATTAAATTTTTATTAGACAAAATGTTTCGCTCCGTTAATAATGTTCCCTTCGTCATTTTTAAAACCTTATACAACAAAATATTTCGTGCAAGTTGTCGCACATTGAGCTACAGACATAAATTAATTTTCCGTGTGTTCCTACGTCAATAAATGACAATGCAATTAAAAGGTAAAAATCTGTAAATATGAAGTGGATTTTTGGCTGATACTGTGCGTCGACACTGGTCAAGGGGACGGATCGGCAACAGAGCAAGAGGGCACAAGTTTCTTTTTCTATGCCAACTAGGCACGATACATAATACCAGTCAGCGAAAACGGTACGAGATAGATGTGAGAGCTGTCATTGCTCGCAGTGTTACGCAGACCGTCGCTTGACGCCATATGCCTCGCCTTCTCGTGAGCGGCGAGACTACCATACAAGACTCGCGTGTTTTGCCCTGTAGCCGATCTGTCCCCTTGGCCAATGTCAGCGCACAGTAATACCCAAAAGAATACTTCATATTTCCAGATTTTTACCATACAATTTCATTGTCATTTATTGACAAAGGAACATGCGGAAAACTAATTTATGTTTGTAACTCAGTGTGTGACAATTTGCACGAAATATTTTTCTTCATTTATGACTCACCCTGAATATTTCGATTACCACTATCACTGCCATCTAGGAAACGTCCTGTTAACAAAAGCAGTGAAATCAGTTTGCCGTCACAGACTATCAAAGCCATATTCTCGGCGCTGTCCTAACGGATACAGTCGTTAAATAACCCATATTGATTAATGTGGCTAGTGCAAGTAGCGTAACTGGTATGTTGGCTCTGAAAATTCTTCACAAAGTGGTCATAAACTGAACATCGAATGCATTGTACATTTTTAGAGCTAATGACTGAAATTTGGTATTCTAACACGCCCGTGAAATTAGGAATCTCGGAATAGTGAATATCCTTCTGAACTGAAATCTCTCGTGCATCTAGCCCGAAAATCATGCCGTGTTGAAAGTCTGATAATTCTCGTCGTGGAACCAAAACATATGAATCTACGGAGAAAAAAATGACAGGTATATCATTCTACTGTCCATTATGCTACGCGATTTTTATGTATTTCTGCTTAAATCTGTCACATGCCTTATGTCACATCAATGTAGTTTACGAGTTACTAAATTAGAATTTGAAAAAGAAGGTCTCTGTCAGTGGAAATTACATGTGAAATGGAGATTATACTTGTAATATCTTTGGTTCGGATTTATAAATGGTTGAAAGGAAGAGGATTTATTTCATTGCGTTATACTTCATCATGTACAACAACATCAGGAGTCGCCAGAAACGACCAGTGGTTCAGATTCCACGTTAAACTTTAGGTTCTCTTTCTCTTGTTGGATAACTGGGGCCGGCCGCGGTGGCCGAGCGGCCTGCGGCGCGCCAGTCACAGTCTGCACAGTCGAATCCCCACTGGGGCATGGATGTGTGTGTCGTCTTTAGTATAAGATAGTTCCTTAGTAGTTTGTAAGTTTAGGGACTGATGACCCCGCAGTTGGGTCCCTTAAGCTTGACAAACATTTGCATAACTGGGGCAGGCTACGGACACGCAAGTCGTCGAAGCGGCGTCCTTGTGAAAGACTTGCACCAGGTCAGTGAGCCACACAAAATTATTATTACAATTATTAAACAAAAAAATCATTAATCTAAACACTTACTACACAACACTTATTTGCTTTGGACCAAGGAATGTAGTGTTTAAATTTCCTACTAGGCTTATTAATGATAAATAATTTATAAGAAATATCTAGTAGGACCAGCTGAAGAATATCTGCAGAAAAAATACAAACATTAAAAATGAACCTAACTTGATTTAATAGATATTTATGAAACTGAAATGTTGAATAATTTAATTCTGTTTGGGGTATTTGCAGGAAAATGATTCCTATAATATTCCTGTAGAAGAAGAGATGCATAGAACAGGAACGGGAAATGGTACATAGCTAAAGATTTAGCTATGCATTGCAAAAAAGTAGTGAAGCCACAATATCCATGTGTGAACGAAAATCTAGAGTTTAATTACAATTAATTAGGAAATACTGGGAAACTAGGAAATCATCATTCCAATTAAAACTCGTTAAGGTTTACAATGTCGAATTAATCAAGGAATTTATTGAAGCATCAATAATAATGAGAGAAATTGACTATATATTTTGGGCGCATTTATATAGAATCCAAGCCGGTTTCTTCATTAAACATATTTTAAAATGTTTGTCTGATACGAAATTAAAAATATGAAGGACAATCGAAACAAAAAAAAAACTATAAATGTTGTTGAATCGATCGACAGAGAAGTGTGTTGGAGAAAAATATTCAAATGCAGGAATTACAGTTTGGAGAATGAAAGAAAATGACCCGGTCAGTAGACAAGACAAAGGAAAAAAGTCAAAAGCAGAGAAGAACGAATTAGTTTAACTCGCACGTCGTCCTTACGTGTCCTACCCGATACTGATAAGCATATATATGTACTATTCTGTACTATTCTGATGTGTACGGGCAAATGAAAAAAGATTAATTACAAATCTTTATTCCTGCGAATTGGCAAGTAAAATTATTTACCCCCCCCCCCCGCCCGTGTTGTTCACCGGCGCAAAAAGCCAGGTCATTCCGTTCGCCGGGCGGTTGTTCTAGAACCAGCACCACCGCTCAACGCCAAGGGCTACTGGGCTTTGCTGGTCGAGACTGGCATTTTGTCGGGTGTAGCCGCAGACAAATGCCTCAAGATGCTAACCCACATCGCTGGTTTCTGCAGCGAAGCAGTGGGCGTTTTCCCCGCCTCGAACCACCGCTGAATATTCCAGCCCCGACCCCTTAGGGTGGCATTACCATATTCATGTGCTGCAGACGGCGGCAGACATAGTACACAGTCCTGCGCCCAAGAAACGCGGAGAAGAACCGAATTTGTTAGAATTCACTGTGACCCTGCACCAGGGCTATCAGTCTATTGTAAAGCGAATGCCATTTGAATCCAACAAGTGATAAGATCACTTGCAGGATTTACTCGTGTAAAATAGGGAAAGAAAAGAAGACAGTTACAGGAGAAAATGGAAGAAAAACAAGACCAAAAATGAAATTAATAACTAGATAACTGGAGACAACACAAGTCCTGAATTCAGCGCAAACTTCCTAGTCAATGGCAAAAAAGGGAAGGTGACTTCCGTATAAAAGAAAGGCAAAAGAACTGACCCACATAATTACAGACCCATATCGTAGACATCAGTTTCTTGTAAAATTTTGTAGCATATTCTCAGCCCGAATATTGTAAATTTCCTTGAGACGGATCAGCTTCTTTCTATGAATCAGCACGGGTTTAGATACAGTCGCCTCATACAAATATAGGCCTATAACCGTAACAAAAAATGTTCAAATATTTGTAAGACGACAGTTACAGGAAAAAATGGAAGAAAAACACGACCAAAACTGAAATTAATAACTAGATAACTGGAGACAACACAAGTCCTTAATTCAGCGCAAACTTCCTAGTCAATGGCAAAAAGCGGAGGTGACTTCCGTATAAAAGAAAGGTAAAAGAACTGACCCACATAACTACTGGCCAATATCGTAGACATTAGTTTCTTGTAGAGTTTTGGAGCATATTCTCAGCCCGAATATAGTAAATTTCCTTGAGCCGGATCAGCTTCTTTCTATGAATCAGCGCGGGTTTAGATACAGTCGCGTCGTTCAAATATATAAGTGCAACAAAAAATGTTCAAATGTTTTAAGTCTAATGGACTTAACTGCTTGGTTATTAGTTCCTAGATTACAAACTACTTAGTCAAAGTTAAACTAACCTAAGGACAACACACACATCCATGCCGGAGGGAGGATTCAAACCTCCGACGCGGGAGGCCTCGCGACCCGCAACGTGGCGCTCTAGACCGCTCGGCTACTCCCTCGCGGCTAGGCGTAACATTACAGAGCGATATGAAATGCCGCCAACATATAAGGCTGGTTGTGAGTAAGGCGGACAGCCGACTTCGGTTTATTTGGAGAATTTGGGGACGATGTACTTCATCTGTAAAGGAGACGGCTTAATAAAATGCTTGTCCGACCACGTCTTGAGAATTGCTCAAGTTTAAAAGAAGACGTGAAAGCAGAGGCGAGCAACTAGGTTTGGTGGTGGTAGGTTAGACAAATGCGCGAATGTCACAGAAATGATCCGAGAACTCAAATGTGAATCACTGAAGGTTAGACGACGTTCTTTTCGAGAAATTCTGTTGACGAAATTTATAATGCCGGAATTTAAAGCTGAATGCAGAACGCTCTTGCTGTAGCGTACTTACATTTCGCGTACAGATCACAAGTCAAGGTTAAAGTGGGCTCGTTCAGAGGTATATATTAATTTTTCCCTCCTGTATGGGAGTGGAATAGGAAACGAAGTTCGTAGAGGTGGTACTGTGTACTCTCCGCCACCCACTTTTCGGTGCATTGAAGAGTTTATATGTTGATGGAGAAATCTGTATCATTTCCTGGGGATATAATATAGCAAATATGTTATCGAGTCCAGAATCACGTTATGGGGCGGGATTTTGTCGCCGGTTCGTATTTTGGCAAGCAATATTGGGTGAAAATGTTTCAGTTCACCACGAGCCATTTCGATGGCCATTGGCACAGATTTATTACTGTTGTTATCTTACAGTACACACAGATCAGCCATAATATTATTTGAGGAAATGCATACTCTAAACCATCAGCTTTTTATTATTTTACAAACTTCTAACGGTTTCGGTTATGAACCATCTTCACGGAAGAGAAGTAGACACTGATTAAACAGGTGCATTATATGTCTCCTTATGCATACTGGCATGCATGTCACACAATAAAAATAAATAAGACGTAACTAGGCATCATCTTGATTAAAAACATAAAAGCAATCAAGACTTAATGCCTAGTGACGTCTTATTTATTTTTATTGTGTGACATGCATGCCAGTATGCATAATGAGGCATATAATGCACCTGTTTAACCAGTCTGTCTAGTTCTCTTCCGTGAAGATGGTTTATAACCGAAACCGGTAGAAGTCTGAAAAATAGTAAATAGCTGATGGTTTACAGTATGCACTTCCTCAAATATCTTACGGCTGTTGAATACATCTCAATATAAAATTTGAACATAATATTATTACCGTCCATGCCCTATCGATATAAACCAGTAAGACACACACACACATACACATACACACACAAACACAGTCACGCACACACACACGGTTGATATAGTCTTAGTCAGAGTGCTGTCAGTGTGTGGAATGGGCTGTTTCACGAGGGCAGATTGATATGGGCTGGAATCTCAGCAAGAGCAGCTGGGGACCTAAGCGACTTGCCGCTTGTCAGAGTAGTGCGGCGTTTCCAACAAGTGACGTCACGGGATTGGGCAGCCACCCTTAATCACGGATGACGGACGTCGTAGACTGGGCAGCCTTGTAGAACAGGATAGGCGGTGAGCTGCAATGCTGGGCAGAGTACAAGGGCGTCTGAAAAACAGTGCAGCAAACACTTCCATCGTTATGCCTCCACAACCGACGACTCACTCATGTACCAATGTTAGCACTGCGACATCGATACCTACCACTGAAATGGGCACCTGACGTCACTGGATGTTGTTGCAGTGGCCGTGTGTTGCCTGGTCTGATTAACACCGATATCTTCCTCATCAATTACATCACGACGGTGCAAATCCGTCGCCTTGCAGGGGAGCAGCTCCTCCACTTATGTACTGCTGGGCCGAGACGAAATGGCGGCTGCTAATTATGATCTGAGAAACATTCACATGGACATCCATGGGTCCAGTGGAGCTCTTGCAAGGCACCGTGGTAGCCAAGAAGTGTCGTACACTGGTTGAAGACCACGTACACTACTTCATGATACCATGTTTACCAAGGGAAATTCCATTTTTCATCAAGATTTTGCACCAAGGGACAAGGCCCGGGCTGTGATGGAATGGTATGAGGAAAATAGTGTCGAGTTGTGATTAATATGCTCCCCCTTCCCTCTGCCCCTCCTCCAAAAATATCTCTTAAAATCTAAACCTGATGGAATACATCTGGGATGCGGATGAATGTGGGGTCAGAGCTCATCGAACGCCTATCCGAAAATTGCAGAAATCAGGTACTTTTTGTGTAGAAATGTGGGCCAACTCCCTCCGAGTTCTGCCAATGACGCACAGCTTCCTTGTCAAGACCTTCTCCGCTGTTACTCGTGCCAAAAAATTAAACTAAGCAGAGTGATTACGTCTGATTAAGTTAGCCAATAAAAATTCGTATCTTGTCACTCGACTTCAAGGCTTTATAACAAATAAAACTGTGTCAGGCTGTGTTAGAGTGAAGCAGGGCCTATCAGGGTCTTGACATGGATAAGGTAGCAGATAATGTATCGACTTGCTGCGGTGGAGTAGCCGAGCGGTCTAAAACGTCTCGCTGCGGAGCACGCGGTTGCTCGCCGTGGAGGTTCGAGTCCTCCCTGGGGCATGGGTGTGTGTGTGTTGTCCTTAGGTTAGTTTAGTTTAAGTAGTTTGTAAGCTACGGACTAATGACCACGCAGTTTGGTCCGATAGAATTACAAACATTTGATCATTTTTTTGAATGTATCGACTTAATTAGTCTGTTTTTTTTACTTTCCTGAAGATGGTTGAGAACCGAAACCGGCAAAGTTATAACTATAATAAACAGCTGATGGTTGACAATATGAATTTCTTGAAATCATTTTTGCATTCCAGTCAACGTTGAAAAAATCTTTCTAAAAACTTACAACAACTATAAACGTAGGTTTCCTTTACTTTAATCTGTCTTCTAAGATAAGTTGTGAGTCTTGTTGCACGTGTTCATACATTCCTCCTAAATCTAAACTCATATTCCCCGACGTCGGATTCTATCAGGTTTTTCATGCTCATCTAAATATTTCTTTTTAGCATTTTGCAACTACGACTTACGAAATGTATATTTCTGCATTACTCACCCCTCTGCATCGGCATTCGTTGCAATTGGAATTACTACTTTCTTCTTAATCCTTTATGATCTGACGGGACTTCAAAGTCCCACTTTATAATGAAAAGTCTAAAACATTCTTCGTTATTTGAATTGTCGCAGAAATGTAGCGGGTCACTTATTCTTGCTTTGGTAGATTGTTAATGCAACGCAGGTATATCATTGATGTGATATCTGTGACAGCAAGGCAATTTGAATTTCAGCGCGCAGTCCTCGCGATATTTAGTTGTATGCGGGTGATTGTATTCTGTACATATAATGTGGGAAAGCGATCGTCATAAATATTTTCCTGTTACTGGGAAAGTCAATTTACGATAATAATTCGATAGCAGCGGAACAGATTATAAATCTTCAGGATAAATTATAAATATAATTTGGTACTTCTAAGTCCTTTCAGGCCTATATAATATAATTTGATTTGGTTTTTATTTATACTAAACTTATTTCCCAACAACTAAAATACCACAGAAAAATTTCAAAATCTCAAAGTAAAAAGATAAAAAATTCTGGGCACAAAGGAGTCCGAGGTTATTTCGCCTGTAACCATATATCTTGCCCACCAGTAGAAATAGTTTTGTATGACTCGCTCTCCCAAGTATTTCAGCGGTTCACAGGAAATATCATCTACACCAAGATACCTTGTTTCTTTATAAATGTTTTATTGCCCTGTCAGTTTCTTCTTCCAGTACCATGCCAATTACCGTATCCTCATCTATTACCTATTCCCTTTCTTTCAATACTGTCTTCCAGGTAATTAACCTTGTATTTCCCTACTATGTATTCCTTTCGACTTTCAGCTCTCAGTTATTTGCTTTCTACATGTCGATCTTCTCTCCAAAGGTTTCTGTTATTTTCCTGTAGGCGGTATCTATCTTACCCTAGTCATACATCCTTCTTTGTACTTCCATCTGTTTTCTACCCGTTCCTGCTAAAAGAATATGTACTTCCCCTCAACGTCACATTTTTGCCATATGTACTTCCTATTGCACGCTTTATCTGTTTTATTTCTATATTTCCATTCATCACTTAACTTTTTTACATTACGAGAGCTCCGAGGATTTCTGCTAGGCTTTGTCTTTCTACCTATTCGGTACTCTGATGCCCTAACTTTTTTTTCTCTCACAGCTAGGTAATCTACTTCCACTGTATTACTTTCCTTAGTTTCCGTCACTGCCTAATGTTACCTGTGTAATTCTTAGCTTTCCTCAATAACTTACGTTTTGCCTCTATGAGGTTTCTTGTTTTCGTTTACGGTTCATGAGCAATACGCCCTGGTATAACTCTATATTTTTCCCTGTATATGTCTGATAGGGTTAGCAGGAGCGGCGGGGAGTTGACTAGTAAATTTAGGTAAGGGTATTCAGTTAAGGTTCCTTTGACAGCTTTTAATTTTAACCAAATATTAAAAAAAAAATTCTTTTTACAACTAGAGGCTGGAGGCTCGAACAAGACAATTTTTTTTTGTCTTCCCCCTTTATTTAAAATTTTTAAGAAACATAGTAAACAGTTCAGCTAGGATGATGCAAAGCAGAAGGCCGAAGCAACCCTTTATAAATAAAATATGGTAAACAAGACAATCAAGAGGGGCTGCAAAATTAAGTAAAATTATTAGGCTGATGGCCAAGTTAAAAAAAAAATATTTGAAATAAGTTAGTAACGAACTGAGGGTCCGAAGGTGAACTCCATCATTTAAATACAACCAGATGAATCAGGATGAAGGCCGATTTAAAAAATAAATGACAACTTAGTAAAAGGGCTGAAGGCCCGAAACAATTCTTTATCTTACTTATACAATAGTAAGCAATACCGTGAAAGCAGGACAAACAAATAAGGCTCAGTGATATTAAAAGGCAGAAGACCGAGTAAGAGAGACCGGACTTTCCGGTATAATAAAAGAGCTCAAGCAAGTTTACCTAAAACCAAGGCACAGACACAAGCACTCGGGCCAGACTTGCAACATAAGAAGAGATACGTGTTTATACAACAATGAAATAACGCCCCGAGACAATCCATAAGACTTCCAGTGTTATATAAAATTAATTTAAGAACAGGACTGACTACTCGTTAACTTAATACACACCGCAAGATATAAAACAGATGAGATGACTCAGGAAGGAGAGGGTGTAAGGTGCCGAACCGTCCACGAGAACTACAGCGCCGCGGTAGAGTAGCCGAGCGGTGTAAAGCGTCTCGCTGCGGAGCGCGCGGTTGCTCGCCGTGGAGGTTCGAGTCCTCCCTGGCGCATGGGTGTGTGTGTTTGTCCTTAGGTTAGTTTACCTAGGTTTACGTAGTTTGTAAGCTACGGACTTATGACCACGCAGTTTGGTCCGATAGATTTACAAACATTTGAACATTTAGAACTACAGCTCTGACAAGAAGGGACTTATATTAAAACGAACTGAGCGTCAAATTACAAGCATTGGTTGGCGATGCCTCACAGAGGGAAATGGTCTACAAGCAGAAGATAAAAAAATAGAAAGAAGTTATACAACTACCTCCCGTGTAGATACGAGCTAGCAGAGGGACAAAAGCCAGAGGCATTGACCACGTTAGTGAAAATTGAATAATTTCTACACAGAGCAAAGGAGAGCATAATTTAATTGAGCCTTAGTAGAGGTGCGGCACAACACATAAGTAAACATCAATAGACGTATACATAAGCAAAAACGGTCCCTGGGGAACGACCACCGATCCTGGAAAATGCACACACGCACACACAGGAATGTACAGGTCACTTAACATAATTTGCTCACTCCAAGATAAGTGCAGTCACCCTTACAATGGTGTAGGAGGATGAGATCAACAAACGTCCTGAAAACATGTCATGGATCCTAGATGGAAGGAAACTGAAACGACAAGAGGCGCAACCAGGAACTGACTGCTTTCAGCTGTTCACATCGTCGCATATACGGCTCCGATAGACTGACAGGATGCCACTGCGGAACTACTTCGGGACACGCGCCGGTTTCGGGCACAACCGGCCAATTAATGCAAATAACTCGACAGTAGCTACGCCATGCAGTGTAAAAAATTGACACTGCGCGATCTCGACACTCAGATGTTCCCCGTAGCGACTCTCACCGACTGACCCGGTAATCGACCTCGCTGGAACTGCCTCGGCGTCCCGATACAGTAGCGCCGCTCGCCATAGATCACACAAGTAAGGAGACGCGCGATAGATCCAACAGCGTCGCGAGCTGTGAAAGCACAGAAAGATGGATTGGTATAAGCGCCAGTAATTTAATAAAGGACAGGGTGAATCGAAGAAACACAAGCCGGGACGGCTTCAGTGTCAAACACTTTTAAACCTTGTGACGTTACGTCACATTTTGCGCCTTTCACCGAGCGTGGTGGCGCAGTGGTAACTCACTGGACTCTCATTCGGAAGGCCGGTGGTTCAACATTTTTTTTTTAAATGTTTGTAAATCTATCGGACCAAACTGCGTGGTCGTCAGTCCGTAGCTTACAAACTATTTAAACCTAGGTAAACTAACCTAAGGACAAGACACACACCCTTGCCCCAGGGAGGACTCGATCCTCCACGGCGAGCAACCGCGCGCTCCGCAGTGAGACGCTTTAGACCGCCCGCTCGGCTACTCCACCGCGGCGTGGTTCAACTTCACGTCCGGCCATCCAGATTTAGGTTTTCCGTGACTTCCCTAAATTACTCCAGGCCGATTTCCTTCCACATCCTTACCCAAACACTCCGAGCGTAAGCTCCATTGCTAATGACCACGCTGTCGACGGGACGTTAAACTCCAAGCCTCCTCCTCCTCGCACCTTTCATTTCATTACTTAGATTTATTTTCCAAATGTTATTCTTCCGTACGGCTAGCCGTGGCAGTCCATAGCTGATACAGTGCACTTCTTTTTAGCGCGGGCCGGACCGCGCTAGCAAGCGACAGATGGTCGCTCGCACCGTGGGAGCGCTGAGCTACCGGGTACGGCGTCTAGCGCGGGGCCCTACCATCACTGCGAATGGCGGGAATCGGCTTCGTGACATACATTTTATTAACTTTGTAGGATTCTTATTGTGAGCTCCAACATTTCTCAAGGATACAGTTATGGCTGATTAATATTTTGTTTATTTAATAGTGTCTTAAAGTTTAGTATTATTAAGAGTAAGTTGAATGTAGAACGGGTGATGTTATTGGACAGAAAGTATCAGCCAATGGCGTGATAGTATGATGGATTCTGGCGCCAAGACTTTGAGGTGGACACTAGGCAGTCGGCGGTTGGTGTCCGGTGTGGAACCACGTATTGTGTGTGCGCCGATAGTGCGCTCGGGTAGCTAAGTGTGTAGAAAGTCGGTGGATATCAGAGTGTTTATCGCTGGAGTGTGACGTTCCCGCGTGCAGTCACTTATTGTTTCGATCGTGCTACGGGCGTGCAGATAGTAAAGTTTGCTGTGTGTTGTCCGGTACGGAACAAAGCATTTATCCAGTTGTTTGGCAGCACATGTTAATGTGCACAGTAGTTGCATTTGGCTGCGTGAATTACTATAATTTTGAGAGTGCTGAAGGTAGAAGTTAGTGGAGAGTTTATCATTTTATTTTATTTTACTTTTTATTTATTTATTTTTCTTTGAGGTGCTCAGTTTACAGAACTTCTTTGCCGCGATTTATGACAATTTATTGTGCATCTGGCTTCATACTTATCTGCCACACTGATAGAAATAAAAATCAGTACAGGAACATTTTCAACTTAATTCAAGTAGTTAGAGCAACTTCCTCTATGCTCATTATTCTTGACAGACGCACTGCAATTTGGAAAGCGTTAGAATCTGCGGCCTGAAAAGAAAAACGGGACATTACAGTTGTACTACAGGTAAGAAATCCTGTTACACTTTATTTTGCAAAGAGTGTGTGGGAGAGGGCACACGCCTGGTTAATCTTAGCACTGATAGAAACATTGAATATTGTGAGATGTGAATCCGCGTGTAACGGATCGAGGCATTTACAGAGTTCTACGTCTCTTATTTCTCGTAGATGGCATCCATTAACTGACATTATTTTGTACGTGTAGCAGCACGGAAAACAGCCGCGCCTCGTCAGGACCCGTTATAAACTGCTTCTGAAATCAATATCTTATTGTAAAATTACTCCGAAAACTTCCGATGTCTCCTGATCTTTCCCACGAGACAGTCTTCTCTCGTGATTCTTAAACTGTCTGTGATGACTGTATTGTGTTTTGTGCAAAATTCTCCTAAGAAACCTTGCGACTTTACGTGGTTTCCTGCACAGAATTTATCTCAGCAAAGATTAAAGCAAGTGTTACTTTATGCTAAAAGAACCAAAGTATCGGGCTATGTACGGTCCTGATTTAGAAGTTTGGGGTGATGTTATCTTGTTGGTCAAACCGTACATGTATGATTTCATGCCCCAGCAATTACCTTAGTTGCAGATATAATCTTTTACCTACGGTCCTGTATTTCAAAACACTATAAGCATAGCTTGTAGTTTGTGCAACAAATAAACAATATTAGATAAAATAACTGGTTCATTAATAAAAAAGGTTTTTATTCTTACGTTTGCAAACGATGTACTCAAAGTCAGAGAGTTAATTGAATAAGTTTTATGCGACCAAATTGGTTCCATACTGCAAATGGTCAGATGAATTATTAATCATAAACCGAATAACATTCTTAAACAATTTAAGTGTCTGCGATGGGTAAACGGTAGCAATTTCCGCCAACCAAGTAATCATAACTTGAAGAAACAAAGAAACTCAGTATATTTCGCCAGCACTCAACATGAAATTGTCAATAGTTCAAAATAGTTTGTTTCCCGAACATAATTTCTATACGCGTAATCTTTTGTGTACAAAAAAAAAAAAAAAAAAAAAAAAAAAAAAAAAAAAAAAAAAAAAAAAAAAAAAAAAAAACACATATCAGCTGTATTGGCGTTCACTTGCTCTCGCCAAATTTAGAATCCTGAAACGCGACCATTAGCTAAACAAATCATAAAACGGTCCCCTATCAAATTATTCCTATCATCCAGGAGTGATTTTTAACTGCCAAGTCCGTACATGGAGTTCTAGCTTCTGTGGACCAATTTTCACCTCCTCTCTCTCAAACACACACTCCCCAGCAGATCTGTTCCTTGGCCGCTTCCTCATCGGCCATTCCCTCTAAAGTAGTACACATCTTGAACATCACCTGAAATCACTTCCTTATTAATGAAACATTATTTAAATACAAAAATTATTAATGTTCAGTTCCCAGAGGATTGTTAATTAGTGTTACATGAAGTCTTAAATACGTAAATGGACAAACCAGCTTTCATGAACTTGACCGCTCATGCCACAGAATATTTACTTAACTTACTGGAAAATTGTACAATAATTCGGCACACCAAATTAAATACAATAAGGTAAATAATGCTTCTTGCATTTTCAGTGTCATTGTGGAGAATATTAAGATCTGTTTATATTTCCATTATGAATTTATGTCAATTGAAATCAGTACACAAGTGTGGTTCTTTCGACATCTTGAGACAATTAGTTATCATCTAAAACAGAGTTTATTGAAATTCATGACACATTCAAAAGTTTGGTAGTTGAAGCTTGATTTTTCTGTATTTTGATACTAACGTAATTCCCAATGCTTAGCACGCGTAGACTGGATAGTCTGCATTGCTTTTTCTAACTATAAATATACATTTGCATAGATTTAGCTTTAAAATGCTTTACAAGTATTTTGATACAATATGCCACCCCCTATTGCACCATTGGTGGCAGATTCAAAACATTCTGATATACATTTTCTTAAATTCTAGCTATGATTCCAAATCCAGATTTTCGCATTTCTAGCATCAAAATAGTCTTAGTAGCACCCATAAAAGTTTTCCCACATTTCATCCGCTTAATTGTTGAATTTCCAAAACAATCAAAACTGTGTTTTTAAAATTCCAATAAAATATCTAAATCCGAAGTTTTGTATATCTTGCTTCAAAATTGCCTGAACAGGAACGTATTTTCAATAAACTGTTCATCCCCTATATCACCCTCTTATGGCTGGGAATATTGAAAAATCGCTGATGCGTACAATGTACAAGATAAACAACGTCTATAAATTTAAAAGTTTCTATCGTCTGTAGGTTCACTTTTCCGCACCGTATTGTCTTTTAAAATCGGAGAGAGAACGCGTCATTTCTTGTGTACGCTTTGGCATCTTTCTTGGGAATTTCAATTTGCACTTATTTTTCTTTATTCGTACACTTGTTGCAGAAAACAACTGAAGAATGTGCATCACGTTTCGCTGTATATAACCTCTTCCTTATTATTGTGTTAAAAGTCATCGCTGGTCTTCAGCCGAATTTTATATAAGCTGACGACTCTCCATCACTATATCTTCCACCCTCTTATAGTTATCGACACCGAACTGCTATTGTCTCTATGGTGTACAACGGGACCCTTTGTACTACAACAACACGGAGAGATCGTTCGTCTCCATTGTGTAGTTTTTGCTGATGAGCAAAATATTCACACCCACACGTAGAATTTTATATAAGTCAGTAACTTTCAACTCCCATATCGTCCACCACCATATTGTTATCAACACTTTAGCACAATGGGAGACTGATACCAACTACCACATAGAAACGCTATTCGTTAGCGATGTGTAGTTTTGACAGCAGAGTAAAATATAAACACGAACACAGCTTAATTTTTCTATACATTAAGATAGTAATAATAAACATTTGAAATTTTTCAGATATTGAAATTATTGTTTGACAGGTGCCAATTTAAAACGATACGATGTTGCATGGGTGCCTACATATCTACTCCTACGAATGCTCTACTTGTTGAAGCTAATGAACCTTCGCTAGGCCTCAGATGACAGTACATTGGATCAAAATACTTACTCAAAAGAGCTCAATTTGAACATGACCCTTTGCTCTCGAGGATTCGAAGGCTGTCAGAGATATATTTTACTAGTAGATAGATACTGGCTTAGAAATAAGCTCCCACCACTAGCATACATCTTTTATATTTTACCAAAGTGTCACAGAATCGCAACAGTCTCACACCATCCAGTTTTCAAGACCGATTACAGGAATACAATGCTAGAATTAGACATTAGAAAGAATATTTCTTAGGTGGAACCATACATGGACTCCCTTCTGTTGAAGAACTTTTTACGTGATTGGGAAAATGCGCTCCTCATTTACACTGAGGGCGTTGGAAGCGCTTATTACGACGAACATAAACAATACTATGCAAAATTCCAGCTCCGACTGGGAGCTGCTGTACTTACAGCAGAGCTCACTGCAATACTAGAGGGACTCAAATATGCTGGCAGGATGGACCATAATACAATTATTCTATCAGACTCGCGATCACCACTGTTGCTCATACAGAAACATCCTGTAAATAATACCAACAACTACCTGGTGTACCAGATATTAGACCACATTGGAGCCTTACAGCGTTGTATTAATAAAATCATTATGGCGTGGGTCAAGGGATATCACGATATTAAGGGCAACGAAATTGTCGGCTATCTTGCCAAGGAAGCCATTCATCATAGGACGAAGTTTTACCATCATGCTCCTTATGTAGACCTTCTACGCGACGTACGGCAACAGGTCAGAAATTTATGGAACAATAAGTGGCACCTATCAAACCAACTGAGAGGAAAGCATTATGCGGATATTCAACCATGTATTCCTGCTCGGCCTTGGTATTCTCTCGGCCTGTCCAATAAAACATTTTTAGTCACTATGTTTCGACTTCGATTTAACCATGGGCGGTTCAGGCAACGTTTGTGCCGATTGAATCTCATTGTCTCTCCCCTGTATGTGTGTGGCGTGAGGAGGATGTTGATCACGTTGTTTACGGATGTTCACAAAGATACGATGCAACAACTAAATTTTTACCGTACTTGGTGCAAAACAGATATCAACTATCTACTAGTGGAAAGACGGCAAGATATATCAATGTACAAACATTTATATCGGTGTTTGGCGACTGAGCTCATAAAGATATATTTTTTGTGTTTAATTAATTCATGTTTTGTAACTTTAATGTAAAATATAAAAGAGAATTGTGCTTGTCTACAACCTTTAATTGTATTCAAATATATATTAAAGATTGGCTGAATGGGTTATGCGCAAATCACTTTTAAAAAATTTAAAAAAAATAAATGGTATCACGATATGTGCGAAATTATTCTGACATTTTATTTTATTCTGTATTATTGGAGTGTGGAACTCACAGATGTCCTCCACACACTCCCTTAAGAAAAGCCTAGCTAACAGCCCTCATTAATTTTGTGTACAAAGGATGGGCCTTTCGCAGATTTCAGCCAATTTGCACTAAACCTCCGAACGGCCACTCGGTTTAACCCGCCACCTCTCGCCCTGGGCTGTCTGCCACCTGCGGTCCACTACTCGCCAGTCCTTTTTCTTTTCAAACACTACCATTACGTACACTAATTACGCGACTCTACAGAATTCTTGTGTAATGTCAGAATTTCCTCTTTTACTCATTTTCTTCAGTTCATATACACTTACCATTTTACCTCATTCTCATATTCCCATAAGGGAATTCGTCCCCATATCTGAATATTGCTGTTTTCTCATCATACATAGTTTTTCGAATTTC
Source organism: Locusta migratoria (assembly GCA_026315105.1). Classification (NCBI taxonomy): domain Eukaryota; kingdom Metazoa; phylum Arthropoda; class Insecta; order Orthoptera; family Acrididae; genus Locusta; species Locusta migratoria. The sequence continues at coordinate 205,706,992 of CM048744.1, read as the reverse complement.
TTCTTTTACTCACTTTCTTGAGTTCATATACACTTACTATTTTACCTTATCTTCACATTCCCTCAAGGGAATTCGTCCCCATATCTGAATATTTCTGTTATATCATCATATATATTTTTTCACTCTCATAATCATCGACAAAGAATGTTGTACTTCTGTGATGGGTGTTGGCTTTGTGTCTGTCTTGAGTACGATAATACGATTACTACGCTGTTCATAGAAACTTACCCGCATTCGTTTTTTCTTATTTATAATTGGACCTATTCCTCTAGTACCCCAACAGATTTTCTATATTTTATAATCGTGTACTGACCTTACAGAAGTCATGTTTATCCTGCCACGGAACGTCACTAATCCCAACTATATCTAGTTTCAACCTAACCATTCCCTTTTTTAAATTTCGTAACTAACGGTTTAATGAATAGAAGGTTCCGTGCTCTGATCCATGAATGCCACTTATGATTTTCATCCTGGATTCAGAAAGTACCTCTCTTGCGAAAAACAGCTTGCCCTTTATTCACATGAAATAATAAGTGCCATCGACAAGGGATCTCAAATCGATTCCATATTTCTGGAATTCCGAAAGGCTTTTGACACTGTATCCCACAAGCGGCTTCTAATGAAATTGAGTGCTTACAGAATATCTCCCCAATTCTGAGATTGGATTTACGATTTCCTATCAGAAAGGACACAGTTCGTTGTAACTGACTGTAAGTCATCGTGTAAAACAGAAGTGATATCTGGCGTTCCCCAGGGAAGCGTTATAGGTCCCCTCCTCTACCTTGTGTTTATAAACGATTTAGGAGACATTCTGAATAGCTTCCTTAGACTGTTCGCGGATTATGCTGTCGTTTATCGGTTAGTGAAGTCAACAGAGAATCAAAACCAACTGCAAAGCGATTTAGACAAAATTTCTACTTAGTGAGAAAATTGGCCATTAGCACTAAATAATGAAAAGTGTGAAGTAATACACATGACCACTAAAAGAAATCCGCTGAACTTCAATTACGCGATAAATCAGTCAAACCTTAAGGTTGTAAATTCTACCAAGTACCTAGGAGTTACAATTACGAACAACTTAGACTGGAGAGAACACAAAGAAAATATTGCGGGGAAGGCGAACCAAAGGTTATGTTTCATTGGCAGAACGCTTCGAAGATGCACCAGCTCCACCAAAGAGACTGCCTACATCACACTTTTGCGTCCTCTCCTAGAGTACTGTTGCCCCTTGTGGGACCCTCACCAGGTGGGACTGACGGAAGATATTGAGAAGGTTCAGAGAAGGGCAGCTCGTTTTGTTTTATCACGTTACGGGGGGGAAAGCGTCACGAAAATGTTGCACGAATTGGGGTGGTAATCATTAAAAGAAAGACGTTATTCATTGCGGCGTGATCTGTTAGCGAACTTTCAATCACCGACTTTCACTTCTGAATGAGAAAATATTTTGCTAGCACCCACCTACGTAGAGAGATATGACCATCACAATTAAATAAATCAGATCGAAAACGGAACGATTTAGGCTAGGTGTTCTTTCTTCCCGCGCGCTGTTAGAGAATGGAACGGTAGAGAAAAGTTATGAAAGTGGTTAATGAAGCCTCTGCCAGGTACTTAAATGTGATTTTCAGAGTATGTAAATGTAGATGTCGGTGAGAAGGTGGGGTGGGGCAGTGATCCGAATAGGACACTATTTTATCTACAGGGTGTCTTAATTAAGAGGGCGCCTTCATCAAGTATCCACACAGTATATCTCCAAGGTCAAATGTTTGTAAATCTAAGGGACGTAACTACTGAGGTTACCATTCCCCAGGCGTACAAACTACTTAAACTAATCTACACCACGGACAACACATACACCCATGCCCGAGGGAGGTCTCGTACCTCCGACTGCAAGCAATCGCGTGCTCCACAGCAAGGCGCCTTAGCGTGCTCGACCACTCCACCGCGGCAGAGCCCCAAGTCGTCGGAGTAACTACTGTAGTTTTGAGTGCATAACAACAGACCGACAGCTATTTTAAGCTTAGTTCGTGCGATTATGAGCGTTCGAGGGCAAAGTAATTGTTTTCTTTTAATGGATAACTTTTGCTTTGGTAACATCTTTGACTGAGCTACTAACTACACTTTTCCATTTTGTACGAATACGTAAAATGACAAAGAAGTCACCAAAGCCGGCAATGTAGAAATTTTTCTGAACGGTGCCATCTGTAATCAGAATGGAATTTGAGTACACTGCAGCTGACGTCAGTAATATCTTTTCTGCAACAGAGAAAATATTTCTGTTTTAAAAATTAATTTCATGTATAACGGACAGTGATTCAGTCTGATGAAGATCTTTCGGGTCTCCAGCAGGGTGGCGGCGGTGATGGATCGCGACGTTTCGAGAAGTGTCATACTACCCATCTTCAAGCGAAGTGATTCAATCTGACTGCAAATTGTAAAATTTTTCTGCTAATCTGAATTTTTAACTAGCGTTTCCAAGCTGAAACCATTACTGTAGATTCACTTTATCCAGTCTTGTGTGTAATCTCGAAAACTGAAACAATTTCATCTCATAAACCTGATAAAATTTACGAACAAACCCTAACATAAAATGACAAAAGTTTTCATTACATTGAAAATATCAATCTTTCTCAAAAGTAATAGTGATTTCAATCATCGTTACTTACCTAGGCCCTCAACTCTGAAAATATATTATGGTTCACCTGTGCATAAATTGATTTTTATTCGGTAATTACTGTGAAGAAACAACGGAATGCTCAGAAATTAAATTTTTTCGGAACTCGCAAAACCTAAATTTCAATCATAAATCAGAAAATTTCTTAGTTCACGGCCTTTGTGAACGTATTTGGAAAGTGTACTTTCACAATAAACAGTAACATTTTATTTTACATGTTTTAAATGAAAATTGGGGGTATTTTCTTTAAACTACAAACCAAGGCATTTAAATGTACCTTATCTTCGTCACCATACCACAATTATTATACAGTACACCTACAGTTTCGGGGGGGGGGGGGGGTGTAGGGGTTAACGTTAAACTTTATAGCATGTAAATATGGAATAACTGTATAATCTTTTACTTTGACAGAAATAATTTAATTATTTTGCATGACGTCCCACAAATTGGCTTAATGAAACAGTACTTTGGCAATTTCATACAGGGCATAGTTATTAAAATAAAATAAAGTACAAAACTGTTTTCTGTACGTGATAGTTCACATCATTCACCGATTATCATTATACAGTAAGAAACGTTATTTAAAATAATTCTTACGTATTACGAAAATTTTATCAACTAACAGCCTCCTCATCTGTGTTGGTCTGCTTGTATCTACATTGCTCTAGTAATAACTACTTAGTCATCCATTCTAACAGCTACAACTTTCTTACTGCTGCTGTTCTTTTTGCCAAGCCGCAAAACCCAATCCCCTACTCATCAATGTAAACTAAAATAAAAACCATAGGAAGGTAAAGAAAAATGATAAGAGTATCACTAAGCTCTCTAAATAGTTATCCGTTGTAAGAGCTATCTGTGTCTTGTATACACAATCTTGTTGCTTGTGGTTCGACCACAAGGTTTACGACTGCAATCGTAAGATGCGTGTTTATGTAATAATTCGTGAAGGAATTTTGAAGATCGTATTCGCAACCACTGCCGACTACGACTAGATAAATTCCGTTCATGTTTTCTCTAACACAGGTTTCATGATCTAATCCAAGTAAATTCTTCATCTTATGTAGAAGATACACATACATGTTTCGAAACCTGGGAAAATGTTCACAATATAAAACCAGTAATTGGTTGGCTGTGTTCTTATAGATTTGTATGTTTTTCATTGGTGTTTACAACACAAATTTTCCTGGTTCTGTAGAAATTATTTACCACAGCGCAAAAAAAATACACACTAAAGTAAGCTTATTTCCATCTTCAAAGTACAAATGCGTGATTTTGAAGTAAATTTGAAAAGAACAGTGTGCACATTTCAGTAAAGCTACAATTTTGCATTCAAAATTATTTTCGCGTTCAAGAAGTCCAATACAAAAGCCGGCCGCAGTGGCCGAGCGATCTGCGGCGTGCCAGTCTCGGTCTGCACGGCCGCTGCGTTCGAGGTTCGAATCCCCCTCGGGCATGGATGTTTGTGCCATCTTTAGTATAAGGTAGTTTGTAAGTTGTTTGTAAGTTTAGGGACTGATGACCCCATAGTTAAGTCCCATAAGCTCTACAAACATACGACCAGTCCAATATAAAAACCCAAATTAATCAAATTTTTAAATGGTGATATCAGCTATATCTAAGTGTCAAAACATGCGTTTCGCCAAGGACATTCCATCAAAGGCTTATCGATTGTAAATAAAAGAGTGAAGTATAATGATCATATAGCGGTCGTGTATGTCGTCCTTGTTTTAATCATTTCATCGAAATCCTGCATTGCACTCTGAATATTAATATGTGCGCTATCAGATGTGTATGATGTATGTTTTTTGCAGTACTTCGATTATTTTAAACAGAGGAATTTCGCACAGTTGGTTGCAAATGTAATGATACACTGACCTAATGACAGTCATATCTTATAATTATCTGGCTACTTTTTTATTGTACCTATATTAAAGCCTCACCTGTAGTAGACTACAACTTCTTTAATGTAAATTGTCACACCACTGTTGATAACCTGTTTTATTCTATTTATAATTACCGCTTCGCACGGTTCACACCATATGAAGCGAGTAATGCCTAGGACTCAAATGTTTCATTCCATGAACTTGACAATTAGAGACGTTGAAGGCAACGGTGGGATGGAAAACTTCTTTTCACTTCTAGCTAGCCCACGGTGTTGAAATTCAGACATGAAAGTAGGAGGAAATACATAGAATACTTTTCAACAACAGAAGTAAGTATTTTACACCGTTTATGTTATCGTCAAAGCAATACTAAGATATCTGTTGAATATATATATGTTCTAAAATGCTATTTCTGTTACGTGATACGGTTACTTAAAATGTTACGAAAGGTTGTTTGTTGTTTTGTAAATGGAGTACTCCTTCCTGATTATTAATAACTAAATACACCTTGTTTTCCATTTTAATCTATTCGTATTATGAAGGCATAGTTAGCGTATTTCGAATTATTTAAACATCCTTCGGAATATCTGTTTCACATAGAATATTAAAGTATCTTTTACCTTCGCCGTAAAATACTTGAAAATGATGAAATATTAGTACTCGTAGGAGTACAGAATTCAAAGAGTATAATACTATTGCCTTATAAATAACTGTAAACAAAAAGCACCTCATCCTTTAATACGTGGGATTTCCTGGAGCTCTTTAGCTGTGAAGTGAAATAATAAAGCAAACAGCCAATGCGAAGCAATTCGTGTAAGCTCTCGGATTACTGTTACAGTAGAAAGCGATGTTTACACTAAGGATAAGCCCATAAGCTAGTCTGAAGGAATATTGATTATATGAACGGCACTTGCACCCTTATACGAGTAAATGTTCACTGAAATTGTACCCATAGAATTTTGGAAATTTTACTCTCACATAGTAAGTGAATTTGGTCGGCGATTTCGAAACATTTTCATTATTTTGGCATCATTTCACGAGAACTGGACTAAGGCAAATGTTCACCAAAACACGCAAGAAAGGCATTACAAAAAAAAAAAAACAATTCCAATAAACGATTGTTGTGAATGCAGTTAAGTCACATTTTCAAACTGAGGTTGTGTCTGTGTATTATGTTCCACAACTCCTCCTAGGCAACAGGCGACAATCACTGTAGTATAAGAACCACCTACCTCAGAAGAAGATGGGGCTGGGGGTGAAGAAAGAAGGGTAATATGTGACGCGCGAGTAACCACATTCACCCACTATCTGAAAACGAGTTGGCGTCTTTTACAACACAAAAACAACATAAACTTTTAACCCTTCATTGCATGACTTTTATTTGAAGCTATAAAAACTACAACGAATAATGCATAGTGCGTATATACTGAGAAAAATATTGAAAAAAAGCTTAATATTATTATTAAAATTGTGATGTACCCAATGTAGTGAATGTTACTCTTCTGCCTCTCATCTTCACGGAAAGTAACCCATAACGCAACAGTAGTATGTGACTGACTACTTTTACATAGCAAGGGAGTAATACTAATTGAAACAAACGCACATGTTAGGAGTAGCTAATTGTGTAAATGATTCAGTAGCAGCCCCCAATTTATAATTTTTAGGACGAGCTAATAGCATATGTTGCACTATCTGTACAATCAGCTACAAATGAATTTGTGGTAAAATATTGATCAGGTAGAAGGTAATGCAAAAAAATTAGGTATGTTGCTGATCAGCTACACTATGCATTAAAGGGTCAAACCTTTACAAAACTTTAGCTCGCTGACAACCCATAGGAAATGATAAAAAGAAACTGCATAATTATGAAGATTAAAACACACAATTTTCTGTTTGTTCTACAGTTTTGTTTATTTTGTTAACCGATTTTCGGCTTATTAGGTCATCATCAGACATTTATTCAAGTTCAGTCAAAGAACTTGTGTTGTCACTAAATCAGAAGACATTTTACACACAGAAAAGTAAATTAACTTCTTTGATGGGTTACCGTGTAAATAAATATTTGAATTAAATCTGTAAATTAATAATACCTGAAAAAGGCAACAAAAATATCATACATAGAGGAACAGTGCAAACATAAATTCTTACAACGTGACTACAGTGGATAAAAATGAAATTAAACAAGACTCTGATGTTTTAAGGGTTGTTAAAAACACAAAGTGATGCAAATATTAGAAATATTATAAACCTGACACGCTATTATAACTAAATAAACAAATAGACAAAAATATATGGGTTGGATAGGAGGGTATAGGTAGGGTGCACTGGAGAATTGAGAATCTTAACCAATCGGAGGTATTCAATCGAGCTGAAAAATGTAGTAGTTAAACATATTCCATTATAGTGTCACAATTAAACAATTAATTACTGTACGGTCAGAGTACAGAATAATTTGGAATATTAGTACTAATTTAGTTAGTACTTATTTAGTTATAATAGTGTGTCAGGTTTATAATATTTCTAATATTTGCATCACTTTGTGTTTTGAACAACCTTTAAAACATGAGAGTCTTGTTTAATTTCATTTTTATTCACTGTAGTCATGTTGCAAGAATTTATGTTTGCACTGTTTCTCTATGTATGGTATTTATGTTCCCTTTTTTCAGTACTATTAATTTACAGATTTCATTCAAATATTATTTACACGGTAACTGCTCCATCAAAGAAGTTAATTTACTTTTCTGTATGTAACATATCTTCTGTTTTAGTGACAAGTTCTTTGACTGAACTTCAGTAAATGTCTGATGATAGCCTAATAAGCCGAAAATCGGTTAACAAAATAAACAAAACCGTAGAACAAAAACCAAATTGTGCATTTTAATCTTCATAATGAATAAATTCTACCAAGAAGCGACGGAAGAATCAGTTAAACTGCTTCATTCTTTACTCCGTGTCCGTTATCTGCCCATAAAACTAAGGTTCACGGCACTACGTTACTGTTTATTAGTTCTACACGATTTAACACATTCGCGAGATATTTTGAAACGAAAGTGTCGTTTCGCTTCATTGCTCATTCTGCTCATCTTGCCTCCTAATGTCACTTTAAAGCTAAATTACTATTATTACCTTATGCTCACAACATAACGATGATCATTGACACCATATTTTCATATTGATATATCAACAAATTAAACATGAGTATTTTACAATTTGAAAGAAACATAACGATGATCATTGACACCATATTTTCATATTGATATATCAACAAATTAAACATGAGTATTTTACAATTTGAAAGAAAGGAATAGGTCGAAACAGAGATGGCGAATGTGTCCTATTTTATTTTAGTAAATCTTTTGTCAAGTAGTTACTTTCCTATTTTTTCCACTACTTGTGTATGATGTGGAGAGCAAATGACATGTAGGAAATTGTGCGTGGCGCTAAAAATAGTCTTTTGCTGCTGTGGCTTTGATTTTAGTGGCTTAAGGACTTACTAGAGTCAAATGTGTTAATTACCTTTAGCAAAAGATCGATTCGTACAAGCCAGTGGTTACTCAAAGCGCTGAAGTAAAGGCACCTTCTGTTCCCTGCCAATGAGGGCGCTCCTTCGCGAATTTGAAGGAAAGGCAGTTGAGTACAGGTGGATGCCGTGTTTTGGGAGAAATGTTCCAGACCTGGCCGTGGAAAATCGTGGCTGAGATCTCGTCTCTGTTCAAACGACTTTGTGGTAAGAGATTGTCAGCAAATAGCGCTATCTTAGTAGCAATGCTGCACATGCTGACGCTTTCATCACAGAGCGTTACGAACGATTTTTAAAGGTAATTTTTTGGTAAAGTTTTGTGGCCTTTATTATACGTTGTATACGACTTAGTGCAGATTTCATTGTCTGAAGCCAGGTTAGTTTCTAGTACTTCAATTCCATTAGTTTTCATGGAGAGTTTTGGTAAACGAAATTATTTTGTAATATAGTTTCTGTATACATCTTTTGGGATTTTAATATTCATAGAATATATGACATCAACTGCGATTTCGCAAAGCTGAAAATGTGTACCCAGCCGGGATTCTAACCCGGGTCTCCTGCTTTCTAGGGAGTTGCGCTGACCCCTACACCACTGGGGACACAGTGATCACCGCACCTGCAAGGACTACCCATGCACGCCTTCCGTCAGATACAAATTCCCAGCTTCGCTTCCTTGCAGGTGCGGTGATCACTGTGGTGTAGGGGTCAGCGCAACTGCCTAGAAAGCAGGAGACCCGGGTTCGAATCCCGGCTGGGTGCACATTTTCAGCTTTGCCCAATCGCAGTTGATGTCATATATTCTATGAATATTAAATAATAACAGCTGCAGGATCAGAAGTGACGTCTATTCTTTCGGAACGGACGCCACAGATATATATATATATATATATATATATATATATATAAAATATGCCGGTGACGGGCAATGATCCTATCGTTAGTGGGGAGGGGTGGGCAAGTTTGAACCCCTTACTCTTACGGGAATTAGTTAAACTACGAGTTTGAGTACTATGGGCAGGGCGAAGCTAGGAATTTGTATCTGACGGAAGGCGTGCATGGTTAGTCCTTGCAGGTGCGGTGATCACTGTGTCCCCAGTGGTGTAGGGGTCAGCGCAACTGCCTAGAAAGCAGAAGACCCAGGTTCGAATCCCGGCTGGGTACACATTTTCAGCTTTGCCCAATAGCAGTTGAAGTCATATATTCTATGAATATTAAATAATAACAGCTGCAGGATCAGAAGTGACGTCTATTCTTTCGGAACAGACGCCACAGATATATTTTGGGATTTTGTTATGAAATATACCTACTTTCTTTATGAGTGGAACTTTGTGCGTGAAACCGGCAAAGTTAAGTTTGTGCAGACTGTGGCTGCTGTATCAGTGAATACTTAGCAAAATTCGTTGAGAAGTAAGAATGAGAAGTGTTTAAAGTATAAATGTTTTGTGATAATTTTGAATTATGAAATTTACCTAATTTCTTAGTGACTGGACCTTTGTGCGTGAAACCGGTAAAGTTAAGTTTGTACAGACTGTGGCTGCTATATCAGTGAATACTTAGCAAAATTCGTTGAGAAGTATGAGTTAGAAGTGTTTCAAGTGTAAATGTTTTTTGATAATTTTGAATTATGAAGTGTGAACTGAGAGTACGTTGTGCCACGTGATGGATAATAAAAAGAGAAGCAGTTAGTGAAGGCCTTCAGTGCAATTGCTCTTTCATCTGGTGAAATGAAGGAACAATATATCAGTATGTATTTATATCATTCTATAATTATATACAAATTTTAATAGTGTTTCCATTGTGTTCAGATGTAGCAAATCGTAACGGTCGGACAGGTATTGGCAATGAATTTTAAGGGCCATGTCTATAAAATTAGTAACTTTTGAATTCAAATGTAAACATTGTTTATCTCATTCGTCGTCGTAATTGCTTAAATAATCTCTTTAACTTGTCTCTTGTGGTTCATGGTGTGGGTTCCTGTAGTCATGTCCTAGTTCATGAACCACGGGCAACGAATGAGTGGCTAAGTAAGTGGTCCTGTCAGTTCGGATACCAGTTACTTTGGAAAAATTTTGGGCATCTCGGACATATTCTCAGTCGTGGCCACATTTGTGCTCAGACGACAAAGCCTACCAAATCCACCGGTTAGTCCCTCAACCGTTAGGGGTAAAACCCAGTGGGGCCCTGGGCAAGTAAGGCTAGCAACCTGCTTCCTAAGTACTTCAATATCATGCTGGCAACAATCAGAGCAAAATGCCTCGGAGCTTTGGAGCCGGCCGCGGTGGCCGAGGTGACTGAGGCGCTCCAGTCACGGTCAGCACGGCCACTACCGTCGGGGGTTCGAATCCCCCCTCGGGCATGGATATTTGTGCCGTCTTTAGTATAAGGTAGTTGATAACTAGTTTGTAAGTTTAGGGACTGATGACCCCGTAGTTAAGTCCCATAAGCTTAACAAACATTTGAACATTTTTTTGGAGCTTTGGAGGTGATGGAGTCCCACCTCTAATTGAAAGACCAGGGACTCCTCAGATACGACTTGGCAAACGATCTGGAATGAGATGGGGAGCTATTAATATCAATGGGGATTACAATGGGAAGAAGGTAGAGCTGGCGAAGGCTTCAAGGAAGATGGGGTTAGATGTTTCAGCTGTTAGTGATGTTAGAGTAAGGGGAAAGAAAGAGGACGAAGTCGAGAATACAAGGTCTAACTGCCAGGAGTTAAAGTAGGAAGAGCACAGTGAGATGCAGGATTTCACATCAGGAAAGCAATCGAACCCAACATAATTGCAATAAGGTATGTAAGTGAACGATTGATGTGGATAGATTTGGCCATCTCCAGTAAGAAAATTAGGATTGTGGCAGTGTACTCACCTTGTGAAGGGACAGATCAAGATGAGATGGACAGCCGGCAGCGGTGGCCGAGGGGACTGAGGCGCTCCAGTCACGGTCTGCACAGCCACTACGGTCGGGGGTTCGAATCCCCCCTCGGGCATGGATATTTGTGCCGTCCTAGTTCGTAAATAGTTAATAAGTAGTTTGTAAGTTTAGGGACTGATGACCCCGTAGTTAAGTCCCATAAGCTATATAAACATTTGAACATTTGATGAGATGGACAGATTTTACAACGCACTTTAGTTCAAAATGTTCAAATGTTTGTTAAGCTTATGGGACTTAACTACGGGGTCATCAGTCCCTAAACTTACAAACTACTTATCAACTACCTTATACTAAGGACGGCACAAATATCTATGTCCGAGGGGGGATTCGAACCCCCGACCGTAGTGGCCGTGCAGACCGTGACTGGAGCGCCTCAGTCCCCTCGGCCACCGCGGCCGGCAACGCACTTAGTGATGTAGTTGTTAGAGGATAGTGTTTTACTCATGCGTGATTTCAACGCCAGGATAGGAAATCGAACAGAAGGTTATGAAAAGGTTATGGGTAAGTTTGGAGAGGATATGGAGGATACTGTTCCAGTATGGGCTTAGTTATCACAAACTCCTTTTTTAAGCATAAGGACATTCACCACTATACGTGGGAAGGAAGGGGAACCAGATCTATCATTGACTATATAACAACAGACCAGGAATTCAGGAAGACAGTCAAGGACACACGTGTTTTCAGGGGAATCTTTGATGATACTGATCATTATTTAATCTGCAGTGAAATTTGTTTTTTGAGGCCAAAAGAGCAGAAAGTCAGGTCCATGTGTAGAAGGATAAGAGTGCAGAAGCTTCAAGACAATGATCTCGGAAAGGTACCAGTTAGTTGAATGTAATGATTTACAGTCACTGGAAGAGGAATGGTCAAGGTACAGGGACACACAACTGGAAACAGCTAGAGAATGTCTTGGAACAATAGTGTGTAAAGGTAGGAAGAAGCAGACAGCCTGGTGGAATGACACAGTCAAGGCAGCCTATAAAAAAAACAAGGCATATCAAAATGGCTCCATACTTGAAATCAGACAGACAGAGAAAGTTATGTTGAAGAAAGAAACAAAGCCAAAAGGATAATTGCAGAATCCAAGCAGAAACCATGAGAAGACTTTGGAAACAAGCTAGAATCTCTGGGCCAAGCCGCGGGAAAACCATTTTGGAGCGTAATTAGCAATCTTCGAAAAGGAGGGAAGAAGGAATTAACAAGTGTTTTGGAAAGGTGAGGAAAGCTGCTAGTCAATCCTGTGGATGCCTTGGGCAGATGGAGTGAATATTTTGAAGAATAGCTCAATGTAGGTGAAACGTTCAATGATGTATCAGATTTTCAGGTAGAATGGGATAGGAACGCCGATGGAAACAGGATCTCATTTGAGGAAGTGGAAAAAATGCTCAGTAGATTACAGTGCAATAAAGCGGCTGGGGTGGATGAAATTAAGCCGGAACTCGTCAAAAACAGTGAAATATCAGGTCTCAAATGGTGATACAGGATAATTGAAAAGGCGTGGGAATCGGGACAGGTTCCGTCTTACTGGACGAAAGCGGTAATCACGCCAATTTTCAAACATGGAAACAGAAAAGATTGCAACAACTATAGAGGTATCTCTTTAATTAGCGTTGTAGGCAAAATATTCTCAGGTATTGTTGAAAGGAGAGTGCGAGTATTAATTGAGGACACGTTAGATGAAAATCAGTGTGGGTTTAGGCCTCTTAGAGGCTGTCAGGAGCAGATTTTTAGCTTACGGCAGGTAATGGAAAAGTGCTATGAGTGGAACAGGGAATTGTACCTATGTTTCATAGATATGGAAAAGGCTTATGACCGTGTTCCTAGGAGGAAGCTACTGTCAGTTCTTCAAGATTATGGTATAGGAGCAAACTTCTGCAGGCAGTTAAAGGGCTTTACGTAGACTATCAGGCAGCAGTGAAAGTAGATGGCAAATTAAGCTCAGGGTTCAGGGTAGTTTCAGGGGTAAGACAAGGCTGTAACCTGTCACCACTGTTGTTCATACTATTCATGGATCATATGTTGAAAACAGTAGATTGGCAGGGTGGGATTAAAGTAGGTGAAAACAAAATAAGCAGTCTCGCATATGCGGATGACTTAGTTGTAATGGCCGATTCGATTGAAAGGTTGCAAACTAATATTTCAGAGCACAATCAGAGGTGCAAGGATTATGATATGAAGATCAGCATCTCCAAAACGAAAGTAATGTCTATGAGAATGAGATTCAAACAGATTGAGTGCCAAATAGGAGGAACAAAGTTAGAACAGGTAGACAGTTTCAAGCACCTGGGATGTATTTTCTCACAGGATGGCAACATAGCGAAAGAACTGGAATCGAGGTGCAGCAAAGCGAATGCAGTGAGTGCTCAGCTAAGATCAACTCTCTTCTGCATGAAGGAAGTAAGTACCAAGACTAAGTTAGCAGTGCACCGTTCTATCTTTCGACCAGCTTTGTTGTATGGGAGTGAAAGATGGGTGGATACAGGTTACCTTATTCATAAGATAGAGTTTACAGATATGACAGTAGCATGAATGATTGCAGGTACCGATAGATGGGAACAATGGCAGGAGGGTTCCATAATGAGGAAATCAAAGAAAAGCTGGGAATGAACATCATAGATGAAGCAGTTAGAGCGAACAGACTGAGATGGTGGGGTCATGTTACACGCAAAAGAGAAGGAAGGTTACCTAAGAGACTCATGAGCTCGTCAGTGGAGGGTAAGAGGAGTCGAGGTAGACCAAGAAGAAAGTACCTAAATTCGGTGCAGAATGATTTTGAAGTAAAAGGCAGAACATCAGACAAGGCAACAATGTTAGCATTGAATAGGGGATCATGGAGGAAATTTATTAGAGGTACTATGCTCCAGACTGAACGCTGAAAGGCATAATCAGTCTCTGATGATGATGATGATGACGATGATGACGATGACTTGTCTCAGTTCGTTCATAATGATCGTGCATGAATGAATACACTACTTTGGCGGCCACTGCATTGAAACTAAACACTTTGATGAGTGCAGTATATTACCAAAATGAAATTTAGCTAATTCCCTTTTGCATATTCAATTGTGTCTTAAAAGAATGTGTTCTTTGACTCCACTTGATTACTCTGTTTATGCAAAATTTTTAGCTTATTTGACAGTTATCTTCCTGCCTGTCCTGTGCTTAAGCTAGTAGTGCTTATATGGTAACTGTCAGAGTGACGCAATTAATTTTAGCCGTCCGCGGTGGCCGAGGAGACTGAGGCGCTCCAGTCACGGTCTGCAAGCCCACTACGGTCGGGGGTTCGAATCCCCCCCTAGGGCTTGGATATTTGTGCCGTCCTTAGGTAGTTCATAAGTAGTTTGTAAGCTTAGGGACTGATGACCCCGTAGTTAAGTCCCATAAGTTCTACAAACATTTGAACATTTTGAATTAATTTTATGCATTATTATGAATGGCAGTGATTTTCCGTCTTTGCAACTACAATAAAATGCGATTTTTTCACACCAGACGCGTTTCGTTTTATTGAATGTAAAACATCATCAGTGGTCTGAAATAATAGAAATCTACAGTTTGTTTTTTGTTTAGATCGAAAACAGTTCTTAAATGGACCCTGAAAAGTAGGCCTAATGTTTGGTACTTACGGAAATTTTGTCTCCTTTATGCAGTGTAATAAATTTTGTTGTTTATCATTTCTCGTGAAGAAATTTTATTATGAGGATAAAGTAAAACAGTCAGCAATCCGCTTTACTAGCCATGGTCCTGTTTTGGAGGTGGTATGCCATTGCCTTCCTCCGACCTTCGAACCGACTTAGCCAGCTAATTATATGGGGACCTATAATTTAACGGAGATTCCGATCCACAGTGCTACTCGAAATTTTTTCACCACAGCGACATTGCGAGAGGTGAAAGAACTGGAATGTGACGATAGAAACCCTACGACCTGTCGGGAGTCGAACCCGCATTATTTGAATTCATAATCTGGCACTCTACCACTGTGCCGACGAGCCCAACTAATCTGTGTACGTATTTTATTGGTTGCTATGGTTTGCGTAGTAGGATTAGACATAGTGCTTAACATGCTGGTACAATATTCGGCCTGTTTAATTTGGATATATATACCAACATCACAATCTAAGGTATATCTAATCGCTAGATTAATTACGGATATTCTCTACTGAGATTTGAAAATAATACGCAAAATAGACTGAATGGCAGGCTAATATTACCATTATTCGCTACCGCCGATAGTACACACACACAAAAAGATGACACAAAAATCGACGAAAGCTAGTGTAAAACTTTAGTTACTTTGACTTTTGTGTTATCAAACTATAGTAAGTACCCATGTTAGAGAATTCGCAGATTGCGGATTAATAATTGATTATTTAATATCATATATGCTGTTGAGGTACCATCACAAATGTATGTTCCTTTGGAACAGATGTTTTATAGTAGTCTGCATATGTCTGTACATTGAAGACCCACTCGATATCTACCTGTAAAAAAAAAAAAAAAAAAAAAAAAAAAAAAAAAAAAAAAAAAAAAAAAAAAAAAAAAAAAAAAGTTGTATATCTGATGAGGGAAATTTCCAAATTTCCGAAATAAATTAACGTCATACTCTGCTTGAAGTGTGACGTTTAATTATTTTGACCAATCAAATTTCTCTGAAGCATTGACGATACATTTCATCATTGGCTCCTGCCTCCTGAGCGACCGATGTCGCATTAGCAATACGTCAATAAATATTTTTATTCGATTTCAAGCAACTCACTGGCGGCCTAAGGGGCAGGGGAGGGGGCGTTCAAATACCTCGAAAGAATTTTTTTAATTTATTTTATTTAATTTTGAGAGCCCTTGGCCCCTCTTTCTGGGGCCTCCAAATCTCGAAAGCTATTTCTTATCGTCTGTCCCCTGCCTCTCGTCCTGAGGGGCCTCCAAATCTCAAAATTAACTTTTTAAATAGTAATACATCTATTATCAAGTAGACGGCGGGCCAAATTTTGTTTTGCCGCCGCCCCGAGCCACAGACAGCCTTAGTCCGCCACCGAGCAAACTTCACAGGTTTACCCACGGGGTAACCTGGTGATTTTCTGCAGATTTCGTCAAAATTGCTGCAGCCAATGTAAGTACATACACACATCCTTTTTTATTGATGAAATTATGTCTCGCAACCGCTTCCAATCTAGTCTGAGGCCGATGAACTTTGAAAATGCAGCAGCCCGACGTAACAAACAACACATGTCAATTGGGCAACTGAAAACGTGGAACCAATTGGGATAAATTTCTTAGATGTGGGAAATTACCCTTAGGGATATTTAGATTCTACGAAGGTGCATAATCATGGATGAACAAATGTTCACGAGGTTGCTGTCCATTTCGAAAAAACATGGTGGATACCAATTAAAGTTCTGGGCTATTCGTGACAGTGCAAGAAGAAAGTGTACTTTGGGTAGCAGGAAATAACCAGATCCCTAAGACTAGCAATGAACGAACTTCGCGTTTAAACTTTAAACGCCTGGATGTAATATTACCTCTGATGTTGTTTCATTGTATGTAGTCAAAAGAACTGACACTAGTTATTACTATCGGAAAAAAATGATCTGCCTGTCGAACTTATGTCACCCAAAGGACGTGGACTTTGCTCTGCAATACTTTGCATACCACCAAGTGTGACGACAGTTTCTTAAGCTCCAAATGAAAACAAAGTTGTCACTGTCCTGGCTAACCAACGGTTGTCATCATCACAAGGAAAGAAGCCTGAAGTTATGACGACACAATACCAAAAATGGCGGCGTTAACACCATGGACACAAAGACGTGATGCTATAATCTGAAGAGAAACACAAGACGCTGGCTATTGATAGTTTTCTTCAACGTGATCGTTGGAAGTATAACAAATGATATATAATTTTGATGATACTGGCAACTAATAATCAAGTGAGACGTCGGAGTTTCATCTTGGATTGCCACTGCCGAAGGTTGAAGTTCTCTCACAAGTATGGGTGTCCTTACTATAAGTTAGTTTAAGTAGTTTGTAAATCTAGGGACGGATGGCCATAGCAGTTTGATAGGTTTACAGACATATGATCAGTTTTTGAGTCTCATCATAGCTTTTCGAAAGCTACTATCAGGTGTAAAGCAGTCAACGAAAGCATTAGTAACACCGGATTCAAGAAGGCAGTGAAACCACTCGCTAATAAAAGGGGTGTGCATATTGTGTAACGAAGAAAAATAAGAAAGTTGATATGAGATGCTATAAATGCATCAAACCTGTATGCTTCGAACATTCTACTATTGATTTAATAGAATTTTCCTTCCCTGCTTGACAGAACCTGATAATAATATCAAATTAGAACAACTTCCTGATGTTCTGCTAAACTGATCTATTCGTCTCGGCTTCTCAGGCCATCTGACAGAGGTATACATGTTTTCAAAGATGTTACGTTTTACAAATATGTTATCAAAGAAAAATTGACTAGTTCACAGGAAAGTACATTACAACATTTTTATGACACTAAAATTTAGATAAAAATATGATAAGTGTATGTAAAGGTTCAAAACAGACATGATTATTTTTGTTGAAAAGGGAAGTTAAAAACTAAAACTTATTTCAGGAGAGGTGTAAAGGCGAACTGGATTTGATCGTATAATAATAATCTGGCATCCTGAGCCGAATTTTTATTGATTTCCAGTATTTCCAGTATTGTCATCTTCCTGATTTTCTTCAATGAATGTAGTATGTCACAGTGTACATGGTAATCATTGTTTTCTCTAAGCAGATGTTCATTAAAGGTTGAATCCGTCTTTTTTTTTTTCAAAACAACCTCCAGTTACTATCGTGTTCTGACAATCTAATAACTACAGCCGTGCCAGACTGACCAACATACACTTTACACCAATGTTTGGACGTGATCTTGTACACACCACGGTTGAGTTTTGTGTGTACTATTGAATAAATAATTTGAAATGTTGTTTGTGTTATAAAAAGTTGTCAGAACACGAGAGAAGCTGGAGGTTAAAAAAGACAGAATCAACCTTTGCTGAACAGCTGCCCAGAGAAAACCGTGATTACTATGTACATTGTGAAATCCTACATTCCCTACAGAAAAGCAGAAAGATGACAATACTGGAAATCAATAAACATTTGGCTCAGGATGGCAGATTATTATTAAACGATCAAATCCAGTTCCCCTTTACACCTCTACTAAAATACGTTTTCAGTTTCCAACTTTCCTTTTCAACAAAAATAATCATGTCAGTTTTGATCCTTTACATACACTTGTCATATTTTTATATAAATGTTAGTAACTCTCATAAAAATGTTGTCATGTACTTTCCTGTGAACTAGTCAATTTTCTGTAAATCTTAACATCTTTGAAAACATGTATACTACAGTCAGTT
The DNA here is from genome assembly GCA_026315105.1 of Locusta migratoria. Classification (NCBI taxonomy): domain Eukaryota; kingdom Metazoa; phylum Arthropoda; class Insecta; order Orthoptera; family Acrididae; genus Locusta; species Locusta migratoria. Next base: position 205,688,602 of record CM048744.1, on the reverse strand, counting down.
GTCACCTGATGATGGCCTGAGAAGCCGAAAGCCGGTTTGTGAACATCAGGAAGTTGCTCCTTTTTGATCTTCTACTATTGTCTTTAGACCTTGCGCATATTTACAACAATATTAAAAGCCACTATCAAAACTATAAAAATTGTGTTTTCTAATGTCAATTTTAAAGAAAGAAAATTAATTTATACTACCTAATTATTCAAAACACGATCACATATTAAGTAACCAGTATATGGCAAATAATACGGGATGAGAGCCCAGACAATGTAAAGATATTGAGGTATGCAAGGGCCTAAATGCAGTCTGCTGTCCAGTAGGGGTGATGGCGCTAAGGCGGCATGTCTTGAGCAGAGAGCAACATCCGCTGTATGTTGAGTGGGTGGACAATGCCTCGGCTGCACCTCACGGGACTTTTGTGAAGGCAAAGCTCGTATCTGTCGTAAACAGTTCTCGAAAAAACCGGCTCTTTTGCCCTTTGCATTTAGCAAACGTCACCAAGTCCAAAGGCTCCATGGACTATATTTTCTCCAGTCCAGAAAAATTACTCCATAAAGATATGATACTTTCACTGTACCAAACAAAGTCAATTTCGTATAAAAATGTACTGAAATCATCCCTTCCATGAGAACCTAATAATTAAAAAGCAGATGATAACATAACTAGAATTAAATTACAGAAGTTAAATGGAGGCTGCCTGAATGGATAGCGTTCTCCCACTTATACCTATCCCTCAATGACGTACCATGAAACTGGGTCCTTCGTAATATGCACAGTGGCGGTGATCGACACTACAAGTTATTACGAAAACTAAATTTCCTGGGTGTTTTCTGAACACTTTGCTTATCACAACATGCTATTGTCATAGACATTAACTGATTGAAGGATTGCAAGCATGTGAAATCTGTTTCATTTATTTGATCTACATTCTTTGAAATTACAAAATTAATCAATATACTTCGTTATTCAGATAGTGTAACTCGAGATTTTTTCATGCTCTTTTTTCTGCTTTTCGTCCGTTTTTTTAATATTATTTTCTAGATATGTTGCTTGAACTAAGTATTTTAATTATAAGACCACGCAGATCTATTGGTGAAAAGACATATCTGTATTTATGAGTTATCCGATACTACAAGCAACTGCCTTAGTCTTACAGGAGCTCAACATAGCTCAGTAGTTCGATGGTAAAATGAATTTTAATATTACAAAGCACAATAAAACGTTAAATTATGCTGAAAGTAAGGAAGATATCAGGACAAGATAATATTGTGGATCGCTCACAAAAACTTGTATCATTCATCACTGTTCTATGACGAAGAAGGAATTGTGAAAGAATCACCTCAAATAAGTTTCAGAAATTACAGAATGAAATCGACCTTTCTTATAAAAGGAAAACTCTAAACATTTGCTTCAAATACGTATTGCATACCATATTTATTTAGACGGTCTGAAAGGACTAATCCTACCCCTTGATTTAATTTAGTTTTACTTCAAACCTATTTTCCCTCCAGTCGACTTGATTGTCCATAGTTATCCGACTTACACATGTAATCAGAAACACTCATCTGCAGTAGCATTTATCCCATACTATCATCTATACTTCTATTCTTTAGAATTACTGCTATGTTTGAAAATATCTATACGCTCGTCCTTTGAAACGAAAGTAAAAAAAGGAGCCTTCTCTTACCGTAACCTTTTAGCTTTCCATATTTAGTAGGTAAAAGCAAAATTCTTATAGATCCGCTTAGTCAGTGAATATATTTTTACTATGCAAGACGTCAAATATAAATACGATCCTTCCAAAGAAGCAAAACAATATCGGTAAGTTGTAATAAGAAATGCAAATATTGTATCCTAACAAAAAAGGAAAAAAAAAAAATAAGGTGTGCATATTCCTGAAAAATGACATTTCGGCGTTTATGTCGGGCACTGACGCGATCGTTAGAGAATACTTCTGTCACGGAGCTCAAAAAGACTGGTACATGTAATGATTCTGTAGTGTACTGTAAAAGTATCAGTATCACGTGACGATTGATATACTACACTGTGCTACAAAGCGCAGCGGGCACCAACTTTAAATTACGATATCGTTTTCTTACATTTTTGTGAACTGATTTTAAAATCGAAATGTTACCCAAAACAGCTTTCAATTTACTTCAGAAAACCAAACCTAATATTGTCTGTTGGTTTTGGAGCTTAGCATATTCCAACAGAGACACATGACGGTTTTGGGAACACAACTTTAAATTACCATATATTGTCCCCATGATACATTTTGACGAATTTGTAGCCCATTGTTCCTCCAAGCAATGTTCATGTTACATGAGAAAAACCTAGGTAAATTTTCTACTGGGTTTTGAGATTAGATAATTGAAACAAAAACACAAAACTGGTCCAGATAAAACAAAGAATTACGATAGTTAATTTTTCTCGTGATCAGAATGTAACAAAATTAAGATTAAATGTTGCGCCCTTCTTCACACTCAATACAGCGTATGTTATGTACCAGGTTTATCTTAGGAACTGTATGACGTACATTTCAAGTAAGCGACTAAATTTCAATTAAAATGGAATGAAATGAAAAATATTACTGTGGCTATAATATATAGATCAGCGTAACCAGTCATCTTGTATGGCAGTGGCACGTGTGCATGTACACAGAGGAAGAAGAAGGGATGCTCAGGGAAATTTAAGGTCCAATATACAATACAGAAACAGGATGATGGAAAATATGGCGCCATGTATGTTTGTATCAGCATTTCAAGAAAGAAGACGTTGGGAGACAGTGGGCAGATGTTTGCCAAGCAGAAGGCCATTTTACCATCAGAGCGGACAAATGGTAGACATCATAGAGGTCGTCCTCGAACAATGTGGAAGGACACAACGCTAGTGACCCTGAGAGAAGCAGAGCGATTAAGATACCCAAGACGGAAGCAGATGGTCAAATATCCGTTTTCTGCGGCGCTTTAATTACATTTATTCATGATTTGTGGACTTAATATGTTGATCATTTCATTGTTTCCTGTTTGCGTATTTGTATATTTTTGTCTTCTGTTATGGACTTGAAAGGGCTATTTACAGCAATAAATGATGACCGGTTATATGTGGCTATAAGTCTGATTTAAATTAGTTGTCACTTGACGTTTGCGGGCCAAAGCTGCAGCGTTGTCACGTCAAATACTGGCTGGCGGCAGCCGCCACAGCGCATCGCTCCACGCGGCGATAGAAAATCGCTCTAAAGCCTCTATCTTCTACGAGAATCGAGTAAAAAATTTCAAATTCACACACGATGTACGTATCTATAAAGTTTCACAGTATGTCAAAAATCTATCCTTGATTTTAATTAGGGCAAGAGCTACGTTAATTTGTTTGAAACTATTAAAATTTTTCTAGTTCTAGTTTCTAGTTCTAGTTCTATTTCGCAAACTTATCACTTCATATCTTAAAAACTATTGGTCTCAAAACAATAATTTTTTTCGTTTCCGGAATATAAATTTCTGAAAACTACATTTTTACGCATCTATGTCAATATTGAACTCGTAACAAGTATGATGTTTAAAATCTCTATTTCCTACAAACTTTACGTAAAAATTTTGAAATTTACATACAGTATCAATCTCAGTGATATTTCTAAGCACAAAAAAATATTTTCTTTATTTTACTTAGCGCCAGTTTCACATGGGCTATTGAAGTATGAGATTTTGGCGTCCGAAAAATTTTCCTTCTTTTCATTGCAGATCACGAAAACTATTTATTACACACATTGAATAACATCTTAGTGTCTACAAAAATAAAATTTAATTAAAATGCAGTGTAACATACCATAGGGAGGTGACGGGAGCTGGCTGAACAGTAATTTTTAGTCTCACAACAAGAATGAGATGTTAAACTAAATAAATCCACAAACACATTGCTGGCAGTACGTACACTATACACTAATCAGACAACGGGAAAATACAGCTTAATCCAGAGTCACTGGAGCTATGTGTCGCTGCTGGTATTGACGGATATTATTAAGTCTTCGACGGATTGTTGTAAGACATTTTTATTTACAATTTACAATTACAATTACAATAACAATTTAGGTCTGTTACCTGGATAACTAAAACAGACCTTTACAATCAATTATTATACATCACAAATTACACCACTGCAACTCATATTAATTTATCAGATTGTTAAATTTACAAAACAAAATACAGTAAAGTAAAGTAAAGTAAAGTAACAAAGTAAATTACACTACTACTACTAGTGGTGCGCTGATTTACACTATCCATCTCATTTACACCACTGGATTTCTAGTCTAGATTGAATTTGGAAGGTAGCGAGGCAGCCAACACCAGAGAACTTATTCCAGTGACTTCTCTCTTATACCTTGCTCACGCAAGGCGGGAAAGTCGTCCAGCTCTTCACTCCTTGCCTCAACTAACCTTCCGGTCATATTCGGTTCCATCCGTGGTGCCAAATCGATGTTAGCCGGCCAGACGCCAGGGATGGTGATGTCAATCCGGTTTTAGGTACGCAGTATATTGCTGCCAATGTATGCCTCATAGAGGCATGCACGGCTTTTCTCTCCTGTTGTTTCGCAGCAGACTATCCTCGATAGATCTGCTGCGCGTGGGTTGATACTTTCTCAGTTAGTATAATTAGGATCTCTACTAACTCATCATTCCTTATTATTTCATAGATGTCCCTGGTGGGTATGGCTTGCCTCTCTACAGAGGCAACTCGTGCGTGTACTGGGCACTCGAAGATTACGTGTTCCGGGCTGCCTATCTCAGCACCACATTCACAAACTGCATCAGGCCGTTTCCCTATTCGGTGCAAGTGCACCGGGTAGGGTCCGTGACCTGTCAAAAAGTGCACTAATCCTTTAGATGGAAGAAATTTTAACTTCATCCTTTCTCTCACTGATGGTAGGAAGGAGTGTACGCGCCTGGCTGTTTCAGATGAATCCCAGTCCCGTTGCCAAATATCGTTAATGGCTTCGTTAATTTCTCTTTTATTTTCACAGACCCTCCCAATTATCCTTTCTACTTGAATGAAGTCGTGTCTTTTCAACCAATAGACCGCCGCCCTTTTCCTGATTATTAAATCAATAGGGTAAAGCCCCATAATCACCGTGAGCCCATCCATAGGTGTGGTCCCAAAAGCCCCAACCGATCTAATTATGATATTCCTTTGCACTCTTTTGACAGCCAACGAGGGCCTGACCAGTCTGAGCCTATGAGCCCAGGAGCCCGCACCGTACCCCATAATCGAGGCGAGTAAACTGTTATGATAAAATTTGGTTACACTTGGAGGCAGATGGAACCTCCTCTGTCCTATTGAAATTATTTTGTTATATAATGCTAAGGTTTTATTTGCAACTCGCTCGATATGAGCATCAAAGTGGAGTCTCTGGTCGAGATAGACACCCAGGTATCTGGCAACTGTTTGCCGGCCAATTCTTTCGCCTGCAAATCTTATGATTGGGTCTCTTTGCAAATTTCCTTTGAAGAGCATGTAATTGGACTTTCCTGGTGCAACTGATAGTTTTACCTTGTTGCACCAGCTCTGAATTATTTCCGTGGCCACTGAGGCTCTGTCCTCCATCTGACGTCTTGAGTTCGATTGAACCAGAACGAGAAGATCGTCAGCATAGGCTACTGCCCCCAGTATCCCTGCCTCTTGCTGCAAGTTGTTCAGCAGCGGCTCCATATTTATATCCCAGAAAACTGGGCCAAGAACGGAGCCCTGAGGGCAACCCTTGGTTACCCTCTTTGAGACGGTTCCACCTGGGGACACCAGCTCTACAAGTCACTCCTCGCAGTAGGCTCTCAGACAACCATATAGTGAGCCAGGACACTCCATTTCCCTTAAGCGGGAAAAGAGCGCCGGCCACCAAAGGTTGTCGAAAGCCCCCGCTATATCAATCATGATCCCGGTAACATATGTACATTCCGATGAGTGGACAAGCCTGGCCACCTGATTTATGGCGTCCTCCGTGGACTTGCCCCTCCGGAAGCCATACTGCCACTCATTCAGACCACATAGGACTCGATGACACGCCAATCTGTCAGAGAGTAATTTCTCAAGAAGCTTCCCCAGTATATCGAGAAGGCAAATTGGTCTGTACGATTTGGGATTTAAAGGGTCTCTGTCCTCTCCTTTGCTCAAGATAACAACATGAGCTCGTTTCCAACACCTAGGATATTCCCTCTGTATTAAACATTGATTATACAGTTCAGTTAAAACTGGAACCAACTTTGGAGCTAAATGTTGTAGCACTTCTACAGGAATCTTATCCGGTCCTGGTGCTTTCCCCCTTTTTAGGGATTGAATTTTCTCATTGATTTCTCTATACGAAAATGGGTATACCTGAATCTCATTAATATACGGCTGTCGAAGTTCCTCTCTTAACTGGGTTTGTTCTTGCGAGTCTTCCTCTATGACATCATCTGGCAACAACACTTCTAGTAACCTTTCAGCTGTGGTTCGCCAATCTGTTGTGGCTTCTTGACCACAACGCAGAGATGACAACACAGTGGGGGCTCTAACTTTCCCTCTTACTATCTTATAGGGTATTCCCCATGGGTCCAAGCACATGTTTTCCCTTACAAATTTTTCCCAGCTTCTGTGCCTAACTTCCTGGATTTTGGCTTTGTACTCTATTTTCTTACGTCTGTAAATTTCTAATAGGTATCTTCTCTGATCTGGGAAAAGACTTCTTTGATAACGTTTCCGCGATCGTCTCACAGATCGACGAAGGTCATCGAGCTCCGTGGACCATGATAAAGAACTCGGTGCTGTCGACCTTCTCGTGTCCGGGACAACTTCCTCAATCACCCTCTGAATTGAAAGATAAAGTTCTTGCGCGTACGCGTGAACATCCAGGGGCTCTCCCAACTCTGGAGGATCAAAACGTTGGAGAAGCAAGTCCCAATTCGTTTTCCCAAAGTTCTTGACTAACTGCCACTGAGCCGGTTCAGAACCAATTTCTCCAATACTGAACTCTATAACATTGTGGTCACTATTGACCACTTTATCTAAAACTTTCCAATCATGGATTTTTGTCATAATACCTCCTGTGGCTAGTGTAACATCGATGTTGGATTCAACACCCGCCCTGTTACAAAACGTGGAGGGGTTACCCCCCTCGTTAAGAACATGCAGGTCCAGCTCCATGATTAGATCTTCAAGTAAAGCTCCTTTCTCATCACGAGTATTGCTAAACCAGATCAGTGACTTTGCATTTGCATCCATCGTTATTATAAGTTGCTTACCCACTAGTGCTCGAAAAATAGTTCTAACTTGTATTAGGTAAATATCTATATCATGTGCATACTGACAATAAACATTGATGATATACCAACTACTATTATGAAGCAAAATTTGAATTACAACAATATGTTCATTACAAAATTGTGTCAGTTTGACTACTCTTATGGCTTTATTAAGAATGACGATGGATGCCATAGGCTGATCACCGTGCATTATGACTTGCGATGTAACAGGCATACTTGGGATCTTGCCCCTACAAACGTATGCTTCCTGTAGACAAAGAATATCTACTTCCTTGTCCTCTGCAACTTTTCTAATTTCATGCGTAGCAAGTTTACTACGCTGCGCATTTAATTGAAATATTTTTAAGGGCATAGCTATGGATGATGTGTATGCACGTAACAGTCAGGAAACGATCGACATTGGTCAGAGACCAAGCGAACATAACCAATCACCATTTGTTTATGAATATTTCCAAGATCAAAAACTTTATCCTCCAGAACTGAGAAGGTAACCCTGGCGCCGTCCGGGTGCCCATAACGCACGAGCTGCCTCAACGCAGCAGTTAGTACATTGGGTTCTTCGAGTCTACTCATTCTGACTGCATCATCATATAATTCATACAACTTGCCAGGTGAAATTTTTACATTATGAGTCCCTGGCTGATTTACATTACAAGACTGATCTAAATCTTGCTTGGTGTCTTCTTCCCCTACATCTAGGACGACGTTTTGACCCGATTCGCCGTCTTCCTTCGCCTTCTTCTTCAACGAAAGTACCTTCTTCTTGGTTTCTTCTTCTTCATCTTCTTCTTTCTTCCTGGTCTGGATACCTACATTTATCCTTACCCTAGGTTCTATATATACTTCATCTATCTCTGCAATTTCCAAGTCCTGCATCGCTTCACATCCTTCATGAAGTGCACTGTCTTTAGAAACTCTTAGGGCCTGTTTATTAACCAAGGCCCTCTGCTTATCACGTTTGATTTTTGCAGGAGACTTAGGTTTACTTATTATGTGAGCGGAACTATCCATAATCAGTTCTTTGTTTTAACCTACTGAGAAACATTTTGTAAGTCGAACATTCAGGACCTGGTTTATCACATTTCTTCTTCCGATATTTACACGGAATACAGCTGGCCTTTTCCTTCTTGTTGGGACAGTCTGTCCTCATATGACCTGTCTCTCCACAATGTGCACACACTGAGTGCTTTTTATCACAGAATCTGCCCAAATGGTTCAAGTCACAACATCTATTGCATCTAGGTACCACGGTGTAATCTCTTACTGTTAGGGAGTTATATCCGACATAGATTCTCCCAATTTTCATTATCTCTTTCCTGAGTTCGGGAGAACTTTCAAAAACATGATGAATTGTCTCTTTGTCTTTTATTCCTCTTTTGAATCTTAATTTAAATTCTTGCAGAAATTTCTCTTTTGTGTATCGATCAACAAAATTTTGTTCATACACTGCTTCGAGTACATCTTCATTATTCATGTAAGATGGAATACCCAACATAATTAACAAGGGCCTTCTCTTCCTTGGGGTCTCACAGTTGTACTTCGAAGACAGTGTCTGATTATTCAAAATCTTGCCCGGGTCTTCTGTGGCTGGGAATTCTATCACCAATGCATTTTTTGCTACACGGACCTTGTTAATTTTCATTTTCTCCTTTTTGGGATCCATCGTTTTCATAAACGTTTGCTTTACTTCTTCAATGTTATTACCTTCTTTTGGTTTTATAAAAATAGTGGAGACCGTTCTCACGACCGACGTCTCCACTATAGCTCGATTAGTTGGACTCGCGGCTACAGTTGCGTAAGTCTTTGCTGGAGCTGATCTTAGTATCTCGTTTTCTCTTCTGAGCTCCTCGACTTGACCTTCCAGCTTGGCAGTGATAACTGCCCAGTTAACCAATTTATCTTTGATTGTACGAATATGTTTAACAGGTATATTACCCTTACCTGAAGCAGCCCGATCCCTCTGGCGCCCCCGTCGTCGACTCCTGTGAGCGTAGTGACGTTTGTGAATTAATATCTAAAAGAGAATCAGAATTTGCCATGGTGTTCCCACGAGCAGCTAGGGATACCGGTCCGCCTGGGCGTTGCCCCGCTCACCCAGGTAAGCCAATTATACAACTGGAGTTCGGCTGGTGCTCCAGAGGTGCAGGTGTAAGACACCTTCATTCTTCCAGGCTTCCTGAATCACTCCTTTCACATGATGCACTACATTTCGCCAGTCTTCTGGTGTCACTGTTTCAACTGCCTCTTTCAACAGGCGTTCCACTTCAGTTAATGTGAATTTTCTATTTCCTACAGCAATATGCTGTTTAATCTGTGCCCAAAACAGCTCTATTGCGTTAAATAGGCAATGGTAGGGAGTCAATCTGAGCACTTTATGCCCGTATTTTTTGGCTACTTCATCCACAATGTAAATGGGATTATTTGGTTAGTGTTGTGATACAAGTTCTAATAATTCCGCCCTTGTCAAATTGCCGTCGAACTGTATCTTACGTTTCAGTAGCCAGCAAACAATTTCGTTTTTCTTCGTTGCCTTTGTGGGTGCCTTGTCCTGGATAACTGAATGGTATGGAGCGTTATCCATAATAATTATAGATGTCTTCGTTAAGTTTTGAAGCACAGAGTCTTCAAACTATTTCACGAAAGTATTGTTGTTCATCTCTTCGTGGTAGTCGGAGGTCTTCTTTGAACTGAATAAAAGCAGACAATTTGGGATGAAACCTTTTGAGTTTCCGGCATGCGCTACAATTATTCTCTTTCCTCTGCCTATCGGGGCTGCCATACTACCGTTGATAGTATCGTCCATCCAACCTTTTTTTAAAGTGTGTCCTGCATTCACCCATGTCTCATCAAGCCAAACGATATTGTCAAAATTAGTCCCTACTAATTCTCTAAGAAAGCGCCATCGCCAAGCTGCAATATCTTGTCGTTCCATTAACAACTTTCTTCCAGAAATAGATTTATAGTGAAAACCTAACATTTTCATGATTCATAACAAGGACGATTTACTGCCTTCAAACAGGTCCACTGCTATGAGAGTAGCATGTACTTTTTTTGAGTGTCGGATACTCCTTCCTCGAATAAAATGCGTATATCTGCCGTCGAATCGCATCTTCGTGAAAAGAGTCGAGTTTTGTTACTCTCTTCTCGAGCCGCCTCTTCTTCCCAGGTGTCTCCAACTTCGATGATTCACCTGCGTCTTCTTTTGCGAATTTCTCCTTGCAGATCCTGATCACTGGTCGCTCGCTGATTTGCAGAGCAGCTGCAGTTCGCTCCACCACTTTATCCAAAGGAGCAAGAGGCCCTCCTGTATCCCTCTCTCTCTCAAAATACTCCTTCAGAGAACACACGTATTCACGCGCCTGACTCCGTATAACTACGCCATGTCCGCCACTTTTCGGAAGTTTCCGAGGTGAGTGCAGCCTCGGTCTTCCTCTCTTTCGACTACTTTCGTCGCACATCGTAAAGCACGCGAAGCTAAATTCACAGAAACCTGTCAGTCGCACGTCTACAGCGGCTCACTGAGGACTGGCTGCCACATGCCTTGGGAAGCGCGCAGCGGAACGGAACTGGCAACACAGTGGGACCCGACCGGGCCGGCCACACATTGGTTTATGGCTGGCGGGAGCCGTGCGGCCCGCTGCCTGTCAAGTGACAACTAGTTTAAATCAGACTATCATTATGGGGGAATGTAATGGAAAATGTAAACTTTATTTTTAATTAATGACAACTATATATATTAATGTACAAATCTAAAATTTTGCATGTGTTAAGTAAAAGAGCTGTATTTTAAGAGAAAAATATAATAAAATACGCAGGAAAAATATTTTGCACGAAAATCTTTATTTTTTAATTTTTTTTTATAAAAAAAAGCCATAACTCAAATTATAATCAGGAAATTAATTTGAAAAATGTATTGTAGTGTCCTGAGAAGGTTTTAAGACCACTGAACTAGAGTTATTAATTTACGGTATAAACTGTACCATTAACAAAGTTTTTAATTCTGCACTTCAAAAATTAATGTTGTTTCTGCATTTAAATCATTTAAAACTCAGAATGTAACTCTGCTTTACCTGTGGCGTTTACAGGTAAAAAATAGAAAAACAGTTACTTTATCAGTTTCCCGGGAAGTTATTGAGATGCGCAACATTACAGAGTTCGACCGAAACATGATTTGTGGCTGAAACGGAAACCGTAACCGAATATTCGGTTCCGCTTCTACTTTCAGCCGAGACCGAAACTTGCGTAATTAAGTTAAAATTTCTGTATATTTACGTTACACCACAGATCACTAGTTTTTCCACATTAAGCCTTCTTGAGTGTGTGTAAGCCTAACCATGAGTTTGTAGAAGATGGCATGGGAATTTAACTGGTTTAGATAAATCGATGGTACTTTTATTATAATAGTTTCAAATTGGATTCTTCTCGTTGTGACGTTTTCTACCTAAAAAATATTAAATTAAGTTAGAGAAGAAGTAAACTGAACTCGATACAGTGGAAGCTCGATATTTCGAGTCTCGGAATTACGAGCTTCCCACAAATCCAAGCCTCATAAAAATTGTGGGCACAACCTGTTTACATCGAAAAAGGCACTCCACCATTATATGAGGCGTGTTTTTTCAAAGTAAATACCGTTTTGAAATTGAAAATAGACGTGCTAAGATATCTCAATAATTTTCTTTTTGCATGAAAGCTTGTACCTTAATCTACTTTTATACATAATTTTTGTCAATATTGAGGCACTTGTCATAACGTTGTACCAGTTTTTGAATACCATCCGCACAGAAGTCTGTCGCCTGACTTGTTAACCACTGCGTCTCAACTGTTTTGACTTCGTCATCGTCTTGAAGAGGCTCATTATGAGACAATCATCAGCACATTGCCCAATCAGTGCCGTTCAATTCAGAACAAAAGACGTGGCAAGTTGAGCAAGGGCATCGTTTTGCTGCAAGACAATGCCCGTCCGCATGTGGCTAATTAGATAACAGAGCTCATCACATCTCTTCGATGGGAAACTCTAGATCATCGTACGTACACCCTGATCTGGCACCCGGTGACTACCATCTGATTCTGCACTTGAAGAAACACTTAGGCAGTCAGCGTCTTCAAGACGAAAAACGTTGAGATGCAGTGGTTAAGAAGTCAGATGGCAGACTTCTATGAGGAGGGTATTAAAAATCTAGTACAACGTTATGAAAAGTGCTTCAATATTGATGGAAATTATGTAGAAAAATAGATTAAGGTACAGGCTTTCATGTAAAAATAAAATTATTGAGATAGCTTAGCAAGTCTTTTTTAAATTTCAAAACGGTACTTACTTAAAGGAAGGCCTCGTGAAATATTTAGTTAAAGGACTTTAAAACCTTCAGACTGCCTCTGAGAATACCTATGTAAACACTTTGTTTAAGAAAAGTTCATTTTTCTTGAGACACGTATTCTTCTCAAGGTCAATTTTCTTCTTTTTCGCCAACAAATTTTGATCTTCGTGGTCCCGGTCCCGTTCACAGTACGAAACAAGAAGAAAGTAATAATTTGTTTGCTTTCACAGGCAGACTTAAAAAAAATCTTGGGAGCGCTAGCTTTCTATTGCCATCTTCACTTCCGTTTCTTCAATCGTTAAACAACTTTACATATCCCCTTCTAGGAATTCCTAAATACATAATGCATATAAGTTACAGTCAGTACATCAGCTTCAATCATTGCTGCAGAAAGTATTTCGATAAAATAAGGTCACAATGCCGACTAACAGTATGATGGTTGTCAGTATAAATTCACACATACTGATCATGATCATTCCTTGTAGAAATATTCCCAATACATTTTTACGTGCTGTGGTACAGCAACCGTGTGATTTCTTGATTGCAATTTTTTTAAATTTATTTTTTGACGTGTTTTGCTCGGTTATGGCATCTACAGATATCTTGTATGATGTCCCTGTACCATATAGTAGGTCGTCAACTCATTAATACAACTTGCGTCGGTATAGATACTAGTACTACCTGGAGCAATCTTTTCTAAATTTATGATAGTCATTTTTTAAAAATCCTCGATTTTCAGCATAATAATATGATAACCCGTTCCATTACGTACAATACTGAATGAAGATGGAAGGAAGCTTGGAGTTTGTCCAGTCGAGGGCGTGGTCATTAGAGACTGAAATACTGAATGATTTAGATTGTAAATAACTTAGTCTAAGTATATCACTGTAATTTAAGATTGCGTTATGTTAACAACAAAATACCCACAATTTCTACGCGAGTGTAAAGACTCCTATTAGTTAAACGGTTCGTCTTCAAATGAGGTAAAACGTTATTGTTGACTGAATCCATCCCGCACATCACCCGACTCCATCAATAATTTCAAGAAACCCAGTTTCGGTAAATCCGAAGATTCGGTTCACTTTTTGGCCGAAACTGTCAGAAACCGAATATTTGGTTGTTCCTTAATACAGACTAATTCAGCAGGACTATGACTAATTTTAGGTGGTGCCATGTAGGAATTTGTTTAATTTAGATTGCATATTGGGGTATAGCTAAATAAATATTTGTATCGTGTGTTGGTACACTGGTTTCAAAGAGGAAATTTATCGAATGTCCGAAGAAAAGTGTTGACTTTCGAGTTGTGAACTTTTCATTTAGATGAGTTAACCACGTCTACACTATCGAGTGAAAGTGACGAACTTATTTAAACGTGATTAGTATGCCGATACGATTTTTCTGTATGGGACATGTAATGGAAACGCTGCTGCTGCTTTAGAAAATGCGGAATACCACTTCCTGACCGCAGAATACCAGATTCAAGACTGTTTACAAGTGTGTTTATTAGCTACATTTCGTGTCACTGGCACAGTGCCAAATGTTGAAATGGCTGTAAGGTTATGGGACCTAACTGCAGTGGTCATCGGTCCCTAAACATAAAAAAACTACACTCACACACTCATGCCCGAGGAAGGGCTCAAACCTCCGACCGTACCAAAGAGCCTTAGTGCGCACGGCTATTCCGCCGCGGTGGTACAGTGCTCAGCAGTATTACTGTACATGAATGCGTAAATGAAGAGAACGTTGGTAACGTGGAAGACATTATTCTGTAGTCGTCAACGAGCACACTTCAATTTCTACGCGTATCGATCCACATAAAGGGTATGGTAGACATTACGTATGCATGAACTCCATTTCTATCATTTACATCTCATTCAGCCCCTTTCGAGCAGCGGATGGAGGTACTCGATTGTAATTTGGTCGTTGGATACTTCAAGCCCGGCCGCGGTGGCCGAGGGGACTGAGGCGCTCCAGTCACGGTCTGCACGGCTACTACGGTCGGGGGTTCGAATCTGCCCTCGGGCATGGATATTTGTGCCGTCCTTAGGATAAGCTAGTTCATAAGTAGTTTGTAAGTTTAGGGACTGATGACCCCATAGTTAAGTCCCATAAGCTATACAAACATTTGAACATTTGGATACTTCAAAAAACTAAGTGACCCGGTTTTAGACTTCATAGATGAAGCCACTGTGATAGGTGACAACATCAAATAACGCCCGTAATTCGAATGAGTGGTCCGAAAAATAGAATTTCAAGAACGGTGGTTGAAAATATTGTTTTTCTGATAGCCTGTTGTTTGGATCTGTTGTATTACCGCATTGTCTTAGAGAAGAGTTCCCAAGAATTTTGAACACGCCACCCCCAACTAAAATTATTTTGGTGACCTCAACCCCGCCCCGAATCATAACGGAACATTGTGTTTAATTTCAAAGCAAATGGATTCCCTTTTCTTCTGTTGATACAACTTTCCAAGTAGACAGAAGAGCTGCTAGCGCTCGTCAAAATTCAAAGACAACCTCAACACACGATGATTTGACTGTTGGAAACTGGTAGCAAATATGGTATGCAAATCAACATCGAGAAATCAAAAGTGATGATTATACGACAACGGGACAAACGTTTGAGGATAACAGCCCAGAATCAAGAACCGGAGAATGTAAAGCAGTTCAAGTACTTGGGAAGCTTCCTACCGAAGGATGTCCAATGCACAAACGAAATTCGAGCAATAATTGCCATGGCCAAAGCTGCTTTCTACAAGAAGAGGGCTCTGCTGACGAGAAAGATTAGCTTGCATTAAAGAAGAAGTTGTTGAAGTGCCCATTTGGAGCAGTTTACTGTAAATACTTCGAAATTTCTGAAATGTGGTGCTGGAGGAGAATAGAGAAGATCAAGTGGACAGATCGGGTGACATATGACGATTTACTGAGAGGAGTAGGAGAAAAGAATACTATATCAAATTCTTCAGAGAAAGGCCGGCTGGATCGGACACATATTTCGACAAGAGCGGCTCATACATGATGTCATCGAAGGGGAGATCAACGAAACTGCACGACGAGGAAGGAGAAGAATTCAAAGAAGACCTTAAAGATGGAAGGAGCTACAACAGACTAAAGGAAGAAGCAGAAGACACGGAACATAGCTGGCATCATAAAGACTCCGTACGAAGACATGGTCCTGTCGCTAGGCAGAAAATTACGTAATATTAATTGGACATTTATAGGATAATTGTTAGTCCTTTTTCCTGAATGGAACACATCCTATTATTACATGAATTCCGACAGAAATATGTATCTTGCATAACGAGGTCTGGCATTGCAGGTGATGCTAAGAAGCGTAATATGGTCATTGAACAAGTTCCCACTGTATAGTCAGTATATAAACATTCTTATTTCTCAAAATCACTTATTGTATATTATAAATTAGCTGTCGTCTGGTACCTGAAAATAGTTTTCTGGCCATTCCATTATTCAATGTAAACACAGTGCATTTATTGTAAACATCTTTCTTCTATTCAACTAAGATTGATCATTAACAAGCAATCACACATTTTAATATAAAATACATTTAACTTCTCTTAGGCCTATGTTTTTGTATTACGGAACCCATAGTATTCAGGCATGCTCCTTGCTTGTTGTTTCATTGTACAACTACTTCTATCTGTGAGGACGACACCCGAAACAAGACTTTGCGCCCCCTCCTCCCCCCCCCCCCCCCATCATTGGGGGTCGCATCCAAAAAGTTGAAAAATACTGCCTTAGAGAATCTCATTGTTTACTTTCTGGTGGCGTTGCTCCATATGTTTGCAAGATTTGCTTACATTTATTACGGGTTTTCTAAATTGATATTTTCTTACGGTCAGCCGTTGGCAGCCCAAAGCATAATACGGTGGGCACAGGGGTACATGCAGGCACGAGCTGGGGCCATTGCGATGGTGACAGATGGTCGGCTACAGCGGTCTGGAGCGCCGCGTCAGAGATTCGAATCCTTCTTCGGACATTGACGTTTGTGTTGCCTTTAGTATAAGTTAGTTCATAAGTAGTTTGTAAGTTTAGGGACTGATGACCCGGCAGTTAAGTCCCATAAGCTTTACAAACCTTTGAACATATTTTTAGATAGTCGGCTGCTCCATGGGAAAACAAATAGCTACCCCTCTCCACGCAGCGTACGCAGAGCAGGATTTCACTTTACTTCCGTATGGCAGGAACCACCACAGTATGTTAGCAAATTTTAACTATTTACGAATCTATTTAATAACTCCAGCATTACTGTAGATCATTGTAATTGTTGCAGACATTATACACGATTTTACAATTATTCAAAAAGCAACATTAAGTAAAATTTGTATTGAATACCAATGACAGTCTTATTTGACACTGAGATTCAGCCAATGGTACCGTAGCTTATTAAATTCAGGCGACGATAAGTTATGGTGAGTCGCTGGTGGGAATCGGTGAAGGTACCATGCAATTCGCTCATGTTGCTCGCGAGTGTGTAAAGAAGTGGTAATAAGTGGAAGAATTGCTTTGCGATGATGAATAGTGAGCCACATAATCTGTAGTTAATTGTCTGTTTTTCGGTGGAAATATTCCGCTGATTTCGGTAAATTGTGCAAACATTAGTTACTGATTATTGTCCAAGAATTTCCGACTGATTTGATACGTAAAAAGGTGCTCAATAAGAGTTACTATTTGAAAACGCGATATATTTCATATGCATCGGGCTCCATATTCAACTGCCACGCTGATAAAAATGAAGAATATTATAAATACTATTCCTATTCCGTGTAGGTACAACTATTTCTTCATTGTGCCAAGTTCTAGCAACACCACTGTGGGTTGCACATTGTTTGAGCCCGTGGCCTGAGGAGAACTGTTTCCAGTGGGTCATATTAAATTGACAGCAGGTAAGCCACCCTTGAACTGTGTTGATGATAGAGTGAGTGGTAGAGGGCACACGCCACAGTGAGCTGGAAACAATTAGTGACAATGAGGTTTGTTTGGTGTGTTGTAGTAATATAGAGTAACGTGGAAAACATTTGTCTGCTATACATTGCAGGTATAGGTGAATTCCTATATAAAATTTATATCATGATTAGCAGGCGATGACATGGGAATCAATAATTAATTAATTAAATATGATGCTACCTCACTTCAAAGACAGCCGCGCGTTTGTAATATTCCCTTGAAAATGAACTTTCGTAATTATTGCAACAGATCCCTTTGGCTACAAGAATTCTAATGTTATTCCAGCGTGATGTCGCTCGAGCACATTTCAGGTGGTGGCAATTTTGACAAATAAACTGAACATTCTCGTTTGCCTTTATCTGTGTTGCATACTATAGTCCGCATCACATAGGAAGGCGGCCAGTTTTCAGCCGTCCTGCGCATCCCCCTCCATTACCGGAAATGACAGCCAATAACATTCATTCTGTAGGCGCGTGGCTGGCCACGTGTTACGTAATGTTCCTCCTGCAGGCTCAACTGTTGGTGGTCGGCCTTGGCTCCCCCCCTCCACGCTTCCCCTACCTCTCCGCCTCTATGCGCGGAAGCTCCTCCTTACATGACGCCAACTATAACCGCTCCATCTCTGTACTGAGCAGAATTGTACACATGTTGTTTGGCATTTTTATTGCAGTTCGTTTATACTTCCACCTCCAAAAGTTATGTTCTCCCTTTCCCTTTGTTGCTGCGCCACATCAAGCTTAACGTGTCTAAAGTCTAAAGTCTAGTTGACAGTTCACGCGTTGGAGCTGCCTTACTTCAAACAGACCGCTCAACATCACGCCAAAACGGTTCCCCATTGCCATACATCCACAACAACTGGAAATTTGAATTCCATTGCCTTATCTGGATCCCTTTCTTGATTTTTTATGTAACCCAGTCATAGGTCTGCCCTTTTTATTTCGCATTCCATCTTTTAATGATATACAAACAAAAAACAAGGACAACGGTGTTAACGAAATATGTACTCATGCATAGCACTAAGCACACGCTACTCGATCCTTTCGTACAAGCTGTTATTTATTGTCACATATACAAGTATTGTATCACAGACCTTAGCTCGCATTAGATGAGCTTCGTATGATTTAAGCGAAACTAGTTCTCTGAAGTACACAGTTAAGGGTATGTATTGTGTGTGTTGTGGTTTTCTAGCGGAAAGAATCGTGGTTAAATAGACTAGTGGTGGTAGGCGTCGTGGCTCAGCGCACTCAGTCAGAGGGTTCAACGCCCTCTGTAATCAAAAAGCCCCAAGCAACAACCAAGAACAAATATGAACAAAAGACCGCTGAACATCGATTTACCTGATGAGAATTAAAAAATTGTAAATTCATGTCAAGGTTTAATTCATAATTCAAAATTAATTTTATACACTCAACTGAATTGTTTAAGTTACAATACCTTGTTTCGATCTTTTTCAAAAGAATTGACTTTGTTATTGACTCATATTTTTTATCCTATCAGTCTTTCTTTCTGCTTGTATCATTGACAGCCTGTAATAAAGTGCCAGGCAGGACTGCTGATTGGTTAAAAAATGCTCAAATGTTTGTTAAGCTTAAGGGACTTAACTGCGGGGTCATCAGTCCCTAAACTTACAAACTATTTATGAATTACCTTATACTAAAGACGATATAAACATCGATGCCCGAGGGGGGGAATCGAACCCGCGACCGGTGTGGCCGTGCAGACTGTGAATGGCGCGCCGCAGATCGCTCGGCTACCGCGGCAGGCGCTGATTGGTTAGTAACCGCTACCCACTGACGAGATATTTTCATGTAGACTAACCAATAGTAGCGAGAAACTACAGTTTACTTTCAGCGATGTATATGAATTTTTTTCTATGAGTTTGCTCTAGGAGATAAGCTTCTAGGGACTGAGGACCCCGTAGTTAAGTCCCATAGACTCTACAAACATTTGAACATTTGAGATAAGCTTTATTCGTCGTGAACGAGGAAATCATGATCTTTAGTTCTGCCGGAGATGGTTGAAATTGTTTTGCTGGATTCATAGTGCATCATCGTGCACACTCCGCCACGCGCCTTACGGTGGACTGCGACGTATATATGTAGATGCATACAAAATTTCGCTTGTTGGACTTCGATAAAATTTATAGTTCGGACTTCGATAAAATTTATAGTTCGCTCCTATCTTGAAGATTTTTTTTAAACCCTTGACATTCAAACCAAGAGAAATTTTACTGCCTACAAATTTTTTATGTTTTGCAAAGCAAAGGGTAGGTTTCAAACAACCTTTCCTTGTTTCATTGATTACCACTAAATTTTGTATTACTTTTCCTCGATTGGGGGGAGGAGATGAATCAAGGAGTCAAGAGAAAGGAGGTGGAGTGGACGAAATGGTCTAAGGAAGGAGAAGATGAACAGAGAAATGGAAAGCAAGAGATGAATAGAGATGAGGGGACGGAATATGGACTTCTAGAGCATAGGATAAATATATACCTGGGAAACGCCGAGTTTACAAGTAGTATTAACAGCTTTTTTGAAGTGTTACGCCGTGTTTGCACGTCGCTTAAAGCCGAGCAGTAGCCGGCTCCATATGTGGCAACACTGTAGTGTCACATTACCAACGTAAACTAGCGAGTCACGTGTCAGCAGTGTTGTCAAGTGGCAGGGAGAGAAAATATCCAGAATCTCACAAAAATGTACCTACGTTTTCCCTACTTTCTCCCTACCACCTCATTAACGCCCCTATATCAGGGTTGTAGCCAGTATTTGGGTCTGGGAGGGGCTGAATCCTGGAATCCAGCTAGCAGAGGTTAACCAATTCATTAATGTGACGTGTTACAATTTTGAAAACTGTAAAATAAATATTTGGCATCATGCTTCACTTGTTAGATATGTTTTTCCAGTGACTGATCGTTACTGATTGATGGAGTTAAGTGTAGATTATGCCGCGAATTCCAAGTACTCTGGTACTAGAGGTTTACTGATTTATTGACCGCAGAAGGATACATCGAGACACTATCAACCGTAGAGTAGGAACAGCAGTAATTATTTAGTTCACAGTCAGCACAAAAAAGGAAGTCCGTCACTCTACATGATTCGATTTTCAAAGAATAATGCTATGTTGACAACGAACGAGCCTTTGTTCATTATAACGCTGGCTGTCGCAAATATTTTAGCTTTTTCTTGTCAGCAGCTTTTCATTTACAAGTACTAACTAATATATCGTCCTGACGTAAATAAATAACAGTCTAGTCAAGGTAATAAAACATCTTTCATTCATGGATACAATGAATTTGTCTTGCGCTGATATTTTCTAATACTATTCCCACTGTTTCCACTCATATACATGGAAATAATCGTATTTCGCATCAATTTTAATGTGTCTGAAA
Organism: Locusta migratoria; assembly: GCA_026315105.1. Lineage (NCBI taxonomy): Eukaryota > Metazoa > Arthropoda > Insecta > Orthoptera > Acrididae > Locusta > Locusta migratoria. The sequence continues at coordinate 205,667,658 of CM048744.1, read as the reverse complement.
CTAAGTTTTCAAATTAATATTGTTTACTCTGAACAGAAAATAACTGGATTGTCCCGTCTAAAATATCATTGGCTACTTCAAACAATGCCACAGTTGGTCGCCTTCATTCCCCCGCGCTGACAACTGTTCTGTTGCCAACATTACCCGCTAGACATGTGTCAGCGATTGTAAAATTTTACTGAAGTACCTACGCGTTGGGGACTTTTGGAAGAAAATTCCCTACATGATTTTAATGCTTAAAAGTACCTACGTGTAGGGAAAATTCCCTACGTCTGGCAACAATACGTGTGGGCTACATTTGTAGCTCAGGGCGTGAAACGGTCAATTATTTTCAACAACTGACGCACAACAATGCCATTGCTTCGTGCATTCCTCAGGTATGTATGACACTTCCCGCTAGTTATTGATTTGACTCCCGCGGCGCAAAAGTGTCTAAATGAATTAGAGTCAAAGCCCGCGCTACCGCTCGTGGAAGTAAAATTTCAGAGTGCACAAATTGTGGATCTGAGGAAAATATTTAAAATGACCACAATAAATTCTTTAAAATTAGTATGGATGTTTCGTGATTTATATTATTGTCGTTTTTACACGTTTTTGTCGTTACAGTAAATTGGTAATCAGTGCATAATGAACTTTAGATGGCGGATTATTCATCTAATATCGATTAACAGATTTAGAGATGTCTGCTGGAGGATGACGAAGATGGGGAGTTTTGTTGTTATCTACTCTTCAAACTGACGACAAAATCGACGCTGTTAGTCGTGAGGCAAGGACACCAGAAATCATCACATTTTATAACAAAACAAAGTGTGACGTCAATATTTTTGATAAAATGTGTAAACAATACGACGTTTCTCGAAATAGTCGTCGATGGCTTCTCTCGCTGTGTTACAATTTGCTCTATATGGCGGGCATATATAGACTCGTTATTTATCAGCCGCCGCCATTACCTGCAAGGAGCTGGTTATGCCCCAGCAAGATGTTCTATTGAGCGTCGAATATCGCAACAGAATACTCCCCGAGGCATCAAACTGAAAGGCAGAGCAAACGATGCACCCTGTTATGCTCTTCGTGGAAGACTAAAGATGTTCAAATGTTTGTAAATCTATCGGACCAAACTGCGTGGTCATCAGTCCGTAGCTTACAAACTACTTAAATCTAGGCAAACTAACCCAAGGACAACACACACACCCATGCCCCAGGGAGGACTCGAAACTCCACGGCGAGCAACCGCGCGCTCCGCAGCGAGACGCTTTAGACCGCTCGGCGACTCCGCCGCGGCTGTGGAAGACTTGGTCGTTGTTCTTTTTGTAGCAGAGCCCGCGACTGCATCACGTCGAAACAGTACAGGAAATGTAGAAGACGGATTTGAGGCGACCATCAGGCAGTTTTCAGCACTGAATGCATGCCAATGGAGTAAAGATGTCTGTCAAACATAGTCCACTGGTTTAGTTAGATGATAATTTAATATGGGACTAATAATTATTACTTACTAGCTGCCACAGCAGACGTTGTTCTGCCCTATTTTTCTCTAAAACTACATTGATGTTTTATGTTAATTGGTCTTCCCCGACAGACTCTGTTATGTCAAAACTTATTAGCCATTCGCAGTAATAAAACATATTTCAGAGTGATCACTATTTATAGATTTGTGTGTCCATGATAAACAACAATTACTTACAAATATAAGTTTTCTATTTTTTACATTGCAAGACTTTAGCAGTAGTAGTAATGTGGTGTATTCATTCGAATGTCTTATGGTACACGATATTTTTTTGTTTGATTGTCTGGCACGTAAATAAATAAAGCTGTCGGTTTTCCGACGCGAGAGCAGGCATTATTCAACTGTGCTAGAGAGAAGCATAGGTTTTCCAGATTGACGCCCAAAACACTCAACTACTGAGTCTGTGATTTATTTATGGCCATAGCGAAAGCAATCCGCACTGGTAATTGTAGTCGTTTAAATTCAAACGGTATGTCGTTGGTACCACTGGGATGCGGGAAATCAACACATATTCTCCCTCATATTTTCCCTTTAGATTGGTTGTTTAGATCACATTGTTCAGTAATTTTTTTTCACTTTTAGCCGTATGCCGTTACAAAGTCACGGTTGGTTAATATTTCGTAACATAATGACCACAGATCCTACTTTTAATGGAAGATTATGGGGAGGTAATCCTGGTGGACAATTGACGACATAACCTTGGTCAGTTGCGCAATCAACTGATTTCTAATGTCCTTAATACACGGGCAATTTCAATTCGGATTTTGAAATTTATTTCGTTTACATCCGTGTTTTTGGCAGCTAATATAGCTCGTTCACTCAACCAACAATGATCTCCGTAATTTTGAGCGATGTTTTGGTACGTCTTTTGTATCAGCTCAGTTTTTGATTCTGTAAGCTGACAAAAATTTACAGGAAGTGTAATGTAGCCTGTCAAAACATCTACAGGGATTTTACCATTACCAATGTGAATGAGTTGTTTTGAAAATATTTCTCCAGATTGATCATTCTGCAACTTGACTCGCATGTCGTTGTTCAAATTTAGTATCTTAATTTTTTCCACAAAATGGAGGGCTTTTTTGTAACACAATATTAACACGAAACTTTCAACACTCTCACGCAATTAGAAGACATTAGAAGACTGACGCCAACAAGCTAATCTCTTCGACCCAAATTGCTACGCTGACGTGTTACAGCCGGCATGGGTCTAAAAGTAAAAGTATTTTTTTTTAATTATTTTCCTTGTAATATTTACATTGTTTCTTTCCATAATAACCTTCCTTGTGGTTTAAAAAAATTAGCTTAATTGGTCGAGCCGCTCTCGAGTCTTACTCTTAGCAACACATTTGGCGACTCATTTTTATTTATATAGATGGAGTTTGAAACATGTGAAGATAATCAAAGCCCTGGCTTGGACATTTATTTTTAAAGACAATTTTGTTTCATTGTTTGGAATAGTTAAAATGTTAGATTTTTCTCATTGTCTATCTATATAAAAGCGAAAGAACATTTATTCACACACTCACTCACTCACTCACTCACTGACTAAACACGAAACCTCGAAAACTGCTTCACCTATGAAGCTAACATTTGGCAGAAATGTAGTTCAACGGTAGACGACGTCAGCTAAGAACGGATTTTGCCATAGGGCCGATTGTGCAGGAGATATGACGTCATAAACAATGAAAACTTTCTCGTATTGCGGCATGTGATAGTGTGACTTTATCAGTCCACTATTAGAGAAGGAGAGGACTTAGCGACTTGCAACAAACTTCAAACATAATTTCAAACATTTAGGAAACTTTTTTTCGCTGACAACCCCAGAAAAATGGTGAAAGGAAACAAGTTTGTCGCTTACTACTTTTTCGGCGTTCATGCAGTAAAATTACGGCATTTGGAATGACTTTACAATTTTTTACTCGTGAACTATTAATTGTTACAGATAGTATACACAGTATACACCCATACCACGAACTTACGTTCGAAATTTTATCATAGTACGACACACAGTTCATGAGATATGGAATCATAAACAATTAGGTTAGTGGAAAACCGCCTCATCAAGCATGACGTTTTGATTGATTACGTCTTTCCAACTGACTCTATTCATGACGTATTTTGCAGACGTTTTACATATGCACAACTGGATGTACCTTCGAAATAATAACGTATTACGACATATAGTTCAGATGCTATGACGTCAAAAACATTGATGACTAAACACGAAATCTCTAAAATTACGGCACCTTTGAAACTGAAACTTTGCCGGTAGTTTCAAGGTAGAAGATGTTAGCTAAGAAAGTAGTTTGCGATAGGACTGAATGTAGGTGCATCGCGGAGGATACTTTTCCTAAAGACTGACGAAATCTACAGTTTCATTTCGATATTCACTAAACTTTGCACGCTTGACCTTCAAAAGAAAGGTCATGGTATATCTAAAGTTTAATACGGTACATAGGAGAGTGTATCTTGTAACATAAAAATGGAAACCTAAGTACGTTGGTTGCGCCATAACTTGAGAACGACTCGACCGATTTCGCAAATTACGTTATTCTCAGAACACGGGTTATAAAACTGGAAAATTTGAAAACAACAAAGTACGTTTTTCAATGTCATCCTGTTTTTCTATTGCATACAAATCTATAGTTTTGTTCCGATATTTACGAAAATTTGCACACTTCACCATAAAAAGAAGAGGAATGTCGCTGTCTGTATAAAATTTCGTTCGGTGCTCGGTGTAGGGACTTAATATACCGACTTTGACAAATACGTAGGTTTGCTCCGATCTTGATGAATTTTTGCACACAATACACTTAAACCAAGAGGAAGGTCACCGGGTACATACATGTTCGTATGGTACATGATAGAGGGTGCTTTGCAAAACACATTGCCGAGAGAGAGAAAGGTGGCAACGAACAGAAAGATGGGAAAGAAAGAGATGAATGAAGATAGAGGAGGGAAGAAGATGTGGACTACGAGAGTCTAGATTTATATAAAACTAGCTGAAAACCCGGCGTTGCCCGGATATTTATTTATTTATGACATTTTTCAGGTATATATTGATTTGTATAAGGGCTGTATGTCTGTAGTAAAATCTCTTGGTAATACAGTTAGTAGTAAGAAAGTAATAGATTAAACACTTGGTGCGGGAAGGAGCGATTTTCCATGAACGTTACTGTTTATGTGCTCATATCTCATGATCTACGTGTCGTACTGTGATACAATTTAGAGGGTACATTCAACTATATGTGTGTATACTGTTCGTAAAATTTCCTGCGTCTACAATTTGTATTGTACAAATTCTAAATTGTAACGTCATACCGAATGCCGTAGTTTTACTCGATAAACAGCGGAAAAGTAGTAAGCGAGAAACTTTTTTCCTTTCATCATTTTACTATGGTTGCCAGCCAGAAAAAGTGTAATAAAGCTTTGAAATTATGTTTAAAGTTTGTTGCAAGTCGCTAAGTACTGTCATTCTCATACAGTGTATTTCGAAAGTCAGGCCGCATTATATGGCATTTTTTGCGATTTCTATTGGTTATGACGTAATATCTTTTGAACCATGTGCCGTATGTGATTCTTAACCATGCAGCAATTGTTACCTCACGATAAGGAATAAGTGCACCAAATTTGGTTGAAATCGGTCCAATGTTTTAGGAGAAAATGAGCAGCATTGTCGCAGAATGCAGCAGTTTTTCTCGCATCCCATTGTTTATGACGTCATATCTCTTGAACTATATATCGTATGTGATTCTTACACTTACGGCGACCGTCCTCATGGATTGAAGCTTACGTGTACAAAATTTCATCAAGAGTGGAACAAAACTGTAGATTTGTATGCAACACGTACAAACATACGGACACTCTGCTTTATATATTAGATTGTGATAAAAATAAAGATGTTTAGACATTATATAAAGTGTTTTAGTTACGTTGATTTACGGTCTAGGAGGCGGTCCAATTATGATATTGTAGAAAGATATAAGAAAGCCAAGATCGCTGATCATCAATTTTTATTTAAGACGACCGGTTTCGCTGAATTATGTCAACATCATCTGGTTTAATAAAATCTTGTAATGTCAATCAGTTGCTATATAGCATTATATACAGTGCATAGGTGCACTATGTCATTATAATAATTATGTTTTATTATAATGACATAGTGCACCTATGCACTGTAAATGATGCTATATAGCAACTGATTGACATTACAATATTATTGCCTTGCAAAATGATTTTATTGGACCAGATGATGCTGACATAGTTCAGCGAAAACTGTCGTCTTAAATAAAAATTGATGATCAGCGATCTTGGCTTTTTTATATCTTTCTATAATATGTTTTAGCTACATTACATGCAAATTTGCAAAGAAGGCAAGTAACCTGTATCCCGGCAAAGAAAGTTTCTGAACTATCGTATAATTAAAAAGTGCTCTGAAACACCAATAATCTGAGAGTCAACATCCATAAGCAGTTAATTACCTTTATGTCTGATAACTTGGATATTTTGATGAAAACTGCCTCATTACTTTGTCAAAAGACGTTGCTTTGTAACAGGGACTCCCTATAAGCAAGAATACCTATCATCTGTCTTAAGTCTAAAGTAGGTGGAGCCCTAACACCTGCTACTACAGGAATTTTACCATGAGTGACTCCCTCCCCCATCCCTCCCCCGTAGTATACTGTGCTGCCGCGTTGGAGTAGCCGAGCGGTCTAAAGCGTCTCCCTGCGGAGTGCGCGGTTGCTCGCCGTGGAGCATTGTGTTTTATGCCAGTATACAGGTAGGCTGGCAGCAGCACTATAGGCCGCTCTTCAGCCGAGAGTAATAAAAGACATATATGAGTGAGAATTAAAATACAAAATAGGAGATAAAACAACGGAGATACAGTAACATAGACAAGGCGACAGTTTGGAGTACATTGCAATAGATAGATGATTAAAACCACATTTAGTTAGTTAAAAATGATGAGCCACGGTGGCCTAAAAAAACAATGTAGGACGACAATAACACAGGACGGCGAGTACACGGAGACACTATTTAAAAACACACGGTGCGACACTTGTCTGATTGCGGTGGACGCAGTTAAAAAACATACACTTCACTGGAGCACAGCAGACAACACTGGACGTAGCACTGTTAAAACTGTCGGTCCAGGACCCCAAGAAAGGGGGGGGGGGGGGGAGGGAAGTGCAGGGGAGAGGAAAAACGGCGGGGAAGGGGAGGAGCCCTAGGGACTCGAGGGCAGGGAGGGGGTAGCCAAGCGGGGGAGTGGAATGGGAGGGGGGAGGGGGCCCTTTATCTACGGGGGAGGGGGGATCAGAGCTGGTAGGACGGGTGTATGTCGGAACGGAGGACGTCATCAGGGAGGAGGAGGCGGCGGAAATTACCTTGGGAGAGGACATGGAGGGTGTGGAGATGAAGGGAAGGGGGTATAACGAGGTAGAGGCGTGGCAGAGGCCCAGGGTTGGTAAGGATGGGGTGGACCAGGGGGTAGCGGGAGTCTATTTTACGGGTGGTATAGAGGATACGGATATGATGGAGGTATTCAAGGAGGTGGGGAAACGGGATCAGGTCATACAGGATCCGCTTGGGGGAAGGGAGCCGGATGCGGTAGGCGAGGCGGAGGGCGTTGCGCTCGAGGACTTGAAGGGCTTTATAGTAGGATGTGGGAGCGGAGATCCAGGTGGGATGGAAGCTGCAAAGGACGTTTGGTCCGATAGATCTACATATCCAGAATGAAACTTTCACTCTGCAGCGGAGTGTGCGCTGATATGAAACTTCCTGGCAGATTAAAATTGTGTGCCGGAACCGGGACTCGAACCTTGGACCTTTGCCTTTCGCGGGCAAGCGCACTACCGCGCTTGGCCGTGAAAGGCAAAGGTCCCAGGTTCGAGTCTCGGTTCCGGCACACAATTTTAATCTGTCAGGAAGTTTCAGATCTACAAATATTTGAACATTTGACTCGGTATGTAGCCCGTGCGGGCACTGATGAAAGGTGGATTTTGTGCACTCCAGTGTTAGTCGCACTATAGTGTTTACAGTGCCTGTATATCCCCCACCGTACCAGCCGCTACTCCAGAGAGTCGCAGGTGTAGACGTTGGCATGCCATAAGCGGCCGGCGACGGCACTTGCGCGGCCGTTCAGCTGGAGCATTGCGATGCGGCGGCGCATGCAGACGGTGCTGAGTGCGTTACGGCGACGTGTGAGGGCGCGCCGCGTGACTCGATAGCCGATTAAGGCCCGCTGGGTGCCTCGCCTCTTTCCGCCGTCCATCTGTATTCGGAGCGCGCAGCAGTAGTTGCCGGCGCCGCCGCCATCCATCATGCGGCGCTGCCGGCGCTTAACGGGACGCCCTCCGCAATTAGTGTCTGTCGAACGGCGAGCGGAACATGGCCGCTCCGTCACGTCACCGCAGATGGGCCTGCGGACGTCCACGCCGAAGCGCGTCCAGCCGTTCCACTGGGGCTGGTTACGGCTGTACTGCTCGCTATTAACTGTGACGCGCCAGTAGCGTCTGCCTCCTCGTAATGGTTCAATTTGCCGCTTCTTATCAGGCGCTAGAGGCGATTAACGCATTAATCTATTCAAAAATTATGTCCTGATTGCAGAGTATTTCTTTCACTTCTTAGTGCGACCGGTTTCTTTCCTCAGATGGATACCAGGTATTCAAAAATAATAACAACTAATTTATCAAACATTGTTGTCGTTACCTCATAGTTTTCAAACATGATTAACTCAATAACCATGTTGACTTACAAGGGTCGACTTCGATCTGGAACGATAACGTGTACAAAACAATGTTCAGATTATCATTAAAAATATTCGCGGGAAGATTCATTTCTGTACTGCAGACATTTTAACCAAAATGGTCTTTACACCCTTCCAGTAGTATAGTGTGTACCTTTTTCTAACAATGTAAATTACTTCTTTCAGTTCAAGACACTTTCTCCAACAGTGGATTGTCACTTAAATATTGAAAAGCATGTAGACACAATCAATTATTCTATTTATACTATGGTTATTACAAATCTGACAACCAGTGTGCTGACTTACAGGTACCGTACCGTAATCCTGACGTATGTAGGACCAATCCAAATGAATGTAGAACACAGTACGAGTACATACTGTATTCTAAATACAAGTTATCATGTAGTAAATGTTTACCCATCAAGAGCTGTCAGTGCGCTAATCAGTATGGCTGGCTACAGTTGTCTGTTTGCGAAGCCTACCACTAGATGGCATCGCAATCTATGTGCCAAGATGACAGCTGAAGGCTAAAAGACGTGACAAATTATTACAACCAGAGGGCGACATTAGTCGAAATCTTGTAAACACAAATTAAGGCCTGGATTCTGTTACAATTTCTGAGATATTATTGGTATCTAACAGGAAGAAAATGTTTACCCATCGAGAGCTGTCAATGCGCTAATCAGTATGGCTGGCTACAGTTGTCTGTTTGCGAAGCCTACCACTAGATGGCATCGCAATCTATGTGCCAAGATGACAGCTGAAGGATAAAAGACGTGACAAATTATTACAACCAGAGGGCGACATTAGTCGAAATCTTGTAAACACAAATTAAGGCCTGGATTCTGTTACAATTTCTGAGATATTATTGGTATCTAACAGGAAGAAAAAGGAAATATATATGCACTTGTCAAGCACTAAAGAACATCTTAAAGTAGATCTTTTCTAGTGTAATCAATCCATTATGTAAACGTTACAACACAGGAGGATAACCATTACAATTGAAATCAAGGGACTGCACATCATTTACAATCCAAAAGAAAAAAAAATATTACTCTTACTTATGTATAAATTACGAACTAACAAAACGCCAAATGATCAGTAGCTCAAGAAATATGACGTCCGCTAGCCAATTACAATATATCCTTAGATAACCGATTATTAACTATCTTGTAATTAATTGACAATAAATTGATGAGACAATAACTGCATACAAAGGATACGCTCTATAAAAATTTTATTACATACCCACCAGAAAAAGTTCATAAAGTTAGTGTAAGGCTCAAGGCCTTTAATGACACTCTAGGTAAAAAACAACTGATTGAATAGCATACAATACATTACTAACGAATGACTATAGAGTAATATATGTAGACATCAAACGATCTATGCATCGTATAATCTGTAACAAAACGCATTAGTGCTATACATTACTCTAACATACAATAATATGTCTCAGTTAATACAAGTGATTGAAGATCATATAAAAGAAATAAGATACAGGATTAATACAGAATAAAGCTATGAAACAAAGTCACATAAGTTTAATAATTAAAAGGGGTATAAACAGCAGACAAGCTGCACATCATACAATAAATGGAAACTACATACAATATGATTACAGTAACCTATCTGAACCTATATAAGAAAGCTACAAGGGCAAGTCTAAATGTGATACATATCTACAATATTGGGGCTGAGTCAGCATAAGCGGTTCAATGTAATAGTAATAAGGTTCAGTAAAAAAAGAAAATATGAAACAAAGTCAGACATGATTCTAATTGAAATAAATGTAAGTAACAGACAAGCAGTGTGTTACATGACCAGTTACATATGTGATACAATACTCAAGACCTACAATGCTGCAGCTGATTCAGCTTTATTGATGGATCAACAAACAATATGCTTATGACAATGAAAGTACTGTAATACATATAGTAGATGCGGGTAAATAAAGGCTACAACAGGATACATAAAGGCTCGTTTTATAAACATATTCCTCTTAAGTTACCGAATTTCTAGTTTGTACAATTTTTGATTAAATCATTAATACAGGTCAGACAGGACTACATATTCTCATCAAAAATATTAATGAAAATTTAAATTCAATCTGTTCATTTAATATTTTGTCAGGCTTCTTTTTATGAAAGATATATATATTAATGTTTTTTAACAGGTCCAATCTACGGCCCTTATCTATCGTCTGTAAAACATCGATATTCTGTCTAATGTCATCTATTGAGTGTTTACTGTTTTTAAATGCAATCCAAAAGCAATACTATTTTGCTGGTTATGTGTTCCCTAAAAATAGTTTTAAAAATTCTGCCATCTGACCTATATAAATGGAATCAGAGTCAGAACGTTTCAAGATATATATTATTGAACTAGAAAACTTGTCTGAATTACAATTAATATTGTGTTTTAATCTTTGTTTTAGTAAATTATCTATCTTGAGGGCTGCTTTTACATTATGCTTCCGAAATTGCCTGTCATTTTTTGTGATATTTTACCTCTATTCATCATTTAAATATAAAAGTTGTTTTCCCCCTTATTCTGAGATTCACTGTCTTATTTTCCTATATTCAAATATACCTTTATTTTTGTTATTTATTTTATCTACAAAACTTTTTTCATAACCATTGGCAGTGGCAATCAGTTTTATAACTTGTAATTCTTTTTCAATATCTGCTTCTTGCATTGGTGTTCTTAATAACCTATACATAATGGAATTAAAGCAAATTTTTTATATGTACTTGAGTGTCAAGAAGATTCATTAATAACAACACCACTTAATGTGTGGGAACGTCCTACTTTTTTAATGGTTAAGTCTAAGAAATTTTAATGTTTTGTCTTTCTCAAGTTCTAAGCTAAACAGAATATTTTTATGCATTCCATTAATTTTATTTTTGATTTCACCCATATATTCTTCACTACCATTAATCATAATAATAATATCATTAACACATCTTCTATAATAGACTATTTTCTGGGCTATTTCTTTATGTTGATCAAAAAGGAATTCTTAATATGAATAACAAAAATATCTGCAAGTGAACCTGCTAATCTGTTACCCATTTCACGCCATCTACTTGATGGTAGATCTTCCCATTAAACTAAAGTAATTAAACTGCAATGATAATTGAAGGAGCTCAACAATTTCACTTTGTACTGACTCAGTCATATCGTATGTTTGATTAATGTATCTCACTTATGCCTGTTGTTACAGGTTATACAACACATAATTTGTTTGATGTCTACATATATTACTTTACAGTCATTCATTTGTAATTTATTGTACGTTATTAAATCAATTGTTCTTACCTAATGTGCCATTAGAGGCCTTAGCCGATTAGTTCGTAATTTATGCATAATTAAGAGCAATGCCACTGCGACCGGCTAAGTTGTTCTTTAATGGGTGATAAGTACATATATATTTTGTTTGTCTGCCTGTTAGATAACAACAATATGTTAGAAATTGTAACAGATATTTGGGCTTAGTTTGTGTTTGCAAGATGTCGACTAATGTCGCCCTGTGGTTGTTCGTTACGACGTTTAGCCTTCAGCTGTCATCTTAGGACAGACAGCCATGCCCTCAAGTGATAGGCTTTGCAAACAGACAACTGTAGCCATGCCATACGGTTTAGTTCATTGACAGCTCCCAATGGGTACACATCTACTACACGGTAACTTGTATTTAGAACTTAGTACATACTCGTACCGTATTCTATATTCATTTGGATTGATCCTGTATATGTCAGATTTCCGGTAAGGTACCTGTAATTAATGAACACAGTGTAGTTCTCACTACCATACCTACGATATGTTACCAATTTCTATTATTTTCGTTTTACAGAAAGTCTTGTCTGTGTATGCTATATTATATGATTAAGGTGGCACAACAATTCATTAACATCTATTTCAGCAATCCAGTTTGCTTTGTTGCTGTATGGTATGGAGTAAAATGTGGCTGCAAATGATTTGAGACCGTATGCTATGAATATAGTAGTCAGTTGGGGGCCACTTTCACTCCTCTAAATGGCCTAGCTCCATTCTGAAAAACTACATTTTTTCATAATTTATTTAGATGCTATTGTCAGTTTATGCTCAGTTTTTTGCTATTTTTACGTTTGATAATGATGAAAAAGATCATCGTAACTAATTACTTTATTCTAATATAAAGTTCTATTTTTTGTGACTATGGCTTAACTACATTATATGGGCTATATAATAAAATGTTATTAGAATGTTAAAATTATGTCATTTCGCATTGATTAGTCATTTTGGTATTTGTTCATGCTGAAGATCAAGTTCAGGTCCTAACTTGTACCCAGTCCCCGGAAATCCTCTAGGACTTGAAAGACGACCATCTGTCGTCTTCCATAATTTTTTTGTATACTTCTGTAAAATTATAATTTATTTAATGTCGTTAGATGATCATTTTATTAAAACTTGAACCCACTCTTTAAAGGCTGGAGGAATAGCATTTTTATTTCATGTGTTAAAATATTAGTTAATATTTCTGGGTTTGTCTTATTTTTGTTATGTAAATAATTTAGTATTATATTAATTAATGCGGCTTCTCTTCTACGCCACTGTCCCTGTAAGAATGTGCAGTTGTTTTACATTTAAGTGGGTGTGAGAATCTATGCCTGTCTGAATGTGGGGAGTGATAGCTCGCTTTGCATCGTTCTCTTTGGCTCAGAGTCGATAGCTGCTGAGATTACCAAAGAGGTTTCTATACCCTTTGTTTGCGAGCTAGTTAGCGATCCTTCCCTCCAGTGCGAGTCTTGCTGTCCGTCCCCACCACTGCTGTTTTCTTGGATTTTCCGGCTTCCAATGGCTTCCATGTCCGGTAGCAGTTTCCCGCCTCATGGCCGCTGGATCTTCATACTGGGCTGGTCGTCTGGTGAGGTAAGGTTGATTCTGTTCTTGTTTCTGGAGATGGTAGTGTTTCATTGACTAGCACGTTTAGCTTAGATTTGTGAACTTAGAATAATTTTTTGCAATATTTTCTCCGATCGTGTGCGGAAATGTTTTCTTGCTTTTCAATTCAGTGATTTCCAATAAATAAGACACGGTGTGTGTGATTCTAGTTGCAGTTTGATAACGGCTTGGTATGTTAAAACCTTTTGTGATCATGTGGCGGTGTATGAACTCTATGTAAATACTTTCTAGATTTTGTACAGTGCATGTAAAAATCTTCTCATCGTTTTCTTTCGTAAGTGATATGTGTTCCACGTGGTTGGTTCATAAAACAAAGCCTCCAGCGTCCACTCTTGTTTGTTCCATTCCTATCAGGCAAGTAACTATGCGAGTATCTTTCTGATTTTCACTAATATTTCGCGCCTTCTCTCCCCGCCTATTTCAATGTTGCTGTTTCTTCTCCGACTTGTAGTGCGGACTCTGTCTGTGTCTGTAATTATCTCTGCGCCTTGTACAACCTCCTATAATAGCATCCTTATGTAATTCTAAACATTTCTATGGGTTGCCCGCTGTAACACGTAATTTTATTTTTCCGACTTTGTAATTATTTCACTTTTACGAGTTTTGAAGACTGGACATTATCCGTCTCTGTAATCGCTCCCTACCGCGTGTAGCTGTATTTCATTCGCTTCCTTATATATTTCTAAGCATTGGTTGCATGCTGTAGTTAATTTTCTTTATTTTTCGGAAACTGAATTTTTTTCAATTTTATCGGCTTTCGGAACCACGTGGGTCCGAGTTCCGACTTCCGGGGTTTGCAGCTAGTCTCCTGAATTCACGCCACTTCTCATATAAAACCAGTACCTAGATCGATTTCTAACAGACTGCAATCTAAGAATCCACCGTGATTTAGTATAATGAATCCGATTTTCAACCAATTCACCTTCAGTGGAGTGCGTTCATGTAACGTAGCCGTGTGTCGTCGTTAGCGTGTTTGCTCGCGGTCAAATTCAGATGTAATTTAACTTGGCTATACACACGCACCATCTCAAAACAAGCACGACAGACCACAGCAAGCTTCAAAGAGTTTTTGAGTTTTGTGCTACATCCGACTTGGCGAATTTCGCCTACGAACGGCCACTGCTTCCGCCTCGTCTCATCACGCTGATTTTGGCGAGTTTCACTGTGTCATTGCGTGTGTGTGAGAGAATGATTGTTGTTTGTGAATCCTTCCCCTCAATAGCGTTCAACCATGTATAATTTAGGCTGGGCCCCGTCCGCATTAATCCATGTAAGAGATGCATTTTTATTGTGTTAACGAAATCGGTTCCCCATTTTGCTTGTTTTCTATCTGAATAAACAAGTTTATGTTCAGCATAATCCGTAAGTTGCTTATAAAGTGTAGTTTTAGAGCAACTTCCCTCTTTTATTTAACATTGTTTCACAAGTGCTGAAAATAAGATCAGATGCTAATTTTCATAAGTGTAAATTCCTTTGCGGCATAAATGTTTCCTAGCCAACTTTCTAAGATAACTTTAATTGTAGCGACTTGCTTATTGATGTCTGTGTGTAATAACGTGTGAGCTGCTATGTATATTGACCACTGTTGACTTCCTGTTATTGAAGTAATTTGAAACGAGTCAGTTCTCAGTTTGGGCCAGGGAACAGGGCTTTATACTAGGAAGTAACCGGTAGTTCACAAGGATCTTATTTGCTAATTTTAGTGATAAAACAATTCTCTTGTTACGAACAGTTGTCGACTTTTAGACTTGAATCTTTTTGCTTTTGATGTTTGGACGTTTGGAAGGCAAAACACTTCCTTTTGGGGAAACACCACTGGATCATCCTCCATTTCTTGAATTCGAAATATTTAAATATTTCGACCGTTTCAGGGCACTGAAATAAATCCAATGGCAAAGATGAAACTTTGAGCTGGAGCGGGATTCGAACACGGATTTCCCGCTTTGGGCCATCGGTCGCCTTAACGAGTTGGATTATTCAGGCATGCCTTCACTCCAAATCAAATTCGTATTTTGTAGAACACTACGATGGCAGTGCCCCGAGCCCATTTGATTGTACTGGATTCCCGCAAGGGATCGAGCATATTATTGTGTCTGCACTGAAACTGACAATTTCCTCTTGGGGCAGATCAGCGAACGCAGAACAGCATAGAGAGGCCTTATAATGACAATGAAATGAAGCTGGGAAGAGAGCGCGACACCCAACCAACATGGCGGCCGCAGAGCATGAATCGTCATAGTGCCGAGCGCCACACGGCCACAGCTGGGAGCACAGGGTGCTTCAGTGTTTAGAGTGGTGCCTATAGAAGGTTACATCAGAAATATTGATGCAGTTCAGTGTCGTAGTAATTTGTCTCTACTTAGCCTTTAGTGTACTTTCTTACTCATAAGGTATTTATTTTCAATATTTGTATTAATTTATTAAATAATTTCCTTGATTTTTTTTATTGTGAAATATTATTAGTGTGAGTATTGTTGTGTTATTCATGAAATTGGTGATGTAATTTTTCAATAAAATTATTACTGCTATATTTGATTGTATCATTGATTTTTGTTCTTTGTAAAGAAATGCCATGTGCAGTAGAAAGAAAAAAATAAAAATGGCTTGTAGCTTTGGAAGGAATAAATGAATATCTTCCCGAAAAATAAACAATTACAAATGTTAATGCCTTTTTCATATATTTTAAGGCGTTACTTTCTATAGGGTCTTTTTACCAAAAGTAATTACAAATTCCAGCTGGGGATAGTAAATCATAATACTATATAAAAAAGAAGAAAATTTTCCCTCTGTCTGTGTCTTCAACCTTTCGTAACTCGAGGAGTACCGAAACTATCGTCATGCGGTTTCTTTTAATATCTTTTTTAGAATCCTGCAATTAACCTAGGCTTTATTTAATGTCAATAGCAACTTGTGAAATGTAGAATCAGTTACCGCTTCTACACTTTAGTCAGCTCTGTGTACATAGCAAAGAATTGCAGAACTCACAAAGATCTAAGTAAATAAATAAAATACGCGAGAGTATGTGTCTAACTTTTACGAGTGAACCACATTTATCATTTTTCTCTTCTAAAGCGCTGGCGCCAACTTGATTCAGATTACAGAAATAGTGATTGTCGGAGATCTGTACAAGTTAGACATACCATCTCGCGGCCTTTCCTCTCTCTTTTCTTTCTCTTTCTCTCTCTTTCTCTTTTCCTGAGTTCTACAATTTTATACTATGTACTTTGATGCAGGTCTAATAGCTTACGCTAAAGAGGTCATGAAAGTATGGATGTGGTAAAACATTCTACATATTATTTTTATTTCAGTTATTTCAAATTTTCGTATTGATATTTAAATAGCCTACGTTGATCCCAGAATTATAACGAAGAAACTGAAACTAACCGCATCACGATACGTGCTGCAGTTCTCGAGTTAAAGAAGTTGAAAGATTATCCATGCAAAGCTGGGACGGGTCACCCATTTAGTAATGAAATTAAGTTATAATTCTTTAATACCGAAAATCGTATCCCAAAATAATTTTTTAATAAAAATTGCTCACAAAGTACAAGGTGAGTGGGCAACATAATCTGTGCTCGTTGGTGGGCAAGCACACTGAAACTAACGAGTAGAGTTTAAACGGTGCCACTGCTCTATTCTATTTGTGAGTAAACCGGGGGCGCTGTAAAAAAGTGGTTTAAATAAAAATAAAAGTTCATTTTATTACCTACAAGTTTCTCGCTGATGAAAATTTCCTGAGCACAAAACAAAAAAGTGGCAGGCGTCTAACTTTCTCATGTCGCAATTTTTATTTAATATAAAATTAATAGTGTAAATTATTATTTTTATACAAACACAATACATATTGTACTTACTAAGAACACTGTTGCATTCCCTCAGTATTCTGCTGTCTGCGTGAAAAATTTGGTAAATTTTTTCGAGCCTAAGGGGTTCAAATGACAATGTAATTGAGGCGAGCGCCATTTATCAGCATAGCTCCGTTTCTACACAGATCCAAGATGGCTGCCGTGACTTCACAGCCTGTACGCAGATGTATGCGGTATAGCCTATCAATATTCTTCTGTGCTCGCTGGGGCAGATATACAAATATTTATATGTTGTCTGTCTTACCGGACATGTCCGTAAATCACAGACACCATATAAATAATTTTACAATAGAAAGGAGAGTTCCTCCAGCTCTTCCCACTTGCCCTGTTCCTCGTCCCTACTGTTTGTTGGTCACGAAAGACGGATAAGACGCAATCCCACCTTTCCATTGTCGAGCCGGGTACCAGCTCAGCAAGGCGACCAGGGAGGCGTCCGCCATGTCATTCACGACAGAATAGCTCGGAAACAGCGCAGTTTCCGTACAGCAATTACAACATGCCTGATGGAAATGTATTTTAAATGTCTCTACTAAAGAAGTAAAAGAGTTCATCAAGAGAGGGAAAAATAGTCACTGGCCGAGAGCTAGTCTTCATACACCATGTCAACAGTGTCTAGTTCGAAAGTTCCTAACATTCTTCCACACTGTTATAAATTTCCATTATTTCTAGGGGTGCATGCACATATGGTCCTATTTGCAGTAGGTTAACGCATATTGCATGAGGGGCGGTAGGTTTCACCAGTTCTTCAGACTGGTGAAACAAAGTTCTGACCTTAGATCTGGAAGTAGATAATGTCCCATGCAGTTTCAGCACACAGGTCGCAGATTCTTTATGTCTGGAGCTAAAATGCTGTGAAAATGGTTTGAGGGCTCTAACTACAATTTTCTTCATAAAACACTGGATGCCATAAGATTTCAAATTAATTCTTCCAACGTTTACACACGCTCTGCGAAATCCACAAATCTAAACGGTGCATTCTCTTTGCAGTAAATAATAGTGGCATGAGGATAAATGTACAAGTTTTTTAATGCTTCGTAATGAGATAAGGGGTCGGCACTGGATTGTGCTCGGCCAGACGTGGCTGCTAGTTGCTGCCTTCTAGATTCGTTGCTCGTATTTTGTTTATATAAATTACATTCAACAAAGTAACAAATTTGTTAAAACGAAAGCTTATTAACAGAAATATGTTACTTTGAAATTACGATATTATCTGATGTTTACTTTCTTAAATATTAATAAATGAAATGTAGAAATGGTAGTAGTGCCGGGATGGACGGTGGCAGCCAGTCAGATCACGTATATGCTATACTGCCGTGCTTTCTCACGGTCCATACAGGATCTGTGCTTGTACCACCCCTTCCATCCATTGCACCATGATACTTTGCCTACTGCCAGCCACCTACTTGGCTTCTTTAAAATTCACATGTCCAAACTAATACTCTAAACACTATTATTAAACTAATAAAGACACAAAATCGGACTTGTCACACAATGAACGATTGCTACCTCGAAGAAAACTACAGCTGCAGCGTTTATAGTTGCCAGCAACTCCCGTTACATTTTCGCACGAGTGCCCCTAACGCGCAGAACTGTGGCGAGAATGCAAACTGGCTCACGAGGACACACACACAGTCTCGCACAAGTTCACACACACACACACACAGACGGTGGCACCTGCAAGTTGCATTATTAGCAGCACCCAGTTGCCGGCAGCTTTGTTTCCACAGCCGGCATCCGCGCAATTACGCCGACTGAAGTTGTGCCGGCGGTTGCTCGGGTACACGGAGCAGCAGCCACCGGGGACTGCCGAACCGACCCGACGGCCGTCGCTGCGGCGCTCCGCCCTCAGATGCGATCCGTCTCTGTTGGATGGGGCGGCGGCGGCGGCGGCAGCGGCGGCGGACTCTCCGGGGAGTGTGGCCAGCAATTACGCCGGCGGCTGTCACGGTGGCCGCCGAACGCGACAGACACGGAGGTCACGCCGGCTCCTCCGTAACGACACAAGAGTGAATTCCGGGTAATTTCCTGTACTTATTACGGGGAGGAGTTGGAAAACAAGTCTCCCCTGTCGACTGCGGGCAGAGTTGTATATAAAAGGGAAAAATAGACTAAGACATTAAGGGGAGACAATGAAAATTACCAAGAAATGTCAATTTTCGATTTAATTTTTTATTTATAATGTCGCGTTGCAATGGAAGCAGACTTGACTTCGAAGGTAACTGAACACAGTACTTATACTGAAAGCACGTTTATTACGAACACACACGCAGCACTGACTACCATTCAGGCATAGTGCTCTGCTACTTATACACAGACAGAATGTACCAGAAATTAGAAGAACAGTTAACATAACAAACAAGTGGAATTTACAAGTGAACATAAGAAAGATGTAGAACCTTCTGGAATTGTTAATTACAAAGAAATAAATTTTTGCTGGTGTGCGGGATTTAAGCGGCGACCTTTTGCACCGCAGTCCGTGACGCTATCCCCTGCGCCAGGCCGGCAGTTTTTTTCTTTTTTTTTTTTTTACCTAATTCTTTGAATTATAAATAAAATTAAAAAGATTTTTTTTCCTTCTTCTACTTGAACGTAAGGAAGGTATTTAACGTGACTTTCTAACTGTCCGGAGCCTTGGCCGTCTTCTCGTGGTGTGTTTATTACCGGTAAATTCAATCATAAATCTATTTTTTTTAATGAACCAGGTCATCTCCACTTTCTTTACTTAATATCTGCTAGTAGTATAGTGATGGGCGTTTCAGCACAGTGAGATTCGCGCGTCTTTTGTTTGATATCAAATTGATATCAAATTAATTAGAGTAATTGCGTAATTAGAGTAATTGCATAATTGCAATTACATGTACTTAGAGTAATTACTTGTACTTAGGGTAATTGTTTATTTATTTATTGTAATTGTTTATTGTTATTGCAATTGCACGTGTTCACTCCTCCACGTCTGGCGTGGAACTGAGCTCACCCCAAGGCATCACGTGACTACCTACGTCACCCCCCACGTCACATGACTACCACCGGCCAATGAGAGCACACCACGTAACCACCCCCTCCACCATCCCCAACCAATATTCTGCAGTCATTCAGACACAGAGTGTCGGAGGGACAGCACTAGCATGGAAAAGATGCAATTGCGGTAATTACATTTGACTCTTGTAGTTGGGAGGTTCCTGGTACAACCACAAATTGGCGGGAAAACCGATTTCTGGTTGTCCTGGTAAGCTTTCGCCCCTCCGATCCGGTGGAGCACCCTCAGACTGCACCTGTTTCTATATATAACAACAAATCATAGCATTCTGTTCGGTAACATGATAAAAAAGAGCCTTAATTAGAGCTCATATCGCATCCAAAATTAGATGTGCATATAGATGAATCATGTATATGATCATCTGTAATGCCATATGTATGTACTCCCATTACTCTAGTAATTATATCGAATTTTCAATCCATTTCAAGCCATTGAAATCGACTGAAAGCAGTAGTTCCAACCGCTGACAACAGATGGCTCTGATCCCACTTCTCCCCCCACCCAGCGCCTACACAATGAAGCCATGTGTGCAGACGCTGGCCACCCTCCTCTGCAGCTGACCAGTCTCTATTGTGTGCCTCAGTCCGCCGGCCGTAGCCGCTGCGACCGCGGAGACGCGGCACACAGGCCGACTGTCCACCTTCAGCCTCCTGACGATCATGTACTTGCGTACATACGCGAAAAACTACCGTAGTGCATTTACGGAGCCCCGCCGCGGCATGCGCGCAATTTTTTTCCGGTCGACCCCAGCGCGCCGACCGTGCCGCGCCCCGCACCTCGCGAAAGAATTGCCGCGAAGCCCGCGCCGAAAATTATTATTCTTATTATTACTTAACAGCGCCACAGCCCGTCCCCCAGCCGCCGGCCGTAGAACGCGGAAGAGCGAGCTGCCGCACCTGCATGTGAAGTCTGCACCGAAAAAGTTATTATCTAACCGCGCCACACCCGTCCTCGGCGACGCGGACACAACAATCCGACCGCCCCGATTATTATTATTTTATTTTTTTCCCCACGAACATTATAGCTCCTTGTACTGCCTCTACACCAACGTCCGCGAAGTTTTCTAATTCGCAGCGGAACAGTCCGCCCGCAAGAAAACAATTTGCTGTGTGTCTCCTGGCGAGAAAAGCAGAACTCAGACGGACAATAGCGGCCGGCCGCTCCATTCAAACAACCCCTTGCCGCTGATACCTGCTCAACCGCAGCCTTTCAAAACAGCGCGCGCGGCCGACGGGCGGCGGTGAATCAAACACGTGCTCTGGCCGAGCGTTACCTGTAAAGGCTAAGCAAATAGTTCCACTCCACACGCGCGAAGAAGAAGAAGCGCTCTGCACTGCACTCTGCGGACAAACCTTAAAAGTTATCAAACGTATATCACTTCTCAAGCAACGACCGAATCATGCTGTTTTTTTCTTTTACGAACCTCTCTCTCTCTCTCTCTCTCTCTCTCTCTCTCTCTCTCTTTCCTATTCCCCACAAGTAAAACAATCAAGCAGAGAATGCGAGAAATGTGTTTTTAATGTAACTTATATCGCCCTTTCTCGAACCAGTATTATGTAGGGGGAAAAAAACGCGTCAGGCTTATTGCATACGTCATATTCCAATACACACACACACACACGCGATCACATTTATTTATTACGCACTGCATCCAGGTTGCAAAAACAATTCTAACCAGAGCCAACTAACGAAAAGAAATGGTCCGTTTCGGAACTCGTCCGCAACCTTAGATCTATAAATGTATCTCTTCGTTTAGACGATGCAAGCAACAGCCATCGAACGGAATGTAACTTATATGCCAACCACTCTTTCGATAACAGCAGCAGCAGAAGACGGCATATTGTTTATACAAAAATTCCAAATAACGAAAATCGGCATTGACATCTAGCACAAAGTCTCTAAATATACATCTGCAAGCACGGTTAACAATCGTCCAGAACGCAGAGCGCTCTCTCGGCAGACTACATAAAAGGAACATATGCTAAGTGTTTAAACAAAAACACCTAAGTTACATCTCCAAATGATCAAAACCTTCAATGCAGACGCACCATTCTGACTAGGATAGCTCGAATTGCATTTATTTAATGGAGCTAAGCCATGCCGAAAGTTCCGTAATTTAACACTCTAGCGATCTTGCCCTTAGATCGATATATAGATGCGCCTTCTGAGAGTTCGGGTACTTTAATTTTACCTCTTGTTTCCTTGCTACAGCAGTACACATCCCATCTAAGGAATCTCTATGTCCTGTTACGATGCAAACTACTTTTATCTGACACCGATATTCTAGCGCCCCAGAAGACAATTAAACCCTATTGTGCAACGGAGAGTCGAAATAAAGGAAAAATACGTGAAATAATTTACCGATTTCCGACCGTCTACACTAAAACTTTTCGAAATTATTGGCCTAACAACACCCTTATTCGACAATACAGCAACCACAGAACCGAAGTTACCTGCCCAATGCAACACAGATTTCCAGCTCGACCCGCCCTTTACCCACAAAATTCCTACTCCGAACTAAGATTTATTATTTTAATTACAAGTAGATGTCCACCGCAAACGAAGACGCTAACCTACACGCCACAACACATGATTCTATATAGGACATGGAGTGTTTACAATTTTTTGTTTTGTTTATTACAGTACAACCGAGTACATGCAACGTAATGTTCGCAAACACTTATATCGCAACCAACTCCCGCACACTTCGATCATAACCTGCTCTCTAAGGAATGGATGGTAGTCACACACAGTACAAACACGTTTGTCGTGTGTTCCGCTAATTTCGGCCAGTACAACTATGCGAGACCAATCCCCCCGCCTGTTTACTGTAAAAGCAAATATTTTTCCCCACACTATCTGTTTAAACCGGGCTTGCACATATACAATAGCCTCCTTTTAAAAGCATGTGTCTTCGCCATATAACCCAGTTGTCGTTTATCCTTCTTCTTCTTCTTCGGACTTGTGGAACAACGTAGACGATATCTACGTCTGTGGTTAATAAAGTCCTGGGATGCTAAAAAAAATATAGTTCCTTGCTTGACTCTACAAGTAATTTACAGTCGAAACTAAAAAAAAACATAATGTCCGAGAGAGCGGTCAATTTTCTGGTACTCTTAATACCCAAGTATCAAATCTAAAAGCGTTTGCATAGTACAACGGCGTACTTTGTAAATACCGTATCTTCTCTTTTAGAACACTTAAACAATCTTCTTACACAATCCTCCATCCTGGTAATACCATCTTCTCGACCCGGCGAAAAAATAAAAGTCCTAACAATCAACTGCCTGGACTCTTTATAAAATCGATATCTTTGCTTACACCAGGGCTCGTGATTTTTCGACAAATTTATTTTGGTTCTACAATTCGACGCCAACCACGTTAAGCAGTCGTTTCCTCGCCCGCAACCACTTTGATATTGCTCCTCCCATCCGAAAGTCATGCTCGGATACGAACGCCACTCGGATAAAGTATTGTCCAAAAATCCAGGAGATAGAAGCCATCTACACGAAGCTGCTGCTGTAGTATAGATGGGAGCGCCTCCATTAAAAAACATCGATTAGCTGCAGTTTATAAGATATATACCCACAGGACGTATATATTTCCCCCCATGTATTCCAGAAATAGTAACTTCGTCTTATCTTCAACGTTTGCAGTATCGAACTTGCGGAATTTACTACACACACACACACACACACACACACACTCGCACTCCATTGGCTACAACTAGCGCACTTTAAGTAACGAAACTATAGGAGTTTTATAAAACACGTTGATTTTCGACGAAAGAATTATGATTTACCGCAGCAGGCATATCCGCTACGTAAACGTGTTGCACACCAGCCGTAAAGTAGCCAACACTAGCATACGATTAAACAGACGATGCTTCGACGAAAGATCAATGCACCACCAAAGTCAGTTTGCTTTACAGCTTTACCGTGACGTATATATTTAGGGTATATGGACACTTTTTACTTACATTCCGTCCCATCTAGCCTAAAGCACTCTCTGTAAGCGCCAAACATTTCCAACACAGTAACAGAACTACACCTTGCAGTCAACACGAACCTACAACAACAGAAGAGTCTAGCCATTCCAACTCGTTTTTTGTCCCAACTAGCATGCTGCAAGCTATGTATACGTTCGTAACAACCCAGACAGAGCTATGCTTACATCCGTCACTAACCCAGTACCAACTCTAAACAAGTTACCACAGATGGTGTTATAACCGCGATCAGTAACAGACAAGATCTCCCAGACACACAGCGTTTTAATAAAGTTTCGATCTCGCTCTCTCTCCACCCAATAACTACGTTGGTTGCTTGACCTGTCCCTAACATCCAACCCCAACTTTGTTTCCAATGCATAGCCCGGCAGACAATATTTCTGGAACGCTCTCTATCAGCCAATAGACTACATACCTCGAGCATTCGCGCACAAACCACCATCGTATTCCACTCCTTCTAACAAATTATTACTCTCGATAAACATCTGTAACACAGTGTAAAAAAAATGAGCGACGTGCACACGCACAGAACAGCTAACAAGAAAAGATCTAGATCCAAGCCAAGTTCTTATAATCCTTACAAGCAGCAACGCAAAATAGTCTACACCATTTCGAACTAATGCAACGCAAGCTAGCATGCATAATCACATTCCATGTTATTTCTGCCTGTAGGCGAGTGCGGACCTGTTGACTCATCGTAGACGCCGGTTTGGAGCGTGTGTACGTCCTATACATGTAAAAATACCTGTCCACGCTCGCACCTGACCTGGAGAAGTTTTCGGTTTAATTTTTCCCGACCGCACCAGATTCCGAATACAAGAGAGCTATTTTCGCGAAAATACATTTCCTCGCAACTGACACAAGCAATGTTTTTACCGTGCGAGCTGTCGTTATAACTTTTATAAGCAGATACATATACAGCCAGTAGGATAAGCGCAAATTTGCGATGTAGCTCCTACAAAAACGAAACATAGTTTTTTTAGAAATTCGATAAGAAGAAGAACGAAATTTATACAAGATGAACCAATGTGCAATAAGTCAAACCCCACTCCATGTAGCAATGTACCGAGCAACATCGATTTAAACGAACACTTTGCTTAGCTGTAGAATAGAACAACACAGAATTACACCTCCCTAACAGATACTTTACCGAGGGAGTTACTGCTCTCTGGTAACAAGCAACCTGTTTTCTGGTATCTTCTCCTAAACCCTATAAGACCGATACTTTCTACTCGAGAAGCTAGACACAGAGTACAAAACGTTCTTTATTATTTTTGTTATGTGTAACTTTAATTTTCTCCGCTGTAATTTTTTTAACTCGTAGTTTTAGATCTACATCGGCATTTCCTATTACCGTTCCAGCCAGAAGTTTGAAAGGTAGAGGGAAGGTATGTTCTCGAACTCCATTACGTATCTTCGCTTCCTCCTGCATTACAAATCCTTTATAGCTTCTGCACCTTCGGGCAATGCTTCTAGACGAGAACAATCGGGTATTTTAACTTTCCCCATTATTTCCTGTATAGTAATATGCGTCCCTATGTCTGCACGTTACCAACTCCTGTGGTAATTTCCGTATGGAGCACTAGGTTTACGACTATTGCAACGATTGCTTGTTATTCCATCCGTTTTTAACTCTGCAAATGACTGTCCCCAGTCCTCCACTTTGGATGCAATATAGTCCCTTCTCCAAACGATAATGCTATACGTTTTACGTGTGTTCCGCTATTTTCGGTCAGTACACCGACGCGCGACCAATCTCCCTGACTGTTTACTGTAAAAAGCAAATATTTTATAAGTCCCAGTCGTAACCAGATTTCTCCACACCCTCTGTTTAAGCCGGGCTTACACATATGCCATAGCTTCGTCTTTCTCCAGCATTAGGTTGTACTCGTCCTTTATGGAAGTTGCTTTAGCCATATATTCTAGCTTCCTTCTCTTGGTCTCGATATCCGCCATTTCCAGTTTTCTTTTCGCGCACATAAGACATTAACTGCACGTAGCGATGTAATTTCTTTAATGGGGGATGGCTTAAGCCTATGTGATACATTTACTCTTTTCGCTGGGCTTGCAGAATGACATTGTTTATAGGTACCAGACCTAATTCGGCGATATCTATATCTGGAGGCGGTGTGGAGAACAATGTTCTGGACTGGGAGAAGTATGTTTCCCCTGCATTAATGTAGCTTTTAAGTGTACTACTTATATCGTCTTTGCCGCTGCAAGTATTACGAATCTCCACCTAATTTACAGGTAAACAATGGAAACTAAAAGCTGATAGAACGTAACGTACAAGCTTTTATCGATCTGGAAGGTTTAACCTGTACACCGATCAATTTTCGGGCATTTTTATTACCCCAGTACAGAAATTGCAGGACACTATTAAACACTACAAAGCATCTGTTGTCCCAGATGTTTGTTATTCGCCCCCCACATGGTGGAGAAACACTTTGCAGATACCGTTTAAAAAACTTAAAGAGTCCTGCACAAGATCAAAAACACTCTCCATCCGGTAATCGTATATTGTAATACCCCTGTTCTCGACCCAACGACGAAGTAAGTGCTCAAATGCAGCAAGCAGACCTCTATCTCTCTTTTTAGGGTAAATTGGGTCACGGATCACAAAATTCACACCACAACCAGCGGTTTTATCCCCTAGTAAGACTCCAGGACGTTCTCCAAATTATGGAGAAAATATTTCCAGGCGAAGTACGAAATAACCTCCATATAGGCGAGATTCTAGTTGGGTTCTTCGGGACTTGTGGTATAGAGACAAGTGCGTAGAATCGAATCCTGCATATGACAACGCGACGGTGGCAAGTTATAGGGTTTAGGAGAAGATACCAGAAAACAGGTTGCTTGTTACCAGAGAGCAGTAACTCCCTCGGTAAAGTATCTGTTAGGGAGGTGTAATTCTGTGTTGTTCTATTCTACAGCTAAGCAAAGTGTTCGTTTAAATCGATGTTGCTCGGTACATTGCTACATGGAGTGGGGTTTGACTTATTGCACATTGGTTCATCTTGTATAAATTTCGTTCTTCTTCTTATCGAATTTCTAAAAAAACTATGTTTCGTTTTTGTAGGAGCTACATCGCAAATTTGCGCTTATCCTACTGGCTGTATATGTATCTGCTTATAAAAGTTATAACGACAGCTCGCACGGTAAAAACATTGCTTGTGTCAGTTGCGAGGAAATGTATTTTCGCGAAAATAGCTCTCTTGTATTCGGAATCTGGTGCGGTCGGGAAAAATTAAACCGAAAACTTCTCCAGGTCAGGTGCGAGCGTGGACAGGTATTTTTACATGTATAGGACGTACACACGCTCCAAACCGGCGTCTACGATGAGTCAACAGGTCCGCACTCGCCTACAGGCAGAAATAACATGGAATGTGATTATGCATGCTAGCTTGCGTTGCATTAGTTCGAAATGGTGTAGACTATTTTGCGTTGCTGCTTGTAAGGATTATAAGAACTTGGCTTGGATCTAGATCTTTTCTTGTTAGCTGTTCTGTGCGTGTGCACGTCGCTCATTTTTTTTACACTGTGTTACAGATGTTTATCGAGAGTAATAATTTGTTAGAAGGAGTGGAATACGATGGTGGTTTGTGCGCGAATGCTCGAGGTATGTAGTCTATTGGCTGATAGAGAGCGTTCCAGAAATATTGTCTGCCGGGCTATGCATTGGAAACAAAGTTGGGGTTGGATGTTAGGGACAGGTCAAGCAACCAACGTAGTTATTGGGTGGAGAGAGAGCGAGATCGAAACTTTATTAAAACGCTGTGTGTCTGGGAGATCTTGTCTGTTACTGATCGCGGTTATAACACCATCTGTGGTAACTTGTTTAGAGTTGGTACTGGGTTAGTGACGGATGTAAGCATAGCTCTGTCTGGGTTGTTACGAACGTATACATAGCTTGCAGCATGCTAGTTGGGACAAAAAACGAGTTGGAATGGCTAGACTCTTCTGTTGTTGTAGGTTCGTGTTGACTGCAAGGTGTAGTTCTGTTTCTGTGTTGGAAATGTTTGGCGCTTACAGAGAGTGCTTTAGGCTAGATGGGACGGAATGTAAGTAAAAAGTGTCCATATACCCTAAATATATACGTCACGGTAAAGCTGTAAAGCAAACTGACTTTGGTGGTGCATTGATCTTTCGTCGAAGCATCGTCTGTTTAATCGTATGCTAGTGTTGGCTACTTTACGGCTGGTGTGCAACACGTTTACGTAGCGGATATGCCTGCTGCGGTAAATCATAATTCTTTCGTCGAAAATCAACGTGTTTTATAAAACTCCTATAGTTTCGTTACTTAAAGTGCGCTAGTTGTAGCCAATGGAGTGCGAGTGTGTGTGTGTGTGTGTGTGTGTGTAGTAAATTCCGCAAGTTCGATACTGCAAACGTTGGAGATAAGACGAAGTTACTATTTCTGGAATACATGGGGGGAAATATATACGTCCTGTGGGTATATATCTTATAAACTGCAGCTAATCGATGTTTTTTAATGGAGGCGCTCCCATCTATACTACAGCAGCAGCTTCGTGTAGATGGCTTCTATCTCCTGGATTTTTGGACAATACTTTATCCGAGTGGCGTTCGTATCCGAGCATGACTTTCGGATGGGAGGAGCAATATCAAAGTGGTTGCGGGCGAGGAAACGACTGCTTAACGTGGTTGGCGTCGAATTGTAGAACCAAAATAAATTTGTCGAAAAATCACGAGCCCTGGTGTAAGCAAAGATATCGATTTTATAAAGAGTCCAGGCAGTTGATTGTTAGGACTTTTATTTTTTCGCCGGGTCGAGAAGATGGTATTACCAGGATGGAGGATTGTGTAAGAAGATTGTTTAAGTGTTCTAAAAGAGAAGATACGGTATTTACAAAGTACGCCGTTGTACTGTGCAAACGCTTTTAGATTTGATACTTGGGTATTAAGAGTACCAGAAAATTGACCGCTCTCTCGGACATTATGTTTTTTTTTAGTTTCGACTGTAAATTACTTGTAGAGTCGAGCAAGGAACTATATTTTTTTTAGCATCCCAGGACTTTATTAACCACAGACGTAGATATCGTCTACGTTGTTCCACAAGTCCGAAGAAGAAGAAGAAGGATAAACGACAACTGGGTTATATGGCGAAGACACATGCTTTTAAAAGGAGGCTATTGTATATGTGCAAGCCCGGTTTAAACAGATAGTGTGGGGAAAAATATTTGCTTTTACAGTAAACAGGCGGGGGGATTGGTCTCGCATAGTTGTACTGGCCGAAATTAGCGGAACACACGACAAACGTGTTTGTACTGTGTGTGACTCCCATCCATTCCTTAGAGAGCAGGTTATGATCGAAGTGTGCGGGAGTTGGTTGCGATATAAGTGTTTGCGAACATTACGTTGCATGTACTCGGTTGTACTGTAATAAACAAAACAAAAAATTGTAAACACTCCATGTCCTATATAGAATCATGTGTTGTGGCGTGTAGGTTAGCGTCTTCGTTTGCGGTGGACATCTACTTGTAATTAAAATAATAAATCTTAGTTCGGAGTAGGAATTTTGTGGGTAAAGGGCGGGTCGAGCTGGAAATCTGTGTTGCATTGGGCAGGTAACTTCGGTTCTGTGGTTGCTGTATTGTCGAATAAGGGTGTTGTTAGGCCAATAATTTCGAAAAGTTTTAGTGTAGACGGTCGGAAATCGGTAAATTATTTCACGTATTTTTCCTTTATTTCGACTCTCCGTTGCACAATAGGGTTTAATTGTCTTCTGGGGCGCTAGAATATCGGTGTCAGATAAAAGTAGTTTGCATCGTAACAGGACATAGAGATTCCTTAGATGGGATGTGTACTGCTGTAGCAAGGAAACAAGAGGTAAAATTAAAGTACCCGAACTCTCAGAAGGCGCATCTATATATCGATCTAAGGGCAAGATCGCTAGAGTGTTAAATTACGGAACTTTCGGCATGGCTTAGCTCCATTAAATAAATGCAATTCGAGCTATCCTAGTCAGAATGGTGCGTCTGCATTGAAGGTTTTGATCATTTGGAGATGTAACTTAGGTGTTTTTGTTTAAACACTTAGCATATGTTCCTTTTATGTAGTCTGCCGAGAGAGCGCTCTGCGTTCTGGACGATTGTTAACCGTGCTTGCAGATGTATATTTAGAGACTTTGTGCTAGATGTCAATGCCGATTTTCGTTATTTGGAATTTTTGTATAAACAATATGCCGTCTTCTGCTGCTGCTGTTATCGAAAGAGTGGTTGGCATATAAGTTACATTCCGTTCGATGGCTGTTGCTTGCATCGTCTAAACGAAGAGATACATTTATAGATCTAAGGTTGCGGACGAGTTCCGAAACGGACCATTTCTTTTCGTTAGTTGGCTCTGGTTAGAATTGTTTTTGCAACCTGGATGCAGTGCGTAATAAATAAATGTGATCGCGTGTGTGTGTGTGTGTATTGGAATATGACGTATGCAATAAGCCTGACGCGTTTTTTTCCCCCTACATAATACTGGTTCGAGAAAGGGCGATATAAGTTACATTAAAAACACATTTCTCGCATTCTCTGCTTGATTGTTTTACTTGTGGGGAATAGGAAAGAGAGAGAGAGAGAGAGAGAGAGAGAGAGAGAGAGAGAGGTTCGTAAAAGAAAAAAACAGCATGATTCGGTCGTTGCTTGAGAAGTGATATACGTTTGATAACTTTTAAGGTTTGTCCGCAGAGTGCAGTGCAGAGCGCTTCTTCTTCTTCGCGCGTGTGGAGTGGAACTATTTGCTTAGCCTTTACAGGTAACGCTCGGCCAGAGCACGTGTTTGATTCACCGCCGCCCGTCGGCCGCGCGCGCTGTTTTGAAAGGCTGCGGTTGAGCAGGTATCAGCGGCAAGGGGTTGTTTGAATGGAGCGGCCGGCCGCTATTGTCCGTCTGAGTTCTGCTTTTCTCGCCAGGAGACACACAGCAAATTGTTTTCTTGCGGGCGGACTGTTCCGCTGCGAATTAGAAAACTTCGCGGACGTTGGTGTAGAGGCAGTACAAGGAGCTATAATGTTCGTGGGGAAAAAAATAAAATAATAATAATCGGGGCGGTCGGATTGTTGTGTCCGCGTCGCCGAGGACGGGTGTGGCGCGGTTAGATAATAACTTTTTCGGTGCAGACTTCACATGCAGGTGCGGCAGCTCGCTCTTCCGCGTTCTACGGCCGGCGGCTGGGGGACGGGCTGTGGCGCTGTTAAGTAATAATAAGAATAATAATTTTCGGCGCGGGCTTCGCGGCAATTCTTTCGCGAGGTGCGGGGCGCGGCACGGTCGGCGCGCTGGGGTCGACCGGAAAAAAATTGCGCGCATGCCGCGGCGGGGCTCCGTAAATGCACTACGGTAGTTTTTCGCGTATGTACGCAAGTACATGATCGTCAGGAGGCTGAAGGTGGACAGTCGGCCTGTGTGCCGCGTCTCCGCGGTCGCAGCGGCTACGGCCGGCGGACTGAGGCACACAATAGAGACTGGTCAGCTGCAGAGGAGGGTGGCCAGCGTCTGCACACATGGCTTCATTGTGTAGGCGCTGGGTGGGGGGAGAAGTGGGATCAGAGCCATCTGTTGTCAGCGGTTGGAACTACTGCTTTCAGTCGATTTCAATGGCTTGAAATGGATTGAAAATTCGATATAATTACTAGAGTAATGGGAGTACATACATATGGCATTACAGATGATCATATACATGATTCATCTATATGCACATCTAATTTTGGATGCGATATGAGCTCTAATTAAGGCTCTTTTTTATCATGTTACCGAACAGAATGCTATGATTTGTTGTTATATATAGAAACAGGTGCAGTCTGAGGGTGCTCCACCGGATCGGAGGGGCGAAAGCTTACCAGGACAACCAGAAATCGGTTTTCCCGCCAATTTGTGGTTGTACCAGGAACCTCCCAACTACAAGAGTCAAATGTAATTACCGCAATTGCATCTTTTCCATGCTAGTGCTGTCCCTCCGACACTCTGTGTCTGAATGACTGCAGAATATCGGTTGGGGATGGTGGAGGGGGTGGTTACGTGGTGTGCTCTCATTGGCCGGTGGTAGTCATGTGACGTGGGGGGTGACGTAGGTAGTCACGTGATGCCTTGGGGTGAGCTCAGTTCCACGCCAGACGTGGAGGAGTGAACACGTGCAATTGCAATAACAATAAATAAATAAACAATTACCCTAAGTACATGTAATTACTCTAAGTACATGTAATTGCAATTATGCAATTACTCTAAGTACATGTAATTGCAATTATGCAATTACTCTAATTACGCAATTACTCTAATTAATTTGATATCAAACAAAAGACGCGCGAATCTCACTGTGCTGAAACGCCCATCACTATACTACTTCTGCTCATGCCCGGCTTCAACGGACCACCAAGAAGTCATCAAACACCTTAAGGAGAAAGTTTGCGTAATTTTTACGGTAGTTTGCATTCCTCTTAATTTTCGAATGTTGGCTCTCTATAAAAGTTCTATAAACACCGACGTCGTGTTCCGTTGTGCCTAATATATAGTGCACTGTTATTCCTTTCAGCCAGTTTGCTGCATTTCTCTTCGTATTTGGGTATGGAATCTCATCAGGATAGAGTAAGGTCGTCATCGGAATAGCATGAGGCGCAGTGCGTTGAACGAAGGCCAAAAGGTGGCAGAGCAGATGCCAAATGTCCTTTGCCGTTCCGCAAACTAGACGGTGTGTGTCCGTATCATGCACGTTGCACGTCTGGCACAGCGGGGTCGCCGCGAGGTGAATGCTGTGCAGACGTGACTGCGTGGGGTATTTTCCGTTCACGTAGTAGTACCATGTAGTCCGTGCCGCTGTCGGCAAATTAGGGGAGTGTACGTTCCACCAGACTGCATTCCAGTCGATCGTTGGGTGTTTACCTTCCACAACATTCCGTCGTTGCCCCATCATGAGGGTTCCGTACACCTTACGGACCGCAGGTAGATCATCTATGCGTAGTATACGTCTGAGCTAACTGTATTCCAGTAAAAATGTACTGCAGTGGGACATTGCCGCGGGGATATGATGGAGATCTATCGGTGGGTCCAGATTGGGTGGTGCAATTTCCGTGAGAAGAAAAGCTATCAGACTGCTGGGGTTTCGTTTCCATTGCCACAGTGTCAGCTTCACAAACAAAGCCATAGCCTTGACATACACGTTGGTGAGTCCTAGTCCACCGCCCAACACCGGGAGTGAGAGCGTGGAGTAGCTGACTTTAAAGAGATGTCCTTGGTTCACGTAATGTCCAAAGGCTGCTTGGATTCTGTCCGCAGTCGCTCTTGGCATCGGAAAAATCCTTGCCAAGTACGTAATTTTTGATACCAAGTAGGTGTTAATCAAGTCGACCTTTTGCAGCGCATCCAAGGAGCGTAGTGAGTGTAGACGGATACATGCACGGATATTGTTCAAGAGGCGTTTGTAGTTGAGAGCTATCGTGCGGCGTGTGGTCTTAGTGTACACCACCCCTAAACATTTCATCTCAGTGACCAACTTGATGCGTCCGTCGAGTTGCGCAGGTAATCCGCAACCGATGTTCATGATTCCTGATTTTCTCATGTTCATCTATGCACCCGACGCTTTCCCATATCTCTCTATCTGAGCTATGGCTGTGGCAATCTCTTCATTTGAACGGACGAGGAGAACCACATCATCTGCATATGCACGATACACAAATTTATCCCCTCTTACATTGACGCCGCTTAACGTTCGATGTAGTTGCATCAGAAGTGGCTCAATTGCAAGTGAAAATAGGCCCATGGAAAGAGGACACCCCTGTCTGACGGAGCATTGGATAGTGACTGGTCCTGTCGGACTACCATTCACAAGTACCATTGACTTCGTCCCACTCAGAAGTCGCATTACAGTCGCGATGAAACGTACTGGTATTTCCATCGCTACCATCGTGGCTCGTAGGAAGTCATGGCCGACTGCGTCAAAGGCGTTTTCCAAGTCGACTGCCAGCATCGCGCCCTGAATTCTGCAGGCTTGCGCGATTGCTATCAAATCACGATAGTCACAAAGTGCCTTGTGGATTGCACGATTGTAACCGATACATGTCTGATCTTTTCCTGTTAACACTGTGAGGGCTGGTTTTAATCGCAATGCTAAAAGCCGTGGAAAAATTTTATAATCGCTGTTGAGGAGCGTCAGTGGTCGGAATTGGTGCATCGATTGTCCCGTTGATGTCTTCGGGATGGGGATGATTAAACCTTGGGTAAATTCAGTTGGTATAATGACTTCGGCGTGCAGTAGTTCTTGAAACATCTGTCTCAAAGTCGGTGTTAATATATCTTGAAATTCCCTGTAGAATTCAATGGGTAGTCCATCGAGGCCTGGAGCTTTGTTTTGGCGACCTTTCGCCAGGGCCGCCTTCACCTCTTCCTCGGTCACGTCTGCTTGCATCTCTACCGCCGTCTCGCGGTCCAGTTTCCGTGGCAGTGCCGCAAGCATGTCGTTGAGTGCCGCCTCATCTGGAATCTTCTGTGAGTATAATCGAGCGTAGTAATCCACAAAACCTTTCCGAATTCCTGCCTGACTTGTTAAAAGTTGGTCGTCCTCTGTCCGCAGTGCCGTGACGAGATTCCTCTTGGACCGCCTCTTTTCACATACTATGTGGTGCATAGAGGGTGGTTCGGGCGAAACTCTGTAGTCCTGTCGAGCTCTAATGACTGAACCTTCCATTTTCTGGCGCATTAGTTGTAACAGTTTGGCTTTGACACGGTTGATTTCTATCAGACGAAGTGGTTGCTGCATTGCACTGTTGCATAAATCACGGAGGACGCTGAAATAAAATTCGATCGTGTTGTAGTACCATCTCATTCTGTCTCTTGAATAACTCATCAGTGTTCTTCTCAAGGCCGGTTTGGCGCACTGTAGCCACCAAGACAACACCGACGGATAGGCCTGTCTACGTCGTAAGCATTTTGTCCAGGTTTCGGAGACTAATACACGACAATCTTGGTCCTTCAGAACGTCTACATTCAGCTTCCACACCCCCTTTCCACGATATGTTGTCTGACGCTCCAGGTTAACGGTGCAGATGTAAGCCAAATGGTCAGAAAAAACTGTCGGCCAGAGTTCCGATTGCTGAAGACTCCCACGAAGCTCACGTGAAACGTATATGCGGTCTAGACGGCTCGCTGACGTTGCGGTGAAATGCGTGAACCCAGGCGCGTCCCCGTGTAAACAGTTCCAAGTGTCCAGCAGGGCCATGTCACGTACCAGGGCGGAGAGCTGTGGACAGGTGTTGTAATTTGGCGTCTGGTCGCGTGGCGACAATACGCAATTAAAGTCCCCTCCAAAAACTACTTGATTGTATCTGCCAGCGAAGAGGGGCATTATATCTGTCCTGTAGAAGTCGGTGCGGGCGCGTCTGTTTCCGGAGCCCGATGGGGCGTATACGTTGACGAGCCGGACGCTGTTGACCGTGAGCGCCGTTCCTCTCGCCGATGGCAGGTACTCTACGTCCCTAACTGGGATTCCCTCTTTGATCAGGATTGCAGTGCCCAATTCTTGTGCAGTGCCCGGATGGATGTGTGCAGTATAAGCGCACAGGGAATGGAGGTCCGCCTCCCTCACCTCCTGCAACAGCGCGATATCAACTTCCGCCGCCCGCAACATGTCACTCAGTAGCTGTAATTTATTCCCACTGCTGATTTTGTTGATATTGATCGTCGCGATGCGATATGCTTGCAGGGGATCCATTTTGCACCGCCTCTCTACGCGTCCTGCGGTCCAGTGACGACTACTGTTCCACTTCTAGCGTCTTGTGTTTTGCTGGTCGTAACACATTTGCTCACGCAGTCCTCTTGAGATGGTTTTTCCGTCATATCTACGTCTTCATTGCACTCGTCAACGTCTTCTGTCCAGTCGCCAAGACTGTGGTCAGGGGCGAACTTCTGTAAGTTCTGAAATTCTGGACCCGGATCTTCACTAATCTGTTGCACTGATATCACGTCTTTGGGAGACGCTTCATGTCTTTCACATACCCGCTGACCTGTGGTACCGTCCTTCTCCATCGTATTTGGCAGCGTACGATCAAGTTCTTGAGCGCTTTCGTGGCATGGTTCAACTGTCTCGTCGACGTCTGGGGACGCAGTACGTTGTTTCTTGCGTTTCCTGTAGCGGCGTCGTGGAGAGCGTCCTTCCTCTGTATCGGAAATTTGAGACTGTCCCATACTTGTAGTTTCTGATTCCTCTCCCTTATCGTGCGACTTGTTGGTGTCTATCTCCATTCCATCAGGCCTCACTTCTTCGTCTCTCGTCGGGGGGTCGTCCTCCTTTCGCGGTGGTTCGGTGGAAGCTGGTCCTTCCTGCTGCACCGCGACCTCCGGCACTTCACTCTTGGACACTTGTTCATGATCTGGTGGCGACGCGGTTCTTAGCGCCGCTTGAACATATGTGAGGGGCAGAGTTTGGGGACGTTGCGGTAATTGGCCTTCACCCGTCGGTAATTGCATGATTCGTCTCTGTAAGCATTCTGATCGCACGTGGCCCTCCTTGCCACAGCCTGAACACATGCGCGGTTGTCCGTCATACATAATGATGGCACGGCACCCACAAATGTAGACGTAAGATGGAACGTGTTTCTTGAGGTCTATCCGTACTTGGCGTACTCCATTGAGAACATGACATGTCTCAAAACTCGTCCATTTTTCTTCTGTATAGGCGAGGACCGTGCCGTATTGCCGGAGCGCCGTAATTACCTTATGTTCCGTCACTTCAAATGGTAATTCGAAGACACGTATCGTTCGAATTCCGATGCCCGCTGGCTCCACCGTGACGTTTCCTACATTGCCGTCGGAGTGAAGGAACTTATAAGACCCGCCGGAGTTCTGAATGAGTCGATCGCAACATGCATCGTTGATTAATTTGACATTTACAACACTCGCCACAATCGAAAAGTGAATTCCAATCAATTCGTGAGGATCGAGTTTGACCACTTCTTTTAAAAATCGTTCAACTTCTAGTGCATTAGGTCGAGCAAAACAGTTCTCAAATGTGAACTTCACGGTCGATTTCCGTAAGTAGTCAGCCATGTGAACGTCGTTTGTATGCAGTACGCGCGCCGCTGCTAAGCCTCGCACTCGCCGCTTCCTCCTCGCCGCTAGCTACGGCTCGGACGTAAACAAGACGTCCTCACCGCGAGGCCGCTCGGGCCAGACTGCAGTCGGTGTTCGAGCTCTCTCGCGGAATTGCTCCCTCTCCTGGAGAAAAAGCGACCCGCTGTTATGATCCCTGTGGAGCCAGCTGCAATGTCCTGGATCTTGACCGTGTCATTGGTCCTCTGTATGACAGTTCAAGAGAATCCTTCCCTTCTCCGCGATTATCGACGACAATCGTTCCTGTCGTGACTTCATCAGGAACATTACCGTCCTTAGAGTCCTTGAACAAGAAGCCATTGTCGTCTACCTGCTCTTCAGGATCGTAGTAAGGGTTCATGCGCAGGACGTGAACAATGTCTCTTCGTTTTTGACGTTTCGACGACGGCTCATAATCCTCAACTTCGTATGTGACGTCTGACAGGCAACGTACGACACGATACGGACCAAAGTATCGCTTCAATAACTTTTCTGACAGTCCAACCTTCCGTACAGGGGTAAGAATCCATACCAGATCTCCTAGGCTGTACACAACAGGTCGGTGCTTGTCTTTATACCGCTTACGGTCCTTCTCCTGGGCGTCCAGTGTCCGTATGCGAGCCAGCTGTCTTGCTTCTTCGACCCTGGTGATGAGCTCTGTAACATTGTCATTCTCAGTGTCGTCCGGTTGGAACGGAAACAGCGTATCCATTGTCGTCTCAACTTCACGGCCATGGAGCAGGAAAAACGGAGTGAAGTCTGTGGTGTCTTGTCTTCCGGTATTGTAAGCAAATGTCGCGACTGGTAGAATTGTATCCCAATCCTTCTGCTCAACATCGACGTACATCGACAGCATGTCGGCTAACGTCTTGTTAAAACGTTCCGTAAGACCATTTGTCTGAGGATCGTATGCAACTGTCATTCTGTGGACAATGTTGCACCCTGAAATTACCTCTGATACTAGTTTTGACTGGAATACTTTTCCACGATCAGATATCATGACACGTGATGCTCCATGCTTCAAAATAATGTATTCTACAAGGAATTTTGCGATCTCTCGAGCTTCTGCAGTCGGCACAGGTTTGGTGACAGCGTAGCGTGTGAGGTAATCAGTGCAGACTATTATCCAACGGTTACCGGTTGTCGACTTCGGGAACCTCCCTGAAAGATCAATCCCAACTCGGTGGAATGGAGCTGCTGCCGGCGGAATCGGTACAAGATGTCCTGGAGGTAATTGCGGCACATACTTCCGTCGCTGGCACTCTTTACAGTGACTCACATAGTGCTTGACAGATCGGTAGAGACCTTTCCAGTAATACCTGCGTCTGATTCTGTCTAGGGTTTTCACGAATCCCAGATGACCGATATTGGAGCATCGTGGAAATATTTGAGAATATCTGGCTGGAGATGAGCTAGAACAACAAGTAGCCATTTGG
Organism: Locusta migratoria; assembly: GCA_026315105.1. Classification (NCBI taxonomy): domain Eukaryota; kingdom Metazoa; phylum Arthropoda; class Insecta; order Orthoptera; family Acrididae; genus Locusta; species Locusta migratoria. Next base: position 205,629,032 of record CM048744.1, on the reverse strand, counting down.
GGCCCAGTGGATCGTAGTAGCTCTTAAACAATGTTCCGATTATAAATTGGAACACTTCTTTGGTCGGTTCTTCTTTCTCCAAGGCCTCTGTCGTTTTTAATAGTGCTGGATCGTCCCTTGTTGATAGCCCAGACAACTGCGAGACATTCTTTTTCTGTTGTAGAGTAGTTAATCTCGGACTTTGAGAGTACTCTTGACGCATAGGCTATCACTTTTTCAGCACCTTCCTGAACTTGTACAAGCACTGCACCAATCCCATAACCACTGGCATCTGTGTGAAGTTCCGTTTCCGCATTCTCGTCGTACAAGGCTAGCACTGGTGCGGAAGTTATAGCCTCCTTAAGTGTCCGGAAAGCTATTTCTTTCGTCTCATCCCAGTAAAATTTGGCGTCTCCCTGCAGACGTACCTTGTTAAAAATCCTTTTATGAAAGGTCGGTAGTATGAGCACAGCCCGAGAAAACTTCACTTCACTTCACTTCACTTCACGAATGTGCTGAGGAGTTGGAAATTCTGTGACTGCCCTTACGGTATCTGGATCAGGACGGACACCATCTCCGTTGACTAGGTGCCCCAGGATTTTTATCTCTTTGGCGACGAAGAGGCACTTCTTTGGATTGAGGCGGAGACCTGCAGTCTGAACACACTTCAACACAGTTGACAGGCACTTCAGATGTTCTTCAAATGTTTTCGAGGAAACGACAATGTCATCTAAATAGCAGAAACACATCGTTCACTTAAGGTGTCGAAGCAAGTTGTCCATCATGCTTTCGTATGTGGCTTGAGCATTACATAATCCAAATGGCATTACTTTAAATTCATAGAAGCCGTCAGGTGTAATAAAAGCCGTCTTCTCCCTGTCAGCTTTGTCAAACTCGATTTGCCAGTAACCTGTCTGCATGTCCATAGTTGAGAAGTATGTAGCTCCTTTCAAGCAGTCTAAGGTGTCGTCAATGCACGGCAATGGGTAGACATCTTTCTTTGTGATTCTGTTCAGTCGCCGATAGTCGACACAGAATCGCCATGTGCCATCCTTCTTCTTTACGAGGACCACCGGAGACGACCAATGACTCTCTGAAGGTTGAATAATGTCATCTTGCTACATCTTCTCCACTTCCTCCCGAATTATCCGTCTTTCAGCTGGCGATACTCTATACGAACGCTGACTAATTGGCGGATGATCCCCAGTATTCATACGGTGCTTTATCGTGGGTCGTTTCGTCTGATGTTTCCCCTGCTTAGGTGTGAATGCTCCCGAAAATTGGCGTAGTATAGCTAACACCCGCTGGCGTTGTTCCTTGGTTATTCCAGGCCCTACTGGCAGTTCCACGTTTGTTTCCTCCAGTGTGTTGTCTGTGCTAATAGCAGGGCATGATGACGTTGAGCTCACCGTCCTGGATTGGTTCAGCTGTCCCGATTCCCATTCCCTTGGGGATATGTTGTGACTGCTCGTGACAATTTGTAATCCAAATCTCTCCTTGACCGTCGGTAATGCTTATGATAGCCGCTGGTATGTAAATTTCTTTTGTGAGTCTGATAAACTTTTTACTATCAATAAGACCTTCATAGCTTAACCAGTCATCTGTGTTTGTGACTGCAACTCTTCTCATTGTCAACGGCGGTATCGTCACATAATCAACGACGAATAACTTTCCAGAAAATTCTGTATTACGTGTATCCGGCGGAACAACTTCTTTAATTTGCAGCTCAGATCTTATACAGTCAATGATAGCTTGGGATGCCTGAAGGAAGTCCCATCCGAGGATGACATTGTGACTACATTCTGTTAACACGACAAATTCAAACGGCTGGGTCCTATTGTTGATGGTTATTCTTGCGACACAAGTTCCTGCTGGATGGATGTACTTTCCATTCGCGACCTTCAGCACAGTTGCTCCCGTATCACAGAACATTGTCTTCTTTAGTGTGGCGGTGATTATCTGACAATACAGAAAAAGAGACTCCTGAATCAACAAGTGCCCGGACGGGTTGGCCGTCGATTATGACGTCGATGTGATTTCCCGACATCTTAGCGACTGTCGTCCATGGAGGATTTTCATCTGCGGCGGCGTCACCTCCATAGATGGTCGCCTCACTTAGTTTTTCTGGGCGCGGCGGCTAGGGGAGCGGCTTGTACCTCTGTACGGCGACGGTGAACGGCTGCGGCGCGTTGGGGAGCGACCTCGTCTAGGGTACGGCGATGGGCTTCTTCCCATAGGTCAACTGAATTCATCAGCAGGTAACTGCCTGGGATAGAACTACTCCGACGGCTGACGTCTTGCGGCAAAATATTCATCGAATACTCGCCTCCTCTCTCTGCAGTAGCGTACGTCATGTCCAGAGCGTCCACAGTGGAAACACAGTGGTGTGTTGTCTTCTGTCCTCCAGACGTCTGTTCTTCTGCGGGGCGTCATAGTTACCGGGGGAGTTGGCTGTGGTCCCGTCGGCCGGTTCATGGGCTGCCGTTTGGCGGCTGCAGCGTAAGCCATAGCAGGGTGGCGCAATTCTTCACGTCGGGTGCGATTGACGGGGCAGGTACTGTTTGAAATACCTCGTCCTCAGCGGCGTCGGCTTCCTCGTGACTTACATGGCTCACATCCATGGCCATAATCTGATGCTCGTTCGGTCTAATAGTCCCGGCTGCCACGCACTGTTGTAATGCTTCTCTCACGTTTTGTCGTATGAGAGAAGCGATGTCATGCTGGTCTTCCACAATGGCCATAGGAGCTACATTTGGGAATCTGTCATACTTCTTGCGTCCAACCCTCCTTTGTTGCATCTCTTCAATACGCTGGCACCACTTAATGAACTCTTCTGTCGTAGCAACGTCTTTTATCTTTTATATCTTCTGCAATACCCTTCATCAGGTGCGTGATTTTGCCGGCCTCAGTCATATTCGGCTCACCTGTTGTACTTGGCAACTCGGTCGAACCCTTTTAGCCATTTGTTGGGGTCCTGAACAGCGTCCCCAGAGAACACCGACGGGTGTCTGATGTGCAGCTGTCTTACGGCTGGTATCGTGTCCATAGTTCTTCTGATGATACGGACTTTTGGAAGGATGTACTCCGTGTATCCCATGTATTCTGGTTCCAGTCCGTGTAAGCGACGGCTTTTACGTTGCCTAATGGGAGCCACGGTGATGCAGCTGTTTCACAGTGTACCCGGCGCCTCCACCAAACAATGTCGCGTTGCAATGGAAGCAGGCTTGACTTCGAAGGCAACTGAACACAGTATTTATACTGAAAGCACGTTTATTACGAACTTAACACACACGCAGCACTGACTGCCTCTCAGGCAGAGTGCTCTGCTATTTATACACAGACAGAATTTACCAGTAATTAGAAGAACAGTTATCATAAAAAACAAGTAGAATTTACAAGTGAACATAAGAAGGATGTAGAACCTTCTGGAATTGTTAATTACAAAGAAATAAATTTTTGATAGTGGGCGGGATTGAACCGGCAACCTTTTGCACCGCAGTCCGTGACGCTATCCCTTGCGCCACGCCAGCTGTAGGTGTTCTAGCTCTCTCGCGACAATAATATTCATCTCGGGTTTGCAGCCGGATACCATCGTCAACTAAAAACAATATTTCGCAGACCAACTGGCTGCCATCTTCAGGTGAGTGCACTGATTACACTTACTCGCCGGAAACTGAGGCAGAACAGAAACAGCGGCCCCTTTATAAACCCCCGTGCGCGAAACCGAAGTAGAGGCCCTCTAGGCGCAGTAGCGCGTCGGTGGAGAAAATCGAACAACTGATGAGTATAAACAATACTAGTTAAAAGAAACTGCAGGTCCAAATGAAGACCCTTTGAAAGTAGCATGTTTAGTTATCTAAGTAAGATCTATGGCAGTAGATATCTTAAAATGCAAGTTAAATGCTCACTGCTGCACTAAATTAATTTGCGAGTGGCCACAGTACTTGCGTAACGGAAATTTATCTAACTGCTCACTCGTTAAGGGAGCAGCCGACGCTTTAAAAAACACAAAATAAATATTAAAAAAGGGAATAGATAATTACACATGGAGCGCGTTCTGAGCATCGTGTCTACCAACCCTCGCTACCTGAGGAAGTTAATACCCTCTTCCATAGCTCAAGAGAGGTCTCTTTCGTCACTTCTTTCGACCATGATTATGTTGGTACCACATTACGAACATGCCATCTCGCCATCTTGCCAAGTACGCTTGTCTCTGGCCACCCAGCAGACGCCAGTAGAGACAACATACGAAGCCATGCTTTCTTAACTAAAGCAAATGAGGCCTAAAGTGCGAGGCGGCGACTGTAAGCCATTGCACGGCAGTCAGTCAATATTAAAAGCAACCTTCCACATTCCTACGAACACACAAGTTGAATCACACGGGTAGAAACATATAGAAACATGGGGCATTGATCATTAATAAAAGAATGAAATAATTGACATACAAATAGACAATATTAATGGCGGAGAAACACTTTAGTGTAATAAATAACTCATAATGGAACACGACCACTCATTCAAGGACGTGTTTCACGTTGTTCCTTAATATCAGATAAGATTGGGTTACAAGTTTTACTTAGAGGGAAACCAATCATATCTGTTATTAAGCAACAACGGTCTTTATTTCGACCTGCAGTTTCTTTTAACTAGTATTGTTTCGACCCGTCGTTTGCCGATTTTCTCCACCGGCTCGCTACTGCGCCTAGAGGCCCTCTACTTCAGTTTCGCGCATGCACGGTGGGTCGTCAGCGGTGTACTAAGGGCCCGCTGTTTCTGTTCTGCCTCGAAGATCGTTCTTACTACGTTGCTTGTGCCGTATTTGTTTCATGTTTCGCAGTTATTATTTCTTACTATTGTGTGCTATCGTCTTCGGTTGTTTGTCTGCCGCCGCGACGAGCCGCTGTTGCCGTTAAGTGCCGCTGTCGGCGACTGCTGACCAGGGCCCCACCGCCCGGCCGCTCCGGACCGCAGTATTCGTCGTGTCGCCGCCCTGTCCGCTTCCGACGCCTCCGGTGTTTTCGCCGCCGGCGCCGCCGCCGCCCCGGAAGGAGCTTCTCCGGCCCACGCCGGGTTCGCCGCCGCCCAGCGCGCTCTGCTCGGCCGCCAGCCCGTCGGAGCGCCTCCCAGGCACTCCTAAAACCAAAGAAGACAAAACGAGCATCCACAGACGCCACCTCCTCGGTGACGAAAAAGCCCGCCGACCCTCTCGCCACTGGCCCACCAGTCCCGATGGAAGCCGCCCCTCTCCCCCTACCCAGCCTGCACCACCTCCCCCGCCACCCCCCTTCCCTCCCAACTCCCTGCTCTCCACACTTTCGTCCTCAATAACCCCGACCCCCAACTCCTAGACCGCGTGCCCTCACTCTCCTAACTGTTCAGCTTATGTTTGTTAAGCTTATGGGACTTAACTACGGGGTCATCAGTCCCTAAACTTACAAACTACTTATGAACTACTTATGAACTAAGACGGCACAAATATCCATGCCCGAGGGGGGATTCGAACCCCCGACCGTAGTGGCCGTGCTGACCGTGACTGGAGCGCCTCAGTCACCTCGGCCACCGCGGCCGGCCTCACTCTCCTCTTTCGGCAGTATGCTCCTTCTGCCCCCATCTCCCAAATTATCCCACGGAGGGACTCTGTTCTCCTCAAATCACCTGACCCCGACCTCCACACACAGCTCCTCCACAAGATCCCCCGCATCCACTTTGCGCCCCGTGCCACCCCAATCGCCAATCCCCCCCTCCCCATCGTCCTTCCACGCTCACTGCTATGATCACCAAATTGAACCCGGGGATGACAGAGGAAGAGGTGCTGGAGGAACTCCGGCGGGATCCTCGCCTATCCATCCGCTCAGCTCGTCGCATTAACAATTCGACGGGCCCCACCTACCTCATGTGCATCTTCACTGCCGAAATATCGTGTTTAGTTGACGAGATTAATATTAGCAGTTATTACGCCGGGAAAGCCTAGCAACCATATTTTTATTTGCTAGTACAACTCATGGTAAATAAGTTCCCAAAGTTTCAATGTTGAAATCGCATCCGAAGTGCCTGAATATTAATTAAAAGTGTCACGTGGACTTACTGCCACGCCCACGTTCTGAAGCAGCTCTTCAATACCAGTTCAGTGAACGACGATTCTGCGTATTTTCAACTAAACATGTGCGGGGTACATCTAGTAGACCGTGATACGTATTATTGCTTTGAAGATCATCTTTGACCAGTGGCGGCTCGTCCTATGTGTTCAATGGTTCAGTGAACCCCCGGAAAAAAGCTCTTCGTGGGAAAATGTATATATAAATAAAAATGAGTCGCCAAATGTGTCGCTAAGCGTAGAACTCGAGAATGGCTCCACCGATTTGGCTGATCTTTTCTTTGTTCTGTTCATAATTCTCAAATAGAAGGTTTTCATGAAAGAAAATTTTTGGAAAATCTACCTGAAAATATCAGTATTTGAGAAAAACTGAAAGTACACTTGCAGCTTGGATCATTTTTTAGATTCTCCAACAATCCGCTTATTCCTTTGTTACTCGCCTAGCGACCAAATACGCAGTAACGAATGGAACAAATACCCCACACCCATCCAATCCGCAACAGCCGGTCCCGTTACAGAGAAGAGACATGGGCGCTAACAAAGGTATATTATAAGACAATGGAAGTGCTTGAAACGAAAAATTTAAGATGAATTTGTGGGGACAACAGAGTCCAAAGGAAAAGAAAAGCGAATGAGAGGCAGTATTCAAGAGAGAAGATTGCCGTTTTAGGGACGACGCATATGTTGGACAGATAATGATAGCAATGGTAGTGGAGGGTGACAGAAGAAGAGGGAACCCAAGAAGAAGATGGAGGGTCTTTAAACGTGAAGATTTCAGGGGGAAACATGTAAGAGAAGAGGAAGTGTGGGACCGCGTATTACCAAACGCGTCGACGCCTTTTGAGTGGGAAAACACGAAAGAAATGAAGGTGAATATGCTACACTCAAACTTTAGAGCCCTTTTTGTGGAGTTTTTTGGATTTTGCGCTTTAGATGAGGTGACTCCTTGATGTGTACTACAGGTGAACCCCAGAGTGTCTTTGCTACTTCTATAGATTGTTCTCCTTGTCTTTTATCTATGATGTTTCTTTCGAGCGGAGGACTGAGCTGTGGCTTATCAGTTGGTGTGCGCTTGTCTGGCAATGAGCATTCGAATGAATGGGACTGTTATTGTTCCGTAGCTGTACTTGCTATGCGGCAGTTAGTACTTGGCTCCGATTGCGTGTGCAATGTGAGGTTCTTCCAGCCGTGATGGGTTTGCACCACTTGTAGCGTAAATGCATGTTCTGTGGACGATTTATATTTTATGATGTTCTATTGTTTAATAAAATTGTTTGTTCTCAGAAGTGTCTGCTATGTGGCCAAGGTACATTGGTGTTGTATTTTGTGTCTGATCTAAAACTTTACTCGATTTGTTGATGTCATGTTGCAGTTTGAATTCGGCCGCTCACATTTAACTGTTTGACCGGGTAATGTATATTGGTTGGCACCTTTGGATAATGGTGCTGTGCTTGTCAAGTACTATTAATTTGCTTGTTTAGTATTGTGAGTGGCGTAACTCTTATGGTCAACAGTGTTCCTAATCGATATTGGCCGAATTATCTACGGTCGCCGTGTTTTGTACTACAATTATTGTATCTAAGCAGGTGCATATTTTACCCTTGGGTAGTAATATCTGTTAATCTAGGCATTTGGGCCAGAGTGGTAGTGCACTATTTTCATGTATTTATTAGTTTATGTCTGGATGTTTGTACTGAGCCGTCACAGTAGAGGTTTGTGGTGAACTGTCTACCTTATTGAGTTGCGTCAGTTAAGCGTGGCATAGTCTTTTTAACCGGGTCTTCGCGGTGGCTAATTTTAGTCAAGTTTCAGCTCAGCTTCAAGTTTTTCACATGGAGGGGTTTACTGTTTGTATTTTCAGACTATTATTCAATTTTATGGACTTGTATCTTTGAATTGTGTTGCCGCCGTATTTATTTGTTCTGGTTGATGTAGACTGAGTTCTGGACTATCCTCTGGAGGACATCATTCTGTCTGGCCTGATGTCTTGGTCTGGTTCTCCTGGCTATTTGAGGTGACTTATATATTTGTGTGTGTTGACGGGTTGCAATCTTTCTTATACATCACTCCCTCCTTACGTTCTGAAACATTTTGCAAAGCTTATTCATTGCTGCTCGCAAGTGTATGTTTTATTGGTGTTGTTTTATTGTGACATCTCATAATTTTTGGTATCTCAGAAATCTGTCTTAGTTGCAAAATTTTTCTTTATTTCACTGACGCGTTTTGCCCTTTTGAGGCATCATCAGTTTATGTAAATATATGGTGTGCTATTGTGTGTTATCATCGTAAAATAGACCATCTAGGAAGAAAACCTTTCGTCATGGTTATTTATTTATTTACTTATTTATTTACTTATTTTTTTAAACTTTGGCGTTAGGCAAAACCAAACACCCGTTGCGCACAGCACAGAGTGGCCAGATACAATGCGGCCGGCGACGGCCTCCGACCTCTTGTCTTTGTGATCACTACGCGAAATGTAAGCAGCAAGATCGTACTTCACTCAGCTTCAAATTCCGGCCCTCTAAATATCCTCACGAAAAGAACGTCGTCTTTCCTCCAGCGAAATCCAATTGAGTTCCTGGAGCATTCCGTGACACTCGCGCAGTCGTCGAACCTACCAGTAACAAACCTAGCTGCTCGCCTCTGAACCGCCTCTATGTCTTCCTTTAAACTGATCTGCTACGGGTCCCAAACACTTGAGCGATTCTCAAAACGTGGTCGTACAAGCGTTTTATACGCGGTCTCCTCTACAGATGAAGTACATATTCCCAAAATTCTCCCAATAAACCGAAGTCCGCAGTCCGCCTTACATCTGTGCTTACATTATCATTCCATTTCATATCGCTCTGCAATGTTTCGTCTAGATATTTGAACGACGCACCTGCATCGAGAAGCTCACTACTAATACTGTATTCGAACATTATAGGATTTTTTTTTCTACTCATGCGCATCACTTTACATTTTTCTACATTGAGAGCTAGCTGGCTGGCACTCTTCGCACCAACTACAAACTTTGTGTAAGTCATCCTGTATGGAATTGCAGTCAATTAATGACGACACCTTCCTGTTAACCACAGCATCATCAGGAAACAGTCGCAGATTATAAGTTACTCTGTCCATCAGATAATTTATATAGGTAGAAAATAATAGCGGTCCTATCACACTCCCCTGGGGCACGCCTGACGATACACTCGTCTCTGATGAACACTCGCTGTAGTGAACAAAGTACATCGTTCTATTACTTAGGAAGTCTTCCAGCCAGTCACCAATCTGTGAACCTATTCCATAGGCTCGTATGGAGTGGAACCAGTTATTTTTGCTGTACTGAACTGTATTTGTTTGCTGGCCCTCCCTTAGTGTGCAAATGATTATTGTAATATAAAGAAATATTAAACTTCCTGGCAGATTAAAATTGTGTGCCGGAACCGGAACTCGAAACTGGGACCTTTGCCTTTCGCGGGCAAGCGCACTACCGACTGCGCTATTCCGACATGACTCAAGATGCCACCTCACAACTTCCGCCAGTACCTCGCCTCCTACTTTCCAAACTTCACAGAAGCTCTCCTGCGAACCACGCGAGACTAACATTCCTGGAAGAAAGGATATGGCGGAGACATGGCTTAACCACGACCTTAGGGATGTTTCCAGAATGAAACTTTCACTCTGCAACGGAGTGTGCGCTAATATGAAAGTTCCTGGCAGATTAAAATTATGTGCCGGAACCAGGACTCGAACCTGGGACCTTTGCCTTTCGCGGGCAAGCGCACTACCGACTGTGCTATCTCGTCACGATTCACGATACCGCTTCACAACTTTACTTCCGCCAGTACCTCGCCATTTTAATCTGCCAGGAAGTTTCATATCAGCGCCCATTCCGCTGCAGAGCGAAAGTTTCATTCTAAAGAAATATTGCTTTAATTAAGTTCCTCATGAAGGTCAAGCTCTTCTGCCTTATTGTATTCGTATATTCTGATTGTATTAAAGTTTCGGTACTTGGAATCTGTAGTGTCGCACAAGTATAAAGTGCGCGCCGCGTACTTTCGCCGCGCGCCGCCATGCAAGCACGGCGCGGCGTTCTTACGACGTCAGCCACGAGCGCCCTCTGCTACAACTCCGCTCGTGGCCACGACTGCTGCATCGTTCACTTGGGACTGAGATAGGAACCAGTTAACACTTCGGATTCATATAGGCACCAGTTAAGACTTGGCTATCGGATAGGCACTAGGCAGGCATCTAGCTCAACTATGTATGAGCATTCTGCAGTACTGAGCCATGTAAAAGTTAAGTATTACTAAGTCTCTAAAATATATATATCTCGTTCTAATTTACTCTAGTGTTTCTAGTTTCTGCTGTCCCACTGGCTGGTCACCTACCTGCACAAGCGTGCATCCTTTATTCCTGTGCCGGTCTCTTTCTACTCGGTCACCGACACCTACGACGGAAACGAGACACAAAAGAATCGTCTAATGACAGATTGGTGCACCCACCATTTCCGAATTAGGTTCCTTTCCTTATCCGATACTGCTTGGCATCAACAGGTACAATCCTGCGGAGTTCCAGTCCGAGCTGAACTTCCGAGACGCAAAGTCTCCTTCTTGGTGAACGGCCGACGAATAAAATGTCAAGTGTCAAATCTCAGTCCGTACGGAGCACTGCCAGAGGTTAACCAGTGCAGGCTCAATTTGCTCGGCACACGTGGAAAACTGTATAACCGGCGCCGTGTACAGGACTGGGAGGGGTGCAAAATGAAACGGACGCAGCGGTGTGGAACGAGGTAGCCGGATTGACGTCGGCTACACCGCAGGAAACGCACTCCGCTACGGAGTGGGGGCGTTGTGCGTTTTCATTTGGCGGCGGCGGCTGCCTCGCGGCAGGTGGGGCAGCGCTGTAATTGGCCGGTACCACGGCCACCGGCGCTACTCGTTTGTTCTCGCGGCTGCCACTGCTGCTCTGGTCGCCCCCTGGGGGCCCTCCGACCCAGCGCGTAGGCGCACAGGGCCACGCCCGCTACACTCCCAGCCCTCGGTCGGAGGATCGGAAATTAATTTCCACGCGTTAGCGAACAGCGCGGCGTCCGTGTCAACAGAGCGCTCGTCACCGGGTATTACGAGCGATGGAGGTACGAGCGCTTCTCTTTGCAGCCGCGGCAACTCCATCACTACGGGAGAATGGAGCTGACACTGCAAAGCGCACCATTTAATATCTCTGCCAGCGGTGGTGAAGGTAACCGCTTCACCGCGACAGTCGGGTGGCTGACATGTCAGCAGACGGACGGATTATCGGGCGGAATTGCGACGAGCGTGGACGGAAATGACGGGGTCGGCGGGATAAAGTGGCCAGCGAGGGGGAATTGGCATTTCGCGTCTTCTGATCTGAACGGTACAGCTGCCTGGCGATAACCGTTCATATTAGGTGCACCGCGCTCGGCATGTCACGGTATTCACAAGTTCGAAAATACAGCGTACGATTTTTCAATACCTCAGGAGCTCATATGTGGGAGTCTATTGATCACAGAGATGACCTAAGACTGATGTGTTAACTATGCAGCGCAGTAGACATTCTTCTGAGCTAGAATGAATCTTTTCACTCTGGAGCGGAGTGTGCGCGGCATCGTGAGTCGTGTCGGGATAGCTCAGTCGGTAGATCGCTTGCCCGCGAATGTCAAAGGTCCCAATTTTAATCTGCCAGGAAGTTTCATATCAGCGCACCCTCCACTGCAGAGTGAAAAGTTTCATTCTGGAAACATCCCTTAGGCTGTGGCTAAGCCATGTATCCACCATATCCTTTCTTCCAAGAGTGCTAGTCTTGCAAGTTTGCCGGCCGCGGTGGCCGAGGGGACTGAGGTGCTCCAGTCACGGACTGCACGGCCAATGTGGTGGGGGTTCGAATCCCCCCTCAGGCATAGATTTGGGTGCCGTTCAAATGTTCAAATGTTTGTAGAACTTACGGGACTTAACTACGGGGTCATCAGTCCGTCCTTAGTATTAGCTAGTTCGTAAGTAGTTTGCAAGTTTAGGGACTGATGACCCCGTAGTTAAGTCCCATGAGCTATACAAACATTTGAACTTGAAAGTTTCGCAGGAGAAGTTTTGTGAAATTTAGAAAGTAGGAGGCGAGGTACTGACAGAATTGAAGTTGTGTGACGGCACCGTGAGTCGTGTCGGTATAGCTCAGTCGGTAGAGCGCTTGCCCGCGAAAGGCAAAGGTCCAAGGTTCGAGTCCCGGTTCCGGCACACAATTTTAATCTGCCAGGAAATTTCTCCTGAGCTATTTGCCAAGTCATGATAATATATTTCCAACGTTTCGGATCCGTTAGAAGAGCTTCCCTCAGGGATTACTTACTTATTTCCTCCAGTGGGTATAAGACAAACGCATGAGGCAACAAGTCAGGATTCCTTGACGAAGGCTCCTAGAGGAAGAAACTAAGATTGGTGTTTAACGCCCCGTCGACAGCGTGGTCATTAGAGGCGGAGCTTACGCTCTGATTGTTTGGGTAAGGATGGGGGAAAGAGATCGGGCGTGTCCTTTGAAAGGAAGGATCAGGCATTTGCCTGGAGTGATTTAGGGAAATCACGGAAAACCTGGATGGTCGTAGGTAGATTTGTTCAAAATTCAAATGTTTGTATAGTCTATGGGACTTAACTACGGATCATCAGTCCCTAAACTTACAAACTACTTATGAACTAACTAAAAGGACGGCACAAATATCCATGCCCGAGGGGGGATTCGAACCTCCGACCGTAGTGGCCGTGCAGACCGAGACTGAAGCGCCGCAGTCCCCGCGGCCACCGCGGCCGGCAGATAGATTTGAACCACCTTCCTCCGAAATGTGAGCCCCGTGTGTTACCACTGCGCCACCTCGCTCGGTGAAGGCTGCTGCCGCGGTGGAGTAGCCGAGCGGTCTAAAGCTTCTCGCTGCGGAGCGCGCGGTTGCTCGACGTGGAGGTTCGAGTCCTCCCTCGGGTATGGGTGTGTCTGTATTTGTCCTTGGGTTAGTTTACCTTGGTTTAAGTAGTTTGTAAGCTACGGACTGATGACCACGCAGTTTGGTCCGATGCATTTAAAAACCTTTGAACACTTTTGAAGGCTCCTGTAATGGATCTGAAAAGTTGAAAATATACAATCATAACGCGGCAGTTTTAACAGTAATGACCGCGAAAGCGTACGTCCTTACATATTTGAAGTGCAGTGTTCGCTTATATGAAACTTCCTGGAGATTAAACTGTATACTGGAACCGGGACCCGAACGTGAGACCTTTTCCTTAAGGGGGAGAGCTCTCTACGAGATGAGTTATCCCGGCACGCTTCACTGCCCAGTCTGACAAGTCCCAGGGTCGTATCGTTGGCCCGGCACCAAATTTTAATCTGCCACGAGGTTTCGTATAAATTCACACTCTGCTGTACAGTAAAATTATTCTGGAAACTCAGGGGCGCAGTCAAGGAGGAGGGGTAGGCTAGTGTTGTTGAAGCCTCCCTTGGCACCTAACAAACTTTTTTTAATTTTATTATTTTTTATTGTACATGTAGACGACTTCATCTGGAGTGTAGTGCAGAGGACCAACCACATTAATATTATTAAAATAGGAAGAACCAGCTATGGCCGCATTGAAACCTATATTTTTTTTTATTACACATCGATTTCGGTCAGTGTCTGATCATTTTCAGTGCTCGAGGCCAGGCCGTGTGGGCCCACAAAAACTTGCACTTTGCATGTTAACATGCAGGGATTGCACTCTAGCACTGAAGATGGTCCTATGTTAACAAGCAAAGTGCACGTTTTTGTGTGCCCACAGGGCTTGGCGTCGAGCACTGAAGATGGTCAGACACTTACTGAAATCGTTGTGTTATAAAAATAAATAAATAAATAAAATAAAGCTTTCAATACGGCAAAAGCTGGTTCTTCGAATTTTAATAATTTTTTGTTGTTTTCATTTTGTATTTTTTTTTTTTTTTAATCAGGTCGGCACCGGTAAATTGAAATAGTACACACGTAATAAATCACAATGTAACTATAATTTGGCAAGAATAAGTGAACGTGACAGAGGGTCGCCATTGTGATGGCGCCACTAAGAGTGTCGGTTGCATCGCGCGAAGTTGACGTTTGAAATACATGAGGCGCGGTGCTAGCGCGTGTTCCAGGCTCAAGCGAGGCTCACGTCAAACGTCAACTTCGCTTCGCAGTTTCTCCGGATGTAACTGATGCATCGCGATGCAACCAACGCCATTCTTTTTGTGATTTTTCATCCTATCGATTGCTTAAGAAATAATATGGGGTATCCATTAAAAAAAGAAAAGAAAAAGAAACATAAGTTTGTGTGGAAAATAATATTTCTTCACGTTTTGAAGTGTCTCATAGTATATATATTGCGGTGTCGCACAAGTCCAAAGTGCGCGCCACCTACTTTCGCCGCGCGCCGCCATGCACGCACGGCGTTCTTACGACGTCGGCCACGAGCGCCCTCTCCTACAACTCCGCTCGTGGCCACCACTGAACGACATCGTTCACTTGGAACTGAGATAGGAACCAGTTAAGACTTCGGAATCAGATAGGCACCAGTGAAGACTTGGCTATCGGATAGGCACTAGGGAGGCCTCTATCTAAACTATGTATCAGCATTCTGCAGTCAAGAACTATGTAAAAGTTAAGTATTACTAAGTCTCTAAGAAATATATATCTCGTTCTAATTTACTCTAGTGTTTCTAGGTTCTGCTGTCCCACTGGTGGTCACCTCCTACCTGCACAAGCGTGCATCCTTTATTCTGTGTCTGTTTTTCTACTCGGCCACCGACACCTACGACGGAAACGAGACACAAAAGCGGTGACGAGGCTGGAACACAATATATATATATATAGCTATCTTGTCCACCCAAAATATCTCTGGAACAATAACAGCTATTGGGAAACCCCTGAGACTCAGGCGAGAACCCCATGCTGCTGAGGTCGCGCGCTAGCCGCGCATTTCAAGCGTCAACTTCTCCTTGCAATATCTCGGGATGTAACGGGAATATTGCGATTCAATCAAAGTCATTGCTTATTTTACTTGTCATGCTATGAATTGCTGAAGAAAAAATATAGGGTAAAAAAAAAACATAAGTTTTTGTTAAAAGACACATTTGCTTTCGTTTTAGAATGTTTCCAAATTAGTTCATGGGCCCCAGCCGTACATTGATACCGGGGTGTAAGTCGTTTTCCAATTGCTGTTATTATTCCAGAGATATTTTGGGTGGTCAAGATAACTGGGACACCCTGGCTGTCGAAAGTGGGTTCTATGGGACACTCTAAAACGTGAAGAAATATTATATTCAACACATACTTTTATTATTATTATTATTATTTATGGATACCCCCATCTTATTTCTTAAGCAGTCTACAGATTGCAGCGCGACTCATGTATTTCAAACGTCAACTTCGATTCCCAGGTTCTCAAAATGTTCAAATGTTTGTAATTCTATCGGACCAAACTGCGTGGTCATCAGCCCGTAGCTTACAAACTACTTAAACCTAGGTAAACTAACCTATGGACAACACACACACATACATGCCCCAAGGAGGAGTCGAACCTCCACGGCGAGGAGCCGCGCGCTCCGCAGCGAGACGCCCGGCTACTCCACTGCGGCTCGCAGTTTCTCCGCATGTAATTGATGCATCTCGATGCAACCAACGCCATTCTTTTTGTGATTTTTCATTGTATCGATTGGTTAAGAAGTAATATGGGGTATCAATTTAAAAAAAAAAAAACGAAAGTTTGTGTTGCAAAGAATATTTCTTTGCGTTTCACAGTGTCTCATATCTCCTACTTTCATAAATCCCTGCCTTACGTTCATGACCGTGAAAGTGGTTTTTCAATATCTCTTGTAGTTTCAGAGATATCTGGGGTGCAACAGTTGAGTGGGACCCTCATTATATATATATATATATATATATATATATATATATATATATATATATATATGTCTTCAGACGATGTTTCGATCAATATAATTTTCGATATTCTTCAAAAACTTCTGATTTTCTTGCAAAACGCCAAACAATGTGTCTCTTTATATTCACAGGTAGTTGTAATTGACGGTAAGTCATCGAGTAAAACAGAAGTGATACCTGGCGTTCCACAGGGAATCGTTATAGGTCCCCTGCTCTTACTCGTGTTTATAAACGATATAGGAGACAATCTGTTCGCGGATGATGCTGTCGTTTATCGGTTAATGAAGTCAACAGAGGATCAAAAGCAACTGCAAAGCGATTTAGACAAAATTTCTACTTGGTGCGAAAATTGGCAATTGTCACTAAATAAAGAAAAGTGTGAAGTAATACACATAACCACTAAAAGAAATCCACTGAACTTCAATTACGCGATAAATCAGTCAAACCTTAAGGTCGTAAATTCTACCAAATACCTAGGAGTTACAATTACGAACAACTTTGACTGGAGAGAACACATAGAAAATATTGTGGGGAAGGCGAATCAAAGGTTACGTTTCATTGGCAGAACGCTTCGAAGATGCACCAGCTCCACCAAAGAGACTGCCTACATCACACTTGTGTGTCCTCTCCTGGAGTACTGTTGCCCCTTGTGGGACCCTCACCAGGTGGGACTGACGGAAGATAGTGAGAAAGTTCAGAGAGGGGCAGCTCGTTTTGTTTTATCACGTTACGGGGGGGAAAGCGTCACGGAAATTTTGCAAGAATTGGGGTGGAAATCATTAAAAGAAAGACGGTATTCATTGCGGCGTGATCTGCTTGCGAAGTTTCAATCACCGACTTTTACTTATGAATGTGAAAATATTTTGCTAGCACCCACCTACTTAGGGAGACATGACCATCCCAATAAAATAAGAGAAATCAGATAGAAAACGGAACGATTTATGTGTTCTTTCTTCCCGCGCGCTGTTAGAGAATGGAATAGTAGAGAAAAGTTATGAAAGTGGTTAATGAACCCTCTGCCAGGCACTTTAATGTGATTTGCAGAGTATCTAGAGTATCTATGTAGATGTAGAAAGAAGCAATTAAAGAAGAATTAGTAACATGAAAACAGCATGACGTATATAACAAGAATCAATATCTCTCAATGCTAAACTAACTTACTACTCTACAGTTAATTCGACCAGAAGCATTTTACGCAGCAGAATGTTTGAACAATACGACAATGACGGAATCACTGCAAACTACGAAGGACAATCTTCGGGCCACTTAAAGAGCTGATACAATACAGAATGCGTTATAAATGTGAAATCTATATACATACCCCGGTGGAGTGGTCGAGCGTTCTAAGGCCCACTAACGATAGGATCATTGCACGTCAACGGCATAGTTTGAAGCCCTTACTCTTACGGGAATTAGTTTCATAACTACGAGTTTGAGTACAGTGGGCAGGGTGAAGCTGGGAATTTGTATCTGACGGGAGGCGTGCATGGGTAGTCCTTGCAGGTGCGGTGATCACTGTGTCCCCAGTGGTGTAGGGGTCAGCGCAACTGCCTAGAAAGCAGGAGACCCGGGTTCGAATTCCGGCTGGGTACACATTTTCAGCTTTGCCCAATCGCAGTTGAAGTCATATATTCTATGAATGTTAAATAAGCTGCAGGATCAGAAGTGACGTCTGTTCTCTTTTGGAACAGACGACACAGGTATATATAAAATGCTTGTCTTCAGACGATGTTTCGATCAATAGAATTTTCGATTTTCTTCAAAAACTTCTGACTTTTTTGCAAAATGCCAAACCATGTGTATCTTTGTATTCAATACAGAACGTTCCTTCAATCAAAATCGCTGACCGAAATGTCAGACACCTCTCCCTGTGAGACAATTACGGACCATCGGACCACAATTTCGGTTGTGCTGTGCAAGTCGTCTGGCATACAAAGGGGCGGAAATTGAGAAAAGCAGGTTCTGGGGATGTTAACGCCCGTTTGAATGGCCCCGTCGTTCCGGCCAGACGATTTCCCTGCCGGTGGCGGATAGAGATATTAGATGGTCCGGGAAGGAGGGCGGTCGTTTGCATCGGCTGAAGTGAGCGCAGCCCCGCTGACGACCGGCCCTCCCGCGGCCGACTCATTTTCCGCGCGATAGGAGGGCCCTGGCTTTTACGACGGCCGCCATTGGCCAAATGCCCCGCGGCTCGGTTCGCAATCGGCATAGGGAGCAGGCGGGCCCTCGCCGGTACAGGGGCTGCCAGGGTAGGTTGGAGGAGAGCGGCTCTACAGACAGCCCAGGGGCGGGCGATTTCTCAAGGCGCGCGCCCTGCCTACAAATGGACCACTTGCCCACCTGCCGGGGGCGGGAGCGCCGATGCTCGAGCGCCGCTAATTCCACGCCGTTTGCTTTTTTTTTTTTTTTTTTTTCCTGAAACACAAATGTCGTCTGTAAAAACTACTTCTGTCTAACAATTCTATGGGTATACGATGTCAATACTCTACGGCTTATCTTACAAGGAAACATCATCAAATCTACCCCTTATTTTCTTGAGAAAAAATACATGAGGTCGATATCAACACGAGAAATCGATATCACATGAAAATTTGGACCATTATACAGATACTAGGCAGTTACGGCCTCCTCAAAGTTCAGCTTTTAAACATACGCGCGCTCGGGTTGTTCGTCACTCGTCCCGCTTCGCTACGGCCGCTTGCCGCGGTGGAGTAGCCGAGCGGTCTAAAGCGTCTCGCTGCGGAGCTCGCGGTTGCTCGTCGTGGACGTTCGAGTCCTCCCTGGGGCATGGGTGTCTGTGTTGTCCTTAGGTTAGTTTACCTAGGTACAAGTAGTTTGTAAGCTACGGACTGATGACCACGCAGTTTGGTCCGATAGATTTACAACTTTTTTTTTTTTTTTTTTTTTTTTTTTTTTTTGTGGCCGCTTAATGCCGGAACGCGAAGTGCTGGCAAGGATCGGTGTGGAATGATGATTAATCTGTCACAGAATTAGAGCTCTTTAAAGATGTAAAAAAGGGAAGAGGATGATTGACAAACTATGACATCTAATAATGGAAATAAAAGGGAAGAGCAAAAGAAATAACAAATCATCGCCCTATTGCCAAATGTAAAAGGAGTCACCGAACGAGTGGACAAAATTCTCGTCGAGAGGGCATGAAACCTATATTTCGCAGTAGCAATGAAATAAGAGAAGTCCTAGGCTCAATGAAGGACAAAACTGACAAGTTGCACACAGCCAGCCGGCCGCGGTGGCCGAGGTGACTGAGGCGCTCCAGTCACGGTCAGCACGGCCACTACGGTCGGGGGTTCGAATCCCCCCTCGGGCATGGATATTTGTGCCGTCCTAGTTTGTAAGTAGTTCATAAGTAGTTTGTAAGTTTAGGGACTGATGACCCCGTAGTTAAGTCCCATAAGCTTAACAAACATTTGAACAATTTATTATTATTATTATTATTTTTTTTTTTTTTTTTTTTTTTTTTTTTTTTTTTTTTTTTTTTTTTTTTCCACACAGCCGGAGTCTATGATATCGTCTGTGAATGCGGCCAGGTATACATTGGAGAAACTGGGCGGCCGATTAAAACAAAGACAGCCGAGCACGAGAGGTACATTCGCCTGGGACAGCATACGAAGTTGGCAGTAACGGAACACCAGTAAGAGTGCGTCAAACAGACAGGTTTTCAGGAAGTCACTGTACTGGCAAAACAACCCTTCACTTTGAAGACGAAAATCAGGGAAGCAAAAGAAATAGCTTAGCGACCGGGAAATACGAACAGAGAAGACGGATATAGACTTCCGGGGTCTTGGCTGCCAGCAGTAGCAGCGCTTCACACCGCGCGCAGTACAGTCCATAGGGGCCCCACACAGCCCGGAGACAACAGCGGCCGCGCGTACACAGAGCAAATAGCACGGTCTAGCCGGCGCTAGGCATCAGTGCTACGTCTTTGCTTCCACCGCACCTCATTCGCCAGTTTCAACCAATGGAAAGAATTAATGGAAACACCAATCAAGGACTTCTCTTTCCACCAATAGGAAGAAATAAAGGAAACACCAATGAAAGAGAGCAGAAACCACCAATCATAACTGGCAACATTCAATATTTAAGACACCAGCTATCCCTCTTAAAAGAGTTCACCGGTAACATGCAGTTATTAGACGTACTATACACGGTAAAAGAAAATACATGGCACTTTCTTTATGCTTTTCCTTATATCTTTCAACTGCGTTACAGATATCATAGAAAACTGCACTCATGAACACGTGCTGGATATAGAAGAAAACAGCGGGTTGGGGTTCGGTTCAGATTTTCAAGAAGATGACGTTGACGATAACGACGCTACCACTTCACCACCGTCAGATTCGTCCAGCACTATCATTGCTTCAACGGAGCTGAGGCGTGAATTGAAGTCGTCGGTGATAATGAATCGAATACCACTTTGCCTGTCTCCGTAAGAATATATCCAACGAGCATTTTCCGTTTTATACAGCGCGTCACAGCTCAATGTTCAATATTTGTAAATCTTTCGGACCAACTCCGTGGTCATCAGTCCATAGCTTACAAACTACTTAAGCTAAGGTAAACTAACCTAAGGACAACACACACCCCCATGCCCCAGGGAGGACTCGTACCTCCAACGGCGAGCAACCGCGCGCTCCGCAGCGAGGCCCTTAGACCGCTCGGCTGCTCCACCGCGGCGTCACAGCTGCAGTGGAAACGAATGAGTCGGTTTTTCAACAAGCAGTGTAATGTAATTTAATTTTAAATACCTTTTATGCACATCATTTTGTTATATGTAAAGCTGACACTATTGGAGAAAACGTGAAAGAGTTACAGTACATATGATTCATTTCGTAATATTATTTCCTCCTCCACACGTTTCACACTTCGGGGGACTGCCGGTTCTCCCTTCATTGCACAGCACTTCGCGTTCGGGCATTATGCGGCCACTGCGAAGCGCGCCGAGTGAGGAACAACCCTAGCGCGCGAATGTTTAAAAACTATACTTTGAGGAGGCTGTAACTAGTATCTGAATAATGGCCCATATTTTCACTTGATATAATTTCTGGGGTTGATATCAAACTCGTGTTTTTTCCTCAAGAAAATATGATGTTCCCTTGTTAGAAGATAGATTAAGGAAAGGCAAACTTACATTTTTAGCTTTTGTAGATTTGGAGAAAGCTTTTGACAATATTGATTGGAATACACTCTTTCAAATTCTGAAGTCAGCAGGTGTAAAATACAGGGAGTTATTTACAACTTGTACAAAAGGCAGACCGTAGTTATTAGACTCGAAGGGCATGAAAGGTAAGCCTTAGTTGGGAAGGGAGTAAGACAGAGTTGTAGCCTTTCTCCGATGTTATTTAATTTGTACATCGAGCAGGCGGTGAAGGAAAGCATGGAAAAACTTGGAATAGGGATTAAAGTTCAGGGTGAAGAAATAAAAACATTGTGTTTTGTTGATGACATTGTGATTCTGGCAGAGACAGCAAAAGACCTGGAAGAGCAGTTGAATGGAATGGACAGTGTGTTTAAGAGAGCGTATAAAATGAACATTAACAAGAGCGAAACAAAGATAATGAAATGCGGTCTTAGGTAATCAGGCGATGCTGAAGGAATTAGATTAGGTAACGAAACAATGAAGGTGGTAGATGAGTTTCGTTATTTGGGTAGTAAAATAAGATATGACAGTCGCAGTACAGAGACACGAAGAAAGGCAATGCGAAGAAAGGCATTTTTGAAAAATGCGAAATTTGCTAACATGGAATATTAATTTAAGTGTAAGGAAGTCTTTTCTGAAGGAATTTGTGTGTAGTGTTGCCTTGTACGGGAGTGAAACATGGACGATAAACAGTACGGACATGAAGAGAATAGATGCTTTTGAAATGTGGTGCTATAGAAGATAGCTGAAGATTAGGTGGGTAGATCGCGTAACTAATGAAGAGGTACTGAACAGAATTGGCGAGAAAAGGACTTTTAGCATACCTTGAATAAAGAAGGGATCGCTTGGTAGGACACATTCTTAGACATCAAGGAATTGTGAATTTAGTGTTGGAGGGAAGTGTGTGGGGTGATAATCGCTGAGGGATTCCAAGAGACTCATATAGTAAGCAGATTCAAATGGATGTGGGTTGCCGTTCTTAAGAGGACATGAAGAGGCTTGCTCAGGATAGAGAAGGGTGGAGAGCTGCATCATACCAGTCTCCGGACTGAAGACCATAACAACAAATGATGACCATGACACCAGATATTTAACGATTTACGATATCATTTTGTAGTGCGCCATTATTTCTTTGATATCGGCAGATTTCGCGTCAGCTGACAGTCTTCAGATGCTCTGAACTCAAATTTATTGAAAGCTGCTGTTTACAGAGCTTAAGATTCCTATAATACGACACGAATGGAATACACTGAAGAGCCAAAAAAAGTGGTACACCTGCGTAATGTCGTGTAGCGACCAGTCGGAAGTGTCAAAACACGGCATAGCATGTGCTCGACTTATCTCTGAAGTAGTGCTGAAGGGAAGTGACTTCATGCGACTGTCTATAAATCCAAAAGAGCAAGAGAGTTGGAGATTGCATCCCGTATATGTTCAACAATGTTCATCTCTGGGACGTTTGATGGACAGCGGAGGTGTTTAAACACAGAACAGTTGTCCTGGAGGTAAAATGTTACAATTACGGACGTGTGGGATGTCACATTGTCCGGCTTCAATTTCCCAATGTCCTGATACATATGGAAAACCCATATAAGAAAATATTTTTATCTCTGTTTCTTACAATTTTCTTTATTATTTGCAGTAATACATGTGATGTAGATATCAAGCACACAAGAAGATACGTAAATATCTCTGTATGTGCATTCACTGGAGGAAAATTAAGAACACATCTGACTGTTGATTTGCAAATAGCAGATCGTTGATTAGAATTGGCTCTAAGTGTAA
This sequence comes from Locusta migratoria, assembly GCA_026315105.1. Classification (NCBI taxonomy): domain Eukaryota; kingdom Metazoa; phylum Arthropoda; class Insecta; order Orthoptera; family Acrididae; genus Locusta; species Locusta migratoria. Next base: position 205,606,097 of record CM048744.1, on the reverse strand, counting down.
CATGTCTGATCTTGCCTGTACAGTCCAAGAGTAATTCATAATTATGAAGATCCGCTCTACCGGTATCCCAACTTAGTTGCATCTTCAGGTGCTTTTTTAAAAGTTTCCATATAAGTCATGATTATCGATAACGTGGCTAATGCTGAGGTAGTACCGCAAGCAATTTTTGCTTTTTTCGTCAAAAACATAAAAAAGACGTCTACCTTGCGGTTCTTGTCATTTAGGGTTAAAGTATAGAAAAGTTGGCAATCAATTTAGTAGGTGCTTGCGGTACGACCTCACCATTAACCCCGTTATCCATCACAAATGACTTACATGTAAAACTTTTAAAAAGCACCTGAAGATGCAACTGTAAGTTGCGGAACCGGTAGTGTGGGACTTCACGACTCCAATAATATAACCGCTCAAGTGGACTAAGGAGTTTGAAAGACGACCGTCTGTCGTCTTCCATATATTTTTGTATATTTTCTGTAAAGTTATAATTTATGTAATGTCGATAGATTATCATTTTGTTAAAACTTGAACCCCACACTTTTCAAGGCTTAAGGAATAGCATTTTTATTTCATGTGTTAAAATATTAGTTAATATTGCTAGGTTTTTCTTATTTTTTTCATGTTAATAATTTATTATTATATTAATTATTGTGGCATAAATGTGGCTTCTCCGCTACGCCACTGTCCCTGTGAGATGGTGTACTTGTCTTACTTCTAAGTGGATGTGCGAGAATCTATGGCTGTCTGAATGTGGGGAGTGGTAGCTTGCTTTGCATCGTTCTCTCTGGCTTAGAGTCGATAACTGCTGAGGCTACCAAAGAGGTTTCTACACCCTTTGATTACAGTCCAGTCAGCGAGGTAGATGATTTTTGTTGCTTGGGTAGTGAAATAACATATGACGGTCGCAGTACAGAGGATATAAAATGCAGAAAGGCAATGGGAAGAAAAGAAGTTCTGGAAAATATAATGTGCTGACATCGAATATTAATTTAAGTGTATGGAAGTCCTTTCTGAAGACATTTGTGTGGAGTGTTGCCTTGTATTGCTTTGTATGGGAGTGAAACATGGACGATAAACAGTGCGGACAGGAAGAGAATAGAGGCTTTTGAAATGTGGTGCTACAGAAGAATGCTGAAGTTTAGGTGGGTAGATCGCATAAGTAATGAAGAAGTACTGAACTGAATTGGTGAGAAAGGAATTATTGGCATACCTTGACTAATAGAAGGGATCGCTTGGTAGGACACATTCTTAGACATCGGGGAATCGGAAATTTAGTATTGGAGGGAAGTGTGTGGGGTAAAAATCGCAGAGGGAGACCAAAAGACGCATATAGTAAGCAGATTCAAATGGATGTGTGTAGCCGTTCTTATGAGGAGATGAAAAGGCTTGCTCAGGATAGAGTAGGGTGGAGAGCTGCATCAGACTGAAGACTGAAGACCATAACAACAACAGCACGTCACGTCGTGGTGTAGCAATTTTAATGGCCAGGAGTGTATTTTTGAGTGTTTTCACTCAGAATTAGTTTCCTTCAACTTCTTCGGATTGAAGTGATGAAGTAACGACGAAAAACAAAGATTAGATCTGTGGAACGCAACTAATTAAGAATCTATTTAAAGGAATTACTAGCAGCGTCCAAATCAAAAGGTACGAAATATCTTTACAAACAAACCAGTTGAAATTTGAATATGCCGCTTTGGGATAATGTAGTGAGACATCTAGGGACGCGAATGCAGGGTCGTTACCTCCCCATAACAATTAAAGGCTGTGCCTCAGGAGGCAAGGTATTGCTTGTCGTGTTTATTGACGTCCGAGGTCCGATATCATCTATATCCTCGTGGAGTGACGTGTACTGTGAGACACTGCGTACCCTACGCAAGCCCGTCAAGGGAAAACGGCACGGACTTTACACGGAGGGAGGGATTCCGTAGCACGATATCGTGCGTCCACGCGTCTCCAGAGTCACACAAAGTGTACTGGCCAAGTTCAAGAGGGAACAGCTTGAGCATCCGTCATACAGCCCGGACAAATGTTCAAATGTTTGTAAGGCTTATGGGACTTAACTACGGGGTCATCAGTCCCTAAGCTTACAAACTACTTATGAACTACTAACCAACTAGGACGTCACAAATATCCATCCCCGAGAAGGGATTCGTACCCCCGACCGTAGTGGCCGTGCAGACCGTGACTGAAGCGCCTCAGTCTCCCCGGCCACCGCGGCCGGCGAGCCCGGACACGTAGATCTGTGACTTCCATCTGATTGATCCACTGAAGAACATCTCAAAGGGAAGTGATTCAACTCGGACGAAGAACTGAAGGACACAGAGGGCTGGCTCTTGTCACGGCCACAGGAATTCAGGGAACAGGGATTACTACGGCTCGCTAAACAGTGGACTGGTTGTGCTCAGCCCGCTGGTGGTTACGCTAGAAAAAAAACAACTGTTTCGTTCCATATCTCTTCATCTGAACTCCCCTACTACTTCTCATATATAAATTATATCATTGTTGGATCATATACCAATGACCGAACAAAACCCAATTTGCAGGAACGAGTCATGTTTTGGAAAAATGCGTTGATACCACGTTGATTTCGCGGGCCTTGTTCTCAGCGGAATATGCTTCATTCTGGTCGATACTCTGTCCACATTCCTCCTCCCCCCCCCCCCCTCTCCCCCGCCACGCGAGGGCTATTTTTGCAGTAGAGGGTGCTCTGGCGACCCCCCGTCTACGACGCTGGGGTTCCTGGCATCCTGTGGCTACATGGTATCCAGTGCTGCGGCAGAGACGATGGTTAGGAACTTAAAGGCTCACACGAGAAAGACAGTGGAAACTACGTCAGTAGTTGGGCTCCTGTGCTAATTTTTGCTGACATACCGCACACAAACGTGTCTAGCTTTCGGCCACTACTCCAGCGTACTTGTTTTAGCGCGTAGGTACCTCCTCTCTTAAACTGTCTATACTTCCAGTAGTAGTCACCCGTCCATCTGTGAGGAATATTTAGTGTCAACGTAACTATATAGACGGAAATATTAGACGACTTATGGGCTACTATCGATATGTACCCTGTTTACTATCTGTTTATAGCGGTTGAAACGTGTCCATAAAAAAAAATTATTTTGTAAGAAAATGTCCAATATTGTACCTCCTGTTTTGTATCGAGTAACTTGCTTGCAAGAAAATGTATAATATCGCTTCTACTGTATATATCGATATGTGTCCTTTATGAAGTTTCATCTTTGGCAAAGATCATATATTGCATAGCATTGTAGCTCGCACTGAGAGAGAGTACGACTAGTGGTTCAGCTCGCTTAGAGAGCGGTTGGGTTGTGTGTATGGCTCCGATGTAGAGCAGAGGCTGCTTTGCCAGCAAGTCAGAAGTTGTATTATGTAGGTAATGTAATGCTGATTATTAATAAAAAGTAACTTAAACTTTCTTTCATCTCTCATTTACGTAGTTAGAAAATTAACCTACTTCCTTCATTTGATAATCAAGTATTAGTGGATTTAAAGTGCAGTATTGATGTGAATAATATTGTTGAACGTAATTCATTATTGGTGCCATAATAAATGATAGTTAATTGACTATGATACTAAATTTCAATAATTAGAAACTGATCTGCATAAAGTTCTCACAGTCAAGCATTAAGAAAGTGATTTGTGGTTTTTTTTATATCTTTCTCGCAGTCAAAATCTTTGAGTATAGTCAGTGTCTGTTTCAAAAGGCTACATGTCACAGTTGTTTTGTTAAAAATATCCGTTGCGCACATAATCAGTTTCATGCACTGTTTCTCACTTAATAGCATATACATCAGTATCAGGGCCATAATTAATCCAAATTGCTGTGTCAAGGAACAATTTGTTGTCTGATCTAACGACAGGTTCAACATCCACACAACACACGTACAGCTTTTATCTGGCGCCCTTTCTGCCAGGATAGTTCACAAACAGGATCGTGACGTAGTTAGATACGTAGTCTTATTTCAGTTAGTTTGTCTTTTCCACTAACCAACTTATCTTTTGGCTCTTAATTTAATTTTGTAGCACCATCGTTTGTTATAGCAGCAGTAGCATAGTAATTGTTTCTGTAGTTTGTTACTTACCATTCTTGATAGTGTGTAGCATTGTTTATAGTAGATTAATTGAATATACAAATAATTGCATTACTACTGAACAAGTCTCTCTTTTATATTGTCTGATGTTTGTTGTGATGAAAGTTCTAGTATCGCGGAACTCGTGTGATAATTAACGGTTCGCGTAATCTCGATTGTGATTGTATGTTGCATTAGCCCGATTCAGCCTATTGTTCTCTCATAATTACCGTGTGTAATTTTCAAAAATTTTGCAGTAGGTGAAAATAAATATTAGTGGTCACTTTACTGTAGAATTCTGTTAACAATGTCAAAGAATAGGAGAGTCCGCGCTGATGCTAAATCTGCTTCCGAAAATGAGACCTCGAATGATGCAAGGAGAGAAGCCGAATTTTTACAAGAGTCTTCTCACTGCACTGATACAAATACGACAGTAAATACCGTGTCCGAAAATGCGGAACAGATTAGTTCAGGAATAGACAATATGGATAACGATACAGTACAGGATTCGACAATACAGAATTCCAATTCTTGTAATGTGGTTGCGGAAAATAATGCATCGGTTCCGCCTAGCTCTGCTACAAAAAAATACATGTGCAACAGCTACGGAAAACGTATTACCAAATGACTTCATGCAGATTTTACTCTCACAGCTCTCTAAATTAAATGAGAATAGTCAATTACAATCTCAGGAATCTCAGAAATTAAATGAAAAACTTGAGAATAGTCAATTACAATATCAGAAATTAAATGAAAAACTTGAGGAACAATCTCAGAAATTAAATGAAAAACTTGAGAAAATAGAACAAACGTGCGATTCGAGGTTTGCGAGTATTCAAAGTAGTTTTAATAAGATAAACGAGGACAACAATCGGTTCAGGGAACAACTGCTCAATGCTTTCAAATGTGAATCTCAGCAAATAAGACAAGATATTCGCGACGAGATTAATCCGGTTATGGAAAGCCTTGCGTCACGAGTCGAAAATATAGAAACCACTGAACTCGCTCAGTTGAAGCAACAGAGTAATCTATTTGATGAAAAGTTGCAGAACTTCCAGTCAGTCACGACTGAACAGATCAATAAAATTAATAAACAGGTTGAGGATATTACTGTTAAAATTACCCAAATCAGTGAAAACAGTGACAAAAGTTCTGATGTAACGCATCCTACCCCGTTTAATGAAACTAATGAATATCTCGCCCTTGACCGTTTCAAACAAGGTCAAATGACCATTAATCAGCAATACAAGGCTGAGGTCAGAAAATTAGATGATCGCGTGGCGCGAATAGAGAGGAAATTTGACCACACTTATGGAAATGCATACGAAGACGTAGAAGAAAATTTGAACGAAAATGACAATGATGATTCGACTCAAGTAGGTCGCTTGGTACGTGAACGAAGTGTACCTCATAGCAACAACAATGAAGGCGCGATGCGTAGTTTACGCTCACTTACACCGCACAGGCGAAGTGAAGCGTTTGACTACAAGCATTTCCTGACTGTACGTAAATTCAAGACATTCAAAAACTCTCCGAATGACTTGCACCCTAAAGAGTGGTTGCAGCAATTCGATTATTGTCTTCCCCCGAATTGGCCACTTGAGCACAGATTAGAATTTATATGTGGTTATCTGGAAGGCGAGCCAGCCACCAGAATGAGAGCTATTGCACAAGAGTGCTATAGCGAGAATCAGTTCCGACGCTCATTTCTATCCGCATACTGGTCGGATGCGGCACAAGACCGCGTTAAAAACAGTATTGCGACGTTCAAAACTTTTGAGCGATCAAATTTCTCGAGCCCGGTGGAATATTTCCAACATTTGGTATACAAAAATCAATTTTTATCGGCTCCTTACTGCCCTGCCGAATTAATTAGAATTTGTTTGAACAAATTACCTCTACACTTGCGTCAAATTGCCATTGCGGCACGATGCAAGAATGATATTGAAGCCTTTAGTAATCTCTTACAAGACTTGGAGGAAGAAGACGAGGAAAATTCCTCGCGCAGTCGATATTTTGACAGAAACAGATATGATCGCCGGTCGCAACAAAGCCCGCCGCGTTCTAAACGTTATCCAGAGCACGAGGATCAAACGAAAAGTAATTCTTTTGCTAATGAAACTTACAAACAAAGTCGCGACAGTGAGAACAGTGATTGTCAAGATCGTGAGAATAACCGTGGAAGTTTTCGTGGCCGTTACCGTGGTGGTGGCTTTGGTCGCGGAGGACGCCACAATAATTACTATCATAACAGCGACACCTCAAATGATACTAATTGGCGTGAAAGACGCAATACTGATAGTGATCACGAGACTGAAAATAACAACAATAACACTGAGAAGCGTAGTCGGGAGGGCACACGCGATAATTCTCGTGATCGCCTTCCGCGACACGAAAACACGAATCGGGGCCTAAGCAGATCGCGTACCCCGGAAAGACAAGAGCAAAACATTGAAATCAGACCTGCCAATCCACGCTATAATTCGTCAAAAAAAGGGCCGCGTCAGGTATGACTAGCGGACTCGACGGCAAATAATTCGGCCGTACAGGATTTATGTGATCCTAACTATACGCTGAAACTTGTTCATTGTGAACGTCCTCACAGAGAGGAAGATTACGATGAACAACCTCCCGAACAAAACAGAATAGTAGTTTGTGCGGAAGTGCACAATACTGATGCTGGTAGCACCTCAGTAAGTGATAAGGCAAAACCGACACAAATTGTGTCAATACCTAAAGCCGTTACTCCTGAAAGTAATGACAGTAACAAAAATTGTACTATCAAATTTAACGAAACAAATGAAAAGGTATCGAATCAAACGTATCATCCACGACAACGTCGTTGAGGTAGAAACTTTAAAGACGCACAAGTCGAAAGGCATACACCACATTTCCAATATTAATATTTTCAAGGCATAAAACTGGGGTAGAGAGTCCATTAATCTGTTTTGGACACACCAAGTGGCGATTGGTGCCCCGTTCTCGAGCTGAGTGTCACTATTCTTCCGCTTTTCCTTAGTGCACTCTATCTACATCTTTTTCTCACTGTTACTTTTCTCTAACTCTGAATACTTATGCTCTGTGCTACGCTGGGATATTGTCATACAAAATCTTGCAATTTACATATAACGAACTCTGTGGCTGTGCAAGACAAATAAAATTAATGGAACTTTTTGATTGATTAATCTAATTAAGTTCCTATGTTTCAGAAAATATCAGATTTCTTTTCTGTATTACTAATTGCATAACTTACGAACTTCTGAGCGAGTGAAGAAGATTTTGAGTTGACATAAGCATTTTGTAAGCCAATTGAGCAGTGAAAAAGAAAAAGGATATTCTGGAGGATGATGAGTAAGGCTATACACAATATGTCATGGTTGTCTTTAAAATGCACTATTGTTTATGGATAAATGATGGTAAGGAAGGTATTGGTAACAGTCAAAGATGTTTGATAAATGTAATTATGTGGACGAGAGTATACAATGATTATGAAGCAATTATGAGGAGAATCGCTCTATTGCTAATGATGCTATGCTCTGTTCTTTTCTTATGTGCTTACTCGCACTGCGCTTTTGTGTTTTCTCTTTGTGCTTATGTGCGCCATTTTGTATGTTGATGCATTGTGCCTTCAATGGCATGTGTGATTGGTGAGAATCATATCCTTCTGATGCTCTGTAATTATTTGTAATTATGTGTAATGAATATCTCTAATTATGCTTGCAGCTATGCTTATTGCTCTTGTAATCAAAGCTTACCGCTATGCTCACTAATTATATACCTAAGCCCTACCACTATGCTAATTAATTTTATAATGAAGCTCATGAAAATGTATGGTTATGCTTATACGTTGCATACAGCCATCTCTCTTGCAAACTTGCAGTTTTGCCATAAATTACGCCTAGTTAAGTCTAGTTAATGCACAGAGATACTTTGCTTTTGCTTACTGCTATCTTCAAAATTCTTATTGATGAACTTGTTGATGAAAATCTGCAGCTATGCCTAACAAATAGTTACGTCTGTGTTTATGTTATCGGATGATTTACTGTGATGCACATCTATTACTGTGCCAAAATTTGCCTTAATTGTTTTGTCTGACCCTACTGCTGACCCAGACAGACACAGACATGACCTGATGACTTGAACCTCTTTTGATATTCTCACGAAACCACCCTGATGTGTTATACCTCAAGGCAATGAAATATGTAACTCAGTTCAGACAAAAGCCTGGCCATGGCAACATATGTAATTTAATTGTTATAATTTGGTGGTAATGCAATCCCCACCATAATGATGTAAACTAGTGGTAATTGGAATGTCAAGTTATTTGAAGTGGCTTCACGTTAATTGCTCTAATTATGACAAAAAATTTACTTTACATGACCTAATGCCAAATTGATGACAAGCACCCGGAATGTATTTCATACGATTATGTGTTTGTAAAGTAATATGTACATAGTATATAAAGCCTTATGCCTATATGAAATGACACTAATTTTGTAGATACTCTAGTATAAGAATTAAATTACTCATTACTATTCAAATGTATCCGTCTTCAAGACACTACGTGTAATGTAAAAATATGGTTTAATAATCAACGACTTTTCTTTCAGTGTAAACTGAAATATCATGACTATGTTACTAATTTGTGTGTAAAATGCTTTATTTCATGTACTTTGGACACGCATGGGAACTGGCGATTTCGCACACGAGATTCCATAATGCACACAGAACAATGGACGTGTTATTATACACCACTGATTTTGGGCCTTTTAATGAAGATGTTTTTTGGATGATGTTTGGCCACATAGTACTGTCCATTGCAGCCTTGGCCAACCACCATAATTTTGCTCTAATTTTGGCTATGCTGATGCAGTCTGCTAGTAGCCCCGTTGGTTGGAGCACACTTGGTTGTCGAATTGCATGGAGGAATACATCAGAACCTTTTCCCCATGACTTCAACTTCAATGCAACCAGCCAGCTCGCCTACAGTGTGGTGTAATCTTACAGTGTTTTGTGTTCGTGTGCAGACCTAAGATGAATGTTAGGGGATAATTGGCTACTCGTGTGAAGACCTAAAATGAATGTTAGGAGCTAATGTGCTATTCGTGTGCTTATACTATTCAGTGCCTCCCATTGCAAACGTTGTCCACAGGTTCATTACAAGTGTTTAGGTATATTTCATGGTTCTTTTACATTGAGTGACCAAAATAAAATTGTGCTCTTGATAGATAAATATGCTTTCAGAACTATAACGAGTCAATACACTTTAGTCTGAACTGTCATTGTAACTATTCAATTGACAAACGTAATATTGAAATCCTATTGTGCCGAAGCAGTGATATTATTTTGTACATGATCAGAAACCTATGTAGTCAAAAATTTTACATGTATGTTCTAGCATCCATGAAAGTATGGCATCTTAAATGCATCACAGAATACAAAATTGACACTTTATCTTATACTAAGTGCACTAAAAATTTACATAGACTACATTGTGCACAAGATACAAATGTTCATTTTATGTTCCCAAAAATACTGATCTCTTGTACAAAATTTAGACGCATGGAACTTACACTACTGTGTGTATTACTTGTAATTACCTCATTTTCTTTAAAGAATGATGACATTAGTTAAACTACCTTTTGTAAAACTTTGTATATGTTCATGTTTATTATTGTTTTTTTTTCACTTGTCTATTACTTCTAGCTATCTCATTTTCTCCACTATATCATTTGTCAAACTATATTATGTAAAATTCTATATATACTTATGTTTACCATTATGTATATTTGTCATGTATTCCATTTATTGCTGATGTGATGTACATTTTGACATTTGCTTATGCCTGTCACATCCTGTACCACTCCAAGCATTACTCTTGTTGGTACTCGTCTGTAAAATTGCATGTATTTATGACTGTAACATTTTTTAAATTTTCTATGAACTTCATCTGTCGTTTTGATCTTGAATATCTTGTATAAAAATGTTTATCAGGTTTTCATATTTTTCATGTTATATTTTGGATGTCATTAATGGATTTTTGGACTTGAAGTTCAGTAATTTTGCTGGCTAGGCATCACCCACCCTACAAAATTTTAATAGGTAGGAGGGGGGTGATGAAACGTGTCAATAAAAAAATTATTTTGTAAGAAAATGTCCAATATTGTACCTCCTGTTTTGTATCGAGTAACTTGCTTGCAAGAAAATGTATAATATCGCTTCTACTGTATGTATCGATATGTGTCCTTTATGAAGTTTCATCTTTGGCAAAGATCATATATTGCATAGCATTGTAGCTCGCACTGAGAGAGAGTACGACTAGTGGTTCAGCTCGCTTAGAGAGCGGTTGGGTTGTGTGTATGGCTCCGATGTAGAGCAGAGGCTGCTTTGCCAGCAAGTCAGAAGTTATATTATGTAGGTAATGTAATGCTGATTATTAATAATAAGTAACTTAAACTTTCTTTCATCTCTCATTTACGTAGTTAGAAAATTAACCTACTTCCTTCATTTGATAATCAAGTATTAGTGGATTTAAAGTGCAGTATTGATGTGAATAATATTGTTGAACGTAATTCATTATTGGTGCCATAATAAATGATAGTTAATTGACTATGATACTAAATTTCAATAATTAGAAACTGATCTGCATAAAGTTCTCACAGTCAAGCATTAAGAAAGTGATTTGTGGTTTTTTTTATATCTTTCTCGCAGTCAAAATCTTTGAGTATAGTCAGTGTCTGTTTCAAAAGGCTACATGTCACAGTTGTTTTGTTAAAAATATCCGTTGCGCACATAATCAGTTTCATGCACTGTTTCTCACTTAATAGCATATACATCAGTATCAGGGCCATAATTAATCCAAATTGCTGTGTCAAGGAACAATTTGTTGTCTGATCTAACGACAGGTTCAACATCCACACAACACACGTACAGCTTTTACGGTACATTGCTACAAGTTTTTCCATCCACTACCAAGGTTTACAATTTGGTCTATCCGTATGTACCAGTATAATATCAGTTTATGATCAATTTGAATGCATCCATCCTGGTGCATAACGTTTGCCGTAAAGATGCAGCAATAATTGCTGATTTGGTTACTTCCATTTTGGTGGAGAGTTTTGTTTTATTTTTGTCTACAACTTCAGGGGTAATGGCGTATTTATCACGTTAAATAACGCAGGTACTGCATTCTTTACACGTTTCTTGCGGTCGGAATTCACTGCGATACCTGGAGTTGTGGCGAACTGAGCTTAGCTTCGTTCTGTAAATATAAGGCGTCTTTCTGCAAAAGGTCAGGGCGTCTGTCGTTTGTTAACAATATTTGGTGTTTAAGCGAGAACGACTTTCATCAGTTTAAATGTTTGTAGAGCTTATGGGACTTAACTACGGGGTCATCAGTCCCTAAACTTACAAACTACTTATGAACTAGCTACAACTAAGGACGGCACAGATATCCATGCCCGAGGGGCGATTCGAACCCCCGACCATAGTGGCCGTGCAGACCGTGACTGAAACGTCTCAGTCACCTCGGCCACCGCGGCCGGCACTTTCATCAGTAAATGTGTGTATGTTAAAAGGGAATCGTAAATAAGCTACCGTACATAGTACTGTTTTCATACTTACCAAAGTCCATAACAAACAAGAAAGAAAGCATTAGAGCTCTTTGACTAATTGTCGACATTTATGGTACTCTAAAACCCATGTTAAAAAACAAATAAATAATACCATTTGCACTTGAACGGCATCATAAGTTTATCTTGCTGACCGCTTGGCGCAAAACTGTAGCGAAGGGTAATAAAAACGGACGGAGCGTCGTGACTGCTATGTTAGACCAAGATAGTGTGTTGCCCTTGGATAAAAATAAAAATTTTCTGTTGATAATACGATAAAATTATGAGATAATTTCTTTCATTTGAAGGCAATAAGACAATAAACGTCGTGAAACGTACGCAAAGGATGTTTCTGAACTATGAATTCGACTTGTTCGTGTGTTTTCATTTTAAATCTAACAGATTTTTACTGGCATCTTGTGTAAGAACTGTATAATTCCCTGTAAACTACTGTGACCTACACCAGTGCCGCACTGTACAAGTAACTAAGAAACATATACAGGGTGGTTATAATAAATGTTAACCTATCAAAAGGCTGTAAAAATAATACCACTGGACACAATGGCGTCGAATTCCAATGAAATATTATCGAAGAACGGGGATGGAAGAAGAAAAATGAGTACTGTGAAAACTGATTTGTAGCTGGCGCTGCTTGTGTCACAATATAGGAATGAAAACACCTGTCATGCGCACGACCCCTTGTATTTATAAATACACCGGCTTCTTTACCTCATTTATCGTCTGAGACGTCCACCATGTCTCACTGCAGTATCATTCAAAATGTTCAAATGTTTGTTAAGCTTATAGGACTTAACTACGGGGTCATCAGTCCCTAAACTTACAAACTACTTATGAACTACTTACGAACTAGGACGGCACAAATATCCATGCCCGAGGGGGGATTCGAACCCCCGACCGTAGTGGCCGTGCAGACCGTGACTGAAGTGCCTCAGTCCCCTCGGCCACCGCGGCCGGCTGCAGTATCGTGCTCTGCTTGTAAATCTGTTTAAAACAACGAGGACTGTGCACAAGTCGCTCTGCAGAAGTTCCAGACATTGAAGTGTTTGCAAAAAGGCGTTGCTCCGATGACTGTCATCAGTCTGTAGAATATGATCCGGGAATTCGAAAAGACGGGTTCCTTTGTTGTGGAATCTGATAGAGGGAGAAAACGAATTGTTTCGACGTTAGTGGAAGAAGTGGCTACAGCAAAGCAGGAGGAATCGAGTGGCGTTGTACAAACGTGTAGTGCAGGGAGAATTACCCGAAAATTAGTCAAAACTGTTAGGACAGTGCGTGAAATCGCTCAAAACATCCTTCTTTGCTATCCATTCAGAACTACCCATGTGCACGAGTCGCTTGCTGGTGTCCTACCACCAAGAGAGATCTTTACTTTTGAATTTCGTGCTCACGTAGAAATGCACGATGAATGGCCGTGGAAGATGTTGTGCACAGACGAAGTCCACTTCCATCTGTCAGGATATGTCAATACACAGAATTATCGAATATGGACAGCAGAAAATCCCTGCTCAAATCTACCGGTACTGCTTCAGCGTGAAAAAGTCACTGTGTAGTGCGGGTTTACGGCATCATTTATCATAGGGACATATTTTTTCTTTCCTGTTATCTGTACCGTCACTAGTAAACGCTATGAGTCTCTTTTACGCAAACACGTCAATCCTGCTCTCCAACAGCGTGGGTGTGATCATTTATAAGCAAGATGGCGCAACTATGCTCATTGAAAATTCAGTTGACAGCAGCTGAAGCGCCTTTATTTAATTATAATCGCCTTTCCTATATAAATGACATAATTTTACATCAGTTACAGAGCGATACTTTAGATTTTATTATGCTAAGTTTCATCATTGTAATAACAGATGGAAGAAATCTATTGCGCTAAGCTCGTACCGGCCGCGGTTGCCGAGGGGACTGAGGTGCTCCAGTCACGGTCTGCACGGCCACTACGGTCGTGGGTTCGAATCCCCCCTCGGGCATGGATATTTGTGTCGTCATTAGTCTTAGTTAGTTCATAAGTAGTTTGTAAGTTTAGGGACTAATGACCCCGTAGTTAAGTCCCTTAAGCTATACAAACATTTGAAAAATTGCTATACTGGTTTCCCTATCGTGATCAAAGCTTGTACTATTCAGTGAAAAAACAACATATTCGTTCACAAGACCACACACGCAATAAACTTATGTATTTCTCATTTCTTAAACTCCCCTGTTAATACATTGCCGAATTATAATTAACTGTACAAACTTTAACACATCTTTTCGATTTTTGATCGATTTCATCGCTCCACCACAAACGCATTTTACATTGCACTTACATCTCTATACTAACTGGCATAGAACTTCAGTTATCTGATCGTGATAACTATAGATGCAAATATTTGGTTTCTGGAGAAAGTATAACATCGATGCTACGAAATGTCAGTCACCCTCATTGCCGTTTTCTACGTATGTTTCTGTTCCAGTACTATTATATCCATCGCTGTGAACGTTAGCAACACTGGGGGTAGACTAATAAAGGAATTTCTGGTAACTCGACCTTTTTGGTCGATGCAAGGCATTCCAAATATCCTCATTTCCGGGGAGTTCTGTGGCCAGCGGAGATGTTTAAATTCAGAAGAGTGTTCCTGGAGCCACTCTAGCAATTCTGTGCATGTGTGGTGTCGCACTGTCCTATTGTAATGCACAACGGCCAATGAACATAAATGGATGGAGGTGATCAGCCAGTATTAGTTCGTACGTGTCCACTGTCAGGGTTTTATATATAGACGTTTCGCGTGTCCCATAACATTCCAATTGAAACGCCTCACACCGTTACACAGCTTCCAGCAGCTCGAACAAGTCCCAGCTGACATGCAGGTTTCATAGATTTAGGAAGTTGTTTCCACATCCGTATATCTCAATCCGCTCGATACAACAGGAAATGAGATATGTCAAACCAAGTTACCTGTTTCCAGTCAACAACAGCCCAATGTCGGTGTTGGTGGGCCCACGATGTAGGTAAGACTTTGTGTCGTACAGTCAGCAAGGGCACACGAGTCGGGCTTCGGCTGCGAAAGCCCATATCGAACATGTTTTCGTCTAACGGTTCGCACGCTGACACTTGAAGATGTCCCGACATTACAATCTGCAACAGCTTGCGAACGGGTTGTACTTCTGTCACGCTGAACGATTCTCTCGTCGTTGGTTCCATTCATGTAATATATATTACGGTCACAGTGATGTCGGAAAATTAATGTTTTATCGGATTTCCAATATTCACAGTGTGCTCATGAAATGATCTTACGGGAAAATCCCCACCTCAACGCTACCTCTGAGATGCCTTGTTCCATCCCTCAAAACGTTCAAATGTTTGTAAAGGTATGCGGCCAAACTGCAGTAGCCATCAGTCGTATGCCTCAATGAGCTACACGTGACCAACACGCCCTTCCAGCATCAATTCACGGCGACATCTGTCCCTGGAATCACAACATTTCGATATGAAAGGAATAGAAATGATTTACCTCTACTAAAACGCTTATTTCCATGCTTGAGCGTATGTTGAGTGATATAGGCCTATATAAGTAACAACGAAATATCTATGAACATAACACATAACAGTTGCATGTTATGTCAATAAGTGCTGCAAATAATAAAAGTTTCATGAGAAACTAATAATGGAAAGTCCAGGTTGGAATTAGTAATAAATATAGTTATAAGGACAATTTACAACTCACCGCCGCGGTATATTGGCCGAAAGCACTGAGGCGCTATGCTACGATGCGCGAGGCCGCTCCCCGTCGGGTGTTCGAATCCCCCCTCTGGCATGGCTGTTTGTGGCGTCTTTAGTGTAAGGTAGTTCATCAGTAGTTTGTAGGTTTTAGGGACTGATGACCCCACAGTTACGTTCCTTAAGTTTAACAAATATTGGAACATATTACGACTCATCGCAAAGACGTGGCTACGAGCTGCAACAGGCACACACGATAGACACACATATACAACATTTTCAGTCATCGGCCATAGCCTTCCTCAGAAACTAGAGCACTCACGCAATCACACAGGCACACAACACATCCATACAACATCACCTCCGGCAGCCGCACTTCTAATCACGCTCTGCGGCATATAAATCGAGGAGGGGAGGGAGAGGGGATAGGAAGGCTGCGTCACGGTGGTTGGGATGGATACAGCACGGCCTAGATAGGAATAACGAGAAGTTATCACGGCCCTCCTTAATTGAAACGCCATAGAATGTGATAAAAAGTGCGGCAGCCGGAGCTGATGGTGGTATGAGTGTGTTGTGTGCCTGTGTGATTCCGTGAATGTTCTGAAGAAGTCTATGGCCGATAACTGAAAGTGTTGTATGAGTGTGTCTTTTGTATGTGCCTGTCGCAGCTCGTCTCGTCGCCACGTCTTTGCGGTGAGTTGTAATATGTTCAAATGTTTGTTAAGCTTAAGGAACTTAACTGTGGGGTCATCAGTCCCTAAACTTAAAACTACTTATGAACTACCTTATACTAAATACAAAACAAACATCTATGCCCGAGGGGGGATTAGAACCTCCGAAGGGGAGCGGCCTCGCGTATCGTAGTATAGCGCCTCAACGCGCTTGGCCACTCCGCCGCGGCGCTACACGCTCCGTGTGACGTCAGCTTTAGTGGCACAGCAACTCCCTCACGGATGCTGGTGTGCCAACTAAAACATAACGTTCAGCTCAATGAAATCGTGATAGCCTGCCACTATAGCAGCAGTAACCAATTTAACGCCTGCGCCAGCCATATGTAGTCTTATACAGACGTTGCCGCTGCGCCTCCTGTTTTCACATCTCTGTTTCCATACCAGTTTCGATGGCTCTTCACTGTATTTATTCGCGAATAAGTAGTATTTCAATATCAACGATATTCGGCTGTTTTGTTGTTAATTTTATTCATGTCTCTTGGTATTTTACTAATGCTTGTATCGCAAAAATTGACGTAACTATTTCGTTAATAATGTAGGAAAATAACAAAAAAAGAAATATTACTCTTACGATGACGTACCCACCACTAGAGTGCTAGTGTCATTCCGACTTTCATTTGGTAATACTGTTAATACTAGTGACGGATGACATACTCCACATAAGCACCGCTCTAAGCGACTGGCAAGGTACATTTCTGTATACGATATGATGAGTGTGAGTAGTGTCGTTTAAATTGATTTTAAAATACTTTTTACAACGGGGAAGGTATGCAGTGCCATAAGCAAGTAATAACCAGAAAATTATACCATATTTGTCTTTTAGAGGTTTCCTAAAAACCATTAGAAGGAATGAAACGGTAGTATGCAGGACAGTTTATTTAAGATTATCTTGAAATCTATGACTTCAAGAATTTCAATTTCTATAAGGAGCAAAAATTACTACTAAACAACAGAAGACGCAAGCATCTAAAGAAAGACGTCAGTTTTCTACTTAGAAATGTCAGAATTTCTTCACCGCAATTCCAGTCAAATCAGTAAGTACTGAACATATAAAACTTACATGGAATGCATTTCCTACATCATTAACAGCTGTAGTTGAAGAGTAATTCTCTCTAACTTTACAATAAAACATCGAAAGCAAAAGCACAGTTACCCAACAGAGCAGAAATCAATTTCACAATTGTTGCTACATCTGAGCCACGAATAGCAAGACTCTTTAAGACATTCGTTTTATAATCAAAAGTAATTATACTCCAAAGTATATGGGTTTATAACAAATACGAGTGAGCGTAAAATGTTCCAATCATTAGACTTCATAACGAATTTTTCAACGCCAAAGAAAGTTCCTGACATATTGGAACAGACTTCAACAGGAATTAATGTTTCTGGTTTGTTTATATTGTCTCACTTTCAGCGGAGTAGGCTACAAAATACACTCATATTAGTATTTCCTCATGAATGAGTTGTTGTTTATATCATTGAATCAGGTATATTCCGCTGTTTTTAAATTTATTTACGGTTACTTCTGCCTCTCGACAGTTTACTAAAGTTTGGAACGTAAAAACTGCAGAAACTATTTGGTTAATTACGTAGAAAAGTAATTACAAAGAAACATTTCACTTACGGCACCTTGCCAACCACTAGGGGCGCTAGTTCGCTGCAACTATCAGTTGGTAACAACTTACACAGCACTGAGTGTCGCGACTGTGTATATTAGACTGCGGTTAAATCATCAAGAAATCAAAGTGCAACCACAGTATGATATACACAGTAGCGACACTTATAATATCTCGGTTAGCCAGAAAAGATCATGGTTGTGCATATTAATTTAAAGGCGCTCCTCAATTGTGGCAGGTATTGATCTCTATATTACCTGGAAGTTGAACTTTAGCTGCCTTAGCGTGCCAGCTATAAATGTTAATAATTCGTTTTTAGCCAAATTCAAATGTGGCTGCTAAGACATATTACTAGAATACGAATGGAAAACAAGTTTAGATTCCGTTACTATACCATCCTATTACATCGCATATTGACAAAAACTTCAAAACAAAAAGGAAACAATTATTTGTCATGTTTGTCACGTAGAAAATGTTGGGATTTCTTTTGCCAAATTTCAAAATGACAGGCAATGTTAAATCGCGTGCCAAACACATCAATGGGCTGTAACGCTACAGTTGTATGCTCGGAGACCACGGTTAATACATCCATCTTGTATAGAGAACAAACGAAATAGGGACTAACGTCTCTGACTCTTAGCGACTAAGACTGTGGCGAGTCGCTATGTCTATATCGCTTGCTTCGACAGACAATTTCTGTGGTTGCTTCGCGTAGTTAATCTTTGGTCACTTGGAACAGCGGTAAAAAAACCACGGGAGTGAAACAATACAGGGATTTACGGTAACATGAGCTTGGTTTGCATCCTACTCACCTGCAGAGCGGTAAGTTTATCAACCTGTCAACACAGTTTCTAATGTTTTATAGTCTTCCATATTTGTTTTGGTTTCGATCAATGCAGAAGATGAATTCATAACACCGTATTTATGGTTACGGTATTTTGTCTTTTTGTACTCTGAAAAGCATTTTAACATGTTCCTTTTCGTACTAAGCGTGGATTTTGTTCGCAGTAATTATTTTGAGATTTATTATTTGTTTCTAATTCATAAAGTAGTAGCAACTTGCGTCCCATACACCCGTTTACATGGGCTCCCAAAACCGGATTTCGTAATCAGATTTCCCAATTCCGCTTTTGGTTGGTCATGTAAACACTCCAAAATCGATTCTGGAAATCCAAGCAGTTTTCCAGTTCCACAATCGATTTCGTGCCCGTGTAAACGCAACCGTTTTTGAAGCGTTCTTGGCTTCTGAGATTGTGTTTTAGTGTTAAGAATTTTCGGCACATGTGAACAGAGTGATATTTTCCAATGTTAAATAAAAGTGTAAACATTAGAATAAGCATGAATCTGTGTAAAGATCAACAATTTTATTTGTATAAATAAATGATAATTATAGATATTACTTTCATTGCATAATAAATCGCTGCCGAATATCTTCAGAAAATTACTTCAAGAACGAGTCATTAAATGAGTATGACAGTTTTACGTTTCCATTGCATAGCTTTGACTATGAAGTCATTTAAATCATAATACATAAGAAAAAACTTCACCGTCACTAAAGACCATAGAAACCAATAAAATACGTTGCCATGACCACGAATAAAACATAATAAATAGGCGTGAATAGCCGCGTAATCGATCTAGAGTTGCACGTTCGATATGTATCGCTTCAGGCCGACATATTTCTATTGCAAGCATTCTTGGAAATTAACAAATTAGCGACTGTGTTGACTAAATCTCCTAACTTAATCAACTGTTTTTCAGCCGCCACAATAAGTGGGCTATGAAAACCGATTCAGGCTATACCATGTAAAGGCGACAACGAAAAATGGTTTAAGAAATTCGGTTTTCGTCTTTGGGTAGATGTGTTGCATGTAAACTTAGTGATAGTTTTCTTGCCCATTTTTGTTACATTTGATTCCGTGTGTGAACCACTCGATTTAAATGCGTTGACAATAATCATTCGTATTCTGCTATATTTTCATTCACATCCTTCTATTGTACGGTAACCTCTCCCAATTAATTTTAGCTCTACTGTTGACAGAATTGTTATTCTCCTTTATTACTTACATCATGTCACAGAATGAGTATTAATGTTTTCAGTAGTTTGCAAATTTTTATTAAAGTGGAAGAATCACTTTAGTAGATACACTGATTTGTGATATTGCGTAACTACTGTTGCATTTATAAGTAAGAACACCTTAGTTATTGAAGCTGCAAAGCATATGGTAAGTGAGAAGAAGCGAGACGACCCAAAGCTGAGTTGCATAGCCTACTCATTGTATGACAAGATGTAATAAGATAGAATACCAATTCCTTTAACTTGTACTCCTTCGATAAATACGAGAAAGTACCGAATACGATGAATACTATTAGAGACAACACGAAAGATACAACGTACTTCAATTCAGCAAACATGTAAGTAATAAAGCAAATAGTAATAAAAGCACGTCAATGAGTACAATTCACGCAATAATCCGTAATATATGTGAGAATGCTATTAATAGCTGCGAGAAGTTAATTCTAAGCTTTAATTAAAATGTCTCGTATGTATTACTTCGCAAGTCCCCAAAAACCGTATAAGTTCCAGATACACCCTATGACTAGAACTTAATCTAGACTGTATGGTGTAAATGAAAAACACTGGTATCTAAATCAGCTTTTTCGGATTAAAAATATATAGTTTCCTGCTATATTTTTTTCGTATTTGAAGTTTTTCGTATGACCTACAGTGCTGCTGTCGTTCTCTGTCATCGACATCACAAAACTGGACAAACTTCAATCTCTAGTGAGAGGAGTGGAGCGGGTCGTTTGATAATTCGACAGCTCGCGTGCCTGTAGTAGATTATTTGTGGTGATAGGTCTGAACACGACTCGAACTGTTCGAAATTATAGCTCCTAAAAATACAGGCTGGTGCATCTGAGTTTTTTCCCTAACGAATGCTAAACAGAGCACATTGTTTATGCGAACTGTTTTATTCCGTTCAAGTTTTGTGAAATATTTTAGAAGTGTCCACATAGAGCCTTAGATCGTGCTATTGTGAGCTTGCATTCCGATCGTAATTACATCGATATATGAATTAGTCACGAAAATCTCGCGATTTCTTTACTTCTTGCTACTTTTCTTTGTTGTCTGAGTAAAGGATAAAGATGCAAGAAACCCCAGTGGATAAATATTTTACAGAATATTTTTTTCCTATTGTAAAAAACCGATAGTGGAACTGGCGAGCTTTCTAAACTATAAAAATAGCAGATATCTCTGAAGTGTTGTGATACTATTGTGATACAAATCCGATGACGCGGTTTAAAAAAAAAAAAAAAAAAAAAAAAAAAAAAAAAAAAAAAAAAAAAAAAAAAAAAAAAAAAAAAAAACTTATCCTTTTCATTCTCCACTCCGAGGAGTGGAGCGGGCTGTTTGAGATCCGGCCCATAAAGAGTCGCGGTTCTATTCAGCCAATTATCAGACAAGCTGATAGTGGGGCAAAGGGGGAATCCCAATTGGGAATAAGTGGGAGGGGCTGACCAGTTCCGGCATACGCCTTACAACCAAGGAAAACCTCCCGAAAACCTTGGTCGGAACCGGGGGATTGGGACCAATTTAAATTATCTCCGGGACTTGCCCCGGACTAAAAATGGATTATCGAGAGAACACGAATGCCCTCACGACAGGATGACGCAGTTTGATTCTGCCGAAAACGATCATCTAAATAAAAGATTTAAGCGATCTTGGATTGTATTTGAATAATGACTGTCAACATGTGAGGTTTGTTCGCCGTCTGCAAAAATGTTCAAATGTTTGTATAATCTATGGGACTTAACTACGGGGTCATCAGTCCCTAAACTTACAAACTACTTATGAACTACGTACGAACTAGGACGGCACAAATATCCATGCCCAAGGGGGGATTCGAACCTCCGACCGTAGTAGCCGTGCAGACCGTGACTGGAGCGCCTTAGTCCCCTCGGCCACCGCAGCCGGCTCGCCGTCTGCAATAGGTGTTTGTTGTCTGCTGTGACAAATACGCCACATCGGATTCATGTACCGACATTGCTGAATATACATCAATTGAGAAAGTTTCAGAACGTATTACAAACACTTAAATGAAAAATACTATTCGTATACAGGATAACGTTTTACACAGTCTGAAATCAGTAAGAAATATTTACTTTTGTCATAGTAATCTAATCTTCACGTACGTATTACTCGCTATCGCCTTCATTGCTTGCTATGCCACAACATAAATCAGGATGGTAGGCCCTAATAGTTGTAAGAGCAATTGAAACACAATGGTTTACAGCACCAAGCACATTTCACAAAAGGTACTGTCTTGCAGGCGCACGGAGTTTAATAGTGATAACAGGGAAAGCTCATTTACATTAACAAAGAGTTCTCTTTCATCCGTTAACATCTTTCGCATTTGATCATCTTCGGAAAAGTAGGTTTCCTGAATCGATGCAAAATTAATGAGTGTAGTTTTTCGACGGATCTCATTCAGATTTCTATGTTGACAAAGCAAGCAATACAGGCGATAGTGAGTTAGATTTTGTAATAACGACGTGATAATTAAATAACTACTCCTAAATTGAAAATTCCTTACTAATTTCACAAAATTTACACTGTTTGTTGATGTTCTGTAAAATAAACATGAAAAATGTCGGATTATTCTGATTGAAAAAAAGTAAAAACACGGAAAAGACCCGAATACAGTACCTCCAACTTAGTAGCTGGACTCCGTAACCGCTGCGCTACGCTCACTTGGTTGGAACATGGCTATCGTTACATGTCTTACATGGCGCAGTGAACTTCAACATCAATTTTCTCTAAAACTAAGGCCCGTCGCAAAAGAAGGTGCAGCTTCATACTCTGGGTATGTCCATCAACAATATATCCTAGACCCATAAAAATCCGTTAGGTACAATTCTGTTGGTCCTCTTGTTAGCACAAAGTTCAACTTCAATTTCTTATAAGAAAATGTCAATACTGAGGCTTATCTATAAGAGACTATAACTAAGACAGATAGATTACTGAGTAAAGTATACTTACGGCTGCGGCGATGTAGTGTGGTAAGTTGGCAACGAAATGTTTGCGTTACAAGGATGATTAATTTATTCACCAGACACGGTAACTGATACACAGAAATTCCTGCCATCCTTAGTGAACGAAGGGCATTATTTGTTTGATGCTCAACACAAAGAATTATTCCCGTCATTCTATGTGACCGGGTTTTCAAATAGCTTTTAACGGGTGTTGCCTCCATGGCCGTCAATAAGCTTTTATCCTCTATACCAATAGTATTTTTCGTTTTAATGGTTGTAATAGATTCTGAACCTTTCTCAGTAAGGTAGTTAGTATATTCAGCAATGTGAGTACCAACATCTCATGTGGTGTATTTTTTACAGCAGACAATAAACACCACTGCAAGAAACAAAGAAACGTCGAATACTGACAGTCTTTATTCAAATACTAGCCAAGATTGCTTACAAGTTTTATTTAGCTGATCTGTTTCGCCAGATTAAAAACTGTCGTCATCGGATCTGTATCAAAAAGGAATCATGACAATTTACAGTTATCTGATATTTTTACAGTTGAGAACGCTCGCCAGTTCTCCTAACTGTATTTCACAATAGGAACATTATTGTAAAATATTAAGCCTCTCGGTTGATAGGGCATGGGTCACGTTAAAAGTACGCGATTCGTTCACATAAATGTATATATATCTAGCACCTTCATTCTTTATTCGGACGGTAAAGACAAGAACCAATAAATAAAGTAAAAACAAGTTTTTTGTGTCTAATTCAAATATCGAAGTAAACATGAGCGGAATGCAAGCTAAAAATAGCACGATTTAGGGTTCTATGGACACTTCTAAGATATTCCACAAAACTTGAACAAAACAAAAGCACGTTTGTTATGTGCTGTATTTAACATTCGTTGGGAAACAAAATGATAGATTCGCCAGCTCATACTTAACAGTAGCCTTATTCGAAATGTGTATGTCACCGTTCGATCTGATGAGTTGTTGATACTACGTCAATGATCTGTATTAGCACTTTTAACGTACGTTAAATATTAAAGATAGAAATAGCTGCTAACAACGAGTAATATATTTTCTGTTGTTCATGTCGTATGTCACAACGGCAACTCATAAGTAAATAAGAGATTCCAATCATGTTTTTGTCCGATTCTCGAACTTTCGCTCATACTAGCAATTATTAAATGAATAACGGATTAAAGTCATTATTGTGTCTTGAAGCTTTCTTTCGTCCTGCTATCTAGCGAAGTCTGATGAAAATGCAAGGAAGCTATATTTAGTAATTTACTAGCTATTGGCCGGCTCATTGCTGCCG
This sequence comes from Locusta migratoria, assembly GCA_026315105.1. Taxonomy (NCBI): domain Eukaryota; kingdom Metazoa; phylum Arthropoda; class Insecta; order Orthoptera; family Acrididae; genus Locusta; species Locusta migratoria. The sequence continues at coordinate 205,581,998 of CM048744.1, read as the reverse complement.
CAGAAGAAATGATTGTGCAAATGTTGTTGTTGTGGTCTTCAGTCTGCAGACTGGCTTGATGCAGCTCTCCATGCTATCCTGTCCTGGGCAAGCCTCTTTATCTGAAAACCTACATCGTTATGAATGTGCTTACTGTATTCGTCTCTCGGTCTCTCGTCAACAATTTTTACCCCACACACTTACTTCTAATGCTAAGTTGACGATTCCTTGATGCCTCTGAATGTGTCCCACCAACCTATCCCTTCTCTTACTCTGGTTATGCCAGAAACTCCTTTTCTTTCCAATTCTGTTGAGCACCTCTTCATTAGTTGCGTGATCTACCCATCTAATCTTCATCATTCGTCTAGAGCACCACATTTCGAAAGCTTCTATCATCTTTTTGTCCGAACTCCTCATCGTCCTCGCTTCACTCCCGTACAACGCTACACACTAGACAATTGCTTTCAGAAAAGACTTCCTAGCATTTAAGTAATAATATATGTCAACAAATTTCGCTTCTTCAGAAACGCTTTTCTTCCCATAGCCATTCTGCATTTTATGTCTTCTTTACTTCGGCCATCAGAAGTTATCTTGCTACCTAAATAACAAAACTCATCTACTACTTTGATCGTCTCATTATATAATTCCTTCAGCATCGCCTGATTTTCTGTCACTTGATGCAAATAAAGTTTGAAATTTGAAAATGTAAGCTTGTTTGATTACGAATAAATATTCATTTTATAGTCGATATTAAAGTCAGTGATTGAAATTTAACGATACAAAAAGGAGAAGTATACATGACATTCATTTCATTTTGTTGATTTCGTTATTCAAGTGCTTTAGGGTAGACAATATTTTTCGCTTTTCCGTGTTCAGCAAAAACAAATTCCTTGGCTGTCCGATTCGTGAGCACTTTTCATGAAAACATACATTTATGTGTTGACTTTTGTTGTAACCAGTCAAATAATTTAGCTATTTCAGCGTGGAGAGTAACATACACGTTTACCCACTGTAAGGTGCCCACTGTCACGCACGGTACGGCGGCTTACTAAAGGTTGCTCGTGTATTAATATAGGGTATAAATATCTCGATTCCAAATTTCATTCAAATTTGTCCATCCGTTTCAACATGAAGGAGCAGCAAACATATCAAACCATTGTAAGGTACCCTCCGCCATGCACCACAGAGTGTCTTACGAGAGGTAGTCCAAGTACTAATCAGGGCAGAAGCTACCTCTGTTCCACATTTCAGTTATATCAGTCCAGCCATTTCACGGCGAAGAAACGAATTGTAAAGTAACCTCCGCCATGCATCATACGAAGCTAATCATAGTATGCCTAAAACCTGCACGTGAGCGCAAACAGTGAGTTGCAAAGTTTTATCGCAATCGGATGTATGGTATAAGAAAGAAATACAAGTACACGAACTTTAATTTTTATATATTAGATTAGCAGATGAAACTTACAATCACGTTATCATAATTTATTTCTTCTGTTACGCATTTCATTCTTGATTAAATTTCTCCCTCGTACAATTTGTTGTGTTGTAATTCAACCGAGTAAAATCTCGTAACGTTTTAAACTATTTTTCTATCATGTGAACAGGGATCAAACAGCTCATATGCAATACATTTGGAAATTTAGTGGGTCTCCCTTAGACAAATGAAATATTCTAAAGAGTTCAGTGAAATAAAATCTTTGGAACATAACCCTTTCGTCTTTGCCCATTATCATCTAAGTGTCAGTATAGGCTAAACGTTCATACAATGATACACATCTGCATTTTATGAGAAACGTCGTAGTAAATTTGTTCAAACACAATATGAGTTTTTATAAAGACAGGATTTAACGCTATTCTCCCCATAGTCAAATTTGAAGCAGAGACTTCTCTTATTTCTTACATATCTGTTTCTCGACTGGACTTGAGGCATACTTGTTACGTTATTGGAACGCAGTGTAAGAAAATCGGGCGATGCGGAAGGAATTAGATTAGGTAACGAGACAATAACAGTAGTATGAGTTTTGTTTCTTGGGCAGCAAAAAAACATCTGATGGCCGATATAAAGACATCCAAAATTAAATATTAGGAAGTCTTTACTGAAGGCATTTGTCTGGAGTGCATCGTTGTATGGGAGTGAAACGTAGGCAATAAATGGTAAACTATTAGGCCAGTCGTCACGAATGTTTAGGTAAAAAAAAAAAAAAAAAAAAAAAAAAAAAAAAAAAAAAAAAAAAAAATTGCAGGAAGCTGAATTTTTGGTATGTTGTTAGGACATATTAGACTAGCATTAAACCAAGTTTGTAGCTTCGAAATCCTTTAGCTTAACTTTTGAGAGCCAAAAAAACCTCACAATTTTCGGACCTTTTTCTGGTTTTGGCTTATACCTCGTGAAGGGTGGTTTTTTGACGAAAAGTCATTCACATCTTTATTAATGTATATACAATATACTAAAATTTAAGCCCAACCGCAGCTCTGTAAATCCAATAGTTCCCGAGATATTGGTCTTCAAAAATTGACTTATTTCTCCAAAAAGTTCAAATTTCCGATTTTAGTCATCTTTCGGTAGAATACTGGCTCTAATAATCATCCCACGGGGAAAGCCATAAAAAAACAAAGTTATAGAGCTGTTATTTAACTTTAACCTAAGTACAGAACGAAGTCCCTAGGCCCAATAGATTTTTAATTATCGTTAAAAAACGAAAAGTGGAAAAATCGGATTATTCAATAAACTGACCCAGATGAATTGTAGTCCTCTTATCCTTATGTTAAAGAAAAAGGAGGAATTACATATTCACGATAATTATTAACGCATTGTATGTAAATGGGATTTTTTAACACTGTTTTCAGCAAATATTGATCAGAGAAGTTCCTTGAGTCCACTTCCTGCCATTATGGCACCGATGGCCCCCATGAATGACATGAGGAGGTGAAAACCTCCAAGCTATGTTGACGAGCTGAGGATGCTGGTGCCTCTCCACAAGGTCTCGGGCTTTCAATTGTGGTGTCGCACAAGTCGGAAGTGCGCGCCACGTGCTTTTGCTGCGCGCCGCCATGCAAGCACGGCGCGGCGTTCTTACGACGTCAGCCACGACCGCCCTCTGCGCAACCCCGCTCGTGGCCACCTCTGAACTGTATCGGTCACTTGGCAATAGGACAGGCACTAGAACAGACTCTCATCAGTAGGCAGGCTTCTACCTTGTTAAACTATGTATCAGCATTACACCAGTCTGCAGTAATGAAACTTGTAAAAGTTAAGTATTACAATATTTCTACGAAATATATATCTTGTTCTAATCTAGCTCAGTGTTTCTAGTTTCTGCTGTCCCACTGGCTGGTCACCTCAGACTCTGTACCCGCACACGCGTGCATCCTGTTTCCTTGTGTCGGTCTCTCTCCACTCGGTCACCGATACCTAGGACAACCGGCGGCAACGAGACACAAAATCAAGTAAAGTGGTTGGTCGTAAGTCACAAAACACGTTTCCTGACCGGAAATGCTTGTTCTTTAACTGGCTTCCAAAAGTGATGTTAGAACAATGTCGTTGTCGGTTGGGAGAGCATGGATAAAAGGGAATATACAATCTTTGAACAATTGTAAGGAAGATATTCTGTCACTTGCTCCATAAATCCATTCCATCCCGGGATGTCTGGCATGTTAGTTTCTTTTCCACATAACCACGGCAGGTCTGGGGATTTTGGCATAATGTCTTCAGCGATTTTCACTTCGTTAATTGAAATGGCTGACGAGCCAGATTTCTTTCTAATAGAACAATGTTTAATGTGTGTGGTAGTTGTGAACCTGAGACTCTGCAGAAACAGACTTCAAACATGGTATGATTTTTGTCTCGGTGAACGGATGAGTGAGGGGTCATGATCATTATACCACCCATTTCATGGAACGTATTTTCTCCATGAATTGTGTTAACAATCACGTCTTCAATGTCGAACACAAACTGCATAAAAGCTCCTTTTTCAAACAGTTGTGTCACTTCTCCACGGAGGATAGCGGAACTTAACAAAACGCATAGCCTCCGTATATGTACAAGAAATTCCTGTACTGTTGCAAAGTTCAACAAGGTGCTTTGATAAAAATTTTTGATACAAATAGGTTCCAAAGCTTATGTTAATTGAGGATAGGAATGATTTGGGCCTCGTTGCAGCCATGACTCCGTGATCAAATCCTATGCACTTCTTTTTCCACTGTTCGAGAGAAGAACGTTTGTTTTTCAGGATAATCTGTTCAAGCAACAGTTGCAGGGATTCAGGAACTGATGCTTCTGCGCCTTTTAAAAAGGCTTCTCACGGGGGATAGTGAGTTGTGTCAAATGTTTGGGAACGAATGTCTTATAAGATAATCTCTGCAGCAGCTTTGATAACTCTAAGCCGCTCTTCAGCAGGATCGCTAAGTCTTTGATTGTTCCACTTTTCATAAAGAATATTTTGTCCAATGTCTGTGAACATCAAGACTAGGCTGTGATACGGACCAACCTGCACAAAAATAATTTTATTCTCCATTTTGCCGTTTTAGATGAGCTTGAACACTTGCAACTGATGGTTTGTAATTACCTGTAAAGTTCTCTGCAATCAAGGCACTTATGGAAAATTGGTATTCCTCTCTTGTTTCTGCAAGGTTTGCATATGTACGCTCCATACCTACGATAAGGAGGGGATGTTCAGGACGCCCTCGTTTACCTCCTGCACCAGTAGATTGCGAAAAGGAGTGCAATTTTAGGTAGCAGTGTTTGTGGTGCTTACCCTCAGCAGCAACAAGTTCACTTATACATGAAAGACGCTGAAGAATCTGTTGTCCCCATTCACCAGCTTGTCTAGCTTTTTCCACAATCTGTTCTTTCACTTACAGTTGATCCCGTAGATATTTAGTCAATTTTATCTGCTTTTCGAAATATTCCTTGGAGAATTTTTCACCATAAAGGAAACAAAAATCTCCAATGATGTGACGCCATGAACGCGACACACTTCTCAGCCTTTCCCCACGAGAAGACGATGGTTCAGCAGATGAATCATCTCCTCGTTGCTGAACAGATGCTTTCACATTACTTTCCACAGTGTACCTCTTCCTGCATGCGACACGAACGGACAATTCATTTAAATTGCACAAAAACCTCATGTTCCTTTCAAGCCAATGTTTCAGATAGACTTTTATCAGCATCTAAATTCCACGCATTTTCACTGTCACTGTTTACTCTGCAAGCACTTCCCGATGACCCCGAAACAAACATCCAACGGGGGTAGCTCCGACATATTGTAAAAAAAGCAAGTACCTAAAACACCAGCACGATCGAGATTTAGGCGATTTTTGTTTGAAACGTTCTTCACAGATCCGAATACGGCCGTTTCTAAGGACAGAGTGGGTGTAGTGAGGAAGACCTCGGAGACAAGAAGTTTGTGAGGGAGAACAGAACACCCTCTGGGTCACCACTAGGAGTGAGGGCCTCGCTATGAACGCAAGTCCCAGTCCCTCAATGGCTGACCAATACTCACAAAAGGAGAGGCTTTCGTTGTTTTTACAGCAATACCTACTTTCAAAAATATATTGGTATGCACTAACACATAAATTACACATATTTATATACAATGCGTTAATAATCATCGTCAATGAGTAATTCATCCTTTTTCTTTAACATGTTTAGGATAAGAGGACTGCAATTCATCTGGGTTAGTTTATTGAATAATCCGATTTTTCCAACTTTTCGTTTTTTAAAGATTAATAGAAATCTATTGGGTGTATGGACTTTGTTCTGTACTTAGATTAAAGCTAAATAATTGCTCTATAACTTTGTTTTGTATGACTTTCCCCGTGGGATGATCATTAGAGCCAATATTCTACCGAAAGATGACTAAAATCGGAAATTTAAACTTTTTGGAGAAATAAGTCATTTTTTGAAGTCCAATATCTCGGGAACTATTGGACTTACAGAGCTGCGATTGGGCTTAAATTTTAGAATACTTTATCTAAATTAATAAAGGTATGAGTGACTTTTCGTCAAAAACCACCCTTCACGAGTCATAAGCCAAAACCAGAAACAAAGTTCGAAAATTGCGAGGTTTTTTTGGCTCTCAAAAGTTAAGCTAAAGGATTTCGAAGCTGAAAACTTGGTTTAATACTAGTCTAATATGGCCTAACAACATATCAAAAATTCAGATTCCTGCAATTTTTTTGGAACTAAGGCTTTTTTTTTTTTTTTTTTTTTTTGTCTATGACAACTGGCCTAAAAAAAAAAAAAAAAAAAAAAAAAAAAAAATGTTCTGCGCTTGAACTATGGCTTCATTGCAAATAACTGTCACATTTACTTAATTTCAAACACATACATAGGTTATTTATTTTATGAACTAATTTCTTGTCTTCTTCTTTTTCTGCTTCGTTAGGACTCTTCAGGATCACGTATGGATTGTTTTGCACGTCTTCTTTCTTCCGAATAACTCTTCATTCTCTCACTTTTCTGTTTCTTTCTTCTTCCGTTAAAACGACTTTGATGTTGGTGTCCGGCTCCTGTGACCATCTATCAAGCCTTCATACTTCTCTCAGTCCTGTACCTTTCCCTGCACATTCCTTTCTTTTATTCCTACAGCCATCCAATCATTTCTCATTTCCTTGATCCATCTGTTTCCCGTATGACATGCCGCATTCCACGTCTTCTTAGTCACATCTCATCGTGCATCAGCATGATGTGCCCAACAAATGGTAACCTCCTTTTGCGTATCTCGCACAATATAGGTACATAATTTTCACACTTTTCCTGTCGTGTTATGTGTATCCATATATCCCCATGGCCTTTGGTGGCACGTACGACTCTACAAAATTTCCGCTTCCTCTTCTCCAACTGTGTACAACCTCTGTGGAAATGAGCGTATGGCTTTCTTGGCCGTGAGATCCCTTACGGTATTGTTCGGCCACCTGAGTGTAAGTCTTTCTATTTGACGCCGCGTGGGCGACTTACGTGCCAATGATGATGAGATGATGATGATTAGGACAACACATAACACCCAATCCCCTGCCGGAAATCGAACCCGAGCCTCCTGCGTGGTAGTCAGCGACGCTGCCACTGAGCTACGAAGGCGGACAACAACCTCTGTTACCGACTATGATCGTTTCTGATGCATACAGTGCAGAAATTCTTGCGGTTGCTGTTTGGTGTCACAATTTGGCATTCTGTGACCGATTTTTTGTTGCCGTATTTAGTTTTCAGTGCATACCGAAGCTTCTGAAAAAGCCGTGCCATGTCTACTGCGCTACTGTGGGTCTATATTCCACCATTATCTGTTCTCCCAAATGAAGAAAAATGTTGACTTTCTCAACCACTTGGTCACCCATCGCCCAGTCAGACCCTATGCTGTGTGTCTCAGATTTTCTGTCCGACGTTTTTTTGTAATTTCAGCTCGATTTTTAATGCTTTCCTTGCCTCTTATTCTGTCTCGTTTAACAGCGCCATGTCATCTGCGATTGTTAGGCAGTCCACTATAGTATTATGCTTGACCTTGTACCCTATTTATACATCTTTGATCTTCACCTCAGTATTTCGTTATCTCCACTATTTCACTACTTCGTCCAAAACCAGGTTCAATAAAATCGTTGAGAATCCGTCCCCTTGTCTAACTCCTATTTTTATTTTGAAGCTGTTCGACAGCCCAATGTGATGCTTAAGTATCGTCTTTTTTTTTCCTTTTCCGTTTCTGTGCTCTTTTATCCTTTTCATAGCAAACATCTTTTCTGCACAGTTGCTCCCTTTCCTAAAGACATACTGGTACTCACCTATTGATAGTCTCAGTATGGAACCAGAGTAGAACACAACGAAAAGGCGAAGGATCCCGTCCCTATATCTCAGAACAGTCAAATAGCCCAGTGAAAGAAGGAAAAGCCTCGTACCCTGTGTTTAAGAGACAGATGCCCCTGTAGTTACTCAGCACTTAATTTCTTATTTCATATGAGCATGTAGATGTAGACGTAGCATGCCACCAAATTTGTTATCAATCGTCTTTCATATACAAACCACATAAATGTCATTAAAATATTATGAAATAGAGTAACGTTTTTAGCTGCGAGAAAAGTATAGGAAATGTAGATTGTTATCTGTACATGTAGGTCATACTGTATATTAATATTGGGAACAAGTTCTCAGTGGCGGTCATTCCATGGAAATAAGGGAATGAGTCTCAAATATCACTGTTAAACCGGTTATGTGCTTCAGATACAAAATTCCACATTTCAATCTGTTTCAAAAAAAATAGCTTCGAAAGTATTATTGTTGCACTGACAACTGCTTTAGTGGTACAATGGTTGCAGTGCGTTCGAATCTCTTCTCTAAACAATGACCAATACCAGATAATAATAATAACAATAGTGTGAAGGCTTTCGTTGCCATTTGTTGCCACTTTGCCTGTTGTCTTTTGTCTCAGGTTCTTCGACCGACGTTTGTTTAATAATTTCTTTCATGTTCCACCAGCACGAGCATTTGTAAACTATTTAAAATCTAGTCCACCACCAGCAATGGAGCATGAATCTGAAGGTGGGTGGGATTGATGGCTGAGGTAGTGTCACACCCACTAAGGGCATGGGGGAGGAGTATGTTTTCAGCAAAAGGAAGTTGGTGGAGATTATTGATGAAAACAATTTGTATTCACCATTGCCCCTACCAGGCTTCATTAAATGTATACAATTAAGTAAACATCTTCCCCTACTATTGTGACAGTGGAGTGCAGGGCAGTTTTATCTAATGCACATCTCACAATTGTAGTGTCAGCATAGCCTGTCTACTGTTTTTATTCCCTTTGCTGTCCTTTTGTTACTAAAAAGTGCTATAAGCATGGTTTTGTTCTTTCCGTTTGCGAGAAAATGCTCCTGTTGAACAGTGACAGTAGCGCTTTCATTAAAATTGAAGTCAACTGAAGTTTTTGTGAAGAACCTTCTCATCTGCTCTGCTCATCTTGTACTGTTAACATCACCATATCCATTAAAAGCCACAGTACAATTTTGACCATAATGTTTGAGCACATAGGCTATGTACTGATTGCAAAGTACAGAAATAGTGATGCCCACGTTCTATTTCGCAAGGTAGAGATGGAAGCCTCCATCATTACATTCACACTAGAGTGTAGATCATGATTTGCATAATTGTATTTTAGAAGAGCATAATAGAAAGACGATTTCTTTCCTATACTCATCCCTCCCTTCATTGAAGAGAGACAACGGGAATAGAGATAATTCCTATTTCATAAGTTTTGTAACATCTTCATCACTCTTTTTTTGCAATGTCTACAGTCATAGTTTATTGTATGGTTCATACTAGCCAAAGACATAACCACATTCTTTTTAGAGTTTCATGTCATCAAAATTACAGCTGATATTACTATTCATTCTTATGGCACCAATTTCTAGGGCTTCGTAACTATTTGTTTCTGAGTTTCCGATTATCCCTGACGAGAAATGCATCAGTGAATTCATTTTTGGAAAAGGATGAACCACTCATAGATTTTTGTTCGGTCTTGTCCATCCCTAATTTGCCGTGACGCTCTCAGCTCAGCATGCTGGTCCCCACTTGAAAAAATCTGTCCAATAAACTCCTCTGAAGAAGAGCAGACACCGGTTGCTCCAGAAGTTCCCCAATCCACTTGGCTAGAACAGAGTTAGTTATGCCTCTTCCTCGGGTTAAACCACCGAAGCTTTTAATGGAGCACATTAGAGCCTGTTCTATGGTCATGTCTGAGCAAACCCCTGCTCAATAAGAAGCAGTTTTATTTATGGTGAGATGTACTGTGTAGTTATATTAGTAAGTAATACCTGTATTCCATTTAGTGTTAATGTATTTGTGGAAAATAAACACTTCCAACAGCTGTCATTGTACAACGCATTTTGTGAAACACCAGCACTCTCAAAGTGTGGCAGCATACTGTGTCACCATGCTGTGGAAGGGTCGGTATAACGTAGTGGCACACCCTGTAGTTGCTTATGAGAGCTAATGGGGTAGATGGAGTGGGGACTCATTACCTCGCTTCTCGTTTTGCAGAAGCACAAATAAAGAAGGTGATGGACATCATTCCCCCAAACCTGCCCTCTACCTCTGCCAACTGGCCCATGCTCAGAACAAAATTTATCCCTCAGTACTGTTCTACTGTACTTAAATGAGGTATAGTCTTAATCCACTTCATTTAATAATAAACATCAATTTTATACAATTAAAAGATTGTTTTCATAAATTGCCATTCCCCCCCCCCCCTTGTAATGACAAACTATTGGTTATAGAGAAAAAATGAATAGAACCTTTTCCGTAGGAAATTTAGCGTACTTTAATTTTGTACTGAGAAATATTTTCACTAGAAGCCACGGTTTCGAGATATTTAAGAAAGACGTGAAAAAGTGACCTTTAAACGCCCCCACCCCACTCCAAAGTTCACACCTTACAGGTCAGAATTTTTAGTGTGACCCTCCCCGCTACCACTGTACAAAACATTGGGACTACACGAATTTCTCCCCTAATTTTCCTTCTTTCACTGGGCTATTTGACTGTTCTGAGATATAGGGACGAGATCCTTCGCCTTTTCGTTGTGTTCTACTCTGGTTCCATAAGTGCACGATAACGCTCTTCCCCACAGAGCTGCACTGGTCAACAAGACTGAAGCTGGGGGCCGGCCGCGGTGACTGAAGCGCTCCAGTCACAGTCTGCACGGCCACTACGGTCGGGAGTTTGAATCCCCCCTCGGGCATGGATATTTGTGCCGTCCTTAGTCTTAGCTAGTTCATAGGTAGTTTGTAAGCTTAGGGACTGATGACCCCGTAGTTAAGTCCCATAAGTTCTACAAACATTTGAACAATTGAAACTGGGGGAATTGAGCGAATGGAGTTGCCAGCTTGTTCATCGACTGGTATGGGATGTACGTGGAACGCGCAATACAGTCTGCAACGAATGCACAGGTGGATATTGCATTCATGGAAGAATGGCTAAATATCCCTCAAGAGTTGATTGTTAACCTCATGATGTGCATGCCACGCATTTGTGCAACTGTACTTGCTGTCCGAAGTGATGATACACCACATTAGAGGGCAAGAAGAAAGACTTTTTCACCGTTATGGTAATCCCATGATACCTCTTATTCAGGCATAAATGCCATGTAAATTCCTAGTAGAGAAATGAGACAGAATGATATCGTACTCCATCACTGAAAAATTGCAATAGTAACCAATGTTTTAATAAAATATGTTACCGTATGCATCTTGTGTATGATATCTCACCTGATCCCCTAATTGTTTTGAGCTATGCAGCTAAAATACCACAGATTTGCGACATATCTGCTCATTTATGTATTTATTCGGGTAAGGTCCCATGCAGTTGACTTAAAGGAAATTAAAATGGTTGATATCTTGCGTACGTTAATTTAAAAAATGACCAACGGAGTGCGTAAATAATCGCGCTGCGAGAAAGACTACTGCCGTAATAAATAATTACGGCATGTGGGTCAACAAAAATTCCTGCGGTGTAGTAAATCTTTCATTCTTAATTACGAATACAACCAAGGCTGCTATTATGCCGGTTGGTTATAATTAAAGTGCAGGTCCGAAGTTGATTGTAATTACTGTACGACAGCGAAACTGATGCTAATGCGTTATAGCGGTACCGAAATTGTCTTGGAATCAGGTACACTTCTGATGTTGTACACTCTTCTTATAAAGGACTAGCTGTGAACCCGGCATTGCCCTGGTGTTTATTCATCCTATGCTCTTGTAGTCCACATCTCCATCCACCACTTTCTCTCCCATCTCTCTGTTCGTTTCAAAAATGTTCAAATGTTTGTTAAGCTTAAGGGACTTAACTACGGGGTCATCAGTCCCTAAACTTACAAACTACTGATGAACTACCTACAACTGAGGACGGCACAAATATCCATGCCCGAGAGGGGATTCGAACCCCCGACCGTAGTGGCCGTGCAGACCATGACTGAAGCGTCTCAGTCCCCTCGGCCACCGTGGCCGGCTCTGTTCGTTTCCAGTTTTCCCTATCTCGGCAATGCTAGGTTCCCTCTGTCTACTATGGAAAAATTTATGTAACCAGTGATCTTCCTCTTGGTGTAAAGGTCATATGTGCAAAAATTTCATTAATATCGGAACAAAACTATACTTATCTATGCAGGATCACATTGAAAAGTGAACTTTATTCTCAAATATTCCAGTTTTATTTCATACAACCCTTGTTCTGAATATATATATATATATATATATATATATATATATATATATATATATATATATATATATATATATTTAAAAAAAGAAAAGAAAAAAAGAAAAACAAGGATGTGTGAAATCGGTCGAACCGTTGTCAATTTATAGCGCGACCAAGGTATTTAGGGATTTATTTTTATATTGCAAAGTACCCTCACCAATGCAACGTATGAAATGTAAGGTAGGCGGTGATCTTACTCTTGTTAAACTACGTTCCTGCCAAATTTGAGCTTTATAAGTGAAGTAGATTTCAAGATTTCGTGTTTAGTTAGTGAGTGAGAGAGTGTCCAACCGCTTTTGTATATAAAACAGATTGCTTAATTTTGGATGCAAGAGAATTAAGGGAGACTTGCAGAAAAACATAAATAGTAACATGCTAACTTTATTTGATGCAAGGTTTAGCGTGATGCGACAGTTTTACGGCATTTACAGCGAGCTGTTGTGAGCAGTAAACTTATTTGCATCATTTTATTGGCGGGTCAGGGGCGGCAGTTACAAAGCGCTTTATAAACGTCTGAAATTACATGCAAACTTTGTTGCAGGTCCCTAAATACTCCCATTTTCCAAACATTTACGCATAAATCTGGGTATTCTCACGCGGTGTCCTCTCATTATTTATGACATCGTATCTGCTGAGCTACGTGTCGTGCTCTTTTGTTCTTGGGTCAGAAACCTTCGTGGGCGTACGGTGAACAGTTCACCAAAGTTTCAATGCAATCGAATGAATGGTTTATGAACACATAGAGGACATACATACAAACATTAATTTTATATATATAGAGATATGACATCCACGCTATCATTTCATAAGACATAATGCGAGTGAACAGTACAGCTAAGCAGAAAACGGACGGTGTGCTGTTTTGAACTGTTTTTAACCCTAATCCTCGTTCTTTCTACTGTGAAATTTTCCATTTGAAAGTCACACACTGTAGTCCTGCATTGAGATAGTGTTGCCTACTGAAAGGTTTGAGAAAAGTTCCGATGTCATTAAAAAGTTTCATGAATAAGATAATGAAGTGCTAAAACATGAATATGCTTGTTGTGGCACTAAAAGAGGAATACGTCCCATACCGGTGGATGTCATTAATGAGGTTGGTGGTGCTGTAACTGACCATGCAGTAAGTTCTCCAGGTACTGCTAATAGAATGGCCATCTCGCAGTCATCATTACTGGAAGGTTTGTGGTATATTTTAGACTGGTTCAAGCACAGAATCTAGCCCGTCGTTTCATGCAATTTCTTCAACAATCGAAATGTGACGGATTTTACGTTAATATATGCCTATAAAGATCCAATTCAACAGAGATTAAGAGTCATACCTTTAGCATTAATGAAATTTACTACTACATCTATCATTTTTAAATCAGTTCAATAAATCTTCAGCATATGTACTGACAGGGAACATAGTTCGAACGCAACACAAAGCATTCCAACAGTCCATCGATGAATCTTGAATAAAGAATCCTTCATTGAATTGTCACTAACACTTTCGACTTGATAATCCTACCACGTAGTTTTGTTGAGAAAGTCGTTATCATTCAACGCTCTATCGATAAATCTTTTTTGCAAATACGCTCAGCAGAGCAATGTAAATTTTTCTAGTGATTTATTATTCTACTTTAGCACTGACTGTGGATAGTACAGTGAGTTATTTTAACTTCAGTTACTGCGGATCTTAACTCGATTATAAAACTATGAAGTCGACCAAACTTGGATTTAGTCCATCATTTCCACATTTAAGTCAGTTTACTGTAGCACTGTTTTTCTTCTTTCAATTTTTTAAGTGTTTCTTGTATATAGTAAGCACTAGAGGTCTTAAGACGTTTTAATTCACAATAAATGGGTTGTAATTTGGGAAGTTATGGAGGTTCGTTTCTTATTCCGAAAGTTCGGAACTTCCGAATCATTTCGTTCCTTCGATTCCGATAAATTTTAAACGGAAGTTATATCGGAGGTTGATATACAGTGGCAGAGGCGGCGGCGGGGGCCGCAGTCAGCGTGTACAACTATTTTCTTGTCGAAAACACTCTAAATTAAATTTTCAGACTATAGTTTCATCAATAATGACACCTACGACCAACGCTGGAATTCCATTATTTGTAAATCAGAATGCAATGGTTTATACAAATGCCGGCCAGAAATTGTGCACGTGTGCAGTGCTGCTAGACATGTGCAACTTCGGGTTCAAGTGTGAACCGAAACCGTCGCAGCTCACGTAAGGTGTCTATTCACAGATGTCACTGCTCTGAGGAGTACATTTGACGGAGAGAAAGCTGTGAAGCTTTTGTTCATAAAATTATAATTTAGTTCTTTTGGAGTCACTTCATTTAGGCCGATTTATTATTTGTATAAGACTTTTGTTTTTATTTTCAACTCCTAGGTATACAGTATAGACCTCCGTGTATTACTTTTTTTGAACTAATAATAAGTATGTAATTGATGAATAACATGTGTAGTTTTATTTTATAAATCTACGCTTAACAGTTTAACATAGCTCTCTCCTGCCTCTAGTTCCGATTTCGGTTCCGGTTCCTGAACCGATAAACTAAATTTAAAAACTCCGCTTCCGAATGTGGTTCCGATATAACCTCTTCCGTTTGTGACATTATAGCTAAAGGGGAAAGCTCATTGTTTACATGTGAAAAGAAGTTTTTGGCAAGCTGTTGGTTTCCCCAGCCGGCCGGCTAACAATTTGGACTTAGTGAATACTGGTCGTTAGGGTATCACTTATCTGCTCGGAAACGGAAAACGGCGGTTTTGGATGAGCGAGGGCGGCTATCCCAGATTGTAACTGAAATAGAATATAGACACACATTATTCTAAAAATCCATATAAAATCAGGGAATGATCATACGGCAAATATAATCACATGAATGGGTTCAGGAGACTTCGGAGAATCAAACGCCGTAATTATAATTTCAAGATCCCGATAATATGCCGATAAATATCAGTATTATAATAATAGTATTATAGTTGATACGTACTATTTATCAATAACAGTTTAAGAAGAAAAGGGCAGCATTGCACCACGCTACGTACCTTTAAAGACGCACCACGTTATTTCCGTATTCTATCAACATTTTTTTTTACTCTCTTGTTATGCTTTTTATTGAGGTAATAATATTCTTGTGTCGAAACATAAATTACACTCCAGAAACACAAAACATGAACCCAGCAAAGCGCATTACTTTTATATGTTTATTTTGTTATATTTAATATTTAATAATATTGTAACGTTGGCTTTATTTTGTAGACTACCTTTTAAATGTACCATGGCCGACTAAAAATAATAGATAACATACATAAACAATTATATCTATTTGTGGACAAGAACTGAATATATTTGCATGAAAAGCCGTGATACATTAAATACTATTTGTGTAAATATGTTTCGATGGCGGCAGTATATTTGAACAACGAGACGCCACTCTTAATAGCTACCTGAGCAAAGAACCAGTCTCAACGGATTTTAGTATTGTTAAATACGTTTTTGTTTGTTAAATGTAAACAACATTTGTAGCAAGGTGGTCAAAGCCTTTCATTATGTGATATTCGAATGTATGAAATTATGGAAGAGAAATTGTATTTTAAAGATGAAGCGTTAGGATGAGCGGAAGGATACACTTTTGGGCGCAGGTACAGCACGCTTTCGAACGCTTGGGAAGCAACTCGTAACTTGTAAGTGGAGGTGAGAGGTTGTGAATGAGGGGGGGGGGGGGGGGCAGGGGGGTCTGAAGCCGCATTACGTACTTGTGATTTGAAGAGATAGGCATGTTTGTCTTTAGAAAATTTATGGGACTGTGACTGCAGAACTTAGTCTCTGATTAGAAGTGGTAAACTGTGGACGGTAGCAGGGCTGTGGAACTGTGATACTCGTGTAATTAATAGCGGATTAATTTCGAACTGCAATGTTAGATGGACTTCATTAATTTACGAATGACAATTTGAACAATTTGATTCTTATTGTGGCTCTCATAAACAGTAGTTGTGCAAATATTCCGTTATTTACCGATGTAGAAAGTAAGACCACATCCGCATTTTCCATGTCCAAAAAGAGTAATAAATTCTATTCATAAAAATTACGTCTTGAATGATTTTCTTCTAAACATTATCTTAGAACCCATTTAGTTGGTTATTCAGGGCTTTAATTTATGTTTAATTAAATATAGTTTTTTGCGTCACCATCTGCAAAACTTATTACTACCCTGAATTATGTATTGTCCAATTCGTATTAGCGAGTACCGTTACCGTTACCGTCGCACGTTACATCCCTGGTTGTAATCATACTGACAATGATATTTGTAGTTTCTAAAAGCAGAGAAATTAAATGCATTTCTTAATCACTGTTTCCTACGCCGAAATAAAATACAGTTCGAAAATATAAAAATCAAGTAACTATTAACTTGGCAGCGTTTTAATGAGGGCGATCCGGCCAGTCACGGTCAGCACGGCCACTGCGGTCGGAGGTTCGAATCCCCCCTCGGGCATGGATATTTGTGCCGTCTTTAGTCTTAGCTAGTTCATAAGTATTTTGTAAGCTTAGGGACTGATAACCCCTAGTTGAGTCCCATAAGTTGTACAAACATTTGAACATTTTGAATGAGGGCGCTAACGTTGTTTGTGGATGTAAAGGTGGTTGTGCCCATAGCTGCTATGGCTGTCCCCTCTCCTATCATCATTAGCATCATAATCATCATCAGAATAATACCAGCAGGAGAGAATCCATATTTGCAGTCACCTACTCGTTACATTTATACTGAAGTCATTCAGGAAGAAGGCCATGTAACTTTCATCAGACCTTGAGTCACCCGATTTCATTCATTCATTCGAGAAACACAGAATCTTTAATTCATGTTTGTTGAGCGGAATCAGAGCAGGCACCTGTAAGTAAAAGGTAGTGCAAGCAGAGTCACTTCACGCACTTTCTTCTCTGCTCCCTGTGTTTTTCAGTTGATAAAGACTAATAAATGACGCTGTGATTTATTCGCAGGCTGCTCCTGGATATGTAGAGTTTGTCCTCCGTTCAAATTGCCGGGCAGCTGTTTGTTCTCACTCCGCAACGGCGTTCTCACTGGCCAACTCTCAACTCTGAGCAAATACTCGCCGCAAGTAAATAGAGGCCTGGTACGTGTACGTTCGACTGCAAATGGGTTTATTTAATGGTACCTCACGTTATTTTGTTTCACTGCTTGAGTTACTCACTGTAGCAAATAAAGCTTGACTGGATCACTTTGCTGTGTTCTGTACAAAGTATTAGTCTTCTGAATAAAGGGGCTCACTACACCAATTAAGCACACTTACCAATCAGCTGGAATAGAATGAAGGACTGTACCAAGCAAGGAGATGGACGAATTAGACTAATATATACTCAATATAAACAAAATTATCGAAATGGGACGGAAATTGGTAATGTGATGATTATGCACAGATAAACGAAATATTATAACTTCAGCCAGATCGAGTGGTCTAATCATGAGAAGGAATTTAACCCATTTCTGCCTGAATTTCTTTTTCACTTTTGAATTTTACATATTACATATTTATTTGTTTATTTTTATCACACAAACATATTACAACACTCTAAACCAAAAATTAATTAACAGTTTCAGAAAAAGATGGTGTATCATATATGTCACGCTAGGCAGAACAAACACTTTTAATTAAGTACGTGAAAGAAAATAATACACTGCTAAGTCACACATATTACTTATATATCAGGACTGGTTGGTTGGTTGATTGGGAATATAATGTGACCAAACTACTATGGTCATCAGTCCCTTATATCAGGTCTCATTTTCTGTGATATGGTACAAAACACTCTACACACAAACCAAGATCACATTGCAGCACATTTTTCTTGGTGCTACTTTGCAGTTTTCTGAAGCACAGCGTCTTCTTTCTTATGCGGCACCATGGATACCAGATTATTTTTCTCATCGTGTCTGATGTCATGGAGCACTCTACATTGATGGGAATTACCTGCAGGGCGACCAGGACCACTAGGGATTGCAGCGTTGGAAGTCAGGTAGCATTTCACAATGTAACGCGATACTGTTATTGTGGCACATTCATTCCAGTCTTTATCTACAGAAACCACGCATTAAGTACAGATATGTCCAACATCCATGTACGAATTGGCCACCACCACTTCTTTTCTATGATTCTCATCCTATCCAACGCTATATTTTCGTTCGTTCGGTCAGTTCCATCCATATTTCTGTTGTATTCTCCAATAACATGTGGTCAAGGAACAAGAATTCTATTCTTCTCTTGTCTGGAGTATCGAGCTACAGAGCTCATTGGATTGATGTCATGGCTCGTCGAAGCAATTGTCAATGCAGAATTATCTAGTCATATAGTAATAACGACTCCATTTCCCTTGCTGCTCTTATAATCAAAATCTCCTCTCTTATTCCTTTTCTACATTGTTTTACAGGGAATAAGTTGACAATATTTAGGCAGACGATTCTCACGAATACTCCCAGTTGCGCCATAACGTCGTTCTTTTACGTTAATTGATTCTTCCGTCGCTTCTTGGTAGAACGTATTCGTTATGAAGATCAAAAGACAAAATTTTGTGTTTGTTCTGCGGGTTTATTTATTTAGTGAATCGATTTTCGGCTTATTAGGCCATCATCAGAGATTTACTGAAGTTCAGTCAAAGAACTTGTGTTGTCAGTATGTGTATGTATGGTATTTATGTTTCCTTTTTTCAGTACTATTAATTTAAAGATTTCATTCAAATATTTATATACAATGCAACTGCTCCATCAAAGAATTTACTTTACTTTTCTGTATGTAACACATCTTCTGTTTTACTGACAATTTCTTTGACTGAACTTCAGTAATTGTCCGATGATGGCCTAATAAGCCGAAAATCGATTCACTAAATAAACAAAAACGTAGAACAAACACAAAATTGTGTATTTTAATCTTCTTGGTCTTTTATGAAAATCAGCAATGTTTGTGATGTAAATAGGTTGTAAAAATAAAATCTGTAAGGCAGATTTTCACTTTTTTCAGAAGTGCATCTATTATTTGTACCAAAATAGCAGCATATTTTCCAAAGGCTTTCTCGTATATTTCGTTCCTTCGTGGATCAGTTCCTTGATATATCTGGAAATCCACTAGATATTCCATGTTTGTGTTTAGACACCACGTTTTGTACCCAAATCTAAGGGATTTACCTTTCAGAAATTGTTTGCATACGTGCCTGACAAAGTACTTTATCATGCTCTCATCGTAATCTAAATCTTGCTCAGGTTGTTTTCTTAGCTTATCTATTAGTGGACAAATATTCCACACTTTATGATTCAGACTGATTTGTGTGTTATCATATGAGTGAATGAATCTCATAATGGATTCAAATCTGTCTCTCTTCATCACATTGTGCACCAATTCCTCATGTCCAAGCATAAATCCCAGTAACATCTTCTGCTGGGTAGAGGATTATAGCCCGAGAGAATCAGTATTCCAAGAAAACCTTTCATCATTTCACATATTATTTTTGGTTCCACGCAGTTCTTGAGCAAAGCATATTTTGTTGAATCAGTGATGAGAATACTAATTATTTCATCATTCCGAAACATTCCGAAACACTCAACGGGAGACAACATTCTGTATTGACTATGATCGCCCTCAGGAAATATAGGTCCTCCCTCCTCCAATCTCTGATGACAGTTTTCAAGATCTGCAGTGTTCCTGCTTCATCTGAATGGATATTTTCAGGGTATTCATCGTGAGACCAATCAGTGCGACGTTCTCCACTTGTTCTACACAGCTTTTGCACCAGCATAAAGTTGCCTGGGCCCAAGATTATCTTATTTTTCCGCCGCCATATTCTTCACCAGAATCTTCATCAGACTTCACATTAGCTGTAGGAAGCTCAGTAAATGTATCTATTGCGTCTTCTTCCTCCTCAATAATGGCTAATATTTCATGCACAGACAGGCCTCTGAAAAAGGGGGAATCGTTGTACATATTGTTCTGCCTAGCGTGACATATATGCAAAACAAATGTAAAACCTGGAATAGAAATCATAACAGTGAACTACCTTAATCATTAACACAAAGCCAAAGTTTTACAAACTGTACTGTATATTGTATCAGAAAAATACATACTTCTTATTCCAAGACATAATCGTATCCAGAAAAAGTTACCGATTTTTGAAGCACCAGAAAGTGACTTATTCCTGCTTTCTACTGGCAGCAACCTGCTTAAATGTGAAAAACAGAGCTTTTTACATCTACATCTACATACATACTCCGCAATTCACCGTAAGGTGCGTGGCGGATGGTACACTGTACCACTACTAGGCATTTCCTTTCCTATTCCACTCCCAAATTGAACAAGGAAAGAAGAATGCCTATATGCCTCCGTACGAGCCCTATTTTCTCTTATCTTGTCTTTGTGATCTTTACTCGAAATGTAAGTAGGCGGCAGCAAGATCGTACTACACTCAGCTTCAAATTCCGGCCCTCTAAATTTACTTAACAGATATTCACGAAAAGAACGTCGTCTTTCTTCCAGCGATCCCCAATTGAGTTGCCGGAGCATTTCCGTGACACTCGTGCATTGGTCGAACCTACCAGTAACAAATCTAGCTGCTCGTCTCTGAACCACCTCTATGTCTTCCTTAAACTGATCTGCTGTGGGTCCCAAACACTTGAGCAATACTCAAGACATGGTCGAACAAGCGTTTTATACGCGGTCTCCTTTACAGGTGAAGTACATCTTCCCAAATTCTTCCAATAAACCGAAGTCGGCTGTCCGCCTTACTCACAACTGTACTTACATGCTTTCTTAGCGTAGAACCTCACAATAATACGAACTTCAAGTGCATGCATTGTTGCAATCGAGAGGAAACAACGGCAGACTGTTACGTGACATATATGTAACGCTAGGCAGAAATGTGTTACAAAACTGAGGAATAAGACCTTAGGTTCTTAGTTGGAGAGAGATTCGGTGCATGTATTGACAGAAAAAGGTGGTTCGAAAGTACAAACACCCGCGGTGAAAACTCTTGCGTGCGCGGGTAGAGATACATGCATCATCTTGCTGAGATGTAGGCCCAGGAGAACTTGCCGTTACGTCATTGTAGAATTCGCACACCGGCATGTATCGCCAGCTAATAAAAGGAGTCGTCTTCCCAAACACCTATAATCATACCACACAGCAGAAAATTTACAGGAAATCCAGTTTCAGACAGACAGGCCCCTGCGTTTCAAACTGCGAAGATTTCGCAATTGCCGATAATTAGATTTCACTCGCCAAATATGCGAAACCGCCTCAGTGATCATGTCAGGAATATGTGTACTTTGATTTTTCAAGTCTGGGAGTAGTAGATTTGCGTAGCGAATTACAAAAATAGATAACGCCATCTACTAGAAGAAAGATAATGAGTGGAGAAATTATAAATACACAGGAAACTTTCTGGTTGTGGGTTTTAAAGTGGTTTCGTACATTCGCATCACAATGAGGTGGAGCTTACTTGTTTTTCAGTCACGTTGTTTGAAAAAACTGAAGTGACAGCCTATTCATCAGGATAGGTAGAAAATTTATAGAAATATTAAATAGATTGATTTTATAGGCGTTGGTCACTTTGTAACTGAAATATAAATGTTGTGCAAGATCACAGCGACATTTCTATAGAACGTGAACTTATCGTAAAAATAGCATAAAGTTGTTTTTGTAGTTTTCAATCAAATAAGAAATCCACCGTCCTGGGGCAGGGAAGACCAACCTATTTGCAGATTTTCCACCTAATTTCTTTATAGAAATACTGATTGTATATTAAAATTTTAAATGCTGACATAATCTACTCAGTAAGAGGAATACCGAGCGGTCTAGATCGCCACGTTGCTGGTTGCGCGGCCTCCGGCGTCGGAGCTTCGAATCCTCCCACAGACATGGATGTTTGTGTTGTCTTTAGTGTAAGTTAGTTCATAAGTAGTTTGTGGGTTTCGGGACTGATTATCCCGCAGTTACGTCCCACAAGCTTTACAAAGGTTTGAACATTTTTTGAAGATGAATAAACTTATATAATCAGTTCAGCATAGTAAAAAAAAAAAAAAAAAAAAAAAAAAAAAAAAAAAAAAAGTTGTAAATATGTGTATGTGTTACAATAATTCCCTGCGGCTCATTGCCCTAGTATATATTTTTCAATAGGAAGCCACTTCGGCGACTTGCCTGTCCCTAGACTACCCCAGTTACCCAACCAGGGAAAGGGACCTACAGTTAACGTGGAATCCGAGCCACGTGAGGTTTCTGGCGACTCCTCACATCTTTGAGAGGTGGAGGATGGGTTAAAACGCAGACTGAAAAATGTCCGTGGTTGGAGCGGATTTCGAAACCACGAGTCTATGATTTCCAATCGAGAGATTTAGCTCAAGACCACCGGGCCCGTAAAAACCCTGAATACACTGATACATTATTTGAGAACCCTGAAACTACTCGCTGATAGTCCCCTCAAAATATGAAAACGTATTTGAGGCTTACTATTGTAATATTTGTGCCAGTTAGGCTTTTGTTCAGTGGTTTTGCTGATGGATGCATTCGCGCATGCCACGCCACCGTCCCGCCAGCCTTGTGGTGAAGAGGGAGCCAGCACAAGCGCCCCAACTTTCACCTTCAGTACCGGCCGCCGCCCCGCATCCTCCAACCAGGGGCCAGCCTGGAAATTGCCGTGGCTTTCTCGTAAGAATGTGCAAGAAGAATCCAACCTTACTCTAGGAGCGTGCAGATAAATGGCGACAGCGGACGCTGGGAAGAGAGGCCCTTACAACGGAATGGACACAACAGTGTGTGTGGAGAGAAAGCCCTTATTTGCAGATACCAGAGGTTTCTAAAAAAAGCGACGAAATCGCAGATAAACCGTGGACCCCTGCAGACAGGAAGAAGACGAGCAAACCCCTGCAGTGTACATATGTGTGAGTAGGAGAGAGACTGGCTTGCAGTATAGATGAAGTGGTTTCACCGAAAAAATGTTTCTCGCCAAGGAGAAAGACCCTGATAAATGGCATACCAGACAGGGCTAACACAGACATAATTACTATTTGTAATTTAGATCTCAAAGGTACTCATTTTCATGTGTTTTTGTGCCTATTTTGCACGTGTTTTATTCACATTTTCAATGTTGACACGATGTTCATTGTATTTTTTGTGTTCATTATGTGTGGTTTAGTAGTTTTCTTCTGTACTTGCGCGTTTCTTGTTACGATAAAGGGCAACGATGTATGTCAATGTTAGCCTGGGTATGACACATTAAGACACGACTAAAATTGTCATCCCTCTCCTCTCATTTGAAACCCCTACATCAATTAGTGCAGTGAAATGTGCTGGATCATAATCAGTGAGTGATTTTTGTTTCGTTTAATTCATCAGTGTATGTGCAACGAGCCTAGTGATCATAAATGGGCCACTGTACCACAAATCTCAACCATTCGTGCCGAAACCTTAAGAATCATCTACATCTACATCCACATGGGATACTCTGCAAATCACATTTAAGTGCCTGGCAGAGGGTTCATCGAACGACCGTTATACTATTTATCTCCCATTCCATTCACGAATAGCGCGCGGGAAGAACGAACACCTGAATCTCTCCGTTAGGGCTCTGATTTCTCGTATTTTATTCTGATGATCATTTCTACCTATGTAAGTGGGAGTCAACAATATATTTTCGCATTCGGCGGGGAATGTTGGCGACTGTAGTTTCGTAAGTAGTCCACGCCGCAGCGATAAGCGCCGTTGTTGCAGTGATTTCCATCCCAGATCATGTATCATTTTCGTAACGCTGTCTCCCGTGTATCGCGACAATACGAAACGAGCTGCCCTTCTTTGGGCTCTTTCGATGTCCTCCGTCAAACCCACCTGATAAGAATCCCACAATGGGCAGCAATACTGCAAAAAATGACGGACAAGCGTAGTGTATGCAGTTTCTTTAGTACATCTATTGCATGTTTTAAGGGTTGTGCCAATAAAACGCAGTCTCTTGTTCGCCTTTCCCACGACATTATCTACGTGTTCTTTCCAATTTAAGTCAGAAGTATTTGTAATTCCTAGGTTTTTCGTGGAGTTTACGGCCTTCACATTTGACTGATTTATCATGTAAACAAAGTTTAACGGATTTCTTTTCGTACTCATGTGGACGACTTCACACTTCTCATTACTTAGAGTCAATTGCCAATTTTTACATCATACTGATATCTTATTCAGATCGTTCTGCAGTTGGTTTTGTTTTTCAGATGATTTCACTAGACGGTAAATGACGACATCATCTGCAAACAACCTAAGACCCAATTCAGACAGAGTTGGCGTGGCGAGGACGCCCGGCGGTGGTGAGGCAGCGACGCCGCACGGGCGGGACGTGAGCCGTGCACACTGCAGGTGCAGGGCGCTGTCTGGAGGCGCGCCACGGCCGTCCTGCCAGTGTCTCAAAACATGTCGTCGTCGTCGTCAGACGAAGATAGCGACGCGTTGGATCTTTTGCAGTTACTGAATTTTAAGCAGCGCAGAACATATTGGGTACATCCATTATGGTTGAAAAACAGGGAGGAAATACGGCATATTCGATGTGATGAAGCCGTTCATGATCATCTTCATCACATAAAAACCTGTCAGCTACTTCTTCTGATATTGATTTTTTGATGACAAGGTTGCTCTTTGTAGGTCGGGATCTTAAAAAAAATGTTCAAATGTTTGTTAAGCTTATGGGACTTAACTACGGGGTCATCAGTCACTAAACTTATCAACTACCTTATACTAAGGACGGCACAAATATCCATGCCCGAGGGGGGATTCGAACCCCCGACCGTAGTGGCCGTGCAGACCGTGACTAGAGCGCCTCAGTCCCATCGGCTACCGCGGCCGGCGGATGTTAAATAAACTGTCCGAGAAATGAAGAGGTGATGCTAAGTAATATTTTCTAATTTGTTTAGCTCCAGAACCTGATGGAAGAACCTCCTGGAGTACTGTTGCCCCTTGTGGGACCCTCACCAGGTGGGACTGACGGAAGATATTGAGAAGGTTCAGAGAAGGGCAGCTCGTTTTGTTTTATCACGTTACGGGGGGGGGGGGGGGGGGGGAGCGTCACGGAAATGTTGCACGAATTGGGATGGAAATCATTAAAAGAAAGACGTTATTCATTGCGGCGTGATCTGTTTGCGAAGTTTCAATCACCGACTTTTACTTGTGAATGTGAAAATACTTTGCTAGCACCCACCTACTTAGGGAGACATGACCATCCCAATAAAATAAGAGAAATCAGATCGAAAACGGAACGATTTAGGTGTTTCTTCCCGCGCGCTATTAGAGAATGGAACGGTAGAGAAAAGTTATGAAAGTGGTTAATGAACCCTCTGCCAGGCACTTAAATGTGATTTGCTGAGTATCTATGTAGATGTAGATGTAGAAGAAGTGCTGTCCGTTTATATTTTGTGTACCGCCCTCTTATGTTTTTCCATCTCTCTTTACAGTCGTTCACTAGAAAAAAATCGAAATTACTATCGTTTGATTGGCCTGTTTTAAAATGTAAGAAGAATGTTCTGAATAATTGAACCAGTCGCCCGAAAACAACCGTAATTAACACTTTTTTTTTCAAGGTGTGTTTAAGAGTTGGAATGGCGTTGCACCTGACGCCCTGAATCTAGTGGTTAAAATGTTTCACACTCACGTTATTTTAGCACCATTGTCGCTCCAAAAACATTCTTTGTGGAGGCGAACAATGAGCTAAGCGGAAAAGCATTATTATACAACACGACTCTGATATGCTCAAGAATTCTCGTACACATGCGAGAATTCTCGTACGCATGCGAGAATTTCATCGTTTGTGCGAGGTAAGAGGCAAAAGCGAATATTGTATGCAAACATACGGGAATTTTGCCGAAAGTCTTAAGTTAATAACAAATATGCTGTTTAAACATTTGGTGGAGATATAATTCGCATGGTGTAGTCTATATGTATTTCAGTAATGTAAATTGTTCATCTAGGAAAAAAGAGTATTTTCTCACAAATATAACAAAATCAACGTTGTAGGAACTGTTACAAAATAGGCAGAATCACGTTTTAACTCGTATATTGTGTTTGCATCAAGAAACCCTAAATAGATAAATAGAAAAGTTTTTTTTTTTCGCCTGGAAAATTTGCTCTCATTGATTACAGCGTTGTTCGGTCGAACGATTCACTTGTGCATAATCAGTACAATAATATTAATAATCAGATGCAGTGACTAACCTGTTTCATTTAGTTCTCCAACGATGTTCTGCTAGGCTTTGTCCAGCACACTACGATTGCATTAGTCTGAACGATTACGATCGTACAGTTGCGGATACCTTTCTATTATATCACAGAACTTGACGTTAAACTCGAAGTCGCCTCGAATTTTGAAACTTGAATGAGAGAAAGTGCAGCGCGCCCCCTGTACGCGCCCGCCTCGCGCCCTTCCGCTGCGCCACTGGTGGCAGCAAACGGTCGCAGCGCGGACTACGAAGCGGCGCGTCCCGCCACGCCACCTCTGTGTGAACTGCTGCATTTGTTAACGTGTAGGTGGCGTGTGACAGTGCCACGTCCTTGCCAGGCGTCCGCACCGCACCAGTTCTGTGTGAATTGGGCCTAAGGGAGCTACTACGATTTTCCCCTAAATCGTTTATGTAAATAAGGAACAGTAGAGGAACTGTGTAGTATTTCGGCCAGGAACGCTTGTTCAGTGACTTTGCCGATGGAAGCATTCGCGCAAGCCAGGCCAGCAAATAAACAGTGGACCCCTGCACACAGGAAGAAGACAACCAAACTCCTGTTTGTCAAAGCCAAAGAGGAAAATATTCGAGGAGAAGCTGTAAGTGGAGAGCGAGAGGGACTTGGTGAGATACCGCCAAGAAGACGCTTCGTCCATCGCTGGAGAAGCAAAGAGATGCAGGCAGCTCCCGCCAGACGCTGGACTTGGACCCCTTCTCTCGGGTTTGCGAAAATGTTCAAATGTTTGTGAAGCTTATGGGACTTAACTACGGGGTCATCAGTCCGTA
Source organism: Locusta migratoria (assembly GCA_026315105.1). Classification (NCBI taxonomy): domain Eukaryota; kingdom Metazoa; phylum Arthropoda; class Insecta; order Orthoptera; family Acrididae; genus Locusta; species Locusta migratoria. Next base: position 205,554,767 of record CM048744.1, on the reverse strand, counting down.
AACTTACAAACTACTTATAAACTAACTAAGACTAAGGACGGCACAAATATCCATGTCAGAAGGGGGATTCGAACCCCCGACCGTAGTGGCCGTGCAGACCGTGACTGGAGCGCCTCAGGCCCCTCGGCCACCGCGGCCGGTTCGGGTTTTCGCCGTGCCACACAGCCGCAGAGCGCTTAGCAGGGCTGGCAAGGCGTATGCTATGCCGCCGACGCCGACGGGCCGCGACACCGCACCGCGACGATCCACCGCCTGGCACCCACGTGAAGTCAATGTTGGTGAAATTCATATATATATATATATATATATATATATATATATATATATATATATTTGACAAGGAAAGTACATGGGATCGAACAAACATATCTGTTTGAACATTTGCGTACAGAATCTCTACGTACACCTCAATGGGCTGGTGGGTGTCGTTTTTCTGAAAAACTCTGCAATGATGCTCTAGATAGCACTGTAGATGTAATAGTAGACGCCATAAGTAATGCAGATATCTTAACTACAACTTATGTAATAATCATCGTACATGTTCTCCAGCGTATTGTCATCAAAAGCCGTGATGATAGTTACAACTTTAACCTTCTTCTCGGAAGACTGTTGGTATTCACTGTCACTGCTTCCATCGCCTCTTTCCGCACATACCGTAGCACTACCGCTTGCAATGAGTTGTTCGTCATTATCATCCCTATTATCATCATTATTAGTGTTACAACGGTATCTAACTTATGCTTATATTTCTGTACCATAACACATACGAGAAAGCATGCGAATGATTCATCTTCTACACTAATACCGTCTTCACGAAGAAGGGTTCTTCGTAACTTCATCTCAACGAATCGCAATACATTAGCAGGATTTATTACCAATCGCCGCCCCATCTGACGCTTCACTACACAAATAACGTCACAAAACGCAACTTCGGAGGCCCAATGCACCGCCCCTACTGGCGAACCGACAGGACAAAGTGCAATGTGGCAAGGCACACGCAGAGGCCTCTAACGGACGACAGCAGAGTTTTGCAGATGCGGGAGTATCATTGGTGCAATAAGGGACCTTTACATTATCTCATACGATATTGGTGTATGTGTCTGTTCGAGCCCAAGTACTTTCCTTGTGAGTCGTGTCCATGCCCAGTCAAATCGGCCTTGTTTTGCAAGTCTAGTTATGAATAAAACTGAATTTCATGTGGTGATCCTCTGTGTAAACTGTTATGTTCTCAAATCAATCCCTTGAATCAAATGTCCCTACCAGCCTTATGTCCCTACCAGCCTTATTACAGTATGGGAGTTATTCAGGGTTAGGTTCGATCTACCACATTATGTCTTGATTCTCCGTGCATCAAAATGCCCTCATCATGGACGAATTTTAAATTTATTGACAAGTAATGCCTCCAAATTTGCAATTCTTTTCTCAATAGCAGTTGTCGAATGAATTACATATTTTGCTGCTTCCCTGTCGTAAGTGCCGCTAGAGGACTCGACATTAAATCTTACAACTTGGAGAGATGTACTGCAGCTACGCCAGTGCTTGAGAAACAGATGCTGTAGTAGAGTTTTCAGTCGAAAGAAAAAGTGTCTTCAGTCCAATTAATCGACTAATTAGAACAGTACATATTTACTAACGGAAAAATGTAAAATTCTACGTTGCGTAGTTTAGTAAATATGTCATACATATTTAAAGGGACGAAAAAAGTAGCTTTTACGGGCTGTGTGTGTGTGTTGAAGCAAATAACCAGACTTTATTCAATCACTAAGAATACTGAGTCACAGCACACTACTCACATATTTTCGGTGCTGCACGAAATTTTTCCCGCTAATAAGACCCACGAATTTCATTTTAGCTGTCCATCAAGAAGCATCAGGCACAACGCTACAGTTAACTTCTTTACTACTAATTGTAGTCATAACACATGTTCCGAACAAAGTCCAGATGCAGCAGTAAATTTACACGAAAAATTGTAGGCTATCATTTTGGAATTCAAGTTTCGTAAGATATGACGTTGTAAGCATTTGTATACGTGAAAATATTGCTCAAATAGGAGCGCTTATTAGCCAAAATATAGTCATCCATTACTTGATAATGAGATGACTAAGCCACTGAAAATAACATGAAGCCGGCCGCGGTGGCGGAGGGGACTGAGGCGCTTCAGTCACGGTCTGCACGGCCACTACGGTCGGGGGTTCGAATCCCCCCTCGGGCATGGATATTTGTGCCGTCCTTAGGATTAGCTAGTTCATAAGTAGTTTGTAAGTTTAGGGACTGATGACCCCGTAGTTAAGTCCCTTAAGCTTAACAAATAATTGAACATTTTTTTGAATAACATGAAACCTTTCCTAAAATATTTCTAACTGGCATGTGTAACGTTAGTTACTGAACACATTACCTGATTTGTGAAGTGATCAGAAGTTTATTAAACGTAAGGAGAAGCATTGGATTAAAATTTGTGCTGTGGCCGGGATTCGAACCCGGGGCCTCCTACTTACTAGGTAGGCGCTTTAGACCACTTTTTATTATTCAGCTAACACAGCGTTGCAGCCGAAGCGACTACACGGACTGACTTAAAGCACATCTCCCTCCACACGACATACTTCAATTCTGCCTCATGTTCCCTGTGAATTGCGTATCAAATTGCCAGGGCTCTCCTATATTGGAGTAGCACCCCTTTATTCCTTTATACCTTTGATATAAAGACATAGTATTGTCTCAAGGAAATGTGTTATTGTTGATGAGAAGTTTGTTTTCAACGAGGAAGTTCCAATCTTGGAACATTCGAGGTTTACTGAGAAGTAGAAATGTGGAAAATGTTCTCATCGTAGGTTCGTCAGTCCATGAAAATTAACTTTAAATGTATGAAATGTTTCCGTCACTTCACTTCAGCAACAGTCGGTTTCTATTATCTGCCGAACTAGAAAGGCGTTCGGATTATCGACGGCCAGCATCTCTTTTCAACGAGTGATACCGAGTTGTATGCGTCGATATGGCTTTAAATAGTTTAAAGGCAGTCTGTTCGTGACGTGCACTTCCCATGCCCCGAGCTAGGCGCGAGTCACTTGTTGATTCACAGTAAACGACCAGTCGTCTCTGTTCTACAGAGCTACTCATCTTTGTCATGACAAGGAGTAAATGTTTTATATCACCGAGGGGCAAAATGTTCGATCAGAGCCGCCCATGTAGTACCGGCGTAAATATGCTAATTTCTGAGAATGTGCAGTGTAAAATTTGTGCAAATGCAGAAGTTTTTTTTCACCCATGCAGGAGATAATTTTATGTCGACAATCGCAGGTAACACTTTACAATACATTACTGCATGTTTATTCTAAAATTCTTTCATTAAACACACATGGCAACATTTTATCGTCAAAACCTAACAACTGTGCCGTTCTTCTACCGTTAGGTGAAAAACTGAAGCAGACGCAACATGAAATATGTTAATAAAGTCCTTGAAAACGGAGTTCTAGTTCGAAACGCGTCGGACAATAAAACATTTTGACTGAGGACATCTTATTATCAAAGCATGAAGAATAAGCCCTGAGCACTGATTGCACTTACCACGCTCTTCCAGCAGACCCTTGCTTCTTCTCTATGCTTCAGCCTTAAAACGGTATATCCTAGAACTGCCACGAAGTGAGAGAAGTTAGAAAGGACTCAAGCCTCGCTACTCCAGAAGAAAACATTATATAGGAGAAATGTAACAAACTACTTTCTCACAGCAGTACATTAATTGGCATCATAAATGAAGAAACGAAACATTAAGTTTCGCCTTTCGACTCAGGTGAAAATGGTACTTTCCTGGTATGTAGAATTCCATTTTATGGAGAAATTGTTCTGAAGACAAATGAAGTTCATTGTCGAAACAATAGTTTGGAGGACGCCTTCTATAGGAAATACTGAATTACTACTGCGACGGTACTGGTGGCGATCTTCAAATGCAATGTAATAAAATTTTTATTTACTAAACGCATCCAACATTAGCAACCGACGCCTATTACAAAACTGACCAGAAAAATCTGTGTGCAGGCATTGCCTAGGTCTCTTAGATCATGGTCAACTGAAGAATTCCTGCCGTGGAGCTGCCCGATTGTCAGAGCAGGCGTAGCACTTTGAAGTTACACATTCATTTTGTTTATCTAAACTACAATGTTATTTACTTTTGGAAACATTGTGGGTTAAGAACGTTCTTTATTCCTAGAGATTTTGAATTTATTATTTTCACTCCAGAAAGGGATCCTCTTCAGGCATATGTAGAAATCATACCTCCACTTCATTATGTTGTATAGCACTTGTTGATAATCATAGCAATCACATTATTTACATAAATCATAGATCGTAAAGAAGACCAAAGATGGTCATAGACATACCATAACTGTACGTCGGAGGGGGGGGGGTTCGAATCCCCCCTTGGACATGGATATATGTGCCGTCCTTAGTATTAAGTAGTTCATAAGTAGTTTGTAAGTTTAGGGACTGACGACCCCGTAGTTAAGTCCCATAAGCTGTACAAACATTTGAACATTTTTTAACTGTACGTCCTATAATCTTTGCACAATGAGATGTAATATAAGCATGTACGCTATCTTTGTTTTTCAATTATTTTTTTGTTGCACACTCAGTTTGTAGCAGTCAGCCACTGTAGTAATATCAATAAGGAGTAGAGTAATGACAACAAATACTTGTTTTAAAATTTCTAATTTTTGGGTAACGACATGTTAAGCTATTAACTACACTCTGTAAGTATCTCCCATGTGACTTATCATACCATGCTGTTAATGTTATATATGGTTGACTAATGCATTTGATAAATTTCATCTACATCAGGCTAACGCATGATAATTTTTAAATTAACCGAAACCGGTAGCATTGAGATAAAAAGAATAGCTAAGGTCAATATGTCGTTTTGCAATTATGTCAAAGCTGTTAAGGCCCACCTGTTCACCTTTCTAAATTCTGTGCTAGCTACATGGAAAGTTGTCAGAATAAACAGTGACTGGTAGGCTTTTCCGTCCTGCAAAGCTTTGCATGGCCATCAAAAACCTGTCACTTGACATATATGTAACGAGCTCGATATACAGTGATTCAATAGTCACCTTGGGCTGCATGTGAAAAGACTCCAACAATTGGAAACAAAACTGTCCTGGGAATCAAGATCCTCCAGACCATCTTACACGGTGAATAGAAACAGTTTGTCTGGCTACACTCAATATCTGTTGATGTCTCCCACCATGGCTTGCAGAAGAAATGCATTTGTGGCTCCAGGACACTACTGCTCCACCTGACCCAATGTCAGAGAGCAAAGGGACCAAATTTAGTCCCAGATATTCTTCCTACTTTGTTACCTTTCCGAAGGTTTATGAGAGGAATAATATGTGATGTCGACTAAGCATTCTTACCGCTAACCTTGAATGAAGGACACCGCGATCTCACAAGATTCCTACGGTATTGTCTTGAAGAAGCTAAGAATAGTGCCCGTCCCTAAATGACCACGCTGTCGACGGGACGTTAACATTCCGTACTTTGGGAATGGTACCTACACTACCACAGTTGACGTAACAACGTATTGTTTAAAAAGACTGTCGTTTGGGCTGACATCAAGCACATTCATTTTATCAGCAAACATTAATGAGAGTTGTGAAGTGTCAATACTGCCCAGTCACTAACGTCCCTAGGGGTACTATCGGCGAACACTCCATGACAGTGCCCTCTGTTAACAACAGCGTACAAGTGATGTGGGTGACTTTACCTTCGTCGCCGGCCGCAGTGGCCGAGCGGCCTGCGGCGCTCCAGTCACCTTCTGCACGGCCACTACGGTCGGGGGTTCGAATCCCCTCTCAAGCATGGATATTTGTTCCGTCCTTAGAATTAGTTAGTTCATAAGTAGTTTGTAAGTTTAGGGACTGATAACCCCGTAGTTCCATAAGCTCTACAAACATTTGAATTTTTTTTCGACCTTCGATGCACCCTAGCGTGTAGCAACAGTCGCTGGTTACTTTTCCATCAATGAGTATTTGCTGCATGCGGGAGTGGAGTCGTATACCACCACAAACCATAGAACTGGGTTGAGGTTAGTATAGCAATGCTTAAGGGGACTCTTAAACAAACCACGGGGCCGAGTGAGGTGGCACAGAGGTAACACACTGGATTCGTATTCAGGAGGACGGCGGGTCGAACCCACCTCTCGCCATCCAGATGTAATTTGGCCCATTGAGATTTCACATCCGTACGGTGTAGAGTATGAAATCTCACGTTCTGTCATGGAAAAGCGGGAAGATGATACTACTGGGAATGCTCGAAATCAATAAACACAGTGTCGCGAATAGCTCGCGGAGCAGCCTTTTCTACTGCAATGATAGTAGCCGCGTAATTACTGTAGCAGGCTGGGACGTTCATCCACTCGGTTGCTATGTGATCAAACGAAGATGGAAATATCCGATTGATCAGTGGCAGCTGCGTAGGAAACCTCCACCCAGCCTCCGTCCGGAGGAGTTATGTTCCCGCCAGAGACGGAAAGCTCCCGGATAAACAGCGGAATCTTCCAGTGTGGCGAAGCGGCGTCAACGCACAGTAATTTAAGAAGGCGCAGGCACCGGTCCGGGAGTCGGTCAGCAGTCCGTAGTCGACGCAGGGTCTGTATCACCCTACCACAGGGCTATGACGTAGTTTTATGCTGCGTTACTCGCAACGAGTAGTTACTAGCCTCAAAGTCTTCCTCCGTTATAGCGTCAGTTGTACCTCTGTAGCTTGTAATTTCTGTAATTAAATCCTATACTTCTGCTTTTGATTCCAAGTCATACCGAGTGTCCTAGTCTGAAAAACTTCCAACTTGCAGTTATACGAGTTGGACAAACCCCACTCACTTATCAAATTTAACGTCAGCTCCCTCCTCAAGATACCGCTCGCAGGAAACCAAGACAGACGCAACAATAGTGTAAGGGACGTTAGTTTAGTATTAAATGATCAAATGTATTTTCCCCTTTCCCCTCTACTAAAGTATGTTTTAGCTATCACTTTAGGATTTCGTTAAATGTACCGAGTATTACCATTTCAGTACTATTTCACAATGTAAGTATGTGCTCACCCTCCGCCTCCACTTCCCACACGGTTTTTAACGAAACTATTCAAGCTTTCAACTCTACAAATAAACATGACCTTTTAAAATTCAGTGCCACAAGAAGTTACTTTTTCCATAAAAAAAAATTATCAGATGTTAATTTGAATCATGACATCATTCTAAGTCACATATCCGTCAAAGTATGTTAGCGACATTGAGTTGTTATCTGATGCTAGCGTAAGAAATCAAAAGGTGGTGAGTAATTAAATAAATTAATTAATTTGCAGAACATCAGGAATTGCTTCTTTATGATAAAATTATCACGGTCTGTCGACCAGCGGCGGGGAATTCAATTAATATTAGTTTCTAAGTCAACACACCGATGACTTCAGCAGTTTCATCACTTAGGTTTCCAAACATTTCAACATTTTTATTCATGTAACTACAGAATACTGTAGCAATGTATGAACCATAATACATTTCTATTGCAGTCATTTTCCAGGTTTTTTATTTGCCGATTTCAGAAATATCTTTTTTTATTACTGTTTGTGTTCCGCCAACGCTTTCTTAAAAGATGGTAGTGTAGATGCAGAACAGCCGCGACGGATTAGATGTGCGTATTGGGGCGCCGTGCTGCGGGAGTTCGAGTCCCCCCTCGGGCACGGTTGTGTGTGTTGTCCTAGGGTACTTTACCTTAGTTTAAGTAGTTTGTAAGCTGCGGACTAATGACCACGCAGTTGAGTCCGATAGATTTACAACATTTGAACATTTTTTTGATACAGAACAGCCCCCTTGACTGAGAAGTCAAGATGCAGAAATAACACTGTAACTGTAATTATTACATACCGTGGTTTTAACTTCTGCTGTCTACTAGTATTGTTGTTGTCGTCGTCGTCCAGACCAGAGACTGGTTTGATGCAGCACTACACACTAATCCTGAGCAAGCATCTTCATATCCACATAACGGCAACCTCGATACATTTGAATCTGTTTCATGTATTCGTTCCTTGGTCCCCTTCTACGATTTTCAACCCTCACACTATTCTCCACGATGTTCACGATTCCTTGATGTCCAAGAATGTGTTCTAACGATCTATCCCTGCTTTTACTCAACATATGCCAGAAATTCATTTTCTCCCCCCCCCCCAAACCAAAACAATTGTAATAAAAAATTCTTAAAATATTCATTGTCAAGTGTAGACAACATTTACTAAATGACACGTTCCACATCATTACGAAATGTCGTATATATGATCTATGGCACAAGTATTAATCTAATCTAATCTCTAATCTAATCTAATCTGTTGTGGCGTCGCTATTCACCACAACGCCGGCGGTCTACACACTTTGTCACGCCACTTCCAGAAGAGGCGATAACTCGCTCAATGGTACTCCGTCCGCCGACAGCGCCTCCAGTCTCGTAATATCTCTGCCTGCCCGACGCGCCGGCCAGTAGCAAGGCAGCGGCTCGCCAAGATATGTCGGTGCACCAGAGCCACGATAGTCAGTCTATGGGTCAGTCTACGAGTGAAGAAGTCAGTATGATGCAGAGCTAGGAGTGCTATAGTTCCAGGAAATCCGGCTACACCTAGCCGCAATCTACGTTGGCACGAGCCGGAACAGTATAGTAGTCTTGTTGCTACAGTGCAGAACTGTGTATTACGTCATCGGCAAAAGTGTACCCAAGCACATCACACAATAGTTGAGGATTCTCTTCAATTGCAATAAAAGTATATGTGAACTAATCAATTTGTTATGATACACAATTGTTTTGAAATTTTTTACTACTCACTTGTTTTGTAGTTAAAGAACAGAATATACTGCAACTCACTTTATAACTGTTAGTGATGTACATTTCAGGTTGAATGTATCATGGAATTTAGTATAACATGTCATTTAAGGTCGGAATAGGCCCATGTTGTACTTCGTTTACTATTAGAATCGATGTATTTCAAAGATTCTTAAGAAGAAATGGCAGTTACCTGATCATATGTTTGCCGATCGTCAACTTATAATGATAATAACAATTTTTTCTGTTGATAAAGAGTAATTATATTCACAAATTATTTGGAATGACTCCATGTAACACAAATGCTAAAACCCTGAGAATTGTGTGTCACATGACGTGACGTAATTATGTCGTAAACTGTATTATATATTCACTGGTACAGCGAACGCTGTCTGTCCGTGTTGTTGAAGATGTATTTCGTCAGTATATGTAAGCTATAAATATTTTACGTTAGTTAATAGATGATGGACCAATGCCGTGAGCGTTTATCTGATGTCGTTACTCATTATGAAAAATATTCTGGACTTTGTATAGAGGTAATATCTGCATGAAAGGAAGTCAATGTGGATCAAACAAAGAAAATGATTTTCATTAAATAATTCGCAGTCTCTGTTGCAATATTCTTTATTATTTCAATAACGCGTTTCGCCTGTTAGCGCATCATCAGACTGGAAAGATACAAATATTTTATTACAATCCATGTACCTGGCGGGCAGCGAATCTAATATGGCTAAGGTGAGTAAATTTTGAAAAGTCAGAACTTACTTGGGTGGAGATGGAGCCACAGAATTATTTAAAGCTGTGGCGCAAGTAGCTTAATTTGTGTTCTGTCATTGGGCTCCTGCAAAGAGGTAAACGTACAAATTACGTAACGGCTATTTGAAGTCGAATAACTAGGGACTAAAGGGGTACAATATAATATAAAAAGCATTCTATTACTTTGCATACTGTACGCCTTTAGTCCCTAGTTATTCTACTTCAAATAGCCGTTACGTAATTTGCTAGTTTGCCTCTTTTCAGGGGCACAATGATAGAACACAAATTAAGCTACTTACACCACAGCTTTAAATAATTCTGTGGCTCCATCTCCACCCAAGTAAGTTCTGACTTTTAAAAATTTACTCACCTTAGCCATATTAGATTCGCTGCCCGCCAGGTACCCGGATTGTAATAAAACATTTGTCTAGTTCAATTCTGATGATGCACTAACAGCGCGAAACGCGTTATTGGAGTAATAAATAATATTGCAACAGAGACTGTGAATTATTTATTTAATCACCACTGTTGCTGCACCATCATGGAATGGAATGAAATACAGTGTGTTACAAAAAGGTACGGCCAAACTTTCAGGAAACGTTCCTCACACACAACAAAGAAAATATGTTATGTGGACATGTGTTCGGGAACGCTTAATTTACATGTTAGAGATGATTTTAGTTTTTCTCTTTAAGTGTAAATGGAAATAATTCGTGCAGACAATTGTCTAAATACACAATGTTTCATTAGTATGTACTGTACTTCCTCGATACACCGCCAGTTGGCTCAATTCAAGGAAGTAATTGATTGTGATGTTTTGATTGGGTCTCATGTTCTTCCAACTACTCTCACTGGAGCACGTTATCATGATTTCGTACGGGATACTCTACCTGTGCTGCTAGAACATATGCATTTACAAGTACGACACAACATGTGGTTCATGCACGATGGAGCTCCTGCACATTTGAGTCGCTTCTCAACAACAGATTCGGTGACCGATGGATTGGTAGAAGCGGACCAATTCCATGGCCTCCACGCTCTCCTGACGTCAACCCTCTTCACTTTCATTTATGGGGGTATTTGAAAGCTCTTGTCTACGCAACCCCGGTACCAAATGTAGAGACTCTTCGTGCTCATATTGTGGACAGCTGTGATAGAACACGCCATTCTCAAAATGTCCAAATGTTCAAATGTTTGTAGAGCTTATGGGACTCAACTATGGGGTTATCAGTCCCTAAACTTACAAACTACTTATGAACTAGCTTATAATAAAGATGGCTCAAATATCCATGCGCGAAGGGGGATTCGAACCCCCAACCGCAGCGACCATGCAGACCATGACTGGCACGCCTCAGAGCGCTCGGCCGCCGCGGCTGGCCCCGCCATTCTCCAGGGCTGCATCAGCGCATCAGGGATTCCATGCGACACAGAGTGGATGCATGTATCCTCGCTAACGGAAGACATTTTGAACTTTTCCTGTAACAAAGTGTTTGAAGTCATGCTGGTACGTTCTGTTGCTGTTTGTTTCCATTCCATGATTAATGTGATTTGAAGAGAAGTAATAAAATGAGCTCTAACATGGAAATTAAGCGCTTACCGGACACATGTCCACATAACATATTTTCTTTCTTCGTGTGTGAGGAATGTTTCCTGAACGTTTGGCCGTTCCTTTTTGTAACACCCTGTATAAAGATGTTTTTTATTTATGTACTATTGGTGTTCAAATGAAAGTTTTGTTTCCTGAAGAACATTTACGAGTGCAGTATGGGAGTTTTATTCCAATTTATAAACCATTTCTAACAGTTGATTTTTTATGAGTTTACAGTTTTATCTGCATCAAGTGTTTTGCTTACACGCTGAGACATTTCCACAACCTCTGCTAACCACAACCCACCTACCAAACACAATGCCACATCTCGAAGATGCAAAAACATCCACATAAGTTATGTTATCTGCCTACCGAATCTAGCATTACTCATTCAAAACTAACTGCGGATACGGATTGAGGTTTCTTGCCTGCGTAAACCTCTACTTCGGGGTATTGCATGTTGGGGCACCAGCTGTGTACACGATGGGTCCCGACGGCCAGACGCGAGGTTTTGTCGGGGCTGTCTTTGTTCGGAGCCGCGGCTGCTTTGGCGCCGGTCACCTGGCGCCCCATTTGTGTGATGGAGGGCCGGCAGCTGGATATGAGAAAGGCCGTCGGCAGCCAGCCGGCTGCGCCCTTTGTGCTGGCCGGCCGGCAACATTGCGGGGGCGGAAACGGCGGCAGCGGCTGCGAGGGCGCCGTCTGGCGGCGCAAACTCCGGCCGCGCATTCACTGTGCGGGCGGGGGAGGGGCGGCTGACACTGTGCGGTGCGGCCGGCGGACGGTTGGGTGGCCTCTGCGTGGGCGGAGGGGGAGGGGAGCGGCGGAAGTCGCCACTAGCCTCCCACCAGGGACTGCGTCACGTGACCGCACCGCCTAGCGGGAGGGCTGACTAGCCCCAGTAATGCACCTGGCCGTGCTGATATTAGAAACAGTCATGTCACTAAACTCTGTTCACTGTTACGAGAGAGAGACTGTATACACAATGAGGCACAATACCAGGGGTGAACAAAAAGGGATCGCTCATTCAGTGTCGGCTCATGTTTCAGGTGTAAGGTCTCTGTGTGTTTTGTTATAGAGCAGTGATATTAGCAGCCGATCATATTTAAAATTATTTTTGTAATCTATATATATTTATATCTATAAATGTGAATATCTGTTCGGTGTACGTTTATCACGTCTGAACCACAAGACATAAAGATCTAAAATTTGTACAGTTACTAATGTCTACCAGGGGAAGGCTTTAGGCATGGTTTTTATGGCGATCGGATAGCCATTTATCTATATACATTACTGTGAATGTCTGTTAGGTGTACGCTTATCACGTCCGAACGACAAGACGCAGAGACTTAAGTATTTGTACAGTTACTAATTTATACCTGAGGAATGTTTTAGGCACTGTTTTATAGCAATCTGATAGATATTTCGTAATATGAAGAATACATGCGAAATGCGGAACAATAATAACTCCTTAAAAATTAAATTTAATCTTTGAACATGGTTTTATTGGTTGCATTGTTCCTTGATAAAAGGATGGAGTATATTTGGATGGAAAGTTATCGGTGTATATAAAATTCTACGTGTGTGTGTAAATATTTCGCTCTGCAGCGAAAAGTACAGAACACAAACGAATGGTCTGTGTGTAATTCTTCTCCAAAGTCTCCCGTTATACACCATAGGAGTTCCATGCCTATAGCTATAAGGGGATGCAAGATATCATGGTTGAAAGTCCTCAAATTATAAAAAATTCGGACTGAAGGCCAGCGATGACGTTTGCGACTCCATAGCAAGGAGGTTACATACAGCGAAACGTGATGCCACAGACTGTATCTTTCGTCTATGCATGCTACAATGTCTTCAGGTCTTTCTTTGTAAGGATAAGTATACGAATAAGGAAATATAACAATAAATAAATATAGCGGTAAAAATTTTCTTTTAATACATCTCTTTAAGAAAACTATTTGACGTTTCGCGCATTACAGCAAGTGATTAATCTGTGATGTTATTACAACCATTATTGTTGAATTTCGTGATTGGATTCTTCGAAACGAGTGTATTTTTAAGTGTGATTTCTTATTTCTTATATATTCTGTGATGAATGTAACATGTTTTTAGAAAAAAGGAGGACAGAGATAGAGAGAGGATAGGAGAAGTACTAACTAAAGGCACGAATAAATAAATGAATACCCGGGCAACGGCGGGTTTTCAGCTAGTATGTATATAAATGAACTGCTGTTCGTTAGTCTCGCAAATACTGGTGAATGGCTGAAGCGATTTGGCTAATTTTCGTCTTGACATACTCCTGCAAGTTCAGGAAAGGTTTAAACGGTGATAAAATATGAAAAAGTGGTCCGGAAAAGAGGAAAATCAAGAAAACTGAAACAGCTTTTTCCAGTGAGCTATCAATACCGTTCGTCCAATTGCTATAAAATTTTGTACATTCCATATTGAAAGCAAGAGGATGGTTCGCATCAAATAAAAATTTGGAAAAATCACCCGGAAAGTAGGAAAATTTAGGAAAAACCGAAAGCGATTTTTTTCTTTAAATAAAAAACAATTGCCGCATTGTTGTACGAGCATCAGTTCAATATGGCTTGACAGGACAATGTTTGTATGAAATACATATTTTGGAAAATCTACCGGAAAATTGGAAAACTTGAGAAAAACTGAAAGTGCGTTTTTCAATGAGTTTTTGATTGAATTCAGCACTATAACTATTCGCACGACGGAGGGGGATATTTTTTTTTATTTTTTGTCTATTTTTTTTCTCTTTGAGCTAGAGTAACCTAACGTTCTTATTAAATAAAAATTTTGAAAAGTTTTCCGGTAAATTGGAAAATTTAGGAAAAATAAAATGATTTTTATATGAAATATCAATGCCAGTCATATGATTGCGATAAACTTTTGCACATTTGACGTTCAAAGCGAGAGGAAGGCTTGAGTGAAGTGAGAGCTTGGAATAATGCACCAGAAAATAGGAAAATTTGTGGGAAACTGACAAGTACTTCTGTTGTTCTGCCGTTCTATCCCTTTTTACATAAGGGACAATGCACTTTTAAAAGTTAATTATGACTTCTGAAAATATTTAAGAAGTCAAAGAGTAAGTATCTTTTCCAGAGAGTAGTTATTGTTCGATATTTTGCTGTACATACTTAAAAAAAAATCTTGAATTACACACTTTCTAAAGGTACTTCAGCGCTCAAGCTATCTCCACACCAGATTTCATCAGAATAGATTCAGTGGTTTATGTAACAATATATAGCCAAATCGATTCAGCCGTTCTCGAATTTAAGCGAGACTACGAACAGCAATTAATTTTTGTCTTTGACAGTTCATATTTGGGTTCAGATCGTGTAAAGCGAACTTTACTCTTTCAAACTTTTATTTCTGGACGTACCATACACAACAACCAAATCATTATTTTACATGTCTTAAATCTAAATTTTCCTCGCCATTTTTCCATATTTTATCACCGTTTAAACCTTCCCTGAACTTCCATGATTGTTACATGAACATTATCCTGGACATGAGTGCCTGACTCTTTCCGCCCACTATCGAGCCGATACTTAGACTATCTGATGACGCCTTTATAAAGCTACAGGGTCTGAAATACATGTGATATGAATTAATATGGTGTGTGATACGAAGTTCACCGGGTAATCTAGTGATCTATAAAATGTGGGCTTCTGAAAAATGCACAAAACTTCATGTTCATTTACGACAACAAGCACTTTGTGAATATTTGGCCATTCGTTACGAAAGAAATATTCCTGTACTTTTCTTCGCATCAGATGTCATTCAAAGTCATTATCACTTTCTAGAAACTTCTCTCGTGATTCTTATTGTTTATAACTTGCCCTTTATTCACATTAAGCGATGTCCCATCGACAAGGAATCTCAAATTGAATCCACATTTCTGGATTTCCGGAAGGCTTTTGACAGTGTATCTCACAAGCGGCTTCTAATGAAATTGCGTGCTTATTGAATACCACCACAATTGTACGATTTGATTCGCGATTTCCTATCAGAAAGGACACAGTTCGTAGTAGTTGACGGTAAGTCATCGAGTTAAACAGAAGTGATATCTGGCGTTCCCTACTCTTCCTTGTGTTTATAAACTATTAGGAGACAATCTGAATAGCTCTCTTATGCCCGGTTTCACCAAATTTCGTCTAAATATGTTTGACAACCGTCAAATTCAACGCCTTGTTTATTTTTGACGTACCGTCAAAAGCTACGTCGTTTCGTCATTCTCAGTCTCAATGAACTGACGAGGCGTTTATTTTAACAGACTCGCCAATCGAAACAGCGTCTAGTATCGTGTATTAAATCGATACCAGCGATTTTTATCTATTTTTTCATTGTTGTTCTCTAGTTTTCGAATGAATAAATAAATATCATTAGGTAAATAGCGGGTTTTTCAGTACAGCCAAAGTAGTTGTGATTCGTAACTTGGTGAAACCGGGCAATAATAAACTCTAAGAAAAGGGAACGTGCCGATGAAATAAAGAAGAAAAGTTTTAAATTTTCTTGTTTCAAAAATGAAAGACGCAATTCCTTCCGGGAATTTCACATTTAGGGGTCTCAGCGATGCAATTACTTCTGAAACCTTCTTGATATATCGGCAGATCATTGATTTCAAACCACATTTAGGTCTGCTATTACTATTTGTAGAGATCCGGTACCATATAATTGCAGAGTTAAAAGCAGCTGTTGTATTGGGATTGACGGTTTGCTTCTGTTAGTTGGATACTCTAGTCTTTTTTTCAATACGTTCCAGATGTTTTAACGCTTCTTTCTTGGACAACCTGTACCTTTAAATGAATTTTATATAATTTATTGTGTATACATAATAATTGCACTCAGAAATTACACGTTCAGGCCCTAGATTTTCTAGCAAATCAATGTACAATACTTTCGCATCAACATTTTCTCCATTCTTCATAGCCGGAAGACGTGAACAGCAGTACAGAATCTATGTTACCTTTACAAAAACTCCTGATTATTCCAACTACAGTAAACCTGTCTTGTATAAACGACATGTCAAATGGTTTGACGACGCAAAATCGGCATGTCAGTTTTGACGGCGAAGCACGCCAGTTTTGACGGCTAGTTTAACGGACTTTACAGTAGATGAAAAATGTCGATGAAAAATGAAAATTAAACGGTCGTCAAAGATTAAACGATCAACAAAGCCATAAACGACGCTTGGTGAAATCGGGCATTATAGTGTTTATGGATGATCTGTCGTTTATCAGTTAGTGAAGTCAACAGAGCATCAAAAGCAACTGCAAGGCGATTTAGACAAAATTTCTACATGATGCGAAAATTGACACTATATAAAGAAGCGTGAAGTAATACACAGGACCACCAAGAGCAATCCGCTGAACTTCAATTACGCGATAAATCAAACCTTAAGGTCGTAACTTCTACCAAATGCCTAGGAGTTACAATTACGAAGAACGTAGACTGGAGAGAACACATAGAAGATATTGTGGGGAAGGAGAACCAAAGGTTACGTTTCATCGGCAGAACGCTTCGAAGATGCACCAGCTCCACCAAAAAGACTGCCTGCATCACACTTGTGCGTCCTCTCCTGGAGTACTGTTGCCCTGTGTGGGGCCCTCGCCAGGTGAGACTGACAGAAGACCTTGAAAAGTTTCAGCGAAGGGCAGTTCGTTTTGATTTATCACGTTACATGGGGGAAAGCGTCACGGAAATGTTGCACGAATTGGGGTGGAAATCATTAAAAGAAAGACGTTACTCATTGCGGCGTGATCTGTTTGCGAAGTTTCAATCACCGACTTTTACTTGTGAATGTGAAAGTATTTTGCTCGCACCCACCTACTTAGGGAGATATGAACATCCCAATAAAATAAGAGAAATCAGATCGCAAACGGAACGATTTAGGTGTTCTTTCTTCCCGCGTCCTATTAGAGAATAGAACGGTAGAGAAAGTTTATGAAAGTGGTGAATAAACCCTCTGTCAGGCACTTAAATGTGATTCGCAGAGTATCTATGTAGATGTAGATAGATTGGCAGATTGCAATGATTGTGTTATTTTTTACTGATTTGCCACTCGATATACTGAGGAACGACCAATGCCGGTATATTTAACTGTTTTTCACAACAGTATATTTCATTGTTGTTGTCGACAACTCCGTTTTATACACACCAAGAACTACAGTACCTCTCAAACAATTAATGCTTTCTTCTTTGACCGCTTCGTAGGTGGACTCACAATGGTGGATGACATAATGAATTTATTTTTACATGATACTAATAAGAGAGAAAAAGAGATACAGAGACTATGAATGCGGAATGTGATTACAAACACCAATACTTCCGCCACTATTCAGCAAATGGTCCTTCAAGATGAACTTTAATAGTCAGTATCTAATATCACCGCCATACGGCTTATGGAATAGGTTCACAGATTTGTGACTGGCTGGAAGACTTCCTAAGTAATAGAACGCAGTACGTTGCTCTAGACGGCGACTGTTCATCAGAGACGAGTGTATCGTCAGGCGTGCCCCAGGGAAGTGTGATAGGACCGCTATTATTTTCTATCTATATAAATAATCTGATGGACAAAGTAAGTTGTAATTTGTAGCTGTTTGCTGATGATTCCGTGGTGTATGGGAGGGTATCATCTTTAACTGACTGTAATAGCGTACAAGATGACTTAGACAAAATTTCTAGTTGGTGCGAAGAATGGCAGCTAGCTCTCAATGTAGAAAAATGTAAGGTGATGCGTATGAATAGGAAAAACAATCCCATAATGTTCGAATACAGCATTAGTAGTGAGCGTCTTGACCTTGTCGCGTCGTTCAAATATCTAGGCGTAACATTGCAGAGCGATATGAAAAAGAACGAACATGTAAGGACAGTTGTGAGTAAGGCGGAGAATTTTGGGAAGATGTATCTCATCTGTAAAGGAGACAGCCTATGAAACGCTTGTACGACGACGTCTTGAGTATTGCTCAAGTGTTTGGGAGACGCAGCATATAAGTTTAAAGGAAGACTTAGAAGCAGTTCAGAGGCGAGCAGCTAGGTTTGTTACTGATAGGTTCGACCAATGCGCGAGTGTCGCGAAAATGCTCCGGCAACTCAGTTGTGAATCGTTGGAGGAAAGACGACGTTCTTTTCGTGTAATTCTGTTGCGGAAATGTAGAGGGCCGGAATTTGAAGTTGAGTGTAGTACGATCTTGCTGCGGCCTACTTACATTTCACTTAGTGATCACAAAGACAAGAGAAATTAGGGCTCGCACGGAGGCATATAGGCATTCTTTTTTTCCTCGTTCTATTTGTGAGTGGAATAGGAAAGGAAATGCCTAGTAGTGGTACAGTGTACCCTCCGCCACGCACCTTACGGTGGATTGCGAAGTATGTATGTAGATGTAGATGTACAACACTCACGACGGCTTTACAACTGAAGCGGATGAGGCGACACTGAGAAAGCGCCCCCATTTTGTCCACCCCTGGTGACGCGCCTCCGTGTATTTACAGTCGATCTCTCGTTTCTGTGACCGGAGTAGAGCTGTTATACAAATCGCCGCGGTGGAGTGGCGACTTGCTGCGTAGCGCGCGGTTGCTCGCCGTTCACTGTTGGAGTCCTCCCTGGGACAAGGGGTCTGTGTTTGAGAGACTAGGGACTGATGACCACAGCAGTGTGGAACAATACGTTTACAAACATCTGGACATTTTTGCTCTACGAATCTAGCTGCAAAGATAGATCATCTGCTTCAGGCTGTGACTGCACTCTACACTTAAGCGTATTGTCAATAATATGCATGCACTTCTTTCTATATTCGTGCCTGAGTTATTCATATTCACCAAACCAGTTACCGGCTATATTAAAATGCTGACTTTTGTAGATTTGGAAAAAGCTTTTGACAATGTTGACTGAAATACACTTTTTCAAATTATGAAGTCAGCTGGGGTAAAATATAGGGAACGGCAGGTTGTACACTAACCAAACAGCTGTTTATTAGAGTTGAAAGGCATGAAAAGAACGCAGTGGTTGGAAAGGGGGTAAGACAGCGTTGTAGCCTTTCACAAATGTTTTTCAGTTTGTACATTGAGAAAATTGTGAAGAAAAGCAAGCAGAAATTTGGAAAAGAAGTTACAGTTCAGGTTGGAAAAAAAATTGCGTTTCGCTGATGACAGTGTAATAAATTCAGTCAGAGACAGCTAAGGACCTGGAAGAGAAATTGCGGAGAATAGACATTTTGCTGAAAGGAACGTATAAGATGAATTTTAACAAGAGCAGTCTTAGGCGATGCTGAAGAAATTAGATTAGACAACGAAATAACAAAGATATAGTTGAGTTTTGTTACTTGGGCGGTAAAAGAACATATGGTGGTCGCAGTACAGAAGATATCAAATGCACAGTGCAATGGGAAGCAAAGCGTCTCTGAAAAAGATAAATTTGCTACCATCGAGTATTAATTTAAATTTAAAGAACTCTCTTCTGAAAGCATTTGTGTGGAGTGTTGCCTTTTACGGGAGTGCACCTTGGACGATAAATGCTTTGAAGAGGAAAAGGATAGACGCTTTTGAAATGTGATACTATAGAAGGATGCTGAAGATTGGGTGAGTAGATTGCGTAACTAATGGAGATGCTCTGAACAGAATGGGAAGAAAAGGAACTTTTGGCATACATTAACGAAAAGAAGGGATCGATTGGTAGAACACATTCTTAGACATCACCGAATCGTAAATTTAACATTGGAAGGAAGTGTGTGGTGGGTGCTGAGGAAGGGATGAATACAGTAAGCTTTGAATTGCAGTCGACAATTATTGACGTGTTCAGAATGAAACTTTCACTCTGCAGCGGAGAATGCGCTGATATGAAAGTTCCTGGCAGCTTAAAATTGTGTGCCGGAACCAGGACTCGAAACTGTGACCTTATCTTTCGCGGGCAAGCACTCTACCAGTGAGCTATCCCGACACGACTCAAGATCTGTCCTCACAACTTTACTTCAGCCAGTACCTCGCCTCCTAGTTTCCAAACCTCACAGAAGTTCTCCTGAGAAAGGGCGAAGGTCTCAGGTTCGAGTCCCGGTTCCGTCACGCAATTTGAATCTGCCAGGAAGTTTCACTCACGTGATGTACGTGGGAAAATAGAATTATTATCGGTTTTCAGCAGCGTTTTAGACCATATACTTTTTCGAACATAACGATCGCATAGAGAACGTCCTATGGCCCCATCGTCAACATTGATTCTGAAAGTATCGTTCTTGTTAAACAGTTAGCTCTATACTCACAGGAAGTGATAGTGCGTCCACAAGGGATCTGAAATCGCTTCCACATTTCTCGATCTTCGAAAGGCTTTTAAGACTGTACCTCGCTAGCGCCTTCAAGTCAATTACGCGCCTGCGGAATATCGCCTCAGTTGTAGGACTGAACTTGAAATTTTCTGTTAGGCAGGACAGAATACGTAGTAATTGAAGTAAAGTCATTGAGTAAAACAGGATTGATATATGGAGCTCCGCAGGGAAGCCTTATAGGCCGCTACTGTTCCTTGCGTTTTAAATAATTTTACAATTACCAACAACTTTGAATGTAAATAACACTCGGAAAACATTGTGGGGGAGAAGAACCAAAGGCTACATTTCATTGGCTCAACATTTAGAAGATGCAACAGTTATACTAAAGAAACTGCCTACATCACTCTTGTGCGTTCTATTTCGGAGTATTGTTCGGCATTGTGGGGTCCACACCAAGTGGGACTGAAAGACAATTTAGAGAAAGTTCAAAGAACGGCAGTTCGTTTTATATTATCGCTATATTGGGGGGAGGGGGGAGGGAGTGTCAGGAAAATGATGCGCGAGTTGGGATGGAAATCATTAAAAGAAAGGCGTTATTCGTTGCGGTGAGATCTATTTGCGAAATTTCTTCCCCAACTTTCTCTTCCGAATCCGAACATGTTTTGCTTGCACCCACCTACATAGGAAGACATGATCATAAAAATAAAATAAGAGAAATCAGATCGAAAATATATTTAGGTGTTCCTTTTTCCCTGCGAGCGATTACAGAATGGAACTGTAGAGGAATATCATAAAAGCAGGCCGATGACACCTAAGCGATGCACTTATATGTGGCTTGAAGAGTCTTTAAGTAGCTGTAGATGTTGATTGGCATAAATAGATCTTTTTTGCAAAATAATTTGTAAAAAAAGTAAGTAGAAAAATGTAAACGTCATTTATAATGCGGCTGTTTTTCACGCATCTTCTTAGCGATTTACAGTTCGCGAAAGTGCAAGTAATGTGTTGACGTACTCGTATCAACTGTACGGCAGAGCGTAAAATACGAAGAAACAAAGATTCAGTTTTATATATTACAGGAATGAATACTCAAATTCGTGTTGCTGATGTACAGTGATGGTTGATGAAGTCCAGATATTGTCTGTTGTACTTCCAAGTCCTTTCTGTCCATTAGAACCTCCAAGTGCCAATATAGAAATAACCCTTGCGACACTCCGCACAAATTGTGAAATCTGCCTGCTAGATCGCAGCACAGTTGAACTATCTGCTGCAATCTCTATGATCCGAGGAACTTTCTCTATGAAGGCGAAACACAGTTTTGTCTTATAAGCCCTCTGCGCGCTCTATATATATTGCGGCCAATCTGATATCGCCCATGTGATACTGTCCGTACTGCGCGCTCGGTTGGGGAAATGTGTGGACTGATCGCAACTGTCAACGTTCCCGCGTGTCTATCGCTCTTTTTTTCATCCCAGTACGCGACATACTAAATGTTCAAGTAAATTAACACAACATGGAAGCGCAAGAAATAATGGAGTGCGTATGAAGACAATTTAGGAATAACAAAATCGTGACTATTGAAGATTTATTGTTCTCTTATAAGGGAATACCTGAAAATACTAATAAATTAGTAGTCCAATATGTTTGCCCGTGTCTGTTTGTTAGTCTGTGTGTGTGTGTGTGTGTGTGTGTGTGTGTGTGTGTGTTTGTGTCTACTTCTAAACAAGATGATCAATTTTAACCAAACATCATGTACTTGTCAATTACCACATGGAAATAACCAGGTGTAATAGATTCAGCACTAGGGAATCCATTTGTCTTGTTTGAGAAAGTATTCGATACGCCTTGTGTCTTTGTATGTAAAAGTATAAGGTCCACTAATGTATAGTTATTTTTTTAGATCCATCGGCTTCAGGTACTCCGATAGCATAGTTTTGTGTATACCATAATTACCGAGACAAACCTTTATCTGTCTGTACTTTATTTTCATTCGAAATTTGCCGCAAATATAGATAATAATACGTAATTGACAAGATTAATTTTCGTAACATTATTGGAGTAAGCGTTAGAAAACTCACTGTTCAGAAATGAAAGTCCTTTGTGCTGTGGCAGTTCCTGAACGTTAGAGTGCCCACATAACAGGCAGCCAAGACGGGCTGCTGAGCTCCCTTTCGTAGGCGCTCACACGCAATAACAAAAACATAAACAGCGGCCAACGGCAGAAAAAACGACGCTATACGGCGGCACTACATAACGGTCAGCCAAGTGACAGTGCCCAACCAATCACAGCAGAGTACCGGTTGTAGCCCTCCGCCGATGCCGGTTTCATAAGCTCACCGACGGAGTGTGGAGGACAGTGCAGACTCAGCCACCGGCCGCTACTACGCCGGATCAAATGTTCAAATGTTTGTAAAGTCTATGGGACTTAACTACGGGGTCATCAGTCCATAAACTTACAAACTACTTATGAACTAGCTGATCCTAAGGAGGGAGGGAGGATTCGAACCCCCGACCGTAGTGGCCGTGCAGACCGTGACTGGAGCACCTCAGTCCCCTCGGCCACCGCGGCCGACTACGCCGGATCCAGCTGCCGCCGAACTCAGCGTAGTTTTCCCAGTAATGTAGTTTTTTAGTCTTGGCCTAGCGCCACTTACAACAATTATTGTCTGTGTGTATGCTTTCACTGTTATACTGACTGTTTGTTGTACCTACGTGACTGACCATCTTTTTCCTTGACGTTTTGTTATTGTACGCCCAGAAGTCTCTTTTGTTTAATAAACCGTTAGCAATTTTAGGAGGTGTTGTCTTTCCTGCACATTGCAGTACTTAACACTTTGACTCTGCATAATTAAATTGTAATGTAACTAATTTTATGAAAATACTTTGTCTAATTTTGTTTAATTACGCGTGACCACAATCTTTTTTAATTAAAGTTTATAAAAATTTTGTAATAATGATAACATAGTTGTCTTGTAACATTATGCAATTACTCGTATTACCACAAGACTATAATTACAACAATATCCTGAAGCTATGTAATGTATCCTAAACAGTTTGGCACAATCAGTTTGTAAGGAAACTATACGGCTGTCTAATTATTTAACTATTCCAATTTTGTAAGCAAACCAACACTGACCAAATTCTTCACGGGTTTCCAGCCGGTCATTCTGTCATCTGTACACAATATTTCCGCTGTCCAGCTGGCCGCCATCATCAGGTGAGGAAGCTAAGCCGCTCAGTCACGGCGAGAGCGGCTTTGCTTCCTCACCTGATGATGGCGGCCAGCTGGACTGCGGAAATATTGTGTACAGATGACAGAATGATCCGGCTGGAAACCCGTGAAGAATTTGGTCAATTAATACGCCGGGAAAGTCTACATAGCCAACACTGCACTAAACACACTTTGCATATCTCTCTCGTATTTTATCTGTTATATAAATATTTCTAAAATTGTCTGCTGTTTGTGTTGGTTATCGTGATATATTTCTTATTTGTGAAAAATGCCTAATTTAATTACGGAAACATAATTCAGAAATGTTATTGTACCAACTTTCTTCTGAAACTCTCTAGAACCGAGAATTATCTATAAATGGGAAAGCGACGCATCGCAGTCAGGTATTTTTCTTGTAAGAACACGATGTAGTGTCTTTTTTTATAGATACCGATGTATTTACGTTTTCAAAGAAGTTAAAAATGCAGCAGTGTACTTCCATTTGCTACTGTCAAATTAAATCACTTCAGGACAGAATTGAATACCGCAAATCAGCTGATCAAACAGCAATTTCGTCTACATCGGCGAAGCACGTGATGAAATTTAAAACTTGGTAACTGTTAGAACTTGTATTTGGGTTGTTGCGGCCCTGTTCTAACTGATAGGTAGGATCGGCACACAAGGTAGGCCAAAACATGCGTACTCTATTTGGGAATAACTTGCAACAAATTTTATACATGAATCCACATTCAAACTTTTCCTTATAGTCTTTTCTCCCCCGCCCCTAAAATATCGAGGAAAATTAGCGCTTGCTACAACGTCGCTGTTCAAGAAGTATAAACTCTGCACCGGGCACGAGCTTTTGATTTCTGACTTATTAGCTAATTGTATTTATGACGCGCTTAGCAGACAGTATTCACAAATACAGCGTAATGTGGCTGCAAAATTTTATCACCGTACGGCATACAATTCAGGAAATATGTCAGAAACATTGAACTGCATGAAAACGAAACGGTGAAATGCGCTATCAGTATTCACGGCTGAATACCAGAGATAAATTTCACACCCTCTCTGCAGTCGTACGGTGCGTAGCAACAGACGATCACAGATCTGGGTGGCTGGGATATATGAAACAATGAAACATACACCGATGTTCAGCATCGCCTAAACCCACGGATCGATTTCAACCAAATTGGGTACACACATTACTCACAAGGGAACCTCCCCATCCCATCCCCCTCAGATTTAGTTATACGTTTGACCAGTGGATAGGCAATGAAAAACTGAGCACAGAACAATTGATAAAAGCAGAAGAAGTTGTGTGGAACTATGAAACAATAAGCAAAATAGAAAAACTTAACGGTCCATGCGCAAGATATGAAAGGTTTAGTCACAGTCAACGTAGGAGCGCCGTGGTAACTGAGGCGACGTGGAGCAAGATCTACTTGGTTTCACACAAACGAAAATATTAATTTTTTTCTTTTCAATATTATGATCTGTCCGCTCTTTCATTGACGTCTCTGTTCGCAATAATCATAATAATTTGTGTGTCACGTTTTAATAGGTATACTTCTGAAGAAGGCAAAATTTCTTTTGCCGAAACCTAGGTAAAGGTTTATACATGTAAACCATTTTATGCAACTGGTCGGCTGAAACTGTGTTGACTTTTGGATCGTGTTCCACCGTTGCTGAATTGCAGGCATGTTTAAAATTGTAATCAGTTTACTGTTGTGTTTTGCGACCGCACCACAAAACCGTATGATTAGCAAACGAAAGGAAGTGCCTCTCCAATGTGAACATAAAGCACTTGATCGCGAGGTGATAGGTCAACAGATCCACCACAGGAAGTATTCTATACGACACTTGTGACGGTATGTGCGTCATATGACAGGAATCTCTTAACTATCCATCTAACTTGTATACTTGGTGAACGGGTAAAGAGATTCTACCTTGCCCGATTCAGGTTTTCATGTGGATGTGATAATCAGTCCCAAAAAGTGATGAAAACGTAAGAGTTTGTCACATACACTGCAACGAATAAATTCAACAGTTTCACAGTCACGCAGTTTTCTCTGTTCTCTGTCAAAACATACGTTTTTAACTTTTTCGTATTTTTCCGTGTGTAGTCACAAATTCTGCACATGTCCAAGCCAATCTAAACATGTCCTGGAATTTTGGACAGCGAAACTGATTATCTATGAGAGCATGAACTTTGATAATAGACACACGGTCGTAAACAATACTGCTCTGTGTACCTGTGCAGCTTTAAAATCATAGAATCTTTTCACAAAGTATTTCAGTTGTTTAGTCGTAGCGTCCCCATACTACGGCGCAGTTACCTCGCATCGGACGGACGGACGGACAGACGGTCGGTGAATAATTTGTTAAAAATGAAAAAATTAAAAATTTCGTCTGTGGGAAGGCTCGAACCAAGAACCTCTCACTCCAGAGCTCCTGACACTAGCCACAGAACCACAGCGCTCCTGAGCTCAACGTTTCTTATCTTGCGCATGGACTGCTCAGTTTTTATATTTTTCTTACTCTTTTTCATATTTCCACACAACTTCCTCCTGTTTTTTTTATTGATCTGTGTTCAGTTATTCGTGCCTTATCCATTGCGCCAACTTATAACTGAATCTGAGAGGGGTGCTATGAGTAGGTTCCATTGTTAGTACCTGGAAATAATTATGAGAGTTTGTATGGTGATGGAGTGACGGAGAGCGAATTGGAAAAGGGCGGACGATATCAGAGAGAGAGAGAGAGAGAGAGAGAGAGAGAGAGAGAGGGAGGGAGAGGGAGAGAGACGAGAAAGAGCAGAGAAAGCGAACGGGAAAGGAGACAGACGTTGAGGACTGGAAAGAGGCAGGTGGTCGGGGAAGAGGAATTATTTCAGTATTTCTTTATAACAGCTGAGATACTTTTGGCTTGTACCCATCATAATTGCTCTCGTAAGAGCAATTCAGAACAGAGCTGCATGAAGCTGACGCAATGTGGCGAGGTACCGGTGAGAGGTTCTACAGTAGACTGTTCCCGTGTGAAAGACTGTCAAAATTTCTACTACTCTGTTGTTGTTGGTGAGTGCATTTGGAGGCTAGGCGTCAATTTCATGTCTGCTCCAAATTTGGTATATTTTTCGTTATATTCTCATAAGAAGTCATCTCTCAATAGCAAGCTACTATTCCGTTGTTTCAGATAATTAATGACATATTAATCAATAAACAATAGTAACACAGAAAGGCAGACGGAACCCTTCGGCTTTTTTTGGCTTGAGTTAGCGTGACGGTAGACCGAGATGGATATCGCGCGCGCAACCTGGAGAGAAGGCCGCGGCGCTCTCGTGTGAAGTCACGCAGAGTAGGCCGCGATCGCGTAGGTCACTGGCTGGCCGCTACGGCATAGTGGGCGGTGCCCCAGCAGCCACCCAGTCAGCTACGCGATCGCGGCCTACTCTGCGTGACTTCACACGAGAGCGCCGCTGTGTTCTACCTGGGTGGCGTTGGCGCCACTCCCCTTTCGGCAGTTATCTTGGGCAGACCAGCTGTCCAATGCGGCGCAGTTGATTATATAAAAATTTATTTCAACATTTATGAAAACAATTTATTTTATCCGTCGCAGTTGCAGAATTTTGAAGTGAGTGACTACTTTTGGACTCTACAGTCCATTATCAAACCATTAGCCTTTTTGAAACCGTGATAATCCAATGCATGTTACAAATGGCTGTTAAAATCTTGTACATTATCCTCTGTCAATACATATCACTAGTTACATTAAAATTTAAAGCGGTGATGCTTTCACGGGCCTCACGGTTTGAAAAAGACTAATGGTTTGATAATGGACTGTAGAGTCCCGAACTAGTTACTGACTTCAAAACTGTGCAACATTCGTAATCCTTACAGCTTATTACCCTACCCGTCCTACACCACCGGTTAGTATACGATAATTAGAAAAATGACTAGTGTGCCTAATTATCTGAATTTGGTGGAAAAGCTATCGGTAATGAAGCCGATGATATAGCTCAGGCTATAACCGGAACGTTTCTGCAGCTCTTTGGTAGACAACGATCGATAGGAATAAAGAAAGTGGAATGTTTAAATGAAAAAAAAAAAAAAAAAAAAATGTGGAACAAATGGAACACAGGGGTAATTTGGAAAAAGTGAATAACTTATTGATTTACGGTCGCCAGCTCGTTGCGCGAGCAAATAATTTGGTGGGATCTCAATAATAGCAAAGTCAATTAACAACGTGAAAAATGACGTAAAATTTGGGTGAGCAGGAAATCAGAGTATGCGTGTCAAATCCTGTACAAAAGACACTGACAATATACTAATTACAGAGAAATAGTTCATTAACACAGGGTTTGAATGTAAGAGCGAAATGCAAGCCATGGCCACGCAAATGAAACATGCAGCAGATCATTCAAAACTCTCACCTGAGTACTTACTATTTACAGCTTCAAATAAATAATTATATAAGTACCAGAAATTATTCAACAGCGAGTATGCCCTGTACATTAGTAATAATCAAGTTGTAACTGAACTAGTAACTGTACTAATGGCAAGCTCAAAATTTAATTAATGACTTGTCGCAATGACACTGAATATTTAGAAAAGAACTATTTAACCTCCTGATTAACTTTTGCCCTTTATTTAACTAGGAATTATTAGCATTTCAGACACTCACAAACAAACACTATTCTCATTAATTAATACTTGCAAGTAAAAACTTTACCTCAAAATAATATGCAATGGAAAACAGTTAATCTTTTGCACATTTATTGAAATATCTCTTGAAATTGAAAGTTGGTCTAGCAATTTCATTCCTCTTAGCAACCCATTGATCAGCAACACTGGCATAAGCTACATTTAGCAATACTTTTCTGAACGAATTGATATTAATCACTGTCACATTTTCTTTAATGACATTGATTTTTAATTTTATATAACTTTGTGAATATTCTCGGTAAAGCAATGGATGTGGAAGGAACCTGTCTGGACAATGACTATTGGTAATGATTTTTAAACACAGGTTCACAAATAACAGTAGTCACTATTGAACAATTATCACTAATACGCTGGTTAGCTGTACACGCGAAGACAAACTGGACAGATCTTACTGATTTTTGTGTGCGACGTGGTGCTGGTGATTGGAGACTGTTGGCACTTAACAATTGGCAAACACAGGCTCTTCTTGGCGACGAGTGTTAATTACAATTTTGGGCCCACAGCATTCATCTTGATGCATTTATTAATTATTTGAGCTGTGCCCGTATGAATAAATAATGTTGCCTGTTAGCCGTCTCCTCCACTAGTGCCAATCCAACACGCATTCTTCTTCACGTACTTTTGCCGTCCACCATTGCGCGCACCGTCTCACTAACACGTCTGTCCGCTACTACTTCTCAACAACGACTCTCTCTCGCTGTGTCTCTGCGCTACCAGCGATAAAAAACTCCCTACTCAAAGATGATTCTATACACTAGCAAAGCCCTTGCTAACCCAGCATGTCTACTACATTCACAGTATTATTTTTGACATATATGGAAATTAGCAGGACAATGCAAATATGTTACAGAAACAAAATATACAAATACATATTAAATTACAAAAAATACAAATAATGAGCAAAAATACATAAAGCATCGTTTTATATTACACACTGTACGCACATGTGATTGGAAAACGGCGTTAGTCACTGTGTTGTTGTGACACAAGCTGTGATCTGGCTCTGAAATACTATACTACAACCTTTAAACTGAATCTACCATCACCCTTATGGAAATGTACTTGTAGCTTTCCATTGTTCCCATTCACAAATATTGGATAAACAAATTCTGTTTAATCGAGCGTCGTTGGATTCGTATTTCATACCCCAGTCCCCATTCCTTTGATCATTGCAACAAAATGAATACCGAAAAACAATTACTATGAAAAATGCAACGATGTTTTAAAATTTCAAGACCATCGTCTGCCAACATTGGGTATTTAGCAAACTGTAATATACGAAGGCTGCAGTTTTATACTTGAGATAATGATTTCGCACGGAACAGTGAAATTGTATGATTTACATTATGTCCAGCCAGATGGCACGAACGAGTTGGTGTGTACCTTGACTGTTTTAACACGACTGTGTGCTAAATGAAGGTGGTGACTGTTTAAACAGTCCGTCACTCACAGTCGTAAAAGAGTATGAAAATCGTAACTAGAAATGGTAGGTACTGATATGATAAACGCGGATGTGATGTATAAATAATTGTAAGTTGAAATACAGAATACTATGAACAAATTGGAAAACATTGTACCTCCAGAAGTGTCTATCGAATTTTTTATTTACGAAATAAAATCATATTAGTTACGGATACAAAAATTGATAATGATTTTACCGCACTCCTGCACCAAACAACGTTACTGTTTGACATTAATTCAAATAAACATACAAGTTACTGAAGAGACAACAACGATTAGAAAAATTTTGTAGAGCTTATGGGACTTGATTACGAGGTCATCAGTCCCTAAAATTACAAAATACTCATGAACTAGCATATACTAAAGACGCCACAAAAATTCAAGCCCGAGGGGGGATTCCATCCCCCGACCGCAGCGGCCGTTCAGACCGAGACTGGCACGCCGCAGACTTTTATTGTTATAGAAGGGGAATATTATTTTCCCCACTACTCTTACACACCAATGAATTATATTACCTGTTATCTGGCTTTTCATAATATTCATTAACTTGTTAAGTTCTAATCGTCGTTGAGCAGGCCGCAGTGGCCGGGCATTCGAGTCGCAGCCGTGGTGGAGGAAGGGTGTGTGGCGGCCTCGCTGGCGGTCCTGTTGTAAACAACGGCTGTGTCGCGCCTTACAAGGTTAGTCTCAACTGCATCTTTGCGATTGTGACCTTAGTTACACCGATTGATAAGACAGAAAAAGAGATGAGGAAAGATACGATCAAATTTACTTTTGACAGAAACTTTGAAAGACCGAAAGCTTACGAGATTAAACAGTGGTTTACCGAAAAAGTCAAGATTTCTGGGAATGATATAATAGGCGTACACTTATCCTTTGTTTCAAATGCTGCTTTTGTTAAATTGACGAGTCCTGAACTATGTTACGCAATAGTTGACAAGTGTGGCGGTGTTATGAAGTTTCACCATTCAAACGGAACTGTGAGTGATGTAATCGTCACTCACGCAGGTTTAGGCATCCGGACAGTGAGGGTTTTTGAGTTGCCTTTTGAGATGCCAGCGGAAGAAATAAATTCTGTTCTCAGCCCCTATGGTACCATTCTTTCCAATGTCGCCGAAAAGTGGTCGGAGGCTCATATTTTCCCTGTATTGAACGGCGTTCGGCAGCTTAAGATTGACCTTCAGAGACACATTCCTTCTTACATAAATGTGCTCGGCTATCGAGCTATAGTTATATATGACGGGCAGCCAAGAATATGTGCTCTGTGTAACTCAACAGAGCACATTCGCAGTGAGTGCGGTAGGAAACGCGTCGGCTACAGAGCCCGTTGTCCCGGGCCAGGCGGTCAGCCTCAGGTTGACTTACGCCGCCGCCACGTACCCGCGCCGCTCAGCGGGGCCGTCAACAGCAGGGCAGGAGGAAGTCGCGACGGAACAGTCGCTACCAGCAAACAGCGCGGGGCCGAGCGGGGCCGATGACGTACGTAGTGATGACGCGGGCCCGGCAAAGCAGGAAACAAACAACATACACGGTGCGACCGAGCGTCTCGCTAATCCAGCGCAGGCAAACCTGAACACGACACCAGCAGATTCTGCGTCGAGTCCTCCGGCCTTTCAACGCGAGGAGCCAGGGACTTTTGACCCGGTACCAATGGCTATTGATGACAACCCCAACCAGAATGCAACGACACAAGAAGGTCGCTCGGAACATTCGTCGCAGAGACTAGTAATTCACAAACCTGACGAAATCAAATGTAGTACACAGAAGGAAAAAATGAAATGGAACCTCAATTAAACAATGGAAAGGGAAAAAAGCTCAATGTCGACGATCACTATGTCTGTCATAGTTCTAACTTCGATCAGACGAAGGATCAGATATTACGAGAAAGATCTTCTACGCAATCGACGGACAAGTCACCTGAATTGTCCCCGGCGGCATCGCCGAAGAGGAAAGGTAACAAGAAACGTAGACTGGCTCATGACGCTGCGGAGAAAGTTGCTCCCATTTTAAAGGAGAAATTGAGAAGCATGCGGGACAAAGACAATAACAAAGCGGACCCAACATCCGTTCGCTGCGATGAGTCTTGTATAGGAAGTAGAACAAAAGAAGAAGTCGAATGTACAATGCAGACATCAAATACCGAAGCCGACCATCCAATTCGTGACAAAGACGAAGCATCCCTCCTTGGACGTAGTGCTGCAGTGGCAAGATCTGAATAGAGCGAAGATATCAAGCGACGGTGCCGATGAGGACATGGAAGAGGAAAATTTACCAGAAGAAGATTTATTTTATTAATATAGTGTTCGACAGTGCAACAACATCACACAAGGAGTACAAAATGAAAGGAGGTACACGGAATGAAATAAAACTTTTGTCCTTAACGAAGTCTTGTAGATTCCTATATCTCAC
Organism: Locusta migratoria; assembly: GCA_026315105.1. Lineage (NCBI taxonomy): Eukaryota > Metazoa > Arthropoda > Insecta > Orthoptera > Acrididae > Locusta > Locusta migratoria. The sequence continues at coordinate 205,522,506 of CM048744.1, read as the reverse complement.
TTATTCATGGGACAGATATATAATGTGACCACCTTAAACGTAAACAAAATTCAAAGTGAAGTTAAAGTTGCAGCGCTAAGAGGTTTTTTATATCAATCAGACACCGATATAGCTTTGCTGCAAGAGGTAAAAGTCAAAAACCTTTATGTGGCTGGTTACCAAGAAATAGTAAACATTGCCCACAAGAGCAGTTGCGGGACTGCAATCCTAGTAAGAGACGGGATCGAAGTAACAGACACTGCTCTTTTAGAATCTGGGAGAGGCAAAAAATGCAAAATTCTTAATAAAACTTTCATCAATATCTATGCCCCTTCTGGAAACAACGCTAAACTGGAAAGAGCCGCATTTTACAAAACTGGCATTTTACATTTACTTTATAATAACCCTGTTGACTTTTTAATTGGCGGTGACTGTAATTGTGTACTACATGAAAAGGATCAAAGACCGAATTTTAATAAATCCAAAGAACTAGAAGGCCTAGTTAAAAATATGAAATGGAAGGATGCTTGGGAGATAAAGTATCCCACCATCGTGAAGTTTACTTATATCACTAACTCATCTCAAAGTCGGTTAGATAGAGTTTACGTATCCTCGACTTTAGAAAATAATGTTCAGGCCATTGAAGTGATACCCGCCATCTTTTCTGACCATCAAGCAGTCAGGTGCAGTATAAGGCTAATGAGACAAAGGACGTACTGGGGGAGGTCGGTATGGAAACTGAATATTAACATGTTGCTAGAAAATTCTCTCGCTGACCACATTGCAGAGACTTGGGGGGCGTCTTCAGGAACACGCTACAAGTACAGATCCACTATGGAATGGTGGAGCGCTGTTGCTAAGAAACGGTTAAGAGGCACGTTGATAGAATACGGGAAAGAGAGGGCGAGGTGCTTGCGGCGCACTATAGAGTTTCACTACACATGCTTACGTGAACTCTATGAGCATCCGATGTCACAAGACATCTTACTGCAAATAAAGAGGACCAAAGCCGAACTGATAAAGCTCAAGCGATCACAGATTGATGGTCTGAAAATAAAATCCCACACTCAAACTGTAGTTGAGGAGGAAAATACGTCGATATACCATCTCATAAAAAATGCGCAACAAAAGAGGAGAACTTTTCTGGCATCTCTTCGGGCAGAGGATAACAGCGTCCTGTCAACTCAAAAAGACATTATCAATGAAGCCTACCGATTTTATACTGCACTCTATACCAAAAATAGTAACGAGGAACAGGTCATCAATGACTTTTTATCTGGATCTGAACTGCAGGACACCATCACCGACGAGTATAATGAAAATATTAACGCAGAAATAAGCGAAGAAGAAGTTTGGGATATAATAAAGACTTCCCCTTCAAAAAAGTCACCAGGACCCGATGGTCTGCTCTCGAGTTTTATAAAGCGTTTTGGCATGTTATAGGCAGTACTTTCACAGACATTATTAACGAAACCTTAAAGGGAGAGGCGGTCCCAGCAGATTTAAAACAGTGTTTCACCGTGTTACTTCCCAAAGGCAAGGACACGGAAACAAAAGATATTAAGAAAATGAGGCCTATTACTCTAATGAATTCAGGCTATAAAATAATAGCTAGAGTTCTGAAAGAGCGACTGCGGCCAGTCCTAGATAAAATAATCGGATCCCACCAGACGTGTCTCCCTGGGCGCATTATTTTGAAGACAGTTAGCGAGTACAGGGACATTGTCGGCATATTTTCAAACTCTTCGGCATATGGCGGTCTTGCATTTGTAGATTTTGTAAAGGCTTTCGATAAAGTTAATCACGACTACCTTTTCTAAAATCTGACGTATTTGGGTGTTAGTGAGAATAATGTGAGGATTTTCTACAGCATTTAAAAAGGTGTAAAGACGAAAGTAGCTATTAATGGTCACTTCACTAAGGACATTCCCATTGACAATGGAGTACCCCAGGGGAGCCCCTTATCAATGATGCTGTTTGTTGTGGCAATCGAACCACTTTTAAGGAGACTGCATAAGGAATTAGAGGGTATCTTAATATCAGGAATGAAAACAGTTATTAATGCGTACGCCGATGATGTAGGTGTCATGATAAGAAGCACTGATGATATTAAGAAACTTACGGCTAACTTAAAACTATACTGCAGTGCGACAGGCGCTGAAATTAATGAAACAAAGAGTGCTTTTTTAAATCTGAGTGGCCTCACAAATATATAGGTCTCTTGGGCACAACGTGTTGAGAATCATACATCTTTGGGTGTAATCCTATACAGCTGCCCGCTTCAAATGATTGCCGCTAACTGGAAAACAGTATTAGCTAAGATTCGAGGCATCCTTCAATTACACGACATGAGAGATCTAAATCTGAAGCGGAAAGTCAAGATCATAAACTGTGTGGGCCTCTCAAAAGCGACATACATAGGGCAGGTGTTGCCTCTTCCAAACCAATAGCAAAGGCAATCATGACAACGGTATGTCGATATATCTGGCAAGGACAGTTTTTTAGAGTATCTTTAGATATGATAACTCTGAAAACAGAAGAGGGTGGACTCGCCCTTTCTGACATTCAGCGGAAAACAACAGCATTATTCATAAAAAGGTCCCTGCAACTTATTGACGATCACCCAGACAGCATAACAGCGCAATTATTCAAATTATTTGAACCTGAATGCTTGCAGCAGCCAGTCGATATCACCAAAATAAATTATAAACTGAAGTACATTAGACTTTATTATCTCGAATTAAGCTACATGAGGAGCAATGTCTTGGACAGAAAGAAGAGGAACTACCACTATATTATCGAGAGATTAAAATCTAAGGAAAACAAAAACAGAATGGAGATTAAGTTTCCAAACAGAAACTGGAAAGTCATTTGGAAAAACATCAGTAATAATTTGCTTCCATTAGAAGTACAGGTAGCGTGGTCTAGAGTTATCAACAATATCATTAGTACCAACGAGAGATTATATGCACTCGGACTATGCGATACAAACAGATGCCCTAAATGCGACGCTATTGATACCTTGGACCATAGATTCATTTGTTCAGAATACAGTGCAGTATGACAGGAACTTAGGAAACAAATATCGTTCCTTAAGAGAAGCGACGGGAGAGAAATATCTTTAAATCTTACCTTCTTCCCAGACGAGATGTATTTTTCTGTCCAAAAAAATAATGCCTTTTGTGGCTACTGGGGCATTTTATTCATTACGTTATTAACAACAAAGGGACTGGCAATGTCCAGGAATTTAAAGAATTTGAACTACAAGGATATTACAAAATATTCCGGAAAAGAAATTTGAAAAAGAATTATGGAAATATGTTGAAGATTCTCTTCGAGAAAGAGGGTGTAGGATGATTACTACAGTCAATTAACAACGCAAATAGAGGCATGCCAAAGTAGGGGATCGCTGCTGAGGGTGAAGTACGGTGGGGACTTCGTGGGCCCCGTGGCCGCTACGGTAGACGTGAAGGCCTCAGCAGAACCCTGAAACAGCATGCTGCAACGGATGTCGGACCACACTCCTTTTATACCAGAAAAAAAAAACCAGTTCATAAGCGATCAAGAGAAAACGAAGAAAAAAGAATGATCACAGAATATTTTAATTATTTTTATTATTATGCGATACAAACAGATGCCCTAAATGCGACGCTATTGATACCTTGGACCATAGATTCATTTGTTCAGAATACAGTGCAGTATGACAGGAACTTAGGAAACAAATATCGTTCCTTAAGAGAAGCGACGGGAGAGAAATATCTTTAAATCTTACCTTCTTCCCAGACGAGATGTATTTTTCTGTCCAAAAAAATAATGCCTTTTGTGGCTACTGGGGCATTTTATTCATTACGTTATTAACAACAAAGGGACTGGCAATGTCCAGGAATTTAAAGAATTTGAACTACAAGGATATTACAAAATATTCCGGAAAAGAAATTTGAAAAAGAATTATGGAAATATGTTGAAGATTCTCTTCGAGAAAGAGGGTGTAGGATGATTACTACAGTCAATTAACAACGCAAATAGAGGCATGCCAAAGTAGGGGATCGCTGCTGAGGGTGAAGTACGGTGGGGACTTCGTGGGCCCCGTGGCCGCTACGGTAGACGTGAAGGCCTCAGCAGAACCCTGAAACAGCATGCTGCAACGGATGTCGGACCACACTCCTTTTATACCAGAAAAAAAAAACCAGTTCATAAGCGATCAAGAGAAAACGAAGAAAAAAGAATGATCACAGAATATTTTAATTATTTTTATTATTATTATTATTATTAGTTAGGAGAAACCTTTATGTTCATCATATTGCATTAAAAATTTTTTCTTTTCGTTCATCCAATGTCAAAGAAGAAGAAAGGAAATGCCACAGAAGAGGCTAAAAGTGCAAAACTGCCAGTCAACTTTACTTTATCTGTTTATTTTCAGAAATCCCTTATTTCCAAGACGGAAATACGACGACTTCTGCATTTTCTTTTTCTCTGCTGTCAAAGATGCACACATGGGAAGACTTTTATTTTTAAGTATCGGACAACAGCAACTATTCTTTATTGAAGGCAGATGAAGCCGACGCCGATTAAGGCGATGTTGGCGAAAATAAAAATAAATAAATAAAAAAAAAATAAAAGCGGTCTGCGGCGTGCAAACTCGGTCTGCACGGCCACTGCGGTCGAGGGATCGAATCCCCTCTCGGGCTTGAATTTTTGTGGCGTCTTTAGTATAAGCTAGTTCATGAGTATTTTGTACTTTTAGGGACTGATGAGCCAGTAGTTGAGCCCCATAAACTCTACAAGCATTACAACTTTTTTTTCTAATCGTTGTTGTTTCTTCAGTAACTTGTATATGTATTTGAATTAATGTCAAACAGTAACGTTGTTTGGTGCAGGAGTGCGGTATAATCATTATCAATATTTGTGTCCTTAACTAATATGGTTTTATTTCGTAAATAAAAAATTGGATATACACTTCTTGAGGTATAATGTTTTCCAATTTGTAGCCTACATAGTATTCTCTATTTTACTTACAATTATTTATTCATCACATACGCGTTTATTACATCAGTACCTACCATTTTCATATTGTTTCACGACTCCGAGTTACGGAATGTTTAAACAGTCGCCACCTTCATTTAGCACACAGTCATTTTAAAACAGTCAAAGTACACAACAACTCGTTTGTGCCATCTGGCTGCACATAACGTAAATCATACAACAATTTCACAGTTCTGTGCGAAACCATTATCTCAAGTATAAAACTTCAGACTTCGTATGTTACAGTGTGCTAAATTACCAATGGTGGAAGACGATGGTCTTGAAATTTTAAAACATCCTTGCTTTTTTCATAGTCAGTGTTTTATGGTATTCATTTTGTTGTAATGATCAAAGGAATACCTCTTAAAGTTAAATTAAATGTTAACTGCTCACAATGCTTTGTGACCTGGTGCAAGTCTTTCAATTGGACGCCACTTCGGCGACTTGCGTGTCCGTAACCTACTCCATTATACAACAGGGGGAAGAGGACCTACAGTTTTAAGTGGAATCAGAAGCATGTATCGTTTCTGGCGACTCCTTAAACGTTGAGAGGTGAAGCCTCTTTTAAAACGGACTGAAAAAATACGTTATGCGGCCCGGTTTACAGTCGAGCCTTTTACCCCGAGACCACCAGTAATACTTCCATCACAGACCAACTTACACTGAAATAGCAAATGTCAAGGGACACCCATGTAGACAGAAACAGTTGGCGGTAGATTCGGGTAGAAGAGGCAAAAGTGGATACCACTCTGGCAGAGCTGTCATTTCAACTCCAGTGATTCATGTAAAGAGATATCCAATGTTATTATGGCTACACGACGGGAATTGACAGACTTAGAACGCGGAATGGCAGTTAGAAGTAGACGCCATTTAGGAAAACATTATGCAATTCAGTGGGATTTACGTCGTCAATATTGTGTCGAGGATCCTAAAACTGAAGCTATGGTTGGTTGTGTGGCCATCTTCCGCAAGAGTTGTTAACATTAACTATAAGTGGTGCTGACAACAATTAAGACATTTATTTTGCATCAAATATTACAGCTAACTTTAACCATAATTTCAAACCCTTATTTAACTTTATCTCGCCGCAGTGGAGTAGCCGAGCGGTCTAAAGCGCCTCGCTGCGGAGCGCGCGGTTGCTCGCCATGGAGGTTCGTGTCCTTCCTGGGGCATGGGTGTGTGTGTTTTCCTTAGGTTACTTTACCTAGGTTTGAGTAGTTTGTAAGCTGCATACTGATGACCACGCAGTTTGGTCCGATAGATTTACAAACATTTGAACATTTAACTTTTTCTCACTGACAACTGTAGCAAAATAACGAAAGGAAAAAAGTTTTTCGCTTTCTGCTTTTTAGCCATTCATGGACTAAAACAACGGCATTTAGTATGACATTACAATTTATAACTTCTACAGTAAAAATTGTAGCGGCAGGAAAGTTTACAGACAGTATTCACACATATAGGTGAATGTAACTTCAAAATTGTATCACAGTTCGACACGTAGTTCATGTCATATGAGTACATTAACAGTAACATTCATGGAAAACCACCCGATCACCCACCAAGTTTCAATCTATTACTTCTTTACTACTAACTGTATTTACAACAGAGTTTACAGACATACAGCACTTATACAAATGAATATATACCTGAAGAAGTATACAGTTGTACAACATAGAACTTAATAAATATGAGATCATGCGAATTTTATATGCCATTTGTATTTTGATTGTTATCTTTCTTTGTCTGGCCACTGCACGTATAATTTTTAACATGATGCAAGATAACCTTCTTTCTTACATACTCTCCGATGAATATAACATGTTTTTAGATAAAAGCAGATAGACGGAGAGAGAGAAGTGATTGGAGAAGTACTAACTGAAGGCAGGGGTTTTAGTTAGTAAGTAATAAGGGGATTTTAACTTTGCTTTTATGTATCTCTGTTCCATTTTTATGTTAACTCCTAGAATAGCTGTGGTGCAAATACTTTTTTTACGTGTGTAAACGTTATATGCATAAAATATTCTAAATTTAATCAGCAACATAGTAAATCTAATTTCAGAACATTGTGATTCCGATATCATTACAAAATCATGTTGCCTATCAGACTCGTAACCATTGATAACAGGTACCATACGTTTACTCAGGCGGATTAGCGACGGCAATGACGTACCTGCTACTTACAGAGGTGGAAATTCCGCATCCGATACGATGTAACAGTATTTCTGCAGCCGTCGGGAGCAGGTGCAACGTAACTGCCGATTGAAACCGCTATTTTGCTGCTCGGCTCAGTAATCACGCATCTCGATGGAATGACTAATGCGCTAACAGACTGTGATTAACGCCACAAATTAATGCGCTCCCCGCCGCCCCAGATATTCCAGCCCACCGCTATTTGATTAAACGCCGCCCCACGCTTTTTTCCACCCCTGTTTTTCGCACTTCCGCGCATCGGGCGGGCTGCGGTCCTGAGTGACAATTCCAGTTGTTTCCTTTTGTGTTCCGCAATACGCCGCGCAGTCGGACCGTAAAACAGCACGGAGTGCGCCACGGGCGCGCGCTTTAGTGGCTATAAACTTCACCGGCGACGTGTGAAGGATTATTTACTGCGCACACTTGCTCTGGCGTAACTCACCATTTTGTTGCCCGCTTCGCCACAGACCTACCGCAAGTAGAGGCCGCGCCCTAATGACTCCACACAGTGGCACGTATACTGGACACAACTGGTGGACCCACACATTAGACTAAAACTACTAATCATCCAGTCGGGATTGCATCCCTTCAACATATTCTTCATTATCCCTAGCACCGCTAAGGGAGGGAGGGGTGGCAAAAATTGCCTGCGGTATTTGTTTTATTTGTTTAATATATCTAGTTGTTGGAGTAAAGAAGCAAGAAAGAATTTAGGTAGTTGTAGAAAAATATCTTTTGGTGCTGGCGTAGGATGCTACGCATAAAATGGACCGAAAGGAGAACAAATGTGTCCATTATTGAACAACTGAACATCTCCAGACGCCTTTCTTCTCGAGTCGACGAAAAAATTCTCCAGTTCTTTGGCCATATTAAGAGGAGAAACGGAGAAAACTTAGAAAAAATGATCTTACAAGGAAAGATCGAAGGCACAAGACCATGAGGAAGAGTAGCGAGCAGATGGATAGACCAAATCAAGAAAATCTCCGGTCTACCTCTTCAGCAGGCACGAAGAGAAGCTGACAACCGTCCGGGATGGAGACGCTTGGTTCATGGGGTCACGACGCTCAGCAATGAGCACAACGACTTATGATGATGATAAGAAAAATATCTAGAGTATATGGTGTCACGGCTTTATAATTTTTGTTAATTATTTCAATCTGTCTATACATTTAATTTAAGTGCGGGCAGTCCCTCCCCCCCCCCCCCCCCCCGAGACATCGTTGAGACAACTTTTCTCATTAAAATATTTCTCAGTACGACAGAAAGAAAAGGAGTTTCTAACTGTTGGTACCGCTGTATTACGTTCCCATTGTTTTGAAATAAATCTCCATTGCTGTTAGAGCAGTTCTACATTACTCGCAATTCTAGTAAAATGTCTCTTCAATATCAGAATTACTCCAACTATTCAAGCTGTTGACTTTTATTCAAGAGGAAGATGTCACATCTGTTTGAAGACCAGGGCCGGATCTATGGGGTGACAAAGGGGGCAGTTGCCCCGGGCGGCAGAATTTAGAGGGGGCAAATTTTGACCGACTCTTTTTTTACAGACTGTATCATTCTGGTTTAATTTAATAAAATTAAATTAAAAGTAAAAAGACTGCAAGAAATACCGAAATAATTTAATAAAACTAAAATTCCTGGTTGCTGACTTCAGTGTTACCCTGTCACACTTCGACTGGAGAAAAATGTTTCAGCAAGCTGAAACTAATTAAATACACTTGAGGAGCACGACTGCTTAACAAATCTGAAATAATATCCATAGAGCACAAACGAGCTGCTTCTCTAAACTATGATGATATCAAAAACAGTTTTGCAGCAAAAAAAAGGTCGAAAAGCGAAATTTTGAATTGATTTTTGAACGATGAGTAATCTTGTAATATTTTTGTATGTATTAAAATTGTTCTGTTTTCCTTTGATCTTCATTCAGTCGATAAAATAAGTTCATGTTGTGAGATTGTGACATTTATTTAGAAATATGTAACCCAATTAGCGTCAAAAATACGATTCTTACAGGGTGGGGGGTGAAAGAAGGGGCGGCAAATTTAAGCTTGCCCCCCTTGGCAAATGTCCTAGAACCGGCCCTGTTGAAGACTAAAAACTCTAAAAGGGAAAAGGACAAGATGACAAAAGTGTCTATTGTTTGTTGCAGGTGTTCCAAGTATGTTCCACTCATTCTACAAAAACAATGATATGCACAAATTGTGAAATTGAAAGTGAAAGTGAGTAGGAAGGAAAACCTCAATTGTAATTTTTACTTTGCTTTTCTGTTTTCGTATTTGTGGTTTGGTATTGTACGTTCTTTATGATTTATTAATACTAGTCTGATGTATATCTAAGTGTTACTTTCATGATAAAATATAATAACATTTCTCATATTCATTACTTTATTTGTTGTGTTTGCATCTGTTATAATGTTCCTGATAACTATGGAAAGGGTGTTGCAACCTAATAAAGAAATTCCTAGTTCATCAAATAATGAAAAATAAATAAACAAACAAAAATAAATTGTTATAAAGTGAAAAGAACGTAAGGGCAATTTTTGCTCTCCCCCCCCCCCCTCCCTAGACATCCGTGTGAGAGATCCGAGCTTAGTGGTGCTGGGGTTATAGAAGGAGTAAATAAAAGCAAATGGGCCAGTAAGTAGCTAAGTCCTCCTGAAAAAAGATTTTACCCCGATGCATATTTTAAAAGTTGCTCGATTACATGCTGCAAGTATAAGACTTGTCTCTGGGACCAATTCATATTTCCTTACGGAATTGACTTACGAAGTTTGGAAAGTTGAGAAAAGAATCAAACGTCGAAGGAACAGTAAAGCAAACCGTATTCGGATTTTGGTGTAAGAATTGGTCACTGAATTTGACTGTGATGTTACACTTTACTGCATTTATTACTCTTTTATTTTTCCACGAATGGGTATTGGAGTAATCCACTGATTTGAAACATGTGATTCCGATATCACTGCAAAATCATATTGACTCTCTGTCTTGTAATAGAACAAACACCATATCAGTAAATTATATATATGCTTCAAAAGTGAAGCGCCAAGATCACGAAAAACAGATTTATTAATGACGATCGGTTTCGGAGAACGGTGGCACCATCATCTGGTCTTATCACATTTCGTATGTTGGTTATCTTTTAAAAATGGGAAATAAAAGACCTGCAAGAAATAACGTAACAACATAATAAATAGCATTTACAAAGAGGCACTAACCTTACCGTATTTAAATAAATGGAGATTAAATAATATGTGCAGCATAGCACTGAGTCTACATATAAAAACTACTTAAATAAAACATCACAGCTTGCAAGATAATGACAGCTCTCACGTTTGTCGTACACATACTGGTGCATGGTGGCACCACCATAGCAAGGCACTATTTGAAGCTAGTTATACAGAAGTAATTATATAATATTACGATAAGGAGTGAATATTGGGGAACAATATTTAGTTTCATAATGAAATTTACAAAAAGAATGAACGAATAAAAAAATACAATATTATCAGCTTTTTGCAAAATCAATTTGTGACATAATTATAGTCTGAGATTAGACCCATATTCTATGGTTGGGTGAAATTAAAATTAGGTAATACAATTATTTTTTAATTTTCCCCCTGAATTAACAATCTTGAATTATATACCTTGGATGGGAGGCAAAACAGTACTTTGCTATGGTGGTGCCACCATGGGTCAATATGTATACAACAAACCTCCGTGCTGTCATTATCTTACAAGCTGAACGTATTATTTAATCTCTATTAAAAATGTAAGTTTAGTGCCGCTTGATTCCTTGTAAATGTTATTTACTATGTCTTTTTTTTTTATTTTTGACAGTTAAACAACTTATAGAGTCTGATGTGACCAGATGATGGTGGCACAGCCCTCCAAAACCCGCCATTAAATAAATATGTATTTCGTGATCTTGGCGTTTCACTTTTGAAGACAAATGACGGCTGTCTGCCGTCGTCCCTAGGTTTTTAACTTTGTAATTTATCTAACTATGGGCCTTCCTTTTCTTTTTTATTTATTCTGGAATGGCTGTCTGAGTGTATGTATGAGAATTTTCATTGTAGGATGCTGGCTGCTCGATTTGCATATTTCTCAGTCTTTGTGTTGATAGGAAGTCGTTACCAACTTCTGCTTTTGATGCTACCAAAGAGGATCCTGCCCCCATTGCTTACAAGTTGAGTTGGTAATACCCGGTAGTGAGCCTCGATAGGATGTGTGAGTCCAGGTTCTCTCCACCACCTCTGGTTCTGGGATTGTTACCGATTTCCGGTGCTGGCGGGGACTCATTGGCCAACTCTTCACTCTATGGCTGCGCTTCGACCTGGTAAGACGTTCTGATTTATTGTCCTCCCTTGACATTGTAGCGATTCATTGTCAAGTTTGTTCAAGTTAGACTTCAGAACTTAGGTTCATTTTTCGGATTAAGTTTCTCTGTTCATGTATGGAAGTGTATTCAATTTCATTTCGGTGATTTTTCATAGGTAAACACGGTGAATATGTAACTAATTCGGTATGATAATGGCTGGGTAAGCCTTTGTGATACTAGCTGGCGGTGTAGAAACTCTGTTTAATTTCCTCCTAGCGTTGTAGGTCATGACTAATATATAGGAATATTTTAATTCTGTGTAGTGTACCTGAAATATTCCTTTCCGTTTTCTCCTTCCGTGAGTGATATGTACTCCACGTGATGTTTTCTTCGAACAAAGCCTTCAGCTACCTCTATGTCTATGCCCTTCAGGCAAGAAATTATGCATGTATCTTTCTGATTTCCATTAGTACGTCGCTATCTCCTCTTCGTCTATTTTAAATTGCTGTTTCGTTTCCAAACTTGTACTTTACATTCAGACTCCATCAGTAAATTCTCTTCTAGCCTTGTACAACCACGTTTATAGTCTTGCTTATCAAATACTTCATATTTCTAGGGGCTGCATGCCGTATTTCTTAATTGATTTACTCTGTCTTCGAATTTATTCCATTTTTCTGATTTTTGTAAATTATACTTCGTCCATTCGTGTAAACCCTTACAATCGCGTCTAGCTGTATTTCTTTAGCTTCCTTATGATACACTACGCATTTCTAAGGGTTGCATGCCGTAGCTAATTTTCTTTATTTTTCTGAAATTTAATTTTTGTATTTTTACTGGTTTTGTGAAGCACATGGTTCCGAACTTCGACTTCAAGTGTTTATAGTTAGTTACTTGAGTTCTCGCCACTACTCACATACCAGTGCCTTACTATTGTGTATTCTTGTTTCGTAATCTATGATTCCGTTGATTTTTGTTGAAATGTATATGATCTTTAACCCTCCTACTACCAGAATTTTTTTGTTACACTGTGTACCGTTGGGGTCAATATGACCCCAAGTAATTAACAAGGGATGTATTGGCAGTATTTAATTTTTTAATGAACTGACACATAAGCATACATTAATGATTGAAACCAGGTGAAGTAGATATATAAGCACTTACATATCTTGTCTCAACAATTGATCTTATAGATCCGTACATGTAAAACAAAGCAACTCTTTACATTTAAAACAAAGAATGACTGAATGGTGCTTACAGACAAAGGAATAGCATCTTCTGCACGTTTCAGAATGTTTTCTATCCACTGAATGTTCGCACAGGTAGCACTGTCCACGTTTTACCCCCGTATGCACTTGTGCTGAAGGAGGAGGAGGACGAGGCAGAGAAGCTTTGCTGCGCTGACTTCTATTTTTCTGTACTACACTTGTTCCCAGGTCCAGAAGAAATTCTCTTCTTTTGTAGTTGGTTTTTTTATTTCAGTCAGGATTTAAGTCCAACCAAATTATGAAAGCATTCAAGGCACTAATATCCAAAATATTATAAAAAATCACCATGGGCCATCTTCTTGTCATACTTTTGTGATGTAGGTTCTCACTAACTTGTTCATAGTGTCTACACCTGATTTTGTTTCATTATAGTCTAGGATTATAATAGGTTTCACTGCTTTGCCGTCAGCTATTTCCTCCCTGAAATGCATAGTACTCAGCAATGTTACTATCTTACCCTCTTTTGGGCAATAGGAGACTATTGTAGCTGATTCCTAGAATCCGAAAAGAGATGAACCTTCTGTACTTCCCCTTGCTTTGATAAATTATGCAGGTAGTTCACTTCGACTTTGTCATAGTGTTCCTAGCAGAGTCATTTGTTTTCGTTCTACTTACTTTGCCAACTCCAAACTTGTAAAGAAATTACCTGTTGTGATATTTCTACCACTTCCGGATAAATGTTCTGTCAGTTCTAACACTACTCTTTTCCCCTGATTTATTTCTCTATGCTGGCTTTCACCCTTTCCTGTGTACACCTGCAGGTGTGTGACATAGTAATTAGTGCTGTCACATGCAGCCCAAATCTTTATACCATATTTTCCAGGTTTTGAAGGAATGTACTGGCGAAATGGACACCTATCCCTGAAAGTTACCAGTTGTTCATCAACTGTAATATTCTCATGTGGTTCGTATGCATCATGCAATGTGCTTACCCACTGCTCAAATAAATCCCTTATCGGAGCCAATTTATCAGGGCTACGATTCTGCCGTCGGTGCTGAGCATCATCAAACCGAATAAAGCGTGATATTTCTGTCAAGCGGTTCCTAGCCATATAACTATTGAAAATAGGTCGGCCATGCTCTTCGTTCCATAAATTCACTATGCCCTCATTGTGACCTTTGTACACCCCCGCAAGAATAAGCAGGCCGAGAAAGCATTCAAATTCTTCTCTATCAATTTCTGTCCATTTGGTACCGAAAGTAATGTTACTCTCTTTGCTGCTTCACTTCAAAATAATCTGGAAAATGCTGGGCTTCATAACGAATTCTGATGTTGACTGCACAGTATTTACGTTCCTTACAGTATGTCTCATGGGACCTGGAGCTGTCTTCAATATATTTCGTGCTGGCTGTCTCCCATGTAATGTAACAGGATTTTTTTCCCATTGTTTCATTTCCAATTCTCGACCTGAAAAAATGGGATTACTTACATATTATTATTATTATTATTATTAGTAGTAGTAGTGGTAGTATCGGATTTGCAAACATATGACAGATTATTTATACCTACTTGAAGACATTCTGATCTGATATGCCATCAGCTTCAGGAGTTTCCAAATCTCCAATGTCTTCATCAGAACTTCAGTTGATTCACTACCTCCAGAAATAATACCATCAATCTCTTCGTCGTCATCAGACGCTGGAACTCCTCATTCCTATTCTTCATTCAAAATTGCTTGTATTTCAGCACTACTCAGACGTTTTCTAGACATAGTGTAGTTCTTGCACACGCTGAGACAAAACACTAGCAACAACTGAGGCAACACACAACAACTGCTGAGGCAAGAAACGACAACAATGGGTATAAATAAGAGGTGGAAAGTGTTAGTTTCATTGTTGCAGGTGTTTCCTATAACATCTGTTCAACGTAATATTCACTGTTCTGTTTTCATGTTACATTCAAGAAACAAAACAAAAAAATTTAGATTGGGGTCATGCTGACCCCAGTGGTACTCAGTGCATAGACCATGAATAAATTTTAATATGTTGTAAATGTAAAACTGAATAATATGTCATTGCATACAAGCAAGTTAGAGAGACAAAGTCATAAATTTTGAAAATAATCGCATTGAAAATAAGGGAGATATATATTTCAAATGTGCTTATGGGGTCATATTGACCCCAGTGGTAGTAGGAGCGTTAAGCACTTCGCCTTTAGTGAGGTGCGAATATGAAATAAAGCGGACACGTGCCGTGTGTCTCAGTGAGTTTTCATGCTCACGGTTTAATTTAAATGGAAATTAATCTCGCTATGATCGTTTACCACCTCAAGTAAAGAAAGACAGACCAGAGTTACCTACGAAGTTTGCCTTGTGTTGTGTGGTACATCCTGGTTCGGAAATTTCGCCTACCACAGCAGCGCCTGCTTTTGATTCGTATCAGCTCTCTGAGTTGGGTGAGATTCGCTTTGCTTAGCACGTGTGAGTGAATGAATGCTTGTTGACTGCAAATCCTTCCCCGTGCCGTGTGTCTCAGTGAGTTTTCATGCTCACGGTTTAATTTAAATGGAAATTAATCTCGCTATTATCGTTTACCACCTCAAGTAAAGAAAGACAGACCAGAGTTACCTACGAAGTTTGCCTTGTGTTGTGTGGTACATCCTGGTTCGGAAATTTCGCCTACCACAGCAGCGCCTGCTTTTGATTCGTATCAGCTCTCTGAGTTGGGTGAGATTCGCTTTGCTTAGCACGTGTGAGTGAATGAATGCTTGTTGACTGCAAATCCTTCCCCTGACGATGTTCAGTTCAGATTACCTTAGGTTAATTTTCAGTGGGATACATTTTTATTTATTTTCAGTGAAATTTTATCCTTCTTATGAATATTAGTTGATGAATACACTCCCTTTTTTTATTTAATGTTGTTTTTCACCAGTGCTGAGAACAAATTCAGATGCAATTAGTCATATTTTAATTCCCTTTCGCCATAAATGTTCTCTCAGCCATCCTCATCAAATGGTTTAGTTCGCGGTGGCTTGTATATTAATTATTGTGTGTAATTCGCGTGATCTATGACGTATGTCGGCCACCGTCTCTTTGTCTTCCTGCTGCTAAAGTAAATTTTGAGTCAGTTCTAAATTTTCGGCCGGGGAACAAGATTCTGTTGCAGGAAGTAGTAGTTCACACGAATCCTTTTATTGGTTTCTACGGCCAGAATTATATGTTTAAAGTAAGCTTTTAACTGGCTCCTTTTAGCTAGAATTAATCTTACAAATAACGTTGGTCTTACAAAGAATATTAAACTATCAGATCGCCTCCAACTCCTGCGATGTCAGGTAATGTCAATTGTATCCAGGACAGACTGCGAGCAAGATCTAATTGGGGGATGCTACGATTTTAGTGTGTCATAAATAGAGAATCTGGACAGAAAAGGTTCAAATGTTTGCAAATCTATGGGACTTAACCGCTTGGTTATTAGTCCGTTGCTTACAGGAAACACTTCTGAATAGCATAACTGGTGCCGGGATGGTGGCTCAGCACTTTCGACAGGGCTCAATGCTCTCTCTAATAAAATAAATAAATAAATAAAAATTTGAACGTTGAACATAAACGAACTACACGAGAATAAATGAAACGAAATTAAAAAAAAAGAGAGGAAAAAGAAGAAAAAAAATACGAAGTCGAATTTGTAAGGACTCAACAGTTCGATAGGAGTCATCTGCAAAAATATTCAGCCGTGCTGCCACCATTAGCCATCGATAATTTAAAACAATTTTACCGATGCAGGATTCCCTTGCAGGAACAAACTAAATTATGTTTGATGGGAGTCATGTCTAGCAAACCTGTTTTACCAAATCCTTCTCTGGGTCAGTCAAGACTGTTCTTCATATCTATCGTAAACAGTGTGACGTGGCGCATAGTCATCCGTAACAATTCCAAAGATTACACAAGTTTCCAGCCAAGATCGCGTTTTATTCATTCGTATGACCGGTTTCGACTTGTTTTAGACGTTATCTTCTGCTCCCCTGTACCACTCGATGTTACATCTCATCGAGATGAGGATAAAAGACGAGAATAAACGCTATGGTGAAGGACATACTTTTTCTTCCGTGCTCCCTGTAACACACGCGCTTTGGCTAGATTTGGAAGGAGAAAAATGGAACAAATAAATTATTCACCAGTAATTTTAGCGGGGGAGCTCCTTTCTCTCTGTCTCTTTCAGAACTGACAGAACAATCATCTGTTTGAGTGAGATGAGCTTCTGCTGCTACTACTATTAAAGCTAATAACGTAACCCTCTTCGTGAGCTTCCACAATGTTATCCTCCCTACCTTATTGTTTAACGAGCTGCACAACATTCCTGCCACACATCCGACGTTACTTCAGTGGCTTCTTCAACGAGAAGTATTTTCATTTCATTAAATGTTTGTAAACCTATTGGATCAAACTGTTACAGTCATCAGTTCCTAGATTTACATACTTCGTACACTAATGAGAACACGAACACCCATGTCCCAAAGACCGTAATTATTTCTGTTTTGATTGAAGGTATTGTTACCGTGGTACCGGTTGTCATTACTCCGATACCACACATCTATGTCGCCCACTTTCCTTAAGAAAGAAGCTTTGTCTTTCTCGCTCATTAAGTAACCGCGAACACTCCACGGTAACTTTTCGCGCAGCACGGTCATCGTGCTTCGCTCGGACATTTGACCTTTTACATGCTCAATTTTCCTGCACAGATTCTCGCAGTACGTTTTCATGTTTGTATCTTTACCCGGTCGGTACGGAGGAGCGTGCATAAATTCTTGAAGTACTTCGTCCTGTTTTTCAACGGACAAGTACTCCTCTTCGAATTTTGCCAGAAATTCCTCTAAAGACTTCAGTTATCTGTAGCTTGAACCACCCAGCTACTAGCGTCACCGCTTAGCCTGGTTCTCGCGATTCTGATACGCTCTTCCTCAGGTAACGCAGAAGGTATAATCTTTCTGCACGCATCCATGAAAATCACTGGGTGCACGTTACCTTTCGGGTCGAATTTTTCGATTTCCAGGCTCACATGGTTAGGATACACGCAACCTAATGTGAACGTGGCAGCCAAACTCTTTACGGTTTCTAAACTCTTTACTTGCTCTTTAATTTCTACCAGCTTTTGATTAACGTTAGATTCCAAAGTCTGAGCCTTATTTTGTACATCAGCATTGACTTTAATTACCGTTTCTTGTAATTTCGTTTCTGTCTCGTCCTGAACCTTCACAATTTGCCCCTTTAATGTATTTACAGAATGATTCATTTCAGTACGAATTTCCTCTTGTTTGTTACTGACAAGCCTTACTTCACGATCAACTTTAGTTTCTACCTCTTCGCGAATCTTTTCTGCCTTTTCTTCTATACTTTCATTTATTATCCCTTCCATGGACCTAAACTTTTCAGTTAACTGATTATTCACGCTGTCATAAAGATACTCTTTCTGCTTTTTAATTCCATTAGTCATTAATTTCTTTACACATTCTAATTCGCTATTAAACTTTTTATCTAAACTGTTTATTTTAATGTCCATCTGTTCAGCCAGAGTTTTCATTTGTTCACCAACTTTCGTGTCCAGAGAATTTATTTTACTATCAAAAGCTTGACTCAGAGACTGAACTGATGAGTCTATTTTGTTATCTAAACCATCAATTTTGCTAGTTATGTCTTCAGCTAATGCTTTGTTTGATTGAGCTAACGATTGATGTGACTGACTGATAATTTCACTAATCCTTTGCATCCACATATTCGGATCAAATGGTAGATTTGACATTGGCTCTGGTTTCATTTTCAGACCCACAGTATACTTAAAACTCTCTGTGTATGTTTCATCCGTATCCTGCTCACATTCTGGAATTTCCTGCTTTATTGTCACATCGCCTACATTTTCTATTTTCACGTCAAAATCTGTGTTGCGGTCGGCCTCTGGCTCACCACCAAACAATGCGGGAGCCGGCTCCAGCCTTTGTAGTGGATGCCCCGCCTGCATTGTCGAATTCGATATTGTTGTTTGGTCTACTGTTTGTTCCGGCACTTTCTTTGAAATTTCACAATTTATTCAAATCCGAAGATTGTAGGTTCGAGTCCTGTCACGGTCGCCACGTATAACCCTACCCGTCCTACACCACCGGTTAGAATATGATAATTAGAAAAATGTCCCGTGTGCCTAATTATCTTAATTTGGCGGAAAAGCTATCGGTAATGAAGCCGATGATGTAGTGGAGGTTATAACCGGAACGTTGCTGCACCTCTTTAGTAAACAACAACGATCGATAAGAATAAAAAAAATGGAAAGAAAAATTTGGAATAAAATGATCAATGTTTAAATATAAGAAAAAAAAAATGCGGAACAAAAGGAACACAGGGATTAATTTGGAAAAAGTGAATAACTTATTGATTTACGGTCGCCAGCTCGATGTACGAGCAAATAATTTGGTGGGATGTCAATAATAGAAAAGTTAATTAACAACGTGAAATATTACGTAAAAATTGGGTGGGCAGAAAATCAGAGGGCGCGAGTCAAATTCGGTACAAAAGACACTGACAATATACTAATTACTGAGAAATAGTTTAGTAACACAGGGTTCATTGTAAGACAGCGAAACGCAACCCATAGCCCCGCAAATGCAACATGCAGCAAATCATGCAAAACTCTCACCTTAATACTTACTATTTACAGCTTCAAATAATTAATTGTTTATATAAGTACCAGAAATTATTCTACAGCAAGTATACCATGCGCTTTAGCAATAAACAAGTTTTAATGGACTATTAACTGTACCAATGGCAAGCTCAAAAAATTAATTAATGACTTGTGATAACACTGAATATTTAGAAAAGAACCATTTAACCTTCTGATTAACTTTTGCTCTATCTTTAACCAGGAATTTTTAGCATTCAAACACTTGTAAACAATTACTTTTCTCACTAGTCGGTACTTGCAAGTTAAAACAAACTTTACCTCAAAATAATATGCAGTGGAAAACAATCTTTTACACTGTTATTGAAATATCTTTTGAAATTGAAAGTTAATCTAGCAGTTTCGTTCAACTTAGTAAACTTATTGATCAGCAACACTGGCATAAGCTAGGTTTAGTAAAACTTTTATGAACACATTTTTTATTAACGACTGTCACATTGTCTTTAATGACTCTGATCTTTAGTTTTGTATAACTTTGTGACTATCCTCGGAAAAACAATGGATGAGGAAGGAACCTGTCTGGACAATGACTATGGGTAATGATTTTTAAACACAGGTTCACAAATAACAGTGTTCGCTATTGAAAAATCATCACTAATACGCTGGTTAGCTGTACATGCTAAGACAAACTGGACAGATCTTACTGAATGTGATGTGCGACGTGGTGCTGCTGATTGAAGACTGTTGGCACTAAACAATTGGCAAACACAGGCTCTTCTTGGCGACGAATGTTAATTACAATTTAGGGCCCACAGCATTCCTCTTGATGCATTTATTAATTATTTAAGCTGTGGCCGTATGAATAAATAATATTGCCTCTTCGCCGTCTCCTCCACTAGTGCCAATCCACGTACTTGTTCCGTACACCACTGAACGCACTGTCAAAAGTAATGCGTCTGTCCTCCGCTACTTCTCAACAACGACTCCTCGCTGTGCGCCTCTGCGCTACCAGCGATAAAAAACTCCCTACTCAAAGATGATTCTGTACAATAGCAAAGCCCTTGCTAACCCAGCGTGTCTACTACATTTACAATATTTTTGACATATATGGAAATTAGCAGGACAATGCAAATAAATCACAGAAACAAAATATACAAATACACAATAAATTACAAAAAATACAAATAATGAGGAGAAATACATAAAGCATCGTTTTATATACCACCCTGTACGCACACATGACTGGAAAGCACCGTTGGCCACTGTGTTGTTGTGTCACACACTCTCCTCGCTGCGACATAATTCTTAATAAGTGCCCCACACGTTCAGTTCACAGTGGTATGATGGCGCTGTTAAAACTGTTTTGTTTACTGAAGTTGCCATAGTGTCAATAACATAAGCATTATACTTTGATTTAATGTCTTCGACGATAACCAGCAGTTCTAGCTTCAGCACATCAGTTTCGAACGCGTTTTTTTTTTTTTTTTTTTTTTTTTTTTTTTTTTTTTTGTTGAATCCCAGTCCGTAATATTCTGCATTTTCTGTTAAGTAATACACACGTTTCTCCCACTGCGGAGGAAAATTACATATTGAATAGGCGGGAGAGCAACTAATCTAACTAATCTGTTCGAATTTTCTAAACGTTCAGAATTTTTTATCATTGTTGCCTTAGGGTTACAACCTGGAAATAAAATTTTCGAAAGTACTTTAAATGAATTGAACGACAATTCCTATGACAATTCATATGAGACGGTGTCATATTCATTGGTAATAATGTTAAGCAGATCTGAGGAGCTTAAATATACTATACCTTTACTATGACAGGCAGTAATTTTTATTTCATACTAGACTACACATTTAGAAAGCATTCAACTCATCTTCTTGAACATTGAAGAAGTGTTAGGATAAGTAGCAAATGTTAAGAGAAGATTGATTTGTAGACTGGATACAAACTTCGATAAAAAGCGGACGAGATAAAATTGTGGGGGTGTTATTGGGGAGATAAAATTGTGGGGTGTTATTGGTAATGCGCCATACGCACACTTCAAGAAACAAATGAAAACATTTTGGTTTAGGCTTTACCGTGACTGTTTTATGGAACATTAAAACACGAGGTATTTCTGTTACCAGTCACTTTGTTTATTTTTCCCACAACGCGTTTCGAGAGTTTAAACTCCCATCATCAGTTGTAATTTTGTATTATACTGTTAACATGTAGGTTGTATGACAAAGCGATTTGTTCGTTACACTGTCTCCAGTGGTCACAGGTTCTTTGCACTGTCATAACATCTCTTATATATAATACACCACAAACACAATCTTTGTTTATTGCTGTTTATAAGTGAGGTTATGACAGTGCAAGGAACATCTGACCACTGGAGACAGTGCAACAAGTAACTTTGTCAAACAACACACATGTAAACAGAATAATATAAAATTACACCTGGTGATGGGGGTTTAAATCCTTGAAACGCTTTATGGCCGGCCGCGGTGGCCGAGGGGACTGAGGCGCTCCAGTCACGGTCAGCACGGCCACTACGGTCGGCGTTTCGAATCCCCCCTCGGGCATGGATATTTGTGCCGTCCTAGTTTGTAAGTAGTTCATAAGTAGTTTGTAAGTTTAGGGACTGATGACCCCGTAGTTAAGTCCCATAAGCTTAACAAACATTTGAACATTTTTTGAAACGCTTTATGGAAAAAATAAACACCGTGACTGGTATCAGAAATAACTTGTGTTTTAATCAAATCAACTTGAATAACGCATGAAATTTTAATAAAAATAAATGAATAGTCATACATGTGCGACTAAGAATTATAGTAGTACTGGTAAAGTCCAGACATCGTGCGTTAAAACTGCAAGGTTCCCCTTTCTGTACGCGATAATCTGTATCTATAATAAAGCGAAAGGACACTCATTCACTCGCTCACTAACTGACTAAACACGTAATCTCTCAACCTACTTCACCTATAAATTTAGCAGGAATGTAGTTAATAGGTAGAAGACGTCAGGTAAGAAAGGATTGTGCGATAGGGCCGATAATTCAGGAGATATGACGTCATAATCAATGAAAACTTTCCCGTCTTGCAGCACGTAATAGTGTGGCTTTATCAGTCCACTATTTGAAAAGGAGAGAACTTAGCGACTAGGCAACCAACTTTAAACATAATTGCAAACCTTTAGGAAACTTCTTCTCGCTGATTACCCCAGCAAAATAATGAAAGGTAAAAAGTTTGTCGCTTACTACTTTTTCGGCGTTCATGCCGTAAAATTACGGCATTTGGCATGACGCTAATATTTTTTACTTGTATACAATTTTTATTGTATTCGCGAGAAATGTTACACACACTATACACACATACCAATGAACGTAAGTCCGAAATTTTATCATAGTACGACACTCAATTCACCAGATATGACGTCATATACAATGAGATGCGAGAAAAACTGCTACATCAAGCGACAATATTGCACATTTCTTCTTAAACCACTGGGCCGATTTAAACCAAATGTTATACACATATTCCTTACAGTGAGATAACAGTTTCTGCAGGGTTAAGAATCACATACGACACATTTTTCAGGAGGTATGACGTCATAAACAATAGGAATCGCAAAAAAACTGTCACATAATGCGACGAGACTTTATTCATACGTTGTATAAGAATTATGGTACTTATCGACTAGCAACAATCTTTATAGATAATCTCAAAGATTTATTACATTTTTTCCACTGACAACCACAGTAAAATGATGAAAGGAGAAAAGTTTCTAGGTTACTACGTTTCCGCTGTTCGTGGACTTGAACTACGGCATTTGGTGTGACGTTTCAATTTATAATTTCCACACCACAAATCGTAGCCGTAGGAAATTTTACAGACAGTATACACACATATAGCTGAATGTATCTTCATGGAAAACCGACCCATCAAGCCCCAAGTTTTAATCTGTTACTCTTTACCACTAATTGTATTCCGCAACAGGCATATAGCACTTACAGAAATGAATATATGTATGAAAATTTTACAATTGTACAACATGTAACTCAATAAATATGAAATAGTACTCATTTTATATATCATTTGTATTTGAATTACTATCTTTCTTTGTTTGGATACTGCATTTATAATTTTGTACATTATGCAAGACAGCCTTATTTCTTAAAATACTCTACAATATATATAGCATGCATTTAGAAGAAAGAAAGAGATTCACAAGGAGATAGAGAAGGTATAGCAGAAATACTAACTCAAGGCTAGAATAGCGAAATAAGTACTCGGGCAACGCCGAGTTTTCAGCTAGTTTCGTATATAGGTCTCGAGGCTCTATTCTGTGAAGCGTAGCACTTTGTCCTGAATCGTTGAAACGCTGCTACGTATTAGCACAAACTAAGGACACACTGTTTCGCTAGCTGTAGGAGCGGACTACTTAACTATGTTTCGGGTAATTAGGTTTCACTCGCGTGGGTCTCTTGTGGGAATCTAGCAAGTGGCAGTGCCAAGTCTCTGCAATCTAGTGGCCATATTGTTAGTTCCGTAGTTGTCTTTCGTGACTTCACATTAACTAAATCATCTGCGCATACGTAATAGAGTAGGAACTGAAATAACAAACGAATGCAACAAACTCTTTAGGACAGTTTAGCATCTAATCATCTCTCTTGCTCCTATGAACGTCAAGTCTTTAGATTCTTTGTTTTACAAAGTTCTTCCTCGTCATGAGAATCATCGTGTTACTGTACGTCGTAATGCATCATATCACTTCCGCAAACTGGAAAAATTCTGAGCAAAGAAAATTAGAGAGTGGCATCCGTCCAAAATAATTCCGTTTGGAAATGAGATGCTGAAGCGAGTACTGCTGGCTATAGTCGAAAAAAATAAACTAGCATATATTGCGTATGTTATAGACGCTATAGTAAGTTCAGTAAACAAAACAGTTTTATGAACGCCACCACACCAATTGTGAACTGGACGACATTGAACTTGTCTGGACACAGTTTAAGAATTATGTCGCAGCAAGGAACAAAAGTTCAAACTGGATGAAGTGTGCAGCTGTGGAGTGACCGAGCGTCCTAATGCACTTTGCTGCGAGGCGAGGCGCGCGGTTGCTTACCGTCTGAGGATCTTTTCCTCCCTGGAAAATGGATGTTTTTGTTGTCCTTAGTGTAAGTTATTTTAAGTAGTTAGGGACTGATGACCACAGCAGTTTCATCCAGTGGGTTTACCAGTATTTGAATATTTCCTGAAGTAAAAGTGCTTCTGGTGGAAACATCCACTGAAGTAACGTCGGAATGTGGCAGAAATGTTGTGCAACACGTTCACAAAAAGTTGAAATTAAGTCTCTGTAGGTGAAAATATGTTTTAGTTGGTTAGGTAGGAATGTCATATGTCTGATAGCTCTTTGATTGTCGCGCGGTACTGCAGAGAGGCAGCTGAGTTGTGTAATGCATGATTGAGAGAAGTCGTGTTTAGAAATAATCTCCGAGAAGCATCAGTATTGGCACCATAATTGCGGGACGAGAATTAAGTATGCTTTTATTTGATTTTTTTAATGATCCAGACTGAATGAAGATTTCACGTACATAAGGTAAGAACATTTAGACAGCCATAGCAATAGCAATAGAACCGATGTGATGTATTTTATTACTGTTTTAACTGTAAATTAAGGAATAAGTCGTGGTTGAATATCTGCTGTGTCGCTTCAAATATAATGTATGAAGTAATTGTTCATATTTTGTGCAAATTTTGATATTACCATAGCACAATTCACGTTTTAAAATCAAACCCATCCCGTGTAGCGTACATGATTCACTTCTCTACAAAACTTTTAAGGATTTATTGAAGCTGCACTTAAAAAAAAAAAAATTAAAGCAGTTTCACATTGCACATTAGTGAGGTTAGTACTTAGATTTGGCTTGCAGCTTTAATATTTTTAGCAGTGTCGCCGCTTTGCAGTTATGTAAGGACCTAACTGCTATTGTGTAAGCATTTCTGGTCGAAAGATCGATAATTCCTTTTGTTCTCAGTGATGTGAAATTTTATATCCAACGTATGGAAACTAATGCTCAGAGATGAAAATCAGTCAGGTTCATAATCATGATACTCAAGACGTTTATTCAGAAAATGGTTTATCAGAACTGCTTGAGATCCAGTACAAAATACGTACAGCTTGCACTCAGTTAAATAATTAGTTACTTTTTATTGAAACCATTGTTAGATACATGAACATGTCACACACACTGCCAACACCTATACTAATCGACCAGTAGTTAGGTTTTTATTCTTCAACAGATAATTACACGAAAATACTTGGGACGTAACTTCTTTGGTTAACTTCTTAGTCTTACAAACTACTTGAACTAAGTTAAACTGAGCTAAGGACAGCACACACAAACACACACACACACACACACACACACAATGTTCACGAAGTATTTTGTTCAGGTAAATTTACAGGACAACATTGGTGTTGCTCTGATGGCCAAAGACAGGTTGCCTAGGAAGGAATAAGTTACTTTGTTAGCATTTTTTATGAACGTCACCTCCCCAATTAATTCAAGATTTGTATAAAAAACTTTGAAAGTGTATTTGAAAGAGTTTTCCTCGTATGAGTTTGCAGGTGACACTCCTTATCCAGGTGAAAGACAGCACTAAACAAGTATATAGAACTAAGCCGCATATTACAGGGTACAAATAAACTGAAATTAGTTACAAACTACCATGTGTACACACTTTATTCAACGTGTAAGGTCACTACAGGTATTCGGATTTAGGTTATGACACGTTATATATGCTTTCCATCCGTTGCGATGTTGTGGAGCAGACGAATAGCGAAATCGTGCAGGACCCACTGACGTGTCGGAACATCGATGCTCTCGATGACCTCCTGAGTGGCTGTTTTCAACTAAGCTATGGTTTTTTGGTTATTGCTGTACACCTTGTCTTTAATACAGACCCTCAAAAAGAAAAGAGACACATTTCTGAAAATCATATCAGCCCTCACCACACTCACGTCTGCTCTCCACGGGCGCCTCGCAAACTCTGCATTTTTTTTTTTTTTTTTTTTTTTTTTTTTATGAACGTGCGTTCAGCTTGCTAGGCGGAGCTCTCCCATTGGCTGGAATCGTAGCGGTTCCACCGCCAACCTGACCACCCCCAAATATTCGCCGACTAGCATTCGTTGGTTCTACAAGAAACCTCTACATTGATCGTTCAGAAAGCAGAGGTTGCCTATCGTACTCAGGACCAACGTTTCTGCTTACCTGACAAATACTTTGTTTCCACAGCACCTCTGACACGCACACAAACACGCACACACACACACACACACACACACACACACACACTCAAGGACGGACAGATCAGAGCTGTGGAGTCTGGTTCCTTGTTCTCTTCTTTATTAATAGCATTTCCGTTTCCACTGGCACCTATCCCTAACACGAACTGCAACAAACATGCACAAAACATCTTAGCTTATACAAAGATTAAAGGATTCATCCATCCTGTTGCCATTCATTGAATTGAGTAAAATGACGAGAAAAAGTAATGAAACAATCTAACAATACCGCTTCATCTTTTACAGACTTAAGGCAGGATGTATCAAGGGGCTTAGATTGCAGCGGTTTCAAACAGAAAAGGTGTCAGTTTTACGTCGAAGGGATTTGAAAACTTGTGAAGAAGTAAGATAAATGATAGCTCCTAATAGTGTGTGCCGCACCGGCGTTCGAGCCCGACACGTTTGCGTTTCAGGGGCAACGCTTTGCAGTCTGAACTACCCTGGTACGTCTCACGATCCTTCCTCACAGCTGTACCCCAGTTAGTCCTCGTTTTCTACCTTCCAAACATCACAATAGATTCATCTGGGAAACTTGCAGAACTGGCTCTCTAGGAAGGACAGATATTGCGGAAACATGGCTTCCTTACAACCTATGACATGCGTCCAGAATCATATATTCACTCAGCAGCGGAATTTGCACTCATATGAAACTTTCAGGTAGATTAAACACGGCAGTTTTAATCTGTCCTGAAGTTTTGTGTCAGCGAATGTTCCGCTGCAGATAGAAAACACCAGTCTCATATGAATAGGGTTTGAATGTATATGTAAATATCTATCTACATGAAAGCGAAAGGAGACTCACTCGCTCACTCGCTGACTAAACACGAAATTTCGAAAACTATATCATCTCTGAAGCTGAATTTGGCAGGAATGTAGTTTTTAGGTAGAAGACGTCAGCTACGAAAGGATTTTGCAATTGTGCTGATAGTTCAGGAGATATGACGTCATAAACCATGAAAACGTCCCCGTCTTGCGGAATGTGATAGTGTGACTTTATCAGTCCACTATTTGCGAAGGACAGCACTTGCGACTTGCAACAAACTTTAAACTTAATTTCAAAACTTTAGGAAACTTTTTATCTGTGGTAACCCCAACACAATGATGAAAGGATAAAAGTTTGTCGCGTGCTACTTTTTCGGCGTTCATGCAGTAAAATTGCGACATTTCGCATGACGCTACAGTTTATTACTCGTAAACTGTTAATTTTATTCGCGACAAATATTACAGACAGTATACACACATACCACTGAACGTACGTTCGAAATTTTATCATAGTATGACACACAGTTCATCAGATAAGGAGTCATAAGCAATTAGGTTCATGCAAAAACCGCCTCATCACGCTTGACATTTTGATTTTTCACGTCTTTCCTACTCGATTCGCGTCGTATTTTGCAAACATGTTACATATACACTACTGGATGTGTCTTCGAAATAATATCGTATAGTTCAGGTGCTATGACGTCGAAGACAATGAAATGTATGAAAATTCGCCGTAACAAGCACTACAAGCACTACCAATTCCATTTACAACATGTTTTCAGGCATTTTCCTAATATTCCACTTTACGTACCTGGTGAAAAAAATTTTAGTACGACATATAGTTCAGGATCTATTACTTCAAAAACACGACATCCGCTTATAGGCACTGCGTTAAGTTTGACAGTTTGTTAAGTCTTTAGTATTCTATTCGCAGCACTTTCCGCGAAAAATATCCATAGTGATATATATATATATATATATATATATATATATATATATATATATATATATATATCACTAAAGGGAGCTGCAGTATTATATCACTAAACGACACATTGATCAGTAGATATGACGTTATAACCACTGAGCTTCTTGAAAAGGAAATTACAGGACGAATTTCGCTGTAGATTCAAGTGAAACGTGTGTACAAATACCGCAGATGTCTTCATGATGGCGATGATGGTGCTCAAGGCGAACGTCCACTACCCGGGCGATAGCATAGACTGCAGCGTCGCAAGCGGCTTCATCCTATGTTAGCCTATTAAACTCTTTCGTTTTCGCGGTTTAATGGATTATGCAGTACAAAATAAATAAAAAACGAAATATTGATTGTGGTGTCGCACAAGTACAAAGTGCGCGCCACCTACTTTCGCCGCGCGCCGCCATGCACGCACGGCGCGGCGTTCTTACGACGTCAGCCACGAGCTCCCTCTGCTACAATTCCGCTCGTGGCCACCACTGAACGACATCGTTCACTTGGGACTGAGATAGGAACCAGCTAACACTTCGGAATCAGATAAGCACCAGTGAAGACTTGGCTATCGGATAGGCACTAGGCAGGCCTCTAGCTCAACTATGTATCAGCATTCTGCAGTACTGATCTATGTAAAAGTTAAGTATTGTATACATTTTGTGCAATATATATCTCGTTCTAATTTACTCTAGTGTTTCTAGTTTCTGCTGTCCCACTGGCTGCTCACCTCCGTACCTGCACAAGCGTGCTACCTTTATTCCTGTGTCGGTCTTCCTACTCGGCCACCGACACCTACGACGGAAACGAGACACAAAAGCGGCAACGAGGCTGGGACACAAAATTAATAGTATATTGCAGAAACGTAGGATTCTAGAGATAAAAGGAGACAACACAAAAAGTTACACGTTTCATGAGCTGGCATGATTTGTGGCTTTTGCGATTATTTCTTTCCAGCTTTCAATTATTTACGGAAACACGAATGTTTTGTAAACATTTCCAGCTGATTCGCGCCCAAAGACTGGTTGATAATAAAACCATTCAGATTGGCTGACGGAACTGCCACGATTTATCTTTGAAAGGAACTGTATTCTTGGTCGAATATTCTCCGATAAATGTAACATGTTCTTAGAAAAGGGAGATGGACAGAGAGAAAGGATAGGAGAAGTACCAAAACTGGAATAAAGATATACCCGGGAAACGCCGGATTTTCAGCTAGTACATCTAAAACATATGAAAGGATATGCTCACTGGTATGTAATGCATGTCCCCACAATAAAGTGGTTGAAAGGTATTATAGAGAAACTCGACTGACCCTTTGCTCTGCGATCAGCGACTGGTCAATGGGAACTGTAGTCTTCCCAAAACTGTCCTCTGTAGGGTTATTACAGGTATTACTGTGCGTTATCAGATAGAGCCAGCTGCAGGAACATAGCGAACTGAAGGAACTGAATATTACTCGATGGCGCGCAGTGTTCTGTGAGTATTCGCGGGAAGATCAACATTCCTAATAGTCACAGGCACAATCGGAACATCCCTCCACTGACAGAGCTCTTTCTATGAATTGCAGCAGTCCTGTCAGACCAAGCGTAGTTCCCGTTAGAAAGCAACTCGTGTAGGTGGCTGCACCTGGCCGCCTCTCACGGTTTTGTATCCACCACGAGCTATGCGCACTGAAAATCAAGGGATAGCAACATAATCAGACGGAGCTGCTATCAAGTACACAGAGCTTTCATTTCCACTCCGGTGAGCCATATGAAATGAATTCAGCTTCAACACGATACCACAGTTCATCAAGAGTGGATACTGGTGCATTGTGAAGAGCCAGTTGCTCGGCCACCATTGATCAGACGTTTTCAGTTGGTGTCAGATCTAGAGAATGTGTTGGCCAGGGCAGCTGTCGAACATATTCCACATCCAGAAAGGCCCGGACATGCGGTCTTGCATTATCCTGCTGAAATGTAGGGTTTCGCTGGGTTCTAACACATCTGTAATGTAACGGCCGCTGTTCAAAGTGGTGTCGATGCGAATGAGAGGTGACCGAGACGTATAATCAATGGCACCCCATACTATCACGCCGGTTGATAAGTCAGTATAGAGATGACAATACACACTTCCAATATGCGTTCTCCGCGATGTCGCGAAACACGGATGTGACCATCATGATGCTGTCAAAAGGACCTGGGTTCATCCAAAAATGACGTTTTGCCATTCGTGCACCCAGTTACGTCATTGCGTACACCATCGCAGGCGCTCCTGCCTGTGATGAAGCGTCGAGGGTAACTGCAGCCATGGTCTCCGAGGCTGCTGCAAACGTCGTCGAACTGTTCGTGCAGATGGTTGTTGTCGTATTCGCGACAATCCAAAGAACATCGATGCAGCATACTCACTCTCAGAATAACGACGAAGTGATGGCAGCAGCCAGTGACAAGTGTGTTGTGGAAGAGTAAGCATGGCCACAAGAAAGAAAGGTTAGTTTTTCCAGTTCGTCAATTTATTCTCCTAAAGCAGTATTAAAACGTTGCTAAGGGATCTCTGATTTCAGTTCTATGAACGAAAGTGACGTGGAAGACGCTTTTTCTTCTGAAAAATCTTATTTTAGTGGAATTATCATATACGATACATCGGGTCTCTGTGACTGCATTTCATAAGTCTGTGAGCAAACACAGAATGACAAATTTCATGTTGTTAATTCGTTATTTCAACGTTATTTTATTGCTTTTAATGCGTATTTCAGGGCTTCGTATTGTGATAGGCATTAATAATTCTTCCGATACAAAAAGCTTCACAGACGTGAATTAAAAATCTAAATCAATTTTTTTCACTGTAAGGCCAGCAACACGAAATATGTCTTAATAAGACGAAATAACAGGTTTTCGCTTGGTAGGCGATGTGAGATGTTTCTTTTATTTAACTTCAAAACATATCGATTTCGTCCCTATGATGGGACATCATCAGTGCAGAAATGCAAGTCATGATGACCTATGTGCTCTGCTTAAAAACATTTAAAGGTCTTGCCGGTACAAGTCACAACAATAAAATTTTATTGTTGTGACTTGTACCGGCAAGACCTTTAAATGTTTTTAAGCAGAGCACATAGGTCATCATGACTTGCAATTCTGCACTGATGATGTCCCATCATAGGGACGAAATCGATATGTTTTGAAGTTAAATAAAAGAAACATCTCACATCGCCTACCAAGCGAAAACCTGTTATTTCATTATAATTCTGTGGTGGGCTGGCACACAAAAATGGAATCTTAATAAGACATTTTAATAAATGAAAATTATCTTAGTGGCTACAAACATTTTATTGTTTCACGACGGCCGTTTCGGTTATAATATATCAAGTAATGCCTGCAAAGAACCAATGTTCAAAGTGCCGTCGATGCGAACAAGAGGTGACCGAGACGTGTAACCAATGGCACCCCATACCATCACGCCGGGTGATACGCCAGTTGTTTTATATACACGATTTTATGAGTTTGAAATTTGTCTTTCAGCCAATAATACTTACGTCGATAGATATTTCATAAGCATCAGTTACTTGCGAAAACGTTTATTTTACTTCATATTTCCTTTTTCTTATTTTCGTAAGATTTAATATTTACCTTAGATGGTATAGATACTATATGTTTACCAAGATGTTATATCGGAAATATATGTGGTGACCAGAGACACATTATCACATAACAAATGATTGTAATTCATTTCCGATATACCTTCTTTGTAAAGATATAGCATCTATACCATCTGAAATAAATGTTAAATCTTACGAAAACACGAAAACAGAAATATGAAATTACAAGAAAAAAATGTGTGTTTCCGTAAGTAACAGTTGCTATATGAAATACCTATCGATGTAATGTAAGTATCATTTCCTCAAAGACATAAATTTCAAACTCATAAAATCGTGTGTATAAAACAAAATTACTAACCTAGGTTTTTTTGCAGGCATCACTTGAAAATGGCATAAGCCGAATTGGCCATCGTGAAATACGTATTTGCTGCAACTTGGATAATTCTCATTTATTAAATCTAAGCATTATTGACAGGTCTATTTGATTCAGAAATTTCTCAGCCTCTGGATGAGGTCATTGAGGATAATTATTCTCATATCGAAATTGATCATGATTATGATGATGATGATGTTCACAATCAGGGAACGCAGTTGACTGCATCTGCAGAAGAAGACGAAGTTTCAAACAGAAACGTGGGTACACTCAACACAAATTCATGAAACTCTATCTCCTAGTGATTCAACACAACGCCATCGCCATAATTAATTAATTAATTAATTAATCTGAATTAACGAAACAAGTAAGTAGATCTTCGCCAATTATAGTGCTGCTCGTTACCCTGTCTTTATACCAAATTGACACAGGTTGCTTTCCGATTTATTTTTCAAATTCTAATCTCAATACTTATTCAAAATTATTCTTCCACCAATATCGGCGTTACAATTTATATTTCAAATTAAAAACTAGTTTCTATCTAAAATTATTTTAGGTTTTCACGGTTTCAATTCCAAACGCAACGGGATGAGTAACGCTATAATATCTGATTTGCGGCAATTACCAACGAGATCAGCTATATGTTAAACTTCAGAATTTCTAAATTCTAAAGATCCACGGTTAATAATTTGTAGCACAGCCATAGTGTAGCTATAGATATTGGCGCCTGCAAATAATATGATAAATTTATGGTACAGTTATTCAGTGTATGTCAGACGTGTTTTATCTCTATTAGGTAGCATAACGTATTTACTTTTTGCATAAGGATATTTGGAATGTGTGATAATATATAACATAAAGCACAAAAATGTAGAGTTTTGAGAACAAGAGTCACTCTATACTCGGTTTAATACTATGGAATACTGAAGATGTAAATGTTCTTACATTCATAATATGCAATACTAATTTGAAAGAAACCAGATTTTTTTCAGTGGATAAATCATTATTGTCTTCAGCAGAAATGTATTTTGCTAGGTATTGAAGTGTATCGCTAACGTCTGTGCTATCAGATGTATTACACATACTTTCAACGTGATTAGCATTTGTAAATGGAATTATTTTCATTGCATTCAGGAAATCATACAAAGGCAGTACTTTGAAATAACTGACCTGTAACATTTGTAAAATTCAGTGCTACATTTTCTTTTCAGCGGAAAATGAAGCTTCGCAAACTGTGCACGGGTGCTTATATTAATGAGATCCTCCGGGATGGGTCGTCTTGTATTGGCAGAGTCTTCCGTAAAATTGCCTCTGGCAGCAACCAACACAACCCCCCCCGGCCCCTATAGCAATCAATGAAGGGCGAAGAGGCTGACACGCCGGATTTTTAACGGCTTACCCTGGAAATGGCGAGGGTGCTTACCTTGAAGATTCCTCTCTCCTTTCTTATGAGAGAACTTAGGCTATGGGAAGGACGTGTAAAGATAGGTCACGCTGACTTCTTTATATAAACAGAAGATCGTGTGGCAAAAGAAAATTCTAAATGATACAAACTTAATGGATTTTCAGCGTTCCTTTGACAGAATTTCTTTCAAATTCATGTGAAGTGTACCTAAACCGCGCCTCATGAATCTTATTTATATATGATTTACCCATTACGCTAGCAAACAACAACAACTAATGCGACTAATGCTGCCAGAAAGGATAATTTCGCTTTACAGATATAGTCACTGCAACACGTCAACTGTAATCTTTCTTTGAAAACTGCGTGGAATAGTCACGTTGTTTAAGGCTTCATGCTACGGACTGGGCGGCCATTCCCACCGGAGGTTCGAGTCCTCCTTCGGTCGCGCGCGCGTGTGTGTGTTGTCTTTAAGTCATTTGTGAGTCTAGTTACTGATGACCATGCAGTTTGGTCCGGTTTAGGCTACATTTTACAAACGTTTCTTCAAAATATTTAATGTTCGCAACTGTCCCAAAATATTTGTCCCCTTATTATCACCCATCTGTAACCTCTCAAGTACCGCTTCAAGCTGACAAATCTCTTTGCCTCCATTCAGCATGAGAAAAATGTACAGTGACACGTGGAAAGTGACCAGTGAGCAAGATTAATTTACGTATACAGAAGCGTTAATCTGAATCAAAACTGTAACTAAATAGTTGGGCATTTAACACTTAATATTTACAGTGATCAATAACAATTGTGTTAATTGAAAAGTGAAATATATTTGATAGAAAAATTTAGACATTATCTAACAAGGTGACCACATGGGCAGGTTTTAGAATTTTTTTATATTTATGGTACTTGAAGTTCAGAATTTAAATAACAATCAGCCAAAGCCATTGGATGCAACTATCAAAAAATTGTAAGGAAATCGACTTTGAAGTTTTGCAAAGTACACGTAAGTACCAATAATTAAAACACTTGCGGCATCTGGCCGCGTAGAGTAGGTAAGTAGGTTCTGGCCTGACAACCATGGAATCGGTGGTTCGAATCGCATACTGACAAATATATTTTAGTTGTTTCCGAATTCAGTTATATAACAAAAGAACATTTTGGGATCTCTAATTCCATGTCTTGTGTTAGTTTTTATTTATGTGTATGTAGACGATCTGAACACCTTGTCGTCACTTACATCGATGGTTGAGTAGGTTAGCTGCTTGGAAAGCGATTAGTAGCTATGTAGATGATCTTCCAGATACAGCGTAGTAGCTATTCACGAACTGAACAATCAAAGACTACCGTCAACTAATAGTGAATCCAATACTACACAAAACGTAAATCACAGTTAGATATTACAGTTGTGTAAGGATTTGAACACAACGGAAAAAAAACTGACACTGCAGGAT
Source organism: Locusta migratoria (assembly GCA_026315105.1). Lineage (NCBI taxonomy): Eukaryota > Metazoa > Arthropoda > Insecta > Orthoptera > Acrididae > Locusta > Locusta migratoria. The sequence continues at coordinate 205,487,265 of CM048744.1, read as the reverse complement.
TCGAACCACCAACCCCAGGTTGTAAGGCTAGAACGCTACCACCTGCACTACACCAATACATGCTCTCACTATTTAATTCATTTGTACTTACATATACTTGCAAAACGTCACAGTTGATTTTCTCAATAATATTTGAGAGTTTCGTCGAATTGCTTTGGGTGATTGTTACTTGTGTTCTGAACTTCACGTACTATAAAAAAAAAAAAAATAAATAAATAAATAAATAAATAAAAAAAATAAAAAAAAAAATAAAAAAAATAAAAAAATATAATAAAATTTTTTTGTAAAATCCGATAACCATGCTGTCTCCTTGTAAGTTGCAGTACTTATTTACACGCGTTTTTGATGCAGTTTTCTACCTTTAGAGTCAGTCTGTTGACACAAAGAATCAATGTTTTCACCATCAATGTTACAAAATCCTGTTCCATTCTTATATCAAAGTTATAAAAGCGTTTGCCGACACAAAACACCTCACTATGCCCTGAAAAATTAAGGAAAATCTAATAACATTTGCTAAGTCTATTTAAACACCCAAATAGCGCCGTCTTCTTAGTGTGAAAAATGTTCAGATGTTTGTAAATGTAAGTGACTTAACTACGTTAGTCGTTAGTCCCTATGCTTAAAAACTATTTACACTAACTTATAGTAACTTATGTTAAGGACAGCACACACACACACACACACACACCCATGCCCGAGGAAATACTCGAAACCTCGACGGCAAACGGGCGCGCACACAGTAGCTTGGCGCCTTAGCGTTCACGGCTAGTGTGCCGCGGCTTTCCTTAATGACATTTAAGCTCTAATTTCAGAAAAATAACAGATGTTGTTAATAATAATGACAGAAAATTTTATTTCAATATTGTTAATTATCTAGAATAATAATAATTCGAACCATATTTTTAACATAGCGAAATGGGCTATTGGAGAAGAGAACGTATAGCAAGTAAAACGATCGCATACGTGATTCACACAGCACAGTTCTGTGGGGCATATAGTAACGTTATATAATGTTTTTAAAAATGTTATTCTGATCGTTGACAAACAATTCCAAATTTTTCACAAGCTTGCGAAAGCTGTAACAACACATTACCGTGTAAAATACAGTACATGATGGAGTTGGGATAAAACACAGATTTAGCATTTTATAGTAGTTTTCAAAGGATTGCAGCTTAGTCCAAATCAATAAAAATTAATATCACTATAAAATAAGGTCACAAATGTGCCAATAGTAAAACTTCACTGTTATCAGATAAATTTTCGGAGATAAAAACGCATTGCATAAACTTCGACAAAATTTTTGCTAGGCCAACCGTTTGAAATTCTTACTTCTTCGTGGATGGAAGTTCCATTTCCGGTTTAGTTCGGACACCTCATTCAGTTGTCGAGATATTGGTGTTAATATTGGGCGGACAGACGCTGCCTCGTTTCTTAGGTATCCTCACCGCAGCCCTCGCCTCCTCCTCTTCCACGCCTTCGGGGCTGTAGCAGCCAAGTAATATTGCGCGCCCTCTGTCTTGCTGTCGCTAAGGTCTACTTTATTTGACTACGTAATATCAGGATAGAGAGAAGTCACGACTACCACGAATCCTAAGAGTAGGAGCTTTCACGAAGTATACACGCTTTTCGAGGAATGAACAGTGTGTCACATTCACATAAATGTTCACGTAACCGTAATAAGAAAGAAAATCTCAATTTTGAATTTAAATCAAGTGAACAAAACAATGCTTCAGTAAATCAGCTTTAGCAAAAGCAAACTAAAGAATTCTGTAATTACCATACAGTAATTTATCATACAGACATTATATTAATGATCATGTCATTCACGCTTGACGCATACATGAGATACAACACATTGCTTTGTACAATATTTAGTATTAGAATGTGACACTTAAATATTGAAATGATTAATCGATGGCGGTCAAGGTTTCCTTGTCGGCCATCCTACTGTTGCATCGTTGTTGTGGAGCTCACTTACCAACCTGCTTTCACTCCACCGTTCGCATCAAGCACAGACAATTTACAATGGCATCGAATTTAGGACCATATGTGGCGTTACGAATTGCAGGAGCAATAAAAAAATCCGAAAATTCCTCATTTAGATCCGAAAAAGTAAGAGAACAGTGTAAGGAATTCTTCATGTGCTGTGGTTCGTTACAGATTCAGGTACGTAATAAATCTTTTAACAGTCCATTTACTTCCAAACATCGGTTCTCAACCCTGCGACAGGCGCGCTTAAGATTGTTACATCAGCGGGCGCGTGCGGCACTCAGTACCGCCTACATTTAAATACATAGAAAAGTTTTTTTTTTTTAATTTTTGGGTGGAATTAATTATTTATTGTATATAACATCATTCTTAACACCAACTTTTAATATGATCTGTATACATATACAGAGGGTGCATGGGAAAATTAAAATTGTTACATTATATCTGACATAAGTTTCCAGGATATTTCGTACTTTAATAACAAATTCTAAATAAATTATAACCACAGATATGATTCGATTGTTTAGCATTGTTAAAGCAAGTTTTCAAAGAAGTGTAATATGTATAAAATCTTTGTAGTAATAATAAAGAATATGGCAGTCAGTACATACATATCAAGAATCACACACTTTCTTCCTCTGGAGAAGCTCTGCAATCATTACATGTGACAACATTGTGGCAATGTTGTTTGCAAACGAATCTTTTGCAGCTATTGCAAGTGACAGTAGTTTTATTATTTTTTTACCACCACAAAGATGACACCTCCCACACCTTACAGTCTTATCGTGATCACTATGGTCGGGGGTTCAAATCCCGCCTCGGGCATGAATATTTGTGCCGTCTTTAGTCTTAGCTAGTTCATAAGTAGTTTGTAAGCTTAGGGACTGATGACCCCGTAGTTAAGTCCCATAAGTTGTACAAACATTTGAACAATTTTCTTATCGTGATTGACGGGAATTAATCGATGAGGTGACAGAAATTCTTGAATATCTCTTGGTAGAGAGCTGAGCCCTTTCTTTCAAATGGCAGTCCATCAGAGCCAAGGCCAGGTTTGTTAGATAGGTTCTTCTACTGAATCTTTTCTCTGGATTGTTTGCAAAGAACAAGGCCTAGGAATTTATCCCAGCAATATCCAGATAACGGAAAACAATGCTAAGGGTCATCTTCTTGTGGCTCTTTGTGTAGAATAGGATGTACACAACAACATAATCAATTATCTCAGGATACAAAAAATTGAGAAAACTTTCAATTTCAGTTTTAGCTTCTCTCCCATTCAGTTGATTATATCCTTACGTTTTGTTTTCCCTGGTAGTGCTAATGGATTATTTATCCACAAAGTTTCTTGGTTCTTACCAATATAAAAATTGCAGTCATCATGTGGCATTCCTATCACTTCATTCTCGTTAACGCATGACTGCTCAGATTCGCTAGAATGATCTGCAGTTTCAACTATTTCTGCTTCCTCATCGCTGTCAGAGAAAGCAGCGTAATCTTCTTCATCGGCTGATTGCAGAAGAAGACGCTCAATTTCTTCTGGTGTTAGTCCTTTCCTTTGTGCGGACCTGGGAGAGAATAAAATATTTCTAATACCAAAGCAATGTTAATAACTAAATCATCATACACCCACAGATTTGTTAAAGAAAGTCTCTAATTGTCAAAACATCCGTCAGTGGAACGGCTACACGTACTTACATTACCGGACGCGTGCGGTACTCAGTGCCGTCTCGGTGCAGTCGTCCACTCCACAGGTCAATCACAGCGGTTATGGTGAGTATATCGGTGGCTCAGTAATGTAGTTTGGAGCGTGACTAAACAATCGAAGCATATCTAGTACCATTGCTGCGTGCTCGACACGCTGACGTATTTATTGAAAGAAAACAAAATTGGCGGCACTGTATGCCGCCACGCGCCCGCCGCAGGATTAATAAGCGACTCAAGAGCTTAACCACTACCGGTACTTACTAATATTACTGCTGTACGAAAAATAATTGCTGAACGTTTCCGACTGTAGTTAATCAAATGTTTTCGTATAGGCTGCTTAGAATTGTACTTCGGTTCCACAAAAATTTCACGCCTGTACAGAGGAGTCCAAAAAAATGTATCCGCTGTTTTAAAAGTCCATAACTTGCAAACTAATTGACGGAGTTGTGCCATTTTTGGTGAAAGTGTAGCTTAAAGTCAAACTTAAAGATATCAGTGTAGGTGTTGGAAATGGTCACCATTAACATCCACATACAAAAAGATGCCGTCGAACTGCAGCACAAACTACTGGCTGCAACGTGTTCAGTTGGATATCTGCACATGAATGTACGATGGAGTCCCGAAGTTCATCCAATCTGTGTGGCTTTTGTCGATAAACGACGTCCTTTAGTGTTTCCCACAGGTAAAAGTGCAGAGGAGTTAAGTCTGGGGAACGTGGTGGATAGTCCACACCACCTCTACGGCCTATCCATCTTCCTGGTAGATTTCCGTCGAGATAAGCTCTAACACGATTTTGGTAGTGGGCTGGGACACCATCTTCCGTCTCCATACAAGTCTCGGCTATCAGGTAAAATGGATGTCTGAAGCTAATGACGGGACACCTCATCGGTAACTGTGCCGTTAAAGAAGAATGGCCCAATCAAGCCCCGGGAAGACAACCCACACCACACTTTTACACCTGCCAAATTCATGGCTTTGTCTACATGGACGTTCGGATTTTCGGCGGCCCAGTAGATGCAAGTGTGGCGATTTACTGTACCATTGAGTTTGAACTGTGCCTCATAGGACCATCCAATCACTTCTATAAACTCTTCAATGATGCGCACCATGTTAGTAAACCACTCGCAGTACTCCATTATACGATCTGGGTTGTCCTCGTTCACTGCGTGTAGCAATCGTGGGATGTACAGCGAATAACTTTAATATTCGGACACTGTGATATTTCAATCTTGGAACGTCATAACTTTATTTATAACAAAGCAAACAAAACATATAACCAATTATTATATTACGTGATGTGTCTTGTAAGTAATAATACAAATTTTATTAACCTAACTTACATAACTAATAATACAATTTAAATACAACTCGGTCCTATATTCACGTTACTTTAATATTCGGACACTTTGCAGAACTACGTGTTTCAAGACAAAATTTTATGGAAAATAAATGTTTCAATATCTTGTTCGGTAGCCATTCTGTTTTATCACTTCTTTCAAACGCTGCGGCATACTGCTAATGATATTTTTTTTAAATAGTCCGCACGTAGACCGTCTCATTCTTCTTTTAGTAGACGCTTCAGACTTTCTTTGGAAGCTATTGGTGTACTTCTAATACGTCGCATCAGTTCTCCCCACACATTCTCAATCGGGTTGAGATCTGGTGACTGAGGTGGTGGTTGTAGGACTTTGGGGCAGTTGTACAACAAATATTCCTGCACAATGCGAGCCTTATGTTTCGGGTCATTGTCCTGGTAAGATCTGAAGGTGTTTGATATCCCCATGGTTTCAGCACTTTTTCGTAAATTATTTCTTTAATATGTTTAAATAGACATATTTGTCCATAGTATTGTCGATGAACACCAATTCGCCCGGTGCAAATGTCGATATACAGCCCCAGACAAGGACGCTGCTACCTCCATGCTTTACAGTTGGTTTAATATTTGTGACTGTAAATTCCTCATTCTTCTTCCGCCACACCATGCTTCGTCCATCCTACGCACAAACGTTAAATTTACTTTCGTCGAAAAACTGACGTCATTCCTCCAAATTGCATCCTTTGTAATAAACTCCCTAGCGAAGTCCAATATTTTCTGTCGATTCTGTTGATTCACTTACGGCTTCTTCCTAGCCACTCTTCCATTGTACCCTCTTTCTTTCAATGATCTGCGAATCGATTGAGGATGTACCTTCTTGCCAGTCTGGTTTAGAGGCTCACGTGCTAATCTCGGTGCACTGAGTGCCGGAACCTTCTTTATTTTTCTTATTAGCTTTCTCTTGTCGCCAGCATCCAACTTCTGTGGCTGGCCCATTTGTGGTATGGTGTCTATACGGTCCTCGTTTTTGAAACGCCTGACAATATCTGCCACAGTACTCTTACTCATGTTCAGCATGGCAGCAATTTGTCCATATGATTTTCCTTTCGCATTGTGAAAAATCACAAGTTGTCGTCTCTCAAAACTGGTATTAGCTTTGCGTGGCATCGTACCGTCTGGACAGTCGACCGCGCTTGTAAATACACACCTGCCTTCTGACTAGAAGCAGGCCTACTCACCCCGGCGTGAACGATGACAAGTGCGACACTGCCATCTGTCCGGATATTAAAGTAACGTGACCATCGAAGACTGGTTTATTTTAATCGCATTCTTTAACAACTGTGTTACGTTATGTAAACAATATTCATATTGTTATTTACAAGACATGTACCTTCATATAATATTTGGCTATATTATATTTTTGTTTGTTCAAAATACAGTTATAACGCAGCAAACTAAAAATATCTTAGTGTCCGAATATTAAAGTTACTCGCTGTAGCACTTCCACTTTGCTGTCTTCAAATTTTGCCGAACGCTTGAGCGACTCACTCCACTTTCACGGGCACACTGTTTCACTGACGTCTGTGGTGAGCAAGTGAATTGTTGTTAACACTCAATGGGAGTTAGCTGGACTTGTTACTGTTACAGGTCGTCCAGATCGTTATTTATGTTCAACACAACCTTCGGCTTCAAATTTTTCTCGAATGCGACCAATCGTTAAACATGTCGGTGGATTTGTTTGATACCCTTCTCGCCATTCCCGTTGAACCTCTGTAATGTTTTCGTACTTAAAATACCATTTCAAAACTGACTTCCTTTCATCGAATGTAAGCCTTGCGCCAGCCGTGTTTACTCGAGTAACTAAGTGCAACTAAGAACAAAACACTGACTATCCGGCGACTTTCATCTGACTAAACAAAAGCACGCAATTCAACGCTTGTGTGGCGATTGCCGGAACTACAAACTATTAAAATACCAAAGATGAAACAACTCTGTCAACTACGTTGCAAGCTATGGAACTTTCAATAGTGGATACATATTTTTGGACCCCTCTGTATTTTGACGATTACATACTAGCTTGAAAAAGTGAGCACGCAAATAATAAATTGTCCGTGTGAAAACTTAATATTAGCACGTCACATTCTTGAAGATATACAGGTAGCTTAAAACAATCATGTGTAAATGTATATATTAAAATTTTGCGAAATCTGCTAATAAAGTACGCACCGAAGACCAGAACATAACCGTAGTCAGTACCATCTGAACGCGAGGACGTTAGGTTCCAATTCAGTTCTGCTCTTGAAACGTTTTTGGGCGGTACGTTTACGGTTTTGCTATTGTGAACCGTACGTGTTACTCTGCACTGACATTTTGTTATGAAAGATAGACATGAGCAGAAGCAGTGGTATTAATTTAATGATGTTTTAATAGCTGTATACAAAAATTACCAACAACGTTTCGTGACTGGAGATACTAAAGTAATGGCATTCATAACAGCAAGTACTCATTTTCAATAAAATACACAATTTTGTGTTTGTTATACGGTTTTGTTTATTTTGTGAACCGATTTTCGGCTTATTAGGCCATCAGCAGACATTTACTGAAGTTCAGTCAAAGAACTTGTGTTGTCAGTAAAACAGAAGACATGTTACACAGAAAAGTAAATTAAATTATTCGATGGAGCAGTTACAGTGTAAATAAACATTTGAATGAAATCTGTAAATTAATAGTACTGAAAAAAGGAAACATAAATACCATACATAGAGAAACAGTGCAAACAAATTCTTACAACATGACTACAGTGAATAAAAATAAAATTAAACAACAATCTGATGTTTTAAGGTTTGTTAAAACACAATTATTTTTATTCACTATAGTCATGTTGTAAGAATTCACGTTTGCAGTATTTCTCTATGTACGGTATTTATGTTTTCTTTCTTCAGTACTATTAATTTACAGATTTCATTCAAATATATATTTACACTGTAACTGCTCCATCAAAGAAGTTAATTTACTGTTCTGTTCTGTTCTTTGACTGGACTTCAGTAAATGTCTGCTGATGGCCTAATAAACCAAAAATCGGTTCACAAGAAAAGAAAAAAAAAAAAAAAAACGTAGAACAGACAGAAAAGTGCTATCGCGCCCTTCTTATGTTACTGACACGTTGAAATGAATTGGTATTGCTGCCGAAAAGCTGGTTAGATTTTAAAAATTGTTATTTTATTTCAGACGACACCTCATGTAAAGTGGACTTCAAGGACGCGTTTAGGATGAACCATCATCAGATTAGTACCTTCTTTGTGACGTAGCCACACAAAAGTAAGTACATGGATTTAAAAAAGTTGTTCATTACACATATAATATTATATGCTGAAACAGTTTTTTTTCAAAAATGAAAACATCTTATAACGCATATAACAGTAGTAGCGTAAATATCTTAATATTACAAAAGTGGTGATTTACATCTTGTTATTCTACCTTTGTGGCGTAGTCACACGTATGGCAACACGTAGATTTAAAAGAGTTGTTACTCCAGACTGGCCACTTGCAGCGCCAGCATCGCTTCAGCTGCTCTTTTACCGCTACACAGTTTCCCGACACTGAGTGTTAGAGTGTGTTGTGGAGAGCTGCCGGCAGTTAGCCAGTCCGACGTCAATAAGAACTGGATGCGGTGCTCCCAGCACAGTGATGTGCGCAGCCAGATTATTCTGAACGGGACTCCGACTGAGTCAACTTTACTTTGGTTTCCCGTTTGTTTTAGGTCGAACGTTGATGTTACCAGTCGTGTACCCACAACCCCGTCTTTTCAGTGACGTGTGTGGAATTTGCGCCGTTTTAACTCCTTCCTGTTTGCGGCCGAGAATTAAATGTATTTGACATTTCCATCGGATTAAGCTGTGTGTTTACCGATTCGACCTTCATGTCGTACAGTTCGTCGCTTTGGCCATGTTGTTTCAGGGTGTGTATTCGCCTCGGTTTGCCTTCCATAACACTGCCCCCAATCCTGGCAAGGTAATCATTGAAATGAGTACCTTTATGCACGACTCTTGTAGGCTTATAACCCATCTCTGAGAGCATGAGTGCTGGTATAATTTTAATAACTTGACTATTGTTGTCGTTTCTCAACATTGAAATTTAGCCACATTGTTTTCTGATTTTACCCTATGTACACCGTAGCCTCTCCTGTGGGTTATCCGACTATTATGTGTACCATACCTCGAAATTCGAATGTGTTGATACGTGTTTCCAAATTAAAGATTTTTGTTATTTGCTACATCATGGATATTTGTTTGTTTTCCTTATGAAAGTATTGTACTCTTATTGGAACTAAATCTCTGAGTCGCAGTGCACTGTATCGTGGACTTCAGTTTGCCACTTAATTATTTTCTGAATTCTTAGTTATGCGAATTGCTGAGTCAAATTGCCTGCATAATAACATACACTGATTTTGTTTGGTTTACGCAAACAACACTGAGAGGAACTCTACGAGATTGTTTCGGCTACTTAGTGGCATGTATTTCACCGCCGTGGGATGCGGAGAGGGTTTAAAGATTCAACTGTTTATTTGTGGGCACCGTCCATCCTCCACTTTTATCTGAATTATTTCTTAAATTGTAGTTATTATTATTCGCACTTTATTTCAAAATTATTCATGTTCGGTTTCTGCTAAAAATATAATCTCAAAATATAATGGAGATTACTTTTGAAATGAAACGTGGTTGTACGCAAGTTCGCCGGCCGCGGTGGCCGAAGGGACTCAGGCGCACCAGTTTCGGTTTGCACGGCCGCTACGGTCGGGGATTCGAATCCCCCCTCGCGCATGTATATTGTGCCGTCCTTAGGGTTAGCTAGTTCATAAGTAGTTTGTAAGTTTAGGGACTGAAGACCCCGTAGTTAAATCCCACAAGCTGTACAAACATTTGAACATTTTTGCACACAAGTTCTTAAATTCGAACTGTAACTTTTGTCGAAACCTTGGTTTGCTCAGAAAATATCTGCTTGCTTCACATAACCTCTTTTAATGAGGCTTTGTTTTCTTCAGTTGTTGATTAAATCGTTAACGATAGAATATTTGTTATTCAAATATTTATAATCCTATGGGACCAAAGTACTGTGCTCCTCCTTCACTAGACAAACTACTGAAACTAACTTAGATCTACCTTATCGACACATGCCCGAAGGAGGGCTCGAACCTCCGTCGGGAGCGACCGTGCAGTCCGTGACATGGCGCCTAGAACCACACAGCCATTAACGCGCGACCGACTCTACATTTGATGTCTTTCTTAATTATCTTGCATTTAAGTTCATTTCTTGTGCTTTGGTTTGTCCGAATATATTTCTCCCTAAAGAAAGACAAACAGTTACTGTAAACGAGGGATTTGCCCTTCCCGTTTCTTTACTCCGTTTTATTTAAACTTGAGAGGGGTACATCGCGCTTCTTAGACCTGTTCAGATATCTTATTAACATTTCACATTTCCATCCTGTGTACGCGGACTGGCGCGCCACGCTGTGGATCGCGAGGCCTCCCGCGTCTGAGGTTCGAATCCTCCCTGGGGCATGGATGTGTGTGTTGTACTTAGGTTAGTTTACCTTGCTTAAAGTAGTTTGTAAGCTACGGAGTGATAACCACGCAGTTGAGTCCGATAGATTTACAAACATTTTACCAAACATCCTGTGTCCACAGGTATAGCTGGACAAATGAACAAATAAGGTATTCCCATAGTCATAAATAAAATTGGTATTACCATGTCAGACTAGAACTACGTTTCATTTTATCCAAATTCTTCTTGCACAATAAGTGCACTGGTGATCATTCGTGGCCGAGCAGATTGAGGGGTTCGAATACCCCCTCGGGCATGGATGTTTGTGCTCTCTTTAGTATAAGCTAGTTTATAACTAGTTTGTAAGTTTAGGGACTGATGACCACGCAGTTAAGTCCCATAAGGTTAACAAACATTTTGATTTTGCTCCTTTGTCATCTCCTCAACTGTAAATCACCGTATAATCTCCAGAAACCAGCTTTGCTTCTTCTTTCCATCACACTTCACAAACTACTACTATTCTCATTCTTTGTCTTTTATTTTCATTTATTAGCTTACAATTTTCGTCCATTGTTCTCACATTCCAAGCTACCAAGGCCTGTTTCGAAATTCGATATGTCTTCTCGAACCGCAGGGAAGTGGCCGAGCGGCCTGGAGCGCCACGTTGCGCCTCCCACGTCGGGGGTTCGAATCCCCCATAGAGTATTGATGCCTTTGCCGTCTTTAGTATATGGTAGTTTATAAGTAGTTTGTAAATTCAGGGACTGATGACCTTGCAGTTAAGTTCCATAAGCTTTACAAACATTTGAACATTTCGTCTTCTCGGTTAGCCGGCCGCGGTGGCCGAGGGGACTGCGGCGCGTCAGTCACGGTCTGCACGGCCACTACGGTCGGGGGTTCTAATTCCCCCTCGGGCATGTATATTTGTGCAGTCCTTAGTGTTAGCTAGTTTATAAGTAGTTTGTATGTTTAGAGACTGATGACCCCGCAGTTAAGTCCCATAAGCTTTACAAGCATTTGAACGTTTTGTCTTCTCGGTTAATCTCTCTGCTGACTGTTTTCCTGCGATAGTGGCAACCCAGATATCAGACTGCGGACATTTTATCTTGAATATTTCTTCTCGGAGACAGCCAAGCTATGAATTATTTTACCCAGTAGGACTCAGAACGCCACAACGGTCTTTTAAGAAGTTAATGTGTCGCTAAGTGATCATAAAATATGTACATCACTTTAAAGTTGAACTACTGCGAAATGCATTGACGCTGCAGTAGTTTTAGAACGGGAAAATATCTTCCCACGGATTTTCCGTGAGTTGCGCTAGTAAATGCAAAGGAAAGCTTTTGCACGCGCAGCTTAAGCCCATAATCGAATTCCTTCGTGAGCTCAGCTGGGGCCGGTCTGCAATTTGCTCTTTTAAGTCGCCGCGCCTTTTCAACACGGATTAAGAACTTGGCAAAGGAACACTGGCGTTTCGATGCACTTAATTTGATAGCCGCTTCAGGCGGCTGTTTCGGAACAGAGTTGCCTCTGTTCGCTTTCGAAGGAGCACAGTCACCGACCCTGATGCAGCACACCTTCCAGTTAATGAATTGTTCGTTGCTTACAAGGAAACTGATCTGAAGAAAAAAAAAATAAATAAATAAATAAAAAAATAAAATAAATAAAGAATCGCACTGGCTTGTTTTACGACCCAGTTTCGATTTGTAGTTTTATAAGTTTTTGTAAACATTTTGGACCAAAATAATAATCTAAATAATAAAAAATTAATTACTAAGAGTGCCTGAAACCCTTATAGGAAAAAAAAAGAAGCTTTTAGGTAGTGGCGGGTTCTGAACCACTGACCTTTAGCATCACAGTCTAACGCTGTGCCCACTACACTACGGCTAACAGTTAGCATTTATGTTCTTTAACCTCATACTATTGATGGCCGTTGTTAACTGATGCTAATATGGCATTTGTAGACACTACATTATTATTTATTGTACGAAGAACGACGTCTTATTGTTAATTGTTCTGTGCGCCATTGCTTTAAAGTGACAACGTGTAAGTTACAATAAGAAAATCATCAAATACGCAACGCAAGATGGCGTATGTCACAGAGAGTTCTGGGCGAGGAATGTCAAGTGACATCTGCGAACGGCTGGTTTTCGTTAATTCAATGGAGAGTGTCAAAACTCCGTTATTTTTCCAAATATCGCTCAAACGATACGAGATATAAGAAAAACAATAAGGGAAAGAAGTTTTAGAGAATTTTCTCCTCTACAAATTCGTTTATTCAATTTTCGCGTCAGATAAACGGTTTATTTGAAATTAAAATTATATTACAAACGGCTTTATTATTATTATTATTATTACTAACGTATTTCTTGTCCGAAATATTTCGAAAAGCGAGGTTATGGTCTCTGGTAGCCAACAATTATGTCTGTAAAATTTGGTGCCGATCGGTTGAAGGGTTCGACCTAAAACGTGGGAACACGTTACGGCCAGACAGATATCGTCAAATCGCCATTATTTTTCCAAATATCTCCGCAACGATGCAAGATATGAAAAAAAAAACATAAAAGAGCGAAGTTGTAGAGAGTTGTCCCCTCTACCAATTAGGCTATTCCATTTTCGTGTTAGATGAATGGTTAAGCCGTTATTTTCATTTAAATTTCGAGCTGTCAAAAAACGATCGTAAAGGCCCACTTTTAATGTTACTACCGTAACCTAAAGTGGGCCAAAACGCGTTCTTACAGTCATTCAGTTGACTATAAAGACATACATTCCCCACGGTGCTGAGTTGCTGTGCTCTTCTTTCAATACTTTCAACACCTACATCTAAATGGATTCTCTGCAAGTCACATTGAAGTGCATGGCAGAGGGTTCATCGACCCACTTTTATGCTATTCTCCAAAAGCTTGCGGGAAAAAATAATTCCGATATCTGTTTTCGATCTGATTTCTCTTATCTTATTATGATGATCATGTCTCCCTAAGTAGGTTCGCTTTCTGAAGAGAATGTTGGTAAAAAAATTTCGCAAATAGATCTCGGCGCAACAAGTAACACCTTTCTTATAATAATTTCCGCCCCAATTCGAGCATCACTCCCCTATATCGCGATAAAACAAAAAGTCAGCCCTTCTCTGAATCATCTCTAAATCATCCGTCAGTACCACATGGTATGGATCCCACAACTCGCAGCAATACTACAAAATAGGACACACAAGTGTAGTGTAGGCAGTTTCTTTAGCACAACTGTTGCTTCTTCTAAGTGTTCTGCCGATGAAACGAAGTCTTCGGTTCACCTTCCCTAAATATTTTCTTTGTGTATTTTCCAATTTAAGTTGTTCGTAATTGTTATTCCTAGGTATTTAGTAGAATTGACGGGCTGTAGGTTTGACTGATTTCCCTTGTAACTGAAGTTAAACGGATTTCAATTAGTGGTCACATGTGAGATGGTAGGGCTTTGAGGAAGTGGTAAGGTACTGATCCTTAATTAAACTACCATTAAATATAAACAATACATTACAACAATTATTTTAAAACTCATAAGATTTGATTTAAACCTTAAAACTGGTATGTTGGTTGGTGGGATATAGGTAATGCTGTTCTATTGATAGGAAAAACAGGGTCGCTACAGGGATTTGGCAATTGTGAACAAGCTAAAGGAGGTCTGCATTAAAGCTAATCATTCAAAACTGATCTTATGTGAAATGCAGCACTAATAATTATAACCATCTTGTATTTAACACTCACGATAACTAACTTTTCGATCAAGCTCATTAAAGATTAGTTGAATACATTTGTTATTCATTAACACTATAATTCTGTTTGGTTATGGCCCTAATATTAATACCTGCACAGTTAATTAGGAAACAGTGGATTTAAACTGACTGAAAGCACAAGGGATATTTTGAAAACAGCAAGAACAATACGTAGTCAGCATAAGGCTCACTGACTCCACTATAAATTTGACTGCGAGAGAAATCTGGAAACAACACAATTCTAATAATACAACTGCACGAATTTATTTCGTTAACTGACTGAAACTTAGTATCTTGTTCATCTTTGCAGTATTGCACAACAATCACTATTATTATTATTAAAGGTCACATCAATAAAGAAATATGTTAATCAAACTCAGCTTAGTCAGTAATAAGCTTTGATTTTAATAGTAAATAACTTTCAAAGAAAGGAAAATTGTTAACTTTCTAACTACAAAATTGAAATAGGTAAAGAAGTCTAATTTTCTCAATTATTATTAACAATAATGATTACATTAATTTATGATTGGAGAAGATCAAAAATCTTCTCAGACTGATACATTTATGAATGATACAACATCTTATAAAGACAAAACTGTTTCTGTGAAAATCAGATTTCGAAATTATTCCATCAACTCGTATAAAACGTACTGCCTCAACAGCTAACCAAAGCACGTCCATTCAGTGCCAGAGCTACGCAGCGACTCTCTATTCAGCTACTACTTATAGGCAGGGACAATCTCACCAATAGCGTTTCATTAATAACAAGTATTCCTTCGCTTGTATAAATTAACATAATTACTCAAATCAGTCAATTAACAACTGTAACATTAGGTTAAACTAAACAGCGCTTCATGCAGGACTGTAAGGTAAATAAGGTTACCATCATTACGCGAACTCAGCGGTGGCTGTACACAGGATTCAAATTATAACTGTACCTACTGTGCGTGGATAATACAGTAGACATTAGCATAGACCTTGAACTCTGTGACGATCCGCTACAGCCAAAGTTTTGTACATGATACTGAGTGTTTGCTGAACGCTGGATAGACCCTTCAAACCACGTATGTACCAGGTACTCACGTTCCATCGGCATGTACTTCCATGCAGATAACAACACTCCACATATCGATAGCCGAGCCCTCCAGAACTCTCGGTGCAGCTACACACACACACACACAGAATCTCGCAGTCTCTCGCCAACCACCTGTCTCAGCCCCGACCAAACACCACGCCGCTCTTGACGCCCTTTCGCGATAAGGTCGAATTCAATCTCCAAGCAACCTGAGATACACAAGTCTAGCAAGAACTCTTCGTAATTATGCCGGCAAGAAAGCCCCAACACGGCACAATATGGATGATCTCACATTCATCATTATAAGGGTCAACTGCCAATTTTTGCACCATGCAGATATCTTATCCATCTCATTTTGCAGTTGCTTTTGATGTTCTGGTGACTTTACTAACCGATAAATGACAGCATCATCCGCGAACAGTCTGATAGAGCTACTCAGATTGTCTCCTAAATCGTTTATAAAAATAAGGAAAAGTAGTGGCCCTTGAAATTCCCTGGAGAACGCCAGCTATCACTTCTGTCGCATTCGATGACTTACCGTCAGTTACAACGTACTGTGTCATTTCCGACAGGAAATCACGAATCGAATCGCACAAATGTTGCAATATTCCTTAAGCATGCCATTTGATTAGAAGACACTTGTGAGGTACAGTGTCAAAAGCTTTACGGAAATCTACAAATACCAAATATGTTTGACATACCTTTTTGTTAGTACTCATCAGTGCATGCGAGTAAAGAGTTACCTGTGTTTCACAAGAACTGTAATTTCTGAATCCGCGTTGACTGTGGGACAGTCGGTCGTTCTCTTCGAGGTAATGCATAATATTTGAGGATGTTATATGTTCTAAAATCTTTCTGCAAACCGACGTCAATGATATAGGTCTGTAATTTGGCGGATCACTCCTATTGCCAAATTATTTTGTCTCAATGATCGCTTCTAACTCGTTTATATTTACCACCAGTTTCTATGTGCTGCGACCGACATTGATAACTTTTAACATGATTTCTTTTCTATTAAAAACAGAACCCTTTGTGAGATTAAAAATACAAAGCTCATATTCACAAGAGGCATAAGTATGTACCGAAGAAACTGTTAGCATTCCAGTAACCTGGGTTCTGCAAGCTTCCAGTTACCTACAAGGCAAAGGATCCGCAATGGGCCCTGGTAACTTGTGTCATGCATGATGGAGTCGACGGCCATAAGAAGTACTAATTGGCGTCCTGTGTATAACGTTAGTGTGTCTTGTCTCTGGAATGTTATCGTCGGTGAAATTAAGAGCATACAGGTACTAAATAAATTTGTACGTAAAACGGAGGGAACAATGCTGTGAGAATCTCGCAAAACATTGGATAAGACGTAGATAATTGAAATGAATCTCTTCTACGAAATCAAAAGTGTGAACTATTGCGATAGACAAAGTTAGGAAAAGTAGGGGAAAGTTACCTTGCATACATGATACGTCGGCTTTGTTCTAGAGAATGACTAAGTTGAAATAATGTATTATTAATCGTGTAGGTAACGCCTCGCTCTAAAAGATTTGAACGTAATGATTATTTAATGTGCAGATGATCGTGTGATGGTCAGATTATATATAAAAAAAAAAAAAAAAAAAAAAAAAAAAAAAAATTAATTGCATGTTTCGGACTTCGCAAACATTTAAACTTATTACAGGTTCAATTAAGAAGAAAGAAATCTCTCACTATTGCGAACAGGCTATTTTACTGAAAACAGTTGTAAATATATGACGGGGAGGAAACTGCATACTAAAATGAAAAACTGAGATTTAACTTTTCAACGATAGGGTATTTACCAAATAAAGAGAAGAAAATTTCACGTCACATGGATGGATGGAGGTACATGATCCAAAATTTCGGACAGCATAATTTGAGGAATATCTTGAGGATGGACACAAGTAATCTCCAATGAAAAATTATGAGGAACCCAACAAACACCCACTGAACCGCGGTGGAGTGGTCGAGCGCTTTGAGGCGCCTTACTGCGAAGCGTTCGGCTGCTCGCCGTCGGAGGTTCGAGTCTTTCCAGGGGCATCTGTGTCATCCTCAAGTTAGTTTAACTTCGTTTAAGTAGTTTGTAATCCTAGGGACTGATAACCAAAGCAGTCTCGTAGAGTTACAAACGAAATTCAGATGTTTGTAAACCTTATGGTACTTAACTGTGGGGTCATCTGTCCTTACAAAATACTTATGAACTAACTTATACTACAGGCAACACAAACGTCCATGCCAGGAGGAAGGTTTCGAACCTCCGACGCGGGAGGCTGCGCGACCGCAACGTGGCGCTCCATACCGCTCGAAGTTACAAACATTTGAACATTTTTGGAACACCCACTGATATTGAGATACGGCGTAGGAAATGGAAGTGGATTGGCCATACATAAACGCAACGTGCAAAACAAGCCCGGGAATGGAACCCACAAGGTTGCAGCAAATGGAAGTGGATTGGTCGTACATTACGGCGAGATAAAGACAACGTGTCAAGAAAAGCCTTGGAATGGAACCCACAAGATTGCAGGAGAAGAGGCAGACCAAGGAATACATGGAGGAGTGTAATAGCAGAAGGGACCGAGACAGAGGGAAGACCTGGAATGAAATCAAGACATTGGCACAGAACAGAGTCCTATGGCGTAAGATCGTTAGTGAGCTTTGTTCCACTTTGAAGAAACAGGAATTAAGTAAGTGAGGTGATAACTAGGTAAAGCTGTCAACAATCCGAAGATTGGTTTGAACAACACATTGCTTTACTACGCATGGTCCTGTTGGGAGGTGGTACGCCGTTGCCATCCTCCGACCTTCGAACTGACGTACCCAGCCAGTTATAGGGGAACCTACAGTTTAACGTGTGATCCGAACCACGGTGCAATACTGCCAGAGGTGAAAAAGTGGAAAGTGACAGATAAAAATTCTAGGACCTGGCGAAGGTCGAACCCGATAACTTCGGATTTGTAGTCTGGCACTCTACCATTGTCCAACCAAGACGCAAGTAGAATGAAACTTTCACTCTGCAGCGGAGTGTACATTGCTATGAAACTTCCTGGAAGATTAAAATTGTGTGCCGGAACCGGGACGCGAACCTGGGATCTTTGCCTATCGCGGGCAAGCGCCCTTCCACTGAGCTATCCCGACACGAATCATGGTCACGCCTCACAGCTTCAGTTCTGCCAGGCAAAGGTCCCAGGTACGAGTCCCGGTTACGGCGTACAATTTTAATCTGCCAGGAAATTTGTTATAGAAGTAGTATATCCAACCTCTCCTCATTTATGCACATGTCTGCACGCTATGGATGTTGAAGCGGAAATGGGCGATCTGAATTGCATACTAGTCGACTCTCAAAATGTGGTGACATTCTGACGCTACGTAGCACGAGAGCTCCGTTTGATGGTGTTTGATCTGCTAACGCCGATTCTGGCCACTGTGCTCTCAATTTCTAGGACAGTTTTCGAATTTTTTACAACAGGTTTCAACGTCAGCATTAACAACGGATACATCACTGTATTTGTCTTCTGAAGAGCTATCAAATTCAGTTATAAAAATAAAGGGGAGCCATTAAAAAAGCACTTGCTTCAATATCTTGGTTGATACCGCTAAAACCGTTCACCAAACTAAAATATATTTGCCCCTTGACTCTCTAGCAATTTTACACTCTGAAAACCAGTGTCAGCAGAACGAAATATATTAAGTAACTTTGGTGCAGATGATTTGTTTTTCTTATGTAGTAATAACCAAATCATTTGTTGTGAAGGAAACTCACAGCCGAATGTAAGAAGACAATTTACGTAATAACAGACACAGATTTCGGTCTGAGATTAGTGGACAGTGGTACATCATTCTACTAGTATAAATTCTGGCAAGGCCAGTAGGAGAGCGCAAACGACTAACGAGGAAGAAAATTGTTCCTAAAAACCGATGTACTGTGTTCAAACGCATGTGGATTGGACAATTAAAACTGTTTATTAATTAGCTATTGGGAATTGTGTATTGTAATAATCTCTATAGGTTGTGGTCTTCAGTCCTAATACGGGTTTGATGCATCTGTCCATCCTACTCTATCCTGAGCAAACCTCTTCATCTCCTCATAAGAACGGCAACCTACATCCATTTCAATTTACTTACTATATTCATCTCTTGTTCTTTCTCTGCGGTTTTTACCCCACACACTTTGCTCCAACGCTAAATTCACAATTTTTTTATGTCTAATAATGTGTCCTACCAATCGATCCCTTATTTTAGTCAAGGTATACCAGAAATTCCTTTTCTACCCAATTCTGTTCAGTACCTCCTCATTAGTTACACTACCCACCCACCTAATCTTCAGCATTCTTCTGTAACACCACATTTCAAAAGCCTCTATCCTCTTCCTATCCGCACTGTTTATCGTCCATGTTTCACTTCCATGCAAGGCAACACTCCACACAAATGCGTTCAGAAAGGACTTCCTTACGCTTAAATTAATTCAAATGTTCAAATGTTTGTTTAGCTTATGGGACTTAACTACGGGGTCATCAGTCCATAAATTTACAAACTACTTATGAACTACCTTATACTACGGACGGCACAAATATCCATGCTCGAGGGGGGATTCGAACCCCCGACCGTTGCGGCCGTGCAGACCGTGACTGGAGCGCCTCCCCTCGGCCACCGCGGGCGGCTTAAATTAATTTTCGATATTAAATTTCTCTTTTTCAGAAACGCTTTTCTTCCCATTGTCATTCCACATTTTATATCCCCTATCCCGCGACCATCATATGTTATTTTAATGCACAATTAACAAAATTCATTTACTATCTTTATTGATTCGTTACCAAATATAATTCGTTGTGCATCGCCTGATTTTCTAAGACTGAATTCCATTACTCTTGTTTTGCTCTTGTTAATGTTCATCTTATATGCTCCTTTGAACACATTGTCCATTCCGTTCAATTGCTCCAACAGCTCCTTTGCTGTATCTGACAGAATTACAATGTCGACAGCAAAGCACAGCGTTTTCATTGCTTCACCATGAACTCGAATTCCTTCTACAAATTTCTCCTAGTTTTCCTTTATAGCTTGCTCAATGTAAGAACAGAATAACATTGGGGAAAGGCTACAACCCTGTCTTATACACTTCGGAACCTCTACATCCCTTTTATCCTGTCTGGTTTTTGTAGAAGTTGTAAATAACTTTTCGTTCCTTATATTTTACACCGGCTGATTTCGGAATTTGAAAGAGTGTATTCCAATCAACATTGTCAAAAGCTTTCTCCAAATCTACAAAAGCTGGAAATGTATGTTTGGCTTTCCTTATTCCATCTTCTAAGATAGTAAAGAGAGGATTTCCTCCCCCTGTTCCTACATTTCTCCTGAATCCAAACTGGTCTTCCCCAAGGTCGGCTTCTACCAGCATTTCCATCCTTCTGGAAATAATTCGTGTTAAAAATTTGTAACCATGACTTATTAAACTGATGGTTCTGTAATTTTCACACCTGTCTGCACCTGCTTTCTTTGTAATGGGTATTACTACATTTTTCTTAAAGTCTGTGGGTGTTTCCCCTGTCCCCCACATCTTATGAAATAGTGTTGTCATGGCTGGTTCTCCCAGAGACATTAGTAGTCTGAAGGAATGTCGTCCACTCCAGGGCCTTGTTTCGACTTAGGTCTTTCAGTGCTTCATCAAATTCTTCTCTCAGTATAATATCTCCCATTTCATCGTCATCTGCTTCCTCTTCCCTTCCTACAAAATTGTCTTCATGTTCATTTCCTTTGTAGAGCTCCTCTACATACTCATTCCACCTTTCAACTTTCGCCTTCTTAGAAGAGAACTGGTTTTCCATCTGAGTTCGTTGTATTCATGCAGATGCTTTTCTTGTCTCAAAGTGTCTCTCATATTTTCCTGTATGCAACATCTATTTTCCCCCTATTTAAATATTCTTTTACAGACTTGCGTTTGCATTCTAGCCACTTAGCTATTTTACACTTCCTGTTAATCTCATTTCTTAGTCGTCTGTACTCCATTTTATGTTTCATTTATTGCATTTTTATGTTTTCTCCTTTCATCAATTAAATTTAGTAACATCTGTGATATCCAAGGATTTTTGTAGGTCTTGCCTTTCTACCTATTTTTTCCTCTGCTGCCTTCATTATTTCATTTCTCAATGCTACACATTGTTCTTCTATTGTTTTAGTTCCCCACGTTTCTGTCAATTGTTGCCTAAAGCTGACTCTGAAATTCTCCAGAACTTCAGATTCCTTCAATGTATCAAGGTCCCATCTCCTACTTTTCCTACCTTTTGCATTTCTTTCAGTTTCAGACTACATTTCACGACCAACAAGTTATTGTCAGTCTGTATCTGCCCCTGGATATGTCTCTCAGTTTAAAACCTGGTTCCGAAATCTATGTCTTAAGATTATAAAATCTATCTGGTACATACCAGTGTCTCCTGGTCTCTTCTTTCATGATTCTTAAACCAAGTGTTTGTTATGATTAAATTATGTTCCGTGCAAAATTCTACCAGGCGATCTCCTCTTTCATTCATTTGCCAAGTCCATATTCACCTCCTATTTTTCCTCCCCTTCCCCTACTACCGTAATTCAGCCTCCCATCACAATTAAGATTTCCTCTCCCTTAATTGTCTGAATAATTTCCTTTACCTCCTCATACATTTCTTCGATCTCAACATCGGCAGAGCTAGTGGGCATATAAACTTCTACTACTGTTGTCAGTGTTGGCATTGATCTGTCTATCATAATGCGATCACTGCGCTGCAGTTACCCGCATTCCTATTTTCTTATTCATTATGAGACCTACTCCTGTAATACCCCCAACTGATTTTATGTTTATAATCCTGTACTCGCCTAATCAGCAATCCTGTTCCTCTTTCCAATGAACTTCGCTGATACCCACTATGTCTAACTTCAGCCTATCTATTTCCCTTTTTAAATTTTCTGACTTCCCTTCCCAATTAAGGGAGCTAACATTCCACCCTCCGATCCGTAGAATGCCAGTGTTGTCTTTCTGATGATCACATCCTCCTGAGTAGTCCCCGCCCGGATATCCGAATGGGGGACTATTTTACCTCCGAAATATTTTACTCGAGAGGATGCCATCTTCATATATTCATACAGTAGAGCTGTTGCATGTCCTCGAGAAAAGTAACGGTTGTAGTATCCCTTTGTTTTCAGCCGTTCGCAGTAACTGTGTGGCAAAGCCACATTAGCTGATGTTACAAGGCCAGCTCAGCCAATGATCTAGACGGTTCCCCTGTAACTACTGAAAATGCTGCTGCTCCTTTTCAGGTAACCACACGTTTGCCTGCCCTTTCCGCAGATAACCCACCGTTCTGGTTGTACCTGCGGTACAGCTGATTGTATCGTTAAGGCACGCAAACCACCCCACCTCGGCAATCTCTGTGGTTAATCTCTATATATAAAAGGCAATGTCCCGACTGACTGACTCACCATCGCCCAGTCCAAACCACTGAAGATAGCAACTTGAAATTTGCAGAGGGTGTTGATCTTACTCTGTAGGCGTCATTTATGAAGAGGTTTTTCGATATTTCGTCCGTAAGGGAGTGAAACAGGGGATGAAACGTTTTTAGAAAATACTTTGCTATTTAGGCAATTTTGAAGCTAGAATTAAAAAAAATTTGGATTTAATTCAGAGCTCTAATTTAAAAGATCCGCTGGAAGCGTTGGTGGCGTGGGCGGAGCCTCTTGGCAGAACAGAGAACGCGTCCTGATTCGGCAGAGTATTTTAGTATGACAGCTATACAATTTGTCAACGGCGTTACGCCATCCGATTGGTTTGACTATTAGCCGCTAGCAGATACTGGTGCGTCTTTTCGCGTGTGGGTGTGGCCGCCCGGCACTTGCCGTGAGCGGCGGCAGAGCGCGAGGACGTACGAAGTCTCGTGTCTGAGCGTTCGAAGTGTACGGACCTCGCTAGTCTCCTGTTTGAGCGTCCGAAGTGTACGGGCCTCGGGAGACACGGAATACTCCGTTTAGATTCGCGGGGAGGACATCGTCTTAAACGGTCCTCTGGTTAGACTTGTATGTGATTCCGAAGATTCGGACCTTGTAGAACTTGTGTTTACTTCACGGACGTTACATTGTCCTGTGGTTACGCTGTGAGCGGCCACAGTTTCGTTTTCGTTTTGCTAGAAGTCTCTATTTGAGCATTCGCCCTTTGCGAATCGGGCATTGTTTTTACAGATCTTATTAAGCAAGTGACTGATCGATTTGTGGCAAGTAGCCTTTGTGTCACCTATGCAAAATATTGATTAGTCTACTAGCGTGATAGAATCGCACAGCAACTGCCTTAGCGACGCCGACGCCAGTGACGCTGTGTTAAGTTACATGTCGATCCTGCTTAACAGGTCGCAGCAATTACGGTCGGCTAAAAATTTCAGCTCATCCGCTCCCACCGCTTGCTGCCTGCGAGCCTGCGACGCTGCCGTCAATGATCATCTGTGTGGGTAAGGTGACGCACTTGCTGGAGGGTTATATGAATCAGACTTGTTGGATTCTGTCCCTTATTTTATTCTTTTGAGATCTGCCTATTTACTTTGGGGAGCTTAGGGCTCACGATAATTTCAACCCCCTGTGTAGCCTATCTAATAGCATTCTGTTTTGCAAAACCTCCGACCTTCGAATCGGCCAGTCGTTTTGTGTGTCTCAATGTTTTAATATTTGTAAAAGATTGTTTGAATACCATTGTCTGCTTTTCATGATACGAATTGTCAGATAATTTATTTTTTTATGTTTAATTATAATAAATTGATTTTGAGTAGATCGTCTTTTATTTAAGAACGTTCCTTTGTCACTATTTTGAAGGGGAAAAAGATAGTTTACACAGGAAGAGGATAGAGGCTATTGAAATGCGGTGTTACAGAAGAATGCTGAAGATTATGTGGGTGGACCGCGTAACTAATGACGAGGCACTGAACAGAATAGTGGAGAAACGGATTTTTTGCATACCTACACTAGAAGAATGGTTCGATTTGTAGGTTACATTCTTAGACATCAAGGAATCGTGAATTTAGCGTTAGACGGAAATGTGTCGGATAAAAATCTGCAGAGGGAGACCAATGAACGAATACAATAAGCGGATTCAAATGAATGTAGTTGCCGTTCTTATGAGAAAGAGGCTTGTTCAGGATACAATCGTGTAGAGAGCTGCATCGTACCAATCCCCGGACTGAAGACATTGTATTTATATGACGTTACTTTTTTCTCTCTGTTAAAATGTTATTTGAGGTACAATGAAACGTTTTGCAAGTAAATTACGTACACCACTTTCGTGTTTATATATGCGTGTTATTGCAAGCATGGTTTCGTGCGGTTCCGAGCGCCCGAGATCAAAGGTTTCCCTTGGAAGCTGGAAGTCCATGCCTACGCAATGACGTCACAGGACCGCCACTCGTCTGCGCCTTTTTACATTAATTGAGACGCAGGTCCTAATTTAGTTCAAATAGTTAGGTAAAATTAAGAGTGCCTAAATTGTAAACAATTCCTTTCATACTGGTATTCCAGGAAAGAGAGGAATAGTAAAACATCAATAATCTGTATTGCGTGAGGAATTTGCTGCTACAGGCGGATATCAAGTGAAACTAAAGACTGCATAGGAAGTGAACTGAAGTAATTAAATAAGAAGTGGATGCAAGTAATCATCAAAGGCCTATTACTTGCTGCTCAGTAATGAATTAGTAGTAGTACTAGAGTGAAATGCAAGGGACCGAGCAGATGATTTAGCATTTAGTTGAAATATGTTATCACGGAACCTACAACCAATATTTCGCCTCCCGGTCTTTGAATAATTTTTACTACTTTTAGTCTTCTTAACAACATATGAAAAGCATACAGCAAGAATCACAGTAATAGATGTGTTACAACCTGTCAGAGCTATTGACGTTCTTCAGTACTAGTTTACAGCAAGATGTGAACGAATCCACGGAAGCAGTAACACGGAGGAGTAATACGATAGGGCTTGGAGCAGACTTTGAAGCTGTTTCCCACTGTCAAGAGAAATGGAAAATGCTTTGACAAGTATGAAAACAAAGTTGTAAACCTTAAATTAAACGACAAGTAGTTAAGTAATTACGACAGGAAACGGCAGACCGTTTAAAGGTACATTTTGTGGAATACATTGTATGAAAGTGGGTGTCTGGCATATTTTAACAGAGTGTGTCTTCCATGGCGGTGTGCGGACAGATTTGATTCTCCAATAGAACCTTGCCTTTATTTTAGCTCATGATGAAGCAAGTGTGTATCGCGTTTTACTATTTGGTGCGATGCCCGGAATTCTTACCAAAATACCGAACCGAGCCCACACTGTCGGAGTTAGGAAGGGATGACTAAGTCTACCGATTATGTTCTTATGATAAATAAGATAAAATAGACTTGCCTGAACGGTTCAGGAATCTTATCTTGAACTACTACTCCCTATAGTACTAGAAATTAACAAATTAATGTGAACTTGGCCCTGTATCGTGATCTTTACTAGAAGAATTTAAGGAAGGATTAAAAATAAACATATAAGAAGTAGCAACAAAATGAGTGGCGGATAGACACCATTTTACTGTACCTAAACGTATTGCAGGGAACAATTTGTTTATTGAAAATTTTCAGTCTTTCAAGTGGGATAGTGTAGGTCTAAAATTAAGCAGTAGGTTCTCTTTTGGCTTAATTTATTGACAACTAAGTCATGGAACAGAGTAGCAACACATTAACAAATAAAGCATTAAATGATTTCATATTGGCTTGGCTACCATAATCTAACATTGGGCGCTGTATTAGCAAGAATTACTAGCAGAAACAGTTACAAAACTTGAAACTATCTAATCTCTTACCCATAAATATCAGACTTGCATCCATACTATAAGGGACAGAAGGGAAACTTTTTTGTCACCTTGGCATGCAGAACCTACCATACTTAGTAAAACTGAACTGGTACAGAGACAAGTTGTCTGAAGCACAGATTCGTATCCAAGAGCTACAACACCATACTCTGAAATTATTTTGCACTGTGGTCAGCGTAACTAAAATTTCTCAGTGCAGGACTGGCGACGTTATTTATGACAAATTTTCCGTTCTTTGCCTACATGCTTTAATTATTTGAATAAAGATTGTTATTTCTTCCAAAATAAATGAACAAGGTGCCCGCATAATAGTACTTATTCTGCACTGCTCAACACGTGGGTGATTTCTAAGTGGAAAAGCTACCACAGAAATATTGATAAAATCATCGGTCTTTCCTGTCACAGAATACTTACTTGAATTAAGATTGGTATTGCCTCCAACATATATGAACAAAGTGGGCAAATAATAGTACTTCATCTGCACTGCTGAACACGGAACGGAAGTTGCAAGACATAAAGGATCACAGTTAAATTGCAAATAAATAAAGTGTGACCGCCGGCCAAATAATTTAATACACTAACATGAAGGAAATAAGATGAACAATATTTCAATGAGCAAGCAGATACTAGAATAGTCAATTACTAGTCTGCAAGGGAAAACTGTTATACTCTTGTCTAGAAACATACATATTCAGCTAACTAATTACCTCAAGAAAATTACTGTTAATTTTGGGGAGAGCGAGAGTTACGTGGAGAGTACGAAGTGAATCTGGACTGACTAGGGTAATAATTATTAAGCTAGGAAGCCAGAATCCTGCATGTAACTCGGCCTCCTTCCAGCCGCAACTTCCTACACACTCTCCGGCGAACGCCTTCCACCTTCTAACCTCCCTTGTCCTCACGCGAAACGGAACCAGATTTTGCGCCAAGCGTCCCCATTGGTTGAGGGCCTCCCTGCCAAAGGTCAGCGCCCAAGACGCACCTGACGAACCTGCTACAGTCGGTTACAGTCATTAGCTGCCCCTATCCTCAGACAACCTGTCTCTACAAGCTCCACTCCAGTTCTTTGAAGCTTAACACCAATTCAGTACCAAACAGCATTCTCCTCTCTCGTTCTAGGATAGGTCGGGAAGGGAAAGGAAGTACGACACAAGTAAAAAAAAAAAAAAAAAAAAAAAAAAAAAAAAAAAAAAAAAAAAGGATTAAAAAACTGGGGAAATAAACAAGACAAATTCCAATTCTGTATCCAAGGATGATTGAACAAGTTAAAGCGATGCCCATCAGAGTCACCAGAATAGGCGCCACTTGAATGGCAAGGGATCTATGTTTGATTTTAGAGTTTTAAAACTAATAAAAATCGTGAAGCGAAACGACGGTTCCGTTTCAGTACTAGGTGCGACATTTTAACGTGTGGAATAGTAGTTAGGTCACCCATTACTTCAAAGTAGTCACCTAACCATAACCTGTGAACTCGTGTTTTTAACAGTATTTTCTTTAGTACGGTTTTTTTTTTCTAATTTTTTGATTAGTCAATATTCTCACAATGTGAGGGGATGGTTTTGATTTCTATGCGTCATTATAACATGGTCCAACTTGTTTTGAGCACTGCGCTGATGACCTCGCTGTTTACTGCCTTCAAATATAGGTCATCATCTTCAAAATCACCATCATTACCATCTGCAAGTCTGTCTACATGTAGACTACTGTTATATCTGTACTGTCTGCCAGAAATGCATGGGATGTGGGTCCCTAGGCGAATGTTTTATTCCGCGTGTAAGGCAGCAAGAGGAACAATATTTTGCTGAATTATTGATGACTTAGTAATTAACTTCGCTGAAAAATACGAACATGGGCTCTGGACAGGCGATTACATTTTCGGAGGGCATTTCGTCGGGTGCAGTTTGCAAAGAAATACGGAACGATCGAACTGTCATGGAAAAGGCCCATTCTTCCATAGGTGGTAAAAGAGAGACATTTCAGAGTACCACTGCCTTTCCATCGTCAGCTACATCAGTTAAGTAATCTAGTTTTCAAAATAAAAGAGTTTACAAATGTGCAATTGTATCCTTGTAGATACGATACATATATATACTTTTTTATTTAAAACTTTCTGTATAACTAGATCGTACAACGAACTCTTGTTCCTTTCATCTTACAGATCTGATGATGGCATATGCCGAAACGACGTAATCAATAAAAATATTTTTTGTGATCTGGATGTTCTTATATTGAAAAAATAAAGATCGCATACTCGATCAAAAATTTCGTTTCCTTTATAGAAAATTAAACGAGTGCGATGAGAAGTCAGGGGAATCAGTATGAATGCTTCTTTCTGCTTAAGGACAAAGTACTGCGTCACTTTGGCTCATTTACATGTGCAATAGACGATAAGATTTCATTTTGTAACGGTGATTATACTCATTACTCAATACTATTCGTTGTAACCAGCGAACTCGGTGTAGCACACATACACCATTATGTATTATAATTGTATTTTTATTTTGGTTTCAGTAATTCGTTATCATGGTAATGATTTTTTTAATGTTTTTATTAAGCTTCATTTTTATGATTTCATTATATTCTTATTCTGATTTAAGAATAATTGGTTAATAGTTTGATGTTGATTTTTATTCTTTTATCTTGATTTTATTGAGTTTTTGGATTTGTTGTTTGATAATTACTACAAGAATATCAATTTCTTTCTTATCATTCAATTTTTTTTGTTTTTATTATTTTATTATTATTAATTATATTGTTTTGTTGTTTTTCTAGTCTAGATTGGTTCCTACTTTGATTTTGATTTTGGTTTGGGGTTATCAACCTGAACGTTTGCAGGCTGGTATTATTATTTAGGATTGATGATGTATTTAATACTCTTTATTATCCTTTGTTATTTGATTTTGGTTCTTTTTATTTTTCGTTTTATATATTTTTCCTTTTTTAGTTAAAATGCCGATTTTTTTTATTTCATCTTCGACTTCCTAAGGCCCATGTTGTGGCTCCTATTTCTGGTGAACTTTCAACTCGAAGCCGTACACTCAGGAATCGGTACAGCAATAGAAAAAATTCTCTCCGTTGAACGGACAGTCATCCCACTGTCGTACAAAGTTGAAGACACCGATTTGGTAGTACACAATACGTAAATGTCGTACCACAGAAGCCGTCGACCATTCAAAACTCTTATTACGGGATTTAACTGTTGCTAATCAGATGGGTGGGTAGTGTAGGGCACGTGTTGAGGTTGCCAACTGGATTTGGATAAAGGTCTACTCACAGCACTGCGTTGTACCATCGACGAACTGATGACAAAAGGCAGATAACGAAATAAATAACAGATGGATAGAAAAGCAATTAAACTTCAATACATGCAGGAGCGTAGATAATGGGGGAGGGGTCGGAGGGGTAGGCGGGCGGTCAAACCGCGCCTCTCTCGTTCCAGAGGCATTTCTACGGACTATTTTTTGCCGCTTACAGTGGAAACTGTGTTCCAATTTCAAAGTGAAATGGCTTCCTAGTCCAGCAGCAGGTATTTTGGATACTGAACCCACCGTCACTCACCAACCTCTACTGGAAAAAATTACCTACGCCCCTGAATACAAGAAATGCCGCTGTATTTGACGAGATTCGATAGATTTTATACACAGAATGCGAAGTACTTTTTCCCTTCTAGCAGCAGTGTACCGTAGGTCTCTAGAGCGAAGCGTTTCTAATTATTTGCAATACAGCACAAGTCATTCATTTCTTCAAGCGGCGTCTTCGAACAGATACGGAAAACTATACATATTAAAAGAAGGGATTCATTACGTTGGTTCCAAGGTCTGCTGAACACTATCGTTGAACGTATTTGCATCCAGAACATAGTTCTGTAGATTGTCCATAGATAACTATAGCTAATCGTGTATGTTACACATTCTATTGCATTGATACAATACGATATTTTGCGTCTCAACGCTTTACCCGAGGGTTACATGCCGTTTAAGTAGAGCGAGGCATCATGGGGCTACCATAAAAAGAAGAAACTCATTCTAGTTTCCCTGTAATATGGTCTTGTAAGGTCCCTAAGGTCTCGACATAAGCCGGTTTACATATGTAAACTGGCCACAGATGTGTATTGTGAGTGGCACAGTAATCTTTGGAAGTTCTATTCTAGAGTAAGCGCTCTGGCTACGAGAGAGGACAGTCAGTAATAAGTCTGTTGCGAGCTGTGTTTGGAGTGAGTTGTGAAGAGTTAGCTGTTGGGTGAGGTAGCGGGAGGACGCTGTTGGAGAAAACAGTTGTCAAGTATATGTTGCAGCACGCCATTATTGTAATGCATGATGTTAATTTAATTTTCTGTAAAATTTTTCTATTTCATATTTTTTTAAGAATATATAATTTCTAATATTCAATTTGCGTTCTGCTTTCTCATTTGGTAGTTGGTTTATCCTTCCTTTCATTTTCTTCATTTATGATTATTATTGGACTTAATTATTACCCACATATCATTTTTGAAAAGTTTTAATACTAACATGTTGCATGACGCCAGCTGCTTGCTGTTTCATGTTTCCAGTTTTGTAATAAGTAGATACGAGGTATTTAAAATTCTATTTAATTGTGTCGCAGTCACATTGTTTCCCCCTTTCATTATTCAAGTTACTTAATCAGTTTCGTTGTACCCTTTGGGAGTACTTTAGACAGGGCCATAAATTGTAGTGTTTGAGTTTCCACATTTCCCGGCGTGTCCGTTGCGCATATTAATGTTTTCTAAGGCTTACCTCGGTGTTCGTAGTTACCACATTATTCGGTTTTTAACAGTTTAATTTTTCTTTCACGTACTTAGTACGCACGATTGCTCAATTACCGTTAAACATTAATCTTCGGGATACCTTGCAAATTTCTATTAAATTTATTTATTTTATTCGGGATACCTTACATGTTTTTAAATATTAGATATTATGTATTCTTAAAAAAATATGAAGTGGAAAAATATTACAGAAAATTAAATTAACGTCATGCATTACAATAATAGAGTGCTGCAACTGATACTTAACAACTGCCTTCTCCAACAGCGTCCTCGCGCCACCTCACCCAATAGACAACTCTTCGCAACTGACTCCCAACACAGCTCGCAACAGACTTGCTACTGACTGCTCACTCTCACAGCCAGAGCGCTTACTCTACAAACGAACTTCCAAAGATTACTTTGCCACTCACAATATACATCTGTGGCTAGTTAACATATGTACAAAATATTACAGAAAACCGACTTATGTCGGGACCATAGTGACCTTACAGTGTGTGATCACCTCCGACGGCCGGTACAGTTGGACACCTGCGTTTGGTGGAGTATAAGGTTATCAATTAGCTCTTGAGGAATATTTGGCCTTTCTTCGATGAGTTCAATATCCATCTCTGTAACCAATTGTGTAAGTTCGTCTACCAAGTGCATCCCAGACATGCTCAATCGGGTTCAAGTCCGGTGAATAAGCTCGCCACTCCATTCGTTCCATATTCTGGGCTTGAAGCATATTGTCCACCAGTGCAGATCTGTGGGAATGAGCGTTATCGTCCACCAGAAGAAACCCATCTTCTGCTGTGGTGATTTGAATAAGTGCGTTGTGTCAATACTGCCTTCTGTACCAGTGGTATACCCACACAGGTACTGACGTCATAACACACTACTAAAACACTACCCTCTTCGTAGCAATTAATACATTTACGAGTCTAAACCCACAGAACAATGTTATTCTATAAACCTGTCCTCATACCAGCACTCTTTCTCCCTCGTATAAACAGGTTATGTCTTTCCTACACAGTATTAGTATTTATGAATAATGCAACAGTGTCAGAAAATTCACGGGTAGGGAGAATCAGCAAAATAGTGTATAGCACCAGTATTAATATTTAATTCTAGTGGTAATAGAAACTTCTTCCAACCACTAGGTCAAATTCTATGTGCATTAATCGTTACTTTTACAATGCGGTAGGTGAGTTTTAGTTGTACTCGATTGGTACGCTATTTAAGTATCACAATTACGTAATATGATTTGCACACTACTTATCTCTATAAAAATGTTTAACGTTAAAGTAATCCCCTCTATAGTATTAGTTATGTATGTCCTACAACTCGAATATAGTACAAAAATAGTTAGAAAGTTAATGTAAATACGTCTTACCTGACGTATGTGTATGCAAGTTCTTCCATGATAAACTATAAAACTTCTAACGTCTCAGATAATTTCACAGATATTGTTATTTCTGTACATTACCTTTAAGTTACATTATTTCCATTTACAGGTATGTTTTCATAATACAAACACATCGTTCTTTAATTCCAACCTCGTTAGTTACGATATTGATTCAAAAGATATTCGTTATTACTACATTCAAAGTCAACGCTATCTTACTAACAGTTTCTTTGCCTTTTTCATGTCAACTGAATCATTTAACGAAATGTTCAAAAGTATTTTTATGAAGAAATAAGCTCACTACTACTTTTAGTCACATTTATGTAAATATGAACACAGACCTTATAAAAGCTCAATAAATTAAACAGGATGATTATTCTCTTTCGATATAAATAACGATATACCTGATTTGAATACTCTTTGAATCACAAATATTTCTTCGTCACTTTTGATAAGAATTTCCAGGTAAGTGGCTACTACAAATGAAGTTCACAGACAGCGGGTTATCTTTTTAGATTAATAAATGGTTATTATTATCAGAAATAAAAATCTTTTACATTAATAGGTATTGACGTGATCCTGTGATTCCTAAAAAACCCCCCACCCCCAATGACGGAATCAAAGAAACAAAAATTTGATAAAATAAAGAAAAATAATCGCCTACGGGCTCCAACCACTTTAATCCTCAGTGAATAAATAAAATAACTTCACAATGAGACTGTAACTGAAGAAATTTACCACTCTTCACAGCAAATAATAATGTTGACTAAAAGAACTGTAGTTTCTCCTATAATTCTTGTTTTGTGAACTTATGATTCAACTGAAGTTTTAGCTTCAAGTAAATGTCGGTACTCTGTACAGTTACGAGTACATTGGTAGAAATTTGAACAAATCAAAACTCATAAGACTACCAAACTATACAATATTACACCTCAGTGCACACACACACACACACACACACACACACACACACGTATATATATATATATATATATATATATATATATATATATATATATATATATATATATATATACTGTGGAGTACCTAACAAACTTCTTGTACTCAGTGAAGTCTGAATGTCTCATTTAAATTCGGTCCCACATACACTGCATTTACTTGTTTGCACTTCTGAATAAACTGACCGATACCGTTCAAACTTCCGCCTATCAGAAAATATCGAATGTTAACTAGAAACTCTTACACTTCTCAGCACATAGCTAGCGGGAGACTTTGAGACTAAATGAACAGCAGTTGAACCATTTGATGGCGAAAAAATTAGTAGCGTCACCATTATTAATAATAATAGTGTCATTATAGCATGACATTTGTTGATCTTCTAGATTTTCATTCTCTTCTTTCGTATGGCATCATTTTCTGGGGTAATTCATCATTGAGTAAAAAAAGTATTCGTTGCACAAAAGCGTGTAATCAGAATAATTGCTGGAGCCCGTGCAAGATCATCCTGCAGACACTTATTTAAAGAGCTAGGGATCTTCACAATAGCTTCACAGTATACATATTCACTTATGAAATTTGTTATTACCCATTCCACCGAATTCAAAAGCAACAGCAGTGTACATAACTACAACACTATACCTTCCCATAGCAGGTATCGTACAGGGTGGAACGACGTGTTTACAGATATTAGGGAAACTTTCTGTTACTGTCAATAACTTTTAAAACCTGATAGAAAATGTCTTATTTTTGCTACGTGAAATAAATCGAAAAGGTACAATTTGTGAAGCAAAAACAGTAAGACAAAAACTAATGCTACATCCAGCAGAGAAACAGCATCAGATGGACAAATATTTATTTATAATATATTACGATGTATATACTGCTGCGGACGCAATATTAAAGAAAATAATTGATGGCATGTTCATGTTATGAGGTATGTGCGCTTTTATTGTACATTAGAAGGGTCATTTTCAAGTAACTGCAGAATTAAGGACGAACCCAAAGTGTATCAATATACCTCATTCATGAAATGACGCTGTATCCGAATGCTTTCCTAAGAAAGCAAACTTCAATGTCGCACTGTAAGTGAACACTACATGTACTTCCTTGGAAGAGTATACCTAATTACTGTTTCATCCTATAGCATTGATCCTACAACTTCCTAACTGTTTGAACTAATCATCACTGGATTTTGTGTTAAAAGTTGTGACCAGTTCCGCAGCGTAACGTATTGATAAGTTTCTGTTAAGAGTATAATACACTGGTGGAAACAGTTAGGGGATCAGCTGAGATATTTAGGTTCTGAGGTATTGTCAAAGGCAGTATGAACTAAAATAGTTCGGCGTCTTTCGTCCGGTTCTTCTGACAGCAGACGAAAACATTTTGGCGGCCGAGTTAACGGTAATTGCGGAAGGTGCTGCAGAGGGTGCTGATGATGCTACAAGTGTATCATAAAATCGTTACATGATAAATAATGCGAAGCGCACATTTGCCTCACAAGTTTTTACACAAGTAGTTGGTTCAGATAGTGTAGTGAGCAGAGAGTGCAATGCAACTAGAACGTAACTTACCCGAATCTGTGGCAGAAACTTCGGTAGGTTGGAAGTGGGACCGACATTAAGGGAAGTGGCTGCAGCTATTGGAGCATTCCAAAGTGTAATTTCCGGGACCTGGACGCGATTTCAGACAACAGGAACCGTCAAAAGAATACAGGGCCAATGTGGTGCACGGGTGATATCAGCAAGAGATAACCATTATATCCTGTTAACAGCCCTTCGAGGCAGAAGGCTGAATGGATCTCAGCTGCAGCGCACCATCCACGCAGCAACAGTGTGCACAATATCAAATTAATCACTCCAAAATCGACTTTGGGAATATTGCCTCCACACATGGAGGCCTATGGTCTGTGTCGTATTAAAACCACGGCTCCGACTGATCCGCACAAACTGGGCGGAGGAACATTAGGATTGGAGTCTTAACAAATGCGCAGGGTTTATTTCACAGATGAGTCAAGATTTTGTGCTCACCCGCAGAATCGTTGATCCCTCATCTGTAGAAAACGTGTAACAGTCCTGCTTCTGTGCAGCAGGAAACGTCACCGTATCATAGTGGTAGATGAATGGTGTGGGCAGGAGTTTTGGCGGACGTTGGGATCTCTATGTCGTTCAGAATGACGCTTTCCATGGTGAAAGTTGTGTGCTACGCTTGTACCACGGAGATTGTACTGGGTCAAAGTTGTCGGAGTTTATCTGAAGGTTTCAGCCACGCCGTAGTGCGAGAAGATATATTTTAAATTATTTTTATATATGTGATGGTGTAATTAATTTTGTACGTTACATTATGAATGTACTTTTGCGTATGTATCTTGTAGAAAATTCTTGTAATCCGGTGTCGGCAGTACGAAAGAGGCGGCAAAGAACTTTCTGTAGCGCTCTGCAGTTAACGGTCGGCGAGCCAGCAACGCAGACGTACCAGGCCACTAAATGGATTAGATTAGATTAGTACTTGTTCCATAAATCATGAATGACACCTCGTAATGATGTGGAACGTGTCAGGTTAATGAAAGGTGTCTTTACAAATAATTACTTTGTACTAAATATTACATGACACAATATTTATTTATTTATTTTTTTTTTTTTTACTTTAATTTTTTTCCGATTTACTAATTTATATCTAAAAATTCATCGATAGTGTAGAAGGAGTTGCCGTTCAGAAATTCTTTTAATTTAATTTTTAATGCTAGTTGACTGTCAGGCTTTTGATGCTGTTTAATAGGTGACCGAAGACTTTTGTGCCAAAGCTAGATGGTAACAGTAACGGTCGGGAAAGATCTTACTCTTAGCTTCAGTTCAGCCTAACAATGCGAAGTTTTGCCATAGAAATATGCCAAGTATTTCATGAAAAACATTACCTTATAAAACTTCAAAAGATCGTTTCTCCAGGTCATCTACTCCTGTCGTCTCCATATCTCAAACAAACAGCTCGACTCAGCTTCAAGTCACAAAATATCATCTCCTCGGCTATCCCGCCGGAACGACAACTGCACGCAACTACGGTCCGCACGCTTCTGCAATCTCATCCACGCGCCTAGCAAAGTCTGCACTCTCAATAATCACAACCCTACTTCCCGGCAACAATACTATCACTGTCTGCAATATCGATAGTACTGCTATCGAAAAGTAAGCCTGCAACCAAAGATAAACGACCCATGCCTGACTAGCTTGTCAATGATCTCAAATTCGCAGTACATTTGAATATGAAATGTATACCTTCCCATAGCAGGTATCTTGCATCGATCGACTGAGCTACACTGGCACGCTTCACAGTGCGCCTTCACAGCTTTATTTCCGCCAGTACCTCCTCCTCCTACTTTACAAACTTGACAGAAGTTTTCCTGCGAAACTTACAAGACTTTCAGTAGTACGTGACAGGCAAAGGTCTCAGGTTCGAATCCCGGGTCCGGCACACAGTTTAAATCTGCCGGGAAAGTTTCATATCAGCGCACACTCCGCTGCAGAATGTAAATATCATTCTAGTAACATCCCTTAAGCTGTGGCTAAGCCATGTCTCCAAGACATCGTTTCTTCAGGAGAGCTAGTCCAATAAGTTGCGCAGAACTTTTGAAGTTTGGAAAGTAGGAGGCGAGGTATCGGCGGAAGCAAAGCTGCCAGGATGAACCGTAAAGCCTGTCGCAATAGATCAGCCGGTAGTTTGTTTTGCCGCGTAAGGCAATGGTCCCGGTTACGAATTCCGGTTTAGAAATACAGTTTTAATCCGCCAGGAAAATTTTTAAATATCCCTTTGTTGGGCCAAAATAATGTTCTAATTCGGACTTGGAAGATGGTGAAATACATTTACCCCAGTTAATACCACGTTTCTTTCAATGATTTCCACATCTTTTCTACTACATTCTCTCCCGTGTCCCCTCCCCCATCCTGCTTGTCGTAGGTGGCGATTAAAATCGCTTTTTATTTGTTTTTTAATTATTTTTATTTTTATGAACGATTTAGGAGACAATCTGATTAGCTCTCTTAGACTGTTCGCAGATGATGCTGAAGGAATGAAGACACTCACTGCAATGTTCCTTTCTCCATCCCCTTTGCTGCAAGTGTATCAGAAAATCGTTACCTGATAAATAATGCGAAGCGCACATTTGCCTCA
The DNA here is from genome assembly GCA_026315105.1 of Locusta migratoria. NCBI lineage: Eukaryota > Metazoa > Arthropoda > Insecta > Orthoptera > Acrididae > Locusta > Locusta migratoria. The sequence goes on along the minus strand of CM048744.1, from coordinate 205,449,761 downwards.
CAAAATATGAAATTAGACCGAAACGTATGTAATTAAATAAAAATTTCGTTATGCCACAAATCACTATTTTCCCCATATTTTCTAAGATCCCCTTCCTGTACTAAGCCGCCTTGAGTGTCTGAGGCCTAACGATGAATCCGTATAATATGGCGTAGGAGGCCTACAGATTGAGACAAATAGACGGTACTCTTATATAAATACATCCAAATTGGATTCTTTTCTCCTCGTTGTGACATTTTATAGTAAAAAATTGAAGTTAGTTAGTGAATAAGAAAACTTAACGGAATACAGAGGAATCTCGAATAAGAAAACTTAACTTAATACAGAGGCATCTCTTAAGTCTCGGAATTAAGAGTTTTCTATAAACACCATCATTATATCACGAAATATATAGTTAAAAACCTCAAGGCTGGCAATGTAAATGACTATTTACACATTTTTGTTCATATATTTTGACATATCTGTAATTTTTAAGGTCAATTTACTACTTTCTTACATATAAATTTTGATATTTCGAGGTGGTCCCCCTTCCGTTGACTTCGAACTAATGAGACTGCTGTATAGCTACTAGAAAATCTTCCACAATCCTGTATATCTTATTGTGGGAAGATACTCTCTAGGTACACTACAAACATGACAAGTAGATACTACGAAATGGTAGAGCCTGGACATGAATCTCACAATACAAAATACGCCGAAAGTAATGACTTGTTTGCTTTCATAAGCATCCTGAAGATTTTTTTCCTTAGGAGCACTAGTTTTATACTGTTATCTTCACTTCCATTATTGTAGTTGACAAACAACTTAACATATTTTCTTTTTCAACATTCCTAATTACATAACGCATATAAGCTACAGTCAGCAAACCACTTAGTGCTGCACAGAGTATTTCGAAAAATAATAATAATTTACGCAAACTGAGCAGCAAAAGCTGTGTACAACTTGATCAACACTTCATAAGCGCCGGCCGCGATGGCCGAGGGGACTGAGGCGCTCCAGTCACTGTCTGCACGGACACTACGGTCGGGGGTTCGAATCCCCCCTCGGGCATGGATATTTGTGCCGACCTTAGTATTAGCTAGTTCATAAGTAGTTTGCAAGTTTAGGGACTGATGATCCCGTAGTTAAGTCCCATAAGCTATACAAACATTTGAACTTCATAAGCCTATATTACTTTTTAGAAAAGCTTCTTACTTTCGAGGAAACATATTAATAAATCTTTTCAGCATAAGAATGTGATAATCTATACCATTAATACCTTCAGTCCTGAATTATTTTACAAATGGAATAAAACATTCTCTTGCACTTTCTCATATCTACAAGACCCTATATTTTGTACATTTTAACAAAATTAAAAATTTTCATACTTGGTTTCCAAAATAAATTTTTTTAAATAAATTGGACACCAAGTCTGGAAGGCAGTTAAGGATATGAATAAGAGGTCAATAATTATATACGTTACTCCATATTTATTGTGGAACTTATATAGCAAAGTGGAAGTTGTTGCAAAATTCATAAATTAAGACATGAAACATTTTCATCTACGGATATCATGTCTGACGCAGTCCACAATGGGTCCGCCACGTTCACTGTTTTTCATTGTAGCGCCATTCTGGTGACAGATTATGGCAAGAAGCACGGAACTAAAAGCGACCGTTGTCCAGTAAACCGACCACTGAGTCTCAAAGTAAACCAGACTGTTATTCGCTGTCACCGGGTCAGAAAGGGTGAGGTACAATACTGAATACATTAAATTGTTGCAAACACAGCAAAGGAATATCAATGTAAGATACGATTGCGTTGTATTGTGATTAACAACAAAGTACAAGTTCTATCCACGAGTAGAGACTCCTAGTAGTTAAACGGCGCGCCGTGAACTGAGATATAGCCCTATTGTCGACTGAATCCACTCGACTTCGTCCGTAAGTTGACGAAACAAACAAACACGAAGATATTCGCATGGAAATCTTAGTTGTATTTTTTATTTTTATTTATTTTATTTATTTATATATTTATTTTGTAAGAAAGGAGAAATAAACTGAGGCAACTGATTCAGCACTTCTCAGTCAAACAAGAACGTATCGTCTTTTTCCTACTCCGGGAGTAGTATTTTTGTTGGTTCAAGTATTTTTCCTCCTACAGCAAGCTATACGATACATAATTAGAACAGTCATTAATCAGTAGAATACTTTGAACGCCACCGTGCCTAACAAGTAAAGCCCTTTGGACCGCGGTATAGCGTTTGCTTCCTCTGATGCCTGATGTAACCTACCTGCAAATTGCAGGCGTTCCTACAGTTTAACGTGCATAGCCAACGTTAGCAGAGAAGATTCTCAAGCGAAATATAGTTATAAATGATAGCTAAGAATCATGGAACTGACACAGTTCTTCAGGTTAGTGTTAACATTTCCACCCAGCCTCCATGACACATATACGATATCTTAAGGCCAGAAAATTTTTCACGGTATGTTATACAGTTTTTCACATTCATGCGCAGATGCCACCAATAAAACGAGGAAATTCATTTCTTTTCGATCAGTGATTGTTTAATATGCAATTTGTTTCAGATATTTTCTTGAAATAGAATAAGTACGTCTTGAGTGCTTTCAAGTACTTCTGCCCCTGTTCACTTGAAAGCACTCAAGACGTACTCACTGAACAGAATTGGGGAGAAAAGAAATTTCTGGCGTACCTTGACTAAAAGAAGGGATACATTGGTAGGGCACATTCTTAGACATCAAGGAATTGTGAATTTAGCGTTGGAGAGAAGTGTGTGGGGTAAAAACCACAGAGGAAGACCAAGAGATGGATACAGTAAGCAGATTCAGACAGATGTAGGTTGCTGTTCTTATGTGGAGATGAAGAGGCTTGCTCAGGATAGGGTATTGTGGAGAGCTGCATCAAACCAGTCTCCGGACTGAAGACCACAACAACAACATAGCATCTCAGTTCGTTGGATGTATTTAAAAGAATAATGAAATATTAGAACGATATAGGTATCGTTGTGTTCTGAATTTTAATTATCATTTCAATATCACCTCAAGGCGGACTAGAATTAAGCATTTACAAAGTTTTCACAATCTGTTCTAATCCTTGACAAACTCATTAAAATGTTCTGCTATACTTCACTTTATTTGATGCAGAAAAGTAGGCGCAACACGTTAATGAAATAAATCCTGGATTGAGCAAAAATGTCAAACTTTTGGACGCGCAAAAGTAGAAATTTTTCACTGGTAGTTATATTAAAATCAGACAATATGTTTTGTACCCACAAAAATGGCAACTCTCAGCAGAGACGATAAGTCAAAATTCAACAAAGCGGCGCCCAGCAATGAACGCAGAGATAAAACCCGTAGCTCCTGAGATTCGGCTTATTTCTGCCCGAAACTGCGGCCGAAGCCATTATTTTTCCCCTAACCGAATATTCGGTCGGTCATTACAAGAAATGCGAAATTACTGTATGACCCGAGAAACGTTGTAGAAGTACAATAAAGCGTCACCTGTTGCATCAAGATAAACAGGGAATCACTGTCTGTCACATTCCGAATTACGTTTTATTCGTTTTAAAAGGAACACTCAAGCAGTTAAAATATTGTATAATAAAAGTTAAGTTCTAAACTGTTTAAAAGTCCCGTTCTCCGCTTGAGGCTTTTTACTGTGGTACTTTTAGGATTTCACAACCGGTTTCTTGTCTTATAGACACATCATCAGGTGATCGGAAAACCTAAAATTAGTACGAAATTAGCGAGGAGTGATATTTCATTTCCTCATGCTATGTTAAAAAACTTCTAAAAGCACTAAATAGTTTGTATAAAGGTAAAACACGAATAACCCCAGAAGTGCCATAACCATTCACCTACGTGATACTGTGCATTCGCTCACAAGCGTGGAGACAATATGGAGATTTTATTTAAGGAAGGTAAAGGAACGGTGCTGAACATTTTAGAAGAAGTAAAAATCATGAGAACGATTAAGTAGACCCCTTCCCAGATACTAAACAACCAAACAGACGTTAAACACCGAAATATTTTGGGGGATTTTGATTATTTGGAATTTTTAGGTTGATTTCAGTAAGTGTGTTGCTTCATGGTCCTGGTTTTAGTTCCCTCCTCCTCTTGATATTCACTTTTTTGCGGTAGTTTTGGCATAATCTATACTTTCAGACAACGGTCGGATTTAGGTATAATGAAACAAAGATTTATGTACAGAAAGGTGTGTAAATTTACTCTCCCATTGATATAATAACAGTGCACCAAATAAGGGGAAAACACATAACAATTTGTAAACCGGTCCCACGGTCCAATCAGGGAACGTTACGTTGTACGGTAGGTGGCGCGCGGGCCCCACACACTTTAGTAGTTCCGCCTGAGCTGGCGTAGCGTCGGCCAGTCTACAGCTGAGGCCACGGATACTATTCTAGTATCCGTGGATGAGGCCGTCCCTCTACGCCACGCCTAACAACCATCGTTTCCTTTCGCGATGTACCTGCAAACGAAAGGACCATATGTATACAGGGTTTTTCACTAAGTGTGTTTGCCTCTGTAACTTACAAAATAATAGTTGACGGGAAATTTTAATGCGGCAGGTCGACACAAGAAATGTTACACTTTCTGCGGAGCTATGAACATAGTTTATTGTATCATTTACTAAAGAGTTACAGCACAAAGATATATATTTTTTTAAATGGAACAATAGTTTTTTTTCTGTCGTGGGTGATGGATGTTATGGCTGTGGGAAATTGATTTACATGAGATGTTCAAATGTGTGTCCATGTTCCTCAATGCATAATGCAATGCGCCATCGAAAGGATCTGCGGATGAGATGTAATATCGCCGGTGTGACGGAGCGACAAGCGTCCTCGATGCGCCGTTTTAGATCATCTGGGGATGTGGGCTCAGTGAAATAAACACGATCCCTTAGATATCCCCAAAAAAAGAAATCTACTTATGTTAAATCGGTTAACCTTGCGGGCCATGAATGAGAACCATGGCGCCCCAACCATGTTCCTGCAAACCTGTTGTTTAGTTCTTCCACAACAGCACGCGCAGAATGGGCTGGGTGACCATCGTGCTGCATCCACATATGGACTCTCGTGTGTACACATGTTCCACGAGACCACCTAACTGTCGGATATAAAAGCGCGATATAACTCACCTGTCAGTGTACCTGGGAAGGAGTGTGGACCGATGATTTCATCCCCAAGGATTCCACACTACACGTTAATAGACCACCTACGTTGACGGTCGACAGGTCGTACCCACCGAGGATTGTCTGCGGCCCAGTAGTGCATGTTATAGCGATTCACTGCACCATAATTTGTGAACGTGGACTCATCAGAGAACATAACACTTTGTAAAGACCCCAGCGTGAAAGTACGCATGGCCCACTCACAGAATGTCACTCTTGCACGGAAATCGTTTCCATGCAGCTCCTGGGTCAGTGACAGGCGGTACGGGTGAAACCTGTGGCCGTGTACTATTCGCCACACAGATGTGAGAGTGACACCAGCGACTGCAGCAACGGCTCGTAAGCTGACATGAGGATCGTGGTGTAGTGCAGCTAAAACAAACACCTCTGTCTCCTCACTTCTTGCAGGTCTTCGTCTGTTACTGCGGCGCATTACCAAGCTGCCTGTTTCCCGAAGTCGTTGTTCGGCACGTAAGAACGTAATGGCTGCAGGGGCTCTTCGCCTAGGATATCTCACGGCATACGCCGTGGCTGCTTCAGTGGCATCGTGTCGGCACTCGCCGAACATCAGCTACATGTCAATGTACTCGTCGTTCGTGTATGCCATCGTCATCCGATGTCAGTAACTGTGGTATATTGAGGCCCGGTTGTTTGTGTGGCTCCAACTGTCGGGTATACGGCCGTGTGCAGCGACAGTCGGCATCTAACAGTGCATCGAGGAAGCTTCTCGCTCCGTGACACCGGCGACGTTACAACTCGGCCGCACCACATTTAGAAGGCGCATTGCATTATGCGCAGCGCTTGTGGTATCTGCCCCTGAAACTAACAGTGATAGGAATGCAGTTTAAATTGATTTGGGCGCAGCTGGTTTCAACGAATCCAATGCACGATAGAAAAAACTATTGTTCCATTTAAAAGTTATATCTTTTTGCTGTAACTCTTTGGAAAATGATACAATAAACTATGTTTATAGCTCCGCAGAAAGTGTAAGATTTCTTGTGTTGACCTACAAATTAAAATTTCTTAAAATTTCCCATCACCTATCATTTTATAACTTACAGATACAAACACTCTTAGTGAAACACCCTGTATAACAATGGTTCCCAGTACACCATACTCTGGTAAGTGTTATCTACACTGTTGGTATCATTAGAGTCCCCACAGGTTATAACAAGTAGTTACTTTCGGTTTTGTTTACAGGGATATTTTCCGACAAATATTACATATCCACGGATTGAATTAGTTGGTTTGACCTTATCCGGTGCCCAAATCTAGACGACATTATTATAAAGCCATATGTAAGTCACAACATTTGTTTTATCTTGTTTTTTAAATATTTATATCCCTTTTGGGTCCCTTTTCACAGCTTACGTTTTTGATTTTACGGACCTTGATTTTAATACGATATTCCAACATTTTACCGTGGACAATGCTTTTTGATATAAATACTTCTGGGATTACATGTTTGTGCCCCTGCTTTGTACCTTGGAACTTGCGGTATCAGTTTATATGAAAAACTGGAATTCCCAGTAAGTTTTGTAAGTAAGAGCTCAATCATTTCAAAAACTTTTCTGCTTTTCATCTCACGTTTTATAAAGAAATTTTTAAAATAATATTACCTTTGTAGTACATACTTTTTGGTGCTTTCAGGGGTTTCTTAACATAGCATGAGGAAATGAAACATCACTCCTCATAAATTTCTTAACAATTTTAGGTATTACAATTACATGATGATGTGTCTATAAGACAAGAAATCGGTTGTGAAATGCTAAAAGGACCACAATAGAACAGCCCAAGCGGAGAACACATCTTTTAATGAGTTTTCAACCTTACAATTATTTTATAAGTTTTTAACTATTTGACTGTTCCTTTTAACATGTACAACTTGTTTACCTGTGGATCCCCTAGATATAAGATTGTACGAATTACATTTTTTTCTGGTGGCAGAAAGTACTACAGTAGAGTCTCGATTATCCGACCTCAACCGGCTGCGGCAAGGTCGAATAAGCGGGAAGGTCGAATAACACGGATAATAATAATAATAATTAAAAAAATATAAAAAGTTTGCAAAATTTATTTGAACATAGAATACTTGAACAAGAACTGAATATAATGTTCAAATACATTAGACGGCATTCAAAGAAAAAGTGATGAGATATCAGTTTCACCTTCGTTTACTTCGTTACGAAACTTTAAGGCTTTCCTACAAAACAGGTCCCGACAGGGGTAAACCATAGGAACAATGCTTCACTTACTTTTTCATAATCACATTTTTTCATGGTTTTCTGATCCATCAAAACAGTCGAGGTTATTTTCTGAAAACAATTTCATTGTGGTTCCTTTTCCAGTCTCCAACTGTGTTATCCCGACGTTATGAACTTGCTCCATACTTTAAAGTTTGACCATTGTCTATTCTTTTTAAAGTTTTTCTTACACTGAAACGACCACTTTTTCCCTTTTGAAGCCATCACCACAAATTTTTATAAACAAAGCGCAACACGTCCACTCCTACTACAGATCTACGTTAGCATTGTAGAGTGAGGAGTAGTAGACGGCGACGACGAAGTGAATGGTAATGACGCGCGCCAAAACAAACGACACGTACAGTCACTTACCTGTAGGCTGGCGCACGTCTACTGTGTACAGTCCCGGCGCGGTGAAAGGGTCGGATAACATGGAAGGTCGGATAACCGATGATCTGATAATCGAGACTCTACTGCATATGGTTATCTAATTACTTAGCGACAGAGAGATAGGGCAGAAATGGAGGGTGTGCCCGCGATAAATAACTGCACGCGGCAGTTTCATTCCTGGGCTCGCATTCTGTCTCCTGGAACGCTCTTTTTCTCCAGGCGCAGGAGCTTCAGCCAGCTGCGAGGAGTATCCGATAAATCATGCGAGTGATTGCGGCCGTACATCACGGCGCGCGGTTGGCAGCCCTGCGGGGCGCGCCCTTTGATGCTCACTTGTCCCACCCCCGGGCGGCGCGCTGACGGCGCCCATCAGCGCTGAGCGATGGCTGCCGCGCCGCGGCTGTTAGGCGCGCGGGAACGAGGGCCCAGAGATCCTCAGCGTCACAAGAAAACTGGCCATCCACAGGAGTGTCTCAAACATTCCGCAACATTAGTAGTGGAGTGTTGGGCAGAGATTGAGACATGAGACAAAAGTTCTGTAATCCTGAAATACAGTGGCGGCTCGTACAAAATTTCACCAGTGTGCTACAATATTACAAAAATAAACAGGAAACAAAATATACTAAAATAAAAAGTCAACTTTTGTATGATTGCCTTTAATTAAATACCAATTAATACTGTATTGACAGTAAGAGCTTCAGGGTAATCTATAACAGCGCTTCCAACTGCATGTATTCACTGCAGGTAGTAAATATAAAGTGTACAAAATATTAATTTTATTTACAGAAATTACATATACTATTCTTCTGCAGCCGTTACACGCAGCGCGAAGAGAAATACTGATATGATGCTGCAGTCGGTCTCAGCACTCGTGAATCGCCAGGTCTGACGACACGTCTGCGCATGCGCACTAGCGAACAGACGACTGCACCGCCTCTCTGCGCACGTACCAGCGCGGCTGAATCCCACTACAGCACACGGAGCTGGTTTCCAGCTATCGCAGCGACAGTGCTCCAGAATGCGTTTTCATCCTTATTACTAGCGTTCTAATACACATTGGAAGGGAATTGGCATAATTTTATTGTGATATCTCGCTCGTATTCCAAGAGAAAGGATGTAATTTTACAGCGATTCCTCGCTTGCATTCGAAGAGAAATGGCATAATTTTAGTAATATATTTACAGTGTGCTGCAGCACATTAGCACATTGTCACCAGCCGCCACTGCTGAAATACGTGGATTTGTTTCCCGCAGAAAGGACTATCTTGGTGTTGGGAGAGAGAAAGGAGCAGTGGCCCTTTACGCCAGCAAAGACTCCTCCTCATTCCATATTCCATATCCCGGGTGATCAAAAAGTCTGTATAAATTTGAAAACTCTATAAATCGCGGAATAATATAGGTGAGAGGCAGAAATTCACACACATGCTTGGAATGACCTAGGGTTTTATTAGAAAAAATAAAAAAAATGGAAAAAGTTAAAATATGTCCGACAGATGGCGCTTATTATTTATTAGTTTCAGTTCAGAAAGGGATCACCTTCAGGCAACTCCGAAGTTGCGTGGATCTCATGAAGTGCGGCTAAGACAGTTTAAAATAATCGTTTCTTTGAGGCAAAGTTTTTGCAAATCCTTTGCCTGTGGCAAGCATGAACGTTTTCAAATGTGAGGCCTAGAAACCTCATCATGACTAAGATGCAGAACGACGACCTCAATCGCAGTTCATGCAAATTGAAAATGGAAAAAAAGGTTGAAAAGAACATACATATTCTCAGTTGAAAACACAAACCAATGTTTTCCGTCACCAAAATATTTAAGAGTTAGTTGCAACAGACGTGTTTTCGTTGTATGGCCTTAAGAACAGCTAGAAACAGAAGTCATTAACAGAAAAAGCTTGCTGGAAAAATATCGAGTGATCAAAAAGTCAGTATAAATTTGAAAACTTAATAAATCGTGGAATAATGTAGATAGAAAGCTAAAAATTGACACACATGCTTGGAACGACGTGGGGTGTTATTAGAACCAAAAAAACCCACAAGTGCAAAAATGTCCTACATATGACACTTCATCTGATCAGAAAAGCAATGATTAGCATAACAAATTACGACAAAGCAAAGATTATGTTCTTTACAGGAAATGCTCAATATGTTCACCATCATCCCTCAACAATAGCTGTAGTCGAGGAATAATGTTGTGAACAGCACTGTAAAGCATGTCCGGAGTTATGGTGAGGCATTGGCGTCGGATGTTGTCTTTCAGCATCCCTAGAGATGTCGGTCGATCACGATACACTTGCGACTTCAAATAACCTCAAAGCCACTAATCGCATGGACTGAGGACTGGGGACCTGGTCGGCCAAGTGTAAGTGGCGGCTGAGAACACGATCATCCCCAATGACGCGCGCAAGAGAACTTTCACGCGTCTAGCAATACTTATTTTTATTATAATTATTTTATCTCTCGACAAAATAAAACAGTAGAAGAGAAATGGGTATTTTTAAGGGATGAATTGGTGAAGGCAGCAGAGAACCAAATAGGTAGGAAGGCAAAAAATTATTGGATATAACAAAAATTACTACATTTACTTGCTGAAAGGATAAGATATAAAAATGCATTAAGTGAAGCGGGTAAAATGGGGTGCAGGCCCCCTAAGAAATAAGATTCACAGGAGCTGCAAAATGGGTATTCAGGAGTGGCGAGAAGGTAAATCCAAGTCTGTAGAAGAATTTATAACAAGGGAAAAAATAGATACCATCTACAGGAAAATAAAATTAACATTTGGGTACAAGAAAATCAGCTGTATGAATATAAAGAAAGATGTAAAACCAGTTCTCAGGAAAGAAGGGAAAGCAGGTAGGTGGAAAGAATATATAGAAGGGCTCTACAAAGGAAATGAACTTAGTATGGTAGGAAGAGGATATAGATGAAGATGGCATAGGGGAAACATATTGAGAGAAGAATTTTACAGAACACCGAAAGACCTAAGTCGGAACAAGGCCCCTGGGCTTGACGACTTTCTATCAGAGCTAATGTGGTCTCTGCGAGAGCTAGTCATCTCAAAACTATTGCGCAAGAAGTCACGTGAAACATCCTCAAACTAAGAAAATTGTAATAATCGTCATTCCGAAAGCAGGAAGCATAGACATGTGTGAAAATTACACAACTATTAGTTTAGTTAGTCATATCTGCAAAATTGTAACCCGAATTAATTACAGAAGGATGGAAAGATTGATAGACGCTGATCTTGGAAAAGATCAGTTTGGATTCAGGAGAAATGTAGGAAGACGGGACGCAGCACTCACTTTACGGCATATCTTAGAAGATAGATTAAGGAAAGGCAAACCTACATTTTTAGCTTTTGTAGCCTTAGAAAAAACTTTTGACAATGCGGATTGAAATACAGTCTTCAAATTCTGAAGTCAGCAGGCGTAAAATACAGGAAACGGAAGGTAATTTTCAACTTGTCCAAGAACAAGACAACAGTTATTAGAGTTGAAGGGCATGAAAGGTACGTAGACTCTGGGAAGGGAGTATGACAAGGTTTTTGACTTTCTCCAATGTTATTCAATTTGTACATTGAGCAAGCTGCGAAGGAAGGCAATGAGAAATTTGGAGATGGAATTAAAGTTCAGAGTGAAGAAATACAAATTATTTCGTTTTGCCGATTCCATTGTATTTCTATTAGACATAGCATAGGATCTGGAAGAGCAGATGAATGGAACTGACGGTGTGTTGAAAGGAGCGGAATACATTATCAAGAGGAAAACAAGTGTACTGCAATACAGTCTGAGAAAATCATGCGATCCGGAAAGAATTAGGTTAGGAAAGAAACAATAAAGGTGGCAGATGAGTTTTTTAATTGTCTAATGAAATAACACAAAATAGTCGCACACAGGGGATATAAAATTTAGAATGGCAATAAGAAATGCGTTTTTCAAAAAGAGAAATTTGTTAAAATAGAATATTACTTTTAGTGTAAGGAATTTTTTTTTGAAGGAAGTTGTGTGGAGTGTTGACTTGCGAGAGAATGACAACAAATAGTTCAAACAAAATGATGATAGAAGAATCGTTATAAATGTCGTGATACAGACGAATGCTGATAATAAGATGGGTAGATCATGTAACTAATGAGGAGATTTGGGGAGAGAAGGAATTTTTGGCATCCCATGAATAGAAGAAGTGATTATTAGGAGAACACATTCTTAGACATCAAGGAATATTGAATTAAACATTTGAAGTTGTGGGGTAAAAATTGCAGATGGAGAACAGGAGACGAATGTAGTAAATGGATTGAAATGGATGTGGTTTGCAATTATTATGAGGAGATGAAGATGTTTACTTAGGGTAGATCAGGACGAAGAGCTTTATCAAAACAGTCTCCTGACTGAAGACCACAACCACAACATTTCATTTACTTAACTTTTGTGTTGTCCTTGCATCGTCTGTGGTAGATTACTTTGTTTTCAGTGTAACATAATTACCGAATTTGATATACGTCGTCAACAGCAGTTTTACTGTTAAGTTGCTTGCAAGTCTCATATCTGCTCTCGTTCCATTGGTCTTTATGAGGTTTACTCTCAATCCATATTCTGTTCTCATGAGGCTATTCATCCCGTTCTTATTTCCGTCATTGCTTAACATCAAAACTTTCGGTTACGGCGTATTTCCCTATACATTACTTTATTTTATTTATTTATTAATTATTTTTTTTTAGAATGTAAAACATATTGTATTATCTTGCGCTTTGGAAATTGATAAATCATATACCTAAATTGTTATTGTCTTCAGTGTACCTTCCACAAACATATTCATAGTCAGGAATGCCTGTTTCGTGCCTTTATCTTTTATCAAGCCATCTAACACAAACTGAATTATCTTTTCCAGTCTTGTCAATAGCTTTTAGCTGTTAGTGTAACTGTGTGGTAATTCTCGTAAGCTTTTGCGTCTTCGTGATTCTATGGATGATAAATTTCAGAATTTGTGATGGTTCGCCGTCAGTCTTTTAGATTCCATCTAAGAACTTTAATATTCTTTTTTCACCGACTTCTACAAACGATCTTAGAAATTTTGACGTATCTTCTGTCTTTTCGATTTCAGTTCTACATGAGTTCTTTTATATTCTTCTGTTAAATTGTTCTCCTACGTTGTCCATATGATCACACGTCTTATATCATACAAGGATTCAGTGCAATTTTTATTGCCGTCTTCTGTCTTTTCTCACATGTAGACTAGAATTCTCATTGAATTCTTGATTTTACCACAATTGCTTCTATTTTCAAAAATGATTGTTTTTCTCTTTCTTGTTAACTCATTTGGCCTATCATTTCTTATCTGTTACTTATTTACCATTAGTTACTGGAAAAAAATTATGATACGGGATGCATAGGGTATTCCATCGCAATTTAGAATGTTACACTCAGATTTAAAAAATAAAAGTTCAAATGTTTGTGAATCTATCTGGTTCAACAGCGCGGTTATTAGTCCGTTGCTTACAAACTACTTAAACTGAGGTAAACTAACCTAAGGACTACACAAACACGCATAACCGAGGGGGAACTAGAGCCCCAGACGGCGAACGGCCGCCCGCACCGCAGCACGGCGCCCCAGTGCGTACGGCTAATCCACCGCGGCTCTCATATTGCAATACTGATTATAAAATATAAAACAATGAACAATGGGCTTAAAAACCACTGTTGTATACCAGGCATTGTCGTCTTTGGAGGTAGTATGACATTGGTTTTCTCCAGCTTTTAGAACTGACTTACGCAGTAAGTTACCAGGGGATATACAGTGAATTCCGAACCACAAAGCAGCCCATTATTTGTCACATAAACAACATAATGAGAGGTGAATGAAGTTTGAATAGGGATTAAAACCGCGATCTCTGTATATGGTTGGAACTTGAATAGTGGAAACTATTCTGTAGAGAAACTATGCATTGGAATATACTATTGTCGCTGATAGGACACGTTGTTGACATACCTACCTTACCTTTGAGCAGCTGCACTCGCCCGTCCCATGTCACAATCGAGGGAAAAAAGTCGCTTTCGAGCGAGTACTCTAACGGTGTCTTCCTATCGGAATACGTTCCTCCACGGCACACATTCAGTACACAGTGATTACTGTTCGTTTCTGGAGCATCATCTCCGGCCAGGTTTGCGAAAGAAGCGGCAACGCTTTCTGTGCAACCCACCCATCATTTTTCACGACTATCCGCGGACGCATACGGCGCAAGCTGGGGCTGCTCTGTTTAGTCGACTGGACTGGGAAGTGCTGTACCTTCCACCATATTCCCAAACCTCGAGTCCTTGTGATTTTGATTTGATTCCGAAGATGTAGGATCCATTTCGTGACATTCGCTTCACAACTGTTTCAGAGATTCGACGGACTCCATTCGCACCATCAACAGAACAGGCTGTGCTAACGGTATATTACGCCTCCCACATCGTTGGCAACGGGTTCACGAAACGCTGGTGACTAATTTGAAGGACGGTAAAAGATTCAAAATTTGTATCACTTGTATTTATAAGTTAGGTACAAGAAATAAAAATTTGTGCAGTGACTTTGTAATGACTATCTGGAGACCTCAAATACACTACACATAGTCAGTAAATGTGTCTAAATGTCTTTCTAGATCTACATCTACACGGATACTCTGCAAATCACATTTAAGTGCCTGTCAGAGTTTTCATGGAACCACCTTTATACTATTTATCTCCCATTGCATTCTCGACTAGCGCGCGGGAAGGAAGAACTCTAGAATTTCTCGTTCGAGCTCTGATTTCTCGTGTTTCGTTCTAATGAACTTTTCTACCTATGTAAGTGACAGTCAACAATATATATTTTCGCATTCGGAGGAGTATGCTTGCGATTGGGGTTTCGTAAGTAGCCCACGCCGATTCGATAAACTCCGTCGTTATAATGATTCCCATCCCATATCCTGTATCATTTCCGTAATGCTGTCTCCCCTGTATCGTGACAATACAAAACGAGCTCCTTTTTTTTGTTGCGTTCTTTCGATTTCCTCTGTCGAAACCCACCTGATAAGGATCCCACACTAGGCAACAGTACTCAAAAAAAAAAAAAAAATAAATAAATAAATAAAAAAAAATTAAAAAAAATACTGACAAGGCAAGTGTATGCAGTTTCTTTTGTAGTTCTGTTGCATCTTTTAAGGGTTCTGCCAATAAAACGCAGTCTCTGGTTCGCTTTTCTCTGGTTCGCCTTTCCCACGACATTATCTATGTGTTTTTTCCAGTTTAAGTCTGAAGTATCAGTAATTCCTAGGTATTTAGTCGAGTTTACGTCCTTCAATTTTGACTGATTTGTCTTGTAAACAAAGTTCAACAGATTCATTTTCCTAGTTATGTATACGACTTCACACATCTCATTATTTAGAATCAATTGCCAATTTTTGCACCGAAGTGATATGTTATTTAGATCGTTATGCAGTTGGTTTTGGCCCTCAGATGATTTTACTACACGGTAAACGACGGCGTCATCTGCAAACAACTTTAGAGAGCTGCTTAGATTTTTCCCCAAATCATTTATGTAAATAAGGAATATTGTTGATAGTGTTTGGTTTTAAATTACTAAAAATGTCATTACTATTATGCCGTGGTTAGCGGATTTTTCATAATAAATCCACTAGACCACGGCATAATATTCCACAAAGTTTTAGTAATTTTGACCATTCCGGCCGTGAAAGTTTACATTTTACAGTGTTTGGTTTTAACCAAAATATAACAGAGAATTCTTTGGGAGAGATATTCATTTCGACCGTCGCAGATGATTCCTGCCGATTCTAAAAGATAAGTGCCCATGTCCTCACCTATGAAAACAAAGCGAGAAAGGCAATTGAACAGTAAAGTCAGTTTGTTTCATTGGACCGTGAAACGTACGCCTGCAGCTTTAAATGAAATGCGATAGTTGACGAATATTCGGCGGAAAGCGGGCTGTTTGGACGTTATTTCTGCTCCAGCGGCGAGCTGCCTCGCTCACTGAATTTAACGTTCCGCTGAGTGGGAGTCGCGGCGTAGTGCGGGTAGCATACCCACGGCCGCCGTGTGGTGGCGACAGCGCGCAGCGGGTAGCCGAGAGCGCAGGTGGCTCTACGGCCACTGTGCCAACATAGCAGCTCCACTCTCAGGTTTCCCGCGGGAAATATGCGCTACTGCGTCCCCCCTCCCCCCCCCCCCCTCCCCCGCCGGGAACATACACGCTTCCTCAGTCGGCCGTTCTGCACACCGTTTGGATACACCACCTAACACCAATATTTACGTCCCCTCCTCACTGCTAGCACCAGACGGAGTAGAACAGTATACACGGCATTTCCTTACATGGCTCCCTCCTTGTCTCGATGAACGACCGCCACATCTGTTTCGCTCGTAAAATGTAATTAAATAACCGAAACTCTGGATTATTGTATTAGTCAAATCTCTCCTTGAGAACACTTTAGAGCACGACAATAATACAATGTAAACAGCAACAGTAAGCAATGTTTGTACTGCCGAAGCATTATTTAGTATTGATAGAATATGAGAAAATATTATGTAAAGAAGAATGATCAAATGAAACTGACGCTGTGGCCTCTTGCTCTACGCTTCATAGTGTTGTGGCGTAAAGTTAGCACCACACATCCGATTGTGGATAAGGCAGCGATAGACCGAAAGCCTATAGCAAGCAGGTACCGCGCATCCTGGAGGGAGAAACCGAATATGTGCGCCCTCTACAAGCGGCTATATCTAGGCCGACATACATCTGGACGGCCCGTCAGTTACTAGTGAGAACTCGAGCAGTTACTATACAGAACTCAGGCAGTTAGTAGAAAGCTTCGACGACAGAACTAGGACAGTCCTAAGTCAGAACGCGGCTAAGAACCTAGCAATCATTAGGTCTTAGTGCAGCTAGTATCATACTAGACCACAGCATAATAGCCCAGAAAGTTTTAGTAATTTTGACCATTCCGGTCATGAAAGTTTACATTTTACAGTGTTTGGTTTAAACCAGAATATAACAGAGAATTCTTTGGGAAAGGTATTCATTTCGACCGTCGCAGATCATTCTCGCTGATTGTAAGAGGTAAGTGCCCATGTCTTCACCTGTGAAAACAAAGAAAGGCAATTGAACGGTAAAGTGAAACATGCGCCTGTAACTTTCTACATCTACATCTACATACATACTCCGCAATTCACCGTAAGGTGCGTGGCGGAGGGTACACTGTACCACTACTAGGAATTTCCTTTCCTATTGCACTCCCAAATTGAACGAGGAAAAAAAGAATGCCTATATGCCTCTGTACGACCCCTAATTTCTCTTGTTTTTGTGATCTTTACGCGAAATGTAAGTAGGCGGTAGCAAGATCGTACTACACTCAGCTTCAAATTCCGGCCCTCTAAATTTACTTAACAAAAATTCACGAAAAGAACTTCGTCTTTCTTCCAGCGATCCCCAATTGAGTTGCCGGAGCATTTCCATGACACTCGCGCATTGGTCGAACCTCCTGGTAACAAATCTAGCTGCTCGCCTCTGAACCGCCTCTATGTCTTCCTTCAAACCGATCTGCTGTGGATCCCAAATACTTGAGCAATACTCAAGACGTGGTCGTACAAGCGTTTTATACGCGGTCTCCTTTACAGGTGAAGTACATCTTCCCAAAACTCTCCCAATAAACCAAAGTTGGCTGTCTGCCTTACTCACAACTGTCCTTACATGCTCGTTCCATTTCATATCGCTCTGCAATGTTACGCCTAGATATTTGAACGACGCGACAGCATCAAGAAGCTCACTACTAATGCTGTATTCGAAATTTATACAATTGTTTTTTCTACTCATGCGCATCACCTTACATTTTTCTACATTGAGAGCTAGCTGCCATTCTTCGCACCAACTAGAAATTTTGTCTAAGTCAACCTTTATGCTATTACAGACAGTTACAGGCGACACCCTCCCATACACCACAGCATCATCAGCAAACAGCCGCAAATTACAATTACTCTGGCCATCAGATCATTTATATAGATAGAAAATAATAGCGGTCCTATCACACTCCCCTGAGGCACGCCTGACGATACACTCGTCTCTGATGAACAGTCGCCGTCGAGAACAACATACTGCGTTCTATTACTTAGGAAGTCTTCCAGCCAGTCACAAATCTGTGAACCTATTCCATAAGCTCGTATCTTTGTTAGCAGTCTGCATTTATGCTTTAAATGTCATACGGTAGTTGACGAATACTCGGCGGAAAGCGGGCTGTTTGGACGCTATTTCTGCTCCAGCGGCGAGCTGCCTCGCTCACTGAATTTAACGTACCGCTGAGTGGGAGTCGCGGCGTATTGCGGGTAGCATACGCACGGCCGCCGTTTGGTGGCGACAGCGCGCAGCGGGTAGCGGGAGACGCAGGCGGCGCTACGGCCACTGTGCCAACACGGCGCTCCACTCTCAGGTTTCCCGCGGGAAATATACGCGAATACGCCCCCGCGGGAACGCACACGCTTCCTCAGTTGGCCGTTCTGCACACCGTTCGGGAACACCGCCTAACACCAATATTTACGCCCCCTCCCCACTGCTCGCGCCAGATGGAGTGGCACAGTTTACACTGCATTTCCTCACATAGCTCCCTACTTGTTTCGCTGAACGCACACCACATTTGTTTCACTCGGCAAATGTAATTAAATTAGCGAACCTCTGGCTTATTGTATTAGTCAAACCTTTCCGTGAAAATACTTGCGAGAGCGCCGGTGATACAATGTAATCAGTAACAGCAAGGAATGTTTGTACTATCGAAGCATTTTTTAGTATTCATACAATATGAGAAAATGTCATGATACGAAGAATGATCAAATGAAACTGACGCTATGGCCTCTTGCTGTGCGCTGCATACAGCTGGCCTACCCCCTTCGCAAATGGGAATGCCAAATTTCTGAGGGGTGGCCCCGCTTTGTCAAGTGATAGTATACTGTTTGTACCAGAAACACGAGGGTATAAAGAGCATTCAGGACCAATAGGGAAGGTATGGAACGAAAAATACTGTAAGAAAATAAATGGGTATTTCACCACTAATCTTCTATATACAGGGTGTTACAGAAAGGTACGGCCAAGCTTACAGGAAACATTTCTCACACCCAAAGAAAGAAAATATGTTAGGTAGGCATGTGTCAGGAAACGCTTAATTTCATGTTCTCACAGCCACATTCATGAAATGGTTTAGTTTGGGGTGGCTTGTATATTAATGATTGTGTGTAATTCTCGTGATCTAAGACGTATGTTGGCCACCGTCTCTTTGTCTTCCTGCTGGTAACGTAAAGTTTGAGTCAGTTCTAAATTCTGGGTCAGGGAACAAGATTCTCTGTTGCAGGAAGTAGTCAGTAGTTCATGTGAATCCTTTAGATGCTTTTACGGTTAGAGTTATATGTTTAAAGTAACTTTCTTAACTGGCTCCTTTCAGCTAGTGATATTCTTACCAATTAACGGTGGTCTATCAGTGGTCTAGCAGTGTACTTCATTCCTTCTCTTATGGCTGGTAGTAATCGTCTGTCTTACCCACACTGTTGCATTGGCATTGCTCTTGTACAAAAGGTCTCTTCCACATGCAAGTGGCAGCCTCATTTATGCTAAAAACTTGAATTTTAATCAAGTGAAGGTGTAGCTACCTTTTCCTCATTAAACATTAACCTAAGGCATGATGGTAAATTTCAGAAGGAAAACTACTTCAGGAAGTAAACAGTCTTCCAGCGCTACTCATGGCGTTGCAACCAGACCTTTTGGTTCCGGAGAGCCTAGAACAACATGTGAGGAAAGACTCGGAGCTTCCTAGAACTTCTTCAAAAATAATACCCAATAAAAATTGACCTACTGGGCACTCTCAACATCAGCACTCTCAAACGGAATATAAATTATTATCACAGCAGGAACCGAGATATATGGGCATCTGAGACAGGTGGATACAGAATTTACAAAGGAAAACCAGCCATTAGAAATTCAAATAATGTGATTATGTTAGGGACAGCCTTTAAGGACAAACAGCAATTTACAGGATCAAAAACTAATTTTAACTCCAGATCAAAACGAATTTGTTACATCATTATCAATTCGCATGCAACTGTTAACCAACACAATAGAGCAAACATATAAAAAGTGTAAAATTTTTGGGAAGTACTAGAATATGATACATCCAAAGTACCAGATGAACATATCAAAATTTTTTTGGGAGACTTTAATGCAAAAGTTGGTGAAGAAATAAAATTTAAATCAGCAGTGAGAGAATACCTGGCACATAAAAGAACAAACAGATATGGTGAAAGGCTCAAAGATTTTTGTTAACAATTTAATTTAAAATTAACGACAACATTTTCCAGGAAACTTACAAGAAGAAATGAACCCAATAAACCTTAAACAACACCAAACAGATGTCAAAGAGTAAATACTAAGTTTATCTTGAAAAATGGAGATAAATTCTGCGATATTTTAAACACATGAAAAATGAGAGACTGGGAAGATATTAAGGAACAATGATGAAGCCAGTTTAAGAAATGGGACAAGGGGGAAGAATACCAAGACAACGATGGCGGGATAAGTTATGTAAAGAAGCGATTGCAATCGACTAAAGGCATGGTAAAACGTGAATATTAGGACGAATTTAAAAAGAAGAAAGGAATAATACAGAAAAAAAGAATAAGACTAGTAAAAAGAAAATATGATTAAGACAGATTAGAAGAAATGGATTAAGATTTTAAAAAGAACAACACTAAGGTCTTCTATGAAACTTTCAAAGAAGTAGTGACTGGATTCCAATCACTATGTCTACTTTTAAAGATAAAAATGGAAACATAACCTTAAGCAATAAATGAAACTACCCAACTGTTAGTTAAATACTTTGAAAATCTATTGATCTGTGAAGAGCCTACTGACAGATAACATTTTCAAAAACTCCACAACATGAAAATCCACCGAGCCACCTACAGCATACGAAATACATTAGAGGTTTTGAACAATAACAAGGCACAAGGAGAAGATGGGATAGTAGCAGGAATGTGGAAACTAAGTGGCTTATCCACATGGCAGAAAATTCACACAGTAATTAAAGACATTTGGACAAAAAGAGTCATACCCAGTGACTCAAAACAAGCAGTGCTCCATCCTCTTCACGAGAAAGGAGATAAAATTGACACCAACAGGTACAGGGCCACCTCCTTGTAACCACTAACATACAAAATATTGTCGAAAGCACTTCTAAATAGTATAGATAAATAAGGAGAGTACCAAGCAGGATTTAGGAAACTTTCATCATGTGTAGAACAGATTCTTAATTTAAAAATCATTTTATGAGTGAAAGATGTACAAAAAAAGTAGTTAGTTTCGTGGACTTCAAGAAGACTTTGAATTAGTTGAAGGACAATCATTATTTCAGATTTTACGAATCAGCGATAGCTGAAAATACCAGGAGACTTGTTGAACAAACGCTCACGGATACGACATGAAGTAAGGCTCAATATCTAAATAATTTAAAATCAAAACAGGAGTCGAAAAGGAGACAGACTGTCCCCAATTCGCCGCGGCGAATTGGCCGAACGCACTGGGGCGTTATGCTCCGATGCGCGATCCCGTTCCCCGTCTGGGGTTCGAATCCACCCTTGGGCATTGTTGTTTATGCTGCCTTTAGTATAAGTTAGTTTATAAGTAGTTTGTAACCTTAGGGACTGATGACCCCGCAATTAAGTCCCATAAGCATAACAAACATTTGACCATATTTTGTCCCCAGTTATCTTTAACTTCATTCATCTTAAAATAGTTAAATATGGAGAAACACATTAGAGAATAGAGGCATAAAATGTATAAATATGGGACAGGGAAAGCACCAATTTTAATTTGAATGTTTAGCCTTTGCGGATGATATAGCATTGATGACTGGAAAGCAAACAGATGCACCTGTTATGAGAGACTATTGCACAAGTCTGCTGGACTAAAATATCTTAGGAAAAAACTGAGTATATAACAGGCAAAAGTAATTACGTAAAATTATGAATACATAGTACGGAATAATTAAAACAGTTGCTAAATTTAAATACATTGGGAAATGGATCCAAGCCAACGGACTAGGTAACACAAAAATTAAGAAATAGTGAAAAAGTTAGAATGTGCATACAAATTAACACAAAACTACAATAAGAAATCAGTATCCGTGAAAGCGAAGTTCAGACATAATTCAGTTATTAGGACACAAGCAACATACGGATCAGAGTGCCCAACATTGAATAAGAAAGTTGAACCAAGATAACTAGAAAAGAAGGGAGAAGTTATGCGCCCCGAGAAAAACAAAGAAAATATATAAATGAAAAGGAGAAATGAAAATTTATATAAGAATACAGAATAAAGTCACAGATACAAGGAGAAAAATAAAATAAAAATGTTATCAACATTTAAAAAGAATATAAGCCACACGGATTGCAAAGAAAAATTTTAATTACGTTAATAATCTGAAGAAAACTGTAGTATAGATAATATCAATGAAGAAAGATGTAAACAAAATAGATATTGCATAAAAAATAAAAAGTAATAGGATTGGCTTCAGACTACTGACAGAAGCTGCTACCTATGAAAAGGAGCCAAAACCTCGACGAAAGAGAGTGGGGGACAGTTGAGCAGAGACGAGAAGTTTGAGAGAAATAAAGAAGTACTAAGAAAAAAAAAAAACAATTAGTCTTAAGTCGTATGTTCGCCATATCTAGCAAAAATCATAAATAAAATATTGCATTCAGTGTCTGTTCTGAATAGAGTTAGCAGTCATAAACCGATAAATTAACACATAATGACAGATTCTATCTTTCGTTTCATCTGCTTGTGGGGGTAAAGTTTGTTGGTTGTCATAAGTTTTATCAATACGAGTAATGAGTGAGAAAAATTAGAATGTATGTGCGCTGTTAGTCATGACAAACAAACATTTCCATAATTGTTGTGTTAGGTTTACCGTCTTAAACAGAATTTGAAATTTTTAATTTCAATCAATAATTATGTGAAATTTTAAAACCGAAGTTTTTGTTGCACCTTGACTATTAATGAACATACAACTGTATTGCCTTAAACTGTTATTGCGGAGTCGTCTTGAGATATAATTGCTTTGGCGGTCTGAGGCATCTGGCCGCAGTTTGCGTGGCCGCCCCGTAGTAGTTTCGAGTCCTCCCTCTGGAATGTGTGTGTGTTGCCTTAGTATAAGTTAGTTTAGTAGTTTGTATGCCTATGGACTGGTAACGACAACAGGTTGGTCCCATAGGTTTACGAACATTTGAACATCGAATAGTTGAGGGTAGTTTCATTTGTAGTAATTGCATATTTTATTTCTCTACCTACTTTTGATTCGTAATGAGTACGTGTTCCTGTGCACTTCACAGTTCGTGGGACAAACTGAAGTTTGTTGATTACATCAAGTACTTCAGCAGTTCGTGCAGTGTTTGTAATCAGATACACACAGTGGTAAAGTATTTATTTTGACCTCGATGTCTACAGGCCTTCAGAGATATCATAGAAGGGAAAATTGGTAGTACTATTCTACGCCCCACTGTCCTCTATGGTTGAGACAGCTGAATGCTAAGTGAAATGGCGATCTTAATGCTTTTAACTTTTGAAAGAAATGCAATGATTAAGGCGAGAAAGATAGATAATCATCTACATCTACATATATACTCTGCAAATCACATTAAATGCCTGGCAGAGGGTTCATTAACCACTTCCATGACTTTTCTCTACCGTTCCATTCTCTAATAGCGCGCGGGAAGGAAGAGCACCTAAATTGTTCCGTTTTCGATCTGATTTCTCTTATTTTATTGGGATGATCATGTCTCCCTAAGTAGGTGAGTGCTAGCAAAATATTTTCACATTCAGATGTAAAAGTCGGTGGCTGAAACTTTGCAAACAGATCACGCCGCAATGAATAACGTCTTTCTTTTAATGACTTCCACCCTAATTCGTGCAACATTTCCCTGACGCTTTCCCCCCGTAACGAGATAAAACAAAACGAGCTGCCCTTCTCTGAACCTTCTCAATGACTTTCGTCAGTCCCACCTGGTGAGGAACCCACAAGGGGCAACAGTACTCCAGGAGAGGACGCACAAGTGTGATGTAGGCAGTTTGTTTGGTGGAGCTAGTGCATCTTAGATGATGATGATGATGATTGGCGTTTTTAGGGCGCTCAACAGCGAGGTCATCAGCGCCCGTGCATCTTCGAAGCGTTCTGCCAATGAAACGTAACCTTTGGTTCGCTTTCCCCACAATATTTTCTATGTGTTCCCTCTATTCTAAGTTGTTAGTATTGTAACTCATAGGTATATGGTAGAATTTACGACCTTAAGGTTTGAAGTCCAAGAAAGAAGAAATCAATAACGTTGGCGACGTATATCAAAACAGCAGGCGACTACGATGGGCAGTTTACGTAATATGTGTGGCAGACTCACGAATTCCTAAGCATGGTTCCATTAAACACGTTATAACAGACACATCCATGGGTAGGCCACGAAACAGATGGGACGCTCTGAATGTAGTCAGTTTTGAAGAAACAGCAACGGTCGGATGACATTGACCACTGATGACACAGCGCACCATCTCCACGTCTTTTGAGTGACGTTGCAGCTTCTCATCTGAATCGGGCTTCTTTACGTGCAAGTCAGTCTAATGACGTGTGTTATTTCGCAAATTTTCGTCGTACGTCATGTTGGATCTCCTTATATTAGTTTTATATCCAAAATCTCCTTCCTTTGCCAATATGGCGGTTTCTTTATGACAAAATATTTCCTATCATGTGATTTCATCTTTCAGTGGAAATTTCTCTGTCTCTCGTATCTATTGAATACTTCTTTATTTATCCAAGTTAAACACCTAAACTTAACCCTTTAATGCATAGTGTAGTTGATCAGCTACATACCTTTTCCCATTATCTCTCAAACTGATCAAAATTTTACCACAAATGGATTTCAACCAAGAAATTATAAATCGCAGAGCGCTACTGCATCAGTTCAACAGTTAGCTGCATTTATTTACTCCTAACATGTGCATTTGTTTATTTTAGTCTTCCTCTTTTTCCATGTAAAATCAGTCAATCACATACTACTGTTGCTTTATGAGTTACGTTTTGGAAAGATGAGGGGCACAATAGTCACATTTACTGCATTGGGTACATCATGGAAGCGGTATACAGCTGACCCGCTATGAACGGTTTGTTGCTAGTAGTCAAAATAATTTTAAGTAGTTTGTAGCTTAAAGAGTCATCCATTAAAGGGTTAAGATACTTGTGTAACATCATGTTTCAGAAGCGTATGTTGTGTTGTTGCCCCGAGCGGCTATTCGTCCCAGTTTCACTTTCGCACATGGCTACGTTCCAGAGAAGTACTAACGTTTTATAGCTTTCTGTTTGCACAAGAGTAATTCCGTTTAAGTGAGAGGAGAAGCAGACTGTTTCTGCAACTTCCGCCTTTTGCCTGCGAAAATTAATTACGATTTCCTGTCGCACTCTTGACTGCATAAGGCACTCAAACTCGTTGCCACTTCCAGCAAGTTCTTAACTAATTAATTAAGAGACTCTAAGGTGCAGAGGGATTAAAACACACCAGCAAGAAGTTTATCACTAGAACTATAATCTATCACACTTCTGACAATAGCTTTCTCAATCTCGAATTTCTACTATATATAAATCCTTACACGGTTACCGATCCTTTCTTGGATACTCGCCAAACACTCCTTAATATTCTAGCAATTACAAATACGAATGCTGCCATTTATCTTCCATTACATTCATTACAAAAGTGCATCAGTGTGTGTGAATTCTTGTTATATTCCACTCTCAGACTGGATACGGTGTTCTCCGAGACCCATTAATACGTTTCTCCTTTTTGTGAAAGTGTCATGATCTGCATGGGGTACTACACGTTTACGCTATTGAAGAAGTTCTTTCCGATCTCAAAGTAGAGAAAAATCATTTTAATTCACACATGCTTTTATTTAAGGCTTGAGTTTCGTAATGTATACCATGTTACGTACGGTAAACGACAGAAGCCATATTTAGGAGTGGTTGAAAATGCCGCAGATATGAAATTTCCTAATACCACAGATAAACGAGATAATAATTCATTCCATTACGGAAAAAAATTCCTTAAAGAAGGGTTGCAAAAGGAAACGGGAACTGCTCAATGACGTGGAGAAAGTGTTGTTAGAAAAGATCGTCATTGTGCCAACAGCTACAAAATTTATTTAATCTCTACAAGTTTCGGCACTATTTGCCATCAACAGGAATATATTTTACATCAATTATTACAGGAATTCTTTTCTCCAAAATACGGCAACATCAACATTAAAATTACAATTGTAATTAGTTATTAAAATATGTCATTCATCATGTCTTCTGTTGAAAAATAGTGATTATTATGCTAGTGTTCATATATAGTTAACAATATTAGTATGTGTTCAGTCTCATAACTAACTGCCGTATGTTGCAGAAAGAAATGCTTTTAGTACTTGACGTGTAATACATTTTCATTGCTCAATAAATAAAAATATTGTACAACTATTAGGACAATGATGATTTCTCCCAAATACATTGCGTTGTAGTCCACCTCTTACAAACTATTTAAAGTTATTATTATAGCAACTACATATGAGCTCAAAACTGTAGTGACGTCGGGGAAAGATTTCCAAGAACGAACGAAGGAAACAAGCTTAGGGTATAATGTGCCTTTGACAACGTGGTAACTAGAGATGGGAAGAAATATTTCAACATACACTATAGACATTAGGGAAAGAGAAGGGAGATCATAATATTAATGAGAATTTCATCAGAGTGGCAAGGGTTAGCGTAGATGTTAAAGTGTCTTATTATGACTAAAGGTGGCTTACGAAATGTTCAAATGTTTGTATAGTCTATGGGACATAACTACGGGGTCATCAGTCCCTAAACTTACAAACTACTTATGAACTACTTACGAACTAGGACGGCACAAATATCCATGCCCGAGGGGGGATTCGAACCCCCGACCGTAGTGGCCGTGTAGACCGTGACTAAAGCGCCTTAGTCCCCTCGGCCACCGCGGCCGGCGGTGGCTTACGGCTTACAGCCAGTTGCATTAACACTACTACATTACACTGTTGCTCCCACTGCAAGTGTCTGGAAATTGTTATGTAGGAAGGGACGAGGGGAGGAAGACGGAGCGTATGGAGACTGCTACTTATCGTGATTTACAAACTCCGGAAAGATCTCGAGATACAAATGAATGTGTGAGTTTTAAAAGGTGCCTAAGTCAATTTTTTCACATTTTGAGATAATTTCATTTTTGATATCTATGGGTGTTTACAGTGTCAGTGAGGGTCAAAACGTGCCTCAAACAAGCATTCATTATAGATCTACAAGCAGTCGCTTTTACTGACTGAGTGTTAAAAGGTACGTAAGTCACTGACTATCGCCCCTTTTAACACGCAACTGTTGGTAACAACGTCCCATTAGGAAATGTGACCGTATCTACACTCCACGTGAAGTTTGCGAGATTATAGCTAATGCTGAGAAAAAACATCCAGGGACAATTACGCCGGTCGAAACGCACATGATCATTGGGTGTTCTACTTGGTAGCCTACTTATTATAAGTCTACACAGTCTCTTGAAAGCAGACACCTTCCAAGAAATGAAAAGATCCAGTTTAATATTTCCACATATCACTATTTTGAGTACTCACAAGAACACAAAGGTGTCATAAAAACTATTGAGTACATAAGATCAGCTGGTTTTCAAAGCCTGAATACCTGTATCCTGAAGAAAACTAACGAAGTATATTTTTTCTTCTCAAGAAGCTTATCCAGAAGGAAGAATACCAATAAAAAGAAGCAAAATTGAGGACCTGAAAAAAATTATGCCGTATATTGCAGAAGAACACAGAAGCTTTTACGATCGACTATTACAGTGGCCGGTAGCTGATAATGAATAAATTTCAGAAAAACATGTCTCTGTACTGTAATAATATTCTTTGACTATTAAAGAATTATGTTTGTATTATGAGCTATCAGATAATACTCTTTTTTAATTAAAACCTGCATTATTTCTCGTAAAAGAATGCTTTAAATTTTATAAATTGTTAAAAGGGAACTAAGGCAGCAAAGTAAAATATTTTTTTCTGGTGTCCAATTACGTACATTGGGTCAACAATGTACCTAATTGTAGATCTATATCTATAGTATAATATATAATTTTCTCAGTGCACTATTTTATTGCACAAAAGAGAGAAAGGTTTTTTTGTTTTTTTGTTTTTGTTTTTTGTTTTTCTCGGAACTATGAAAAAGTGACTAAGGTACCTACTAACAATCAGCCATTCAAATAAAATATAATTAAAATTATAAAAAGACCAGATCGCAAATTTGCAGTTCACGTCTCTTCAGCCTGTTGCGTTCACCGCCACCACCTGCCATCATGGGTATATTCTATTGTATTTGTGTTGTTTGAAATGTCCCTATACTTTTACTGTTATAGTATATTTCCCTTGAATTTTTATGCTGCTATACAGTGGTAGCCACCTGAAGATGGTCTGCAATAGAAAACAAACAATCTGTGATGTTTTACGGTTTTTAATTTTTAATTATAACTATTGCATCAAGATCGCTGTTCACCTCCAGTATGTTTTCTAAAATTAATGCACATAAAAGTATAAAGTAGCATGTTAAATTATTTAAGCAAGATCTCTGGCAGTTGAGATCTGCTAATGCAAGTTAAAACGCTCACTGCTGCTCTAAAGTACTTTTGCGAGTAGCCACAGTGTTTGTGGAATGGAAATTTATCTAAATGCTCACTCCTAAGGGAGCAGCCAAGGTTTTAAAAAACACAAAGTTAATGTTAAAAATAAATGAATATATAATTAAACATGGGACGGAGAGCATTAAATTATAAAGCAGAGGTTTTATACTTTAAATTATCATCTATTCAATGAACAAGCAAATAAATGTAGGAAGACCAAATTAAGCACACACCTTGTACAATAGTGAATTAAATCAAAAAGTTACTGCCCATAATAAAATTGTTTCTGCCCTTTTTGAACATGGAGGTAACGTGGGAGGAAACTTGCAAACACACAATGGATAGATGAATGCACATTTCTTCATTAAAAGCTAGACATGCGAATAATGTTTTTGGCACTTTACTCATGTGGAAACAATTCATAGCAGCGACAAACGAAGCGTCGGCAGCATTTTGATGAGATGGTGGGTCTCTTGAAACGCAGCTTTAAAGGAACTCATGTGTGGGAAGGCAGCGGTATACTATCCTTAAGTACCACGTGGTGTGCAGCCATGAGGAAATTACATAGAATTTATAAAGAAATTAATTTAGAATAAGCAAATAAAGCACACACGAGAACTGATATAGAAGGGAGCATGTATTAATAAAAGCAAGGCTGAAGCCGAAGTAATGACCATTACGAAAGCACATGATGCAGCTGGTCATACAAGGCAGGAAAGATGGAAAATCTGAGCATACTCGCGAATACAGATGTGACAAGAAAACGTTAGTTAAAAAACAACAAGAAAATTTAAACACACAAAGTTTACACAAAGGTTGAAGGCCACAGGTTTGTATTCTAACTTGAGAAAAACCGGACACAAAATCATCACCAGAATAAAAAGCAAATACTGCAGTTACTCTGAATCTCTCGCATTCTGTCAATTAAGACACACTTCACCTTGTATAGCAAAAAAATTTCTCAAAAAAACTATCACTGAAAACCGAAGACTGCCTGATAACAAAGAAAGCAAATTTCTAACAGCATGCCTTCCCCTCAGCATCATTCGACGACGTACTTACTTCCATGGTCGCAGCAAGAGTGAAGCCCTAAGGCCACACACTGGATGTAGAGCGCGCTAAAAATCCATACAGAGCGCGTTGAGAGCATCATGTCTACTATCCTTCTCTACCTTGTAAGATAATACCCTCTTCAATCGCTCCCAGAGGGGTCTCTTGTCACATCTTTTGTCCAAGATTAGGTTGGCACCACACTGAGAACACAGCCACCTGGCCATCTTGCCAAGTAAGCTTGTCTCTGGCCACCCAGCAGACGCTAGCGCAGACGACAAACGAAACCATGTGTGCTTAATTAAAGTAAACGAGGCCCTAAAGGGCGAGGCGGTGACTGTAAGCCATTGCGCAGCAGTCAGTCAGTATTAAAAAACAACCTTCCACATTCGTATTAACACACATGTTCAAACACTGGGGTGGAAACATATATAAACAGGGGGCATTGATCATTAATAAACAGAATAAAAATAATTAACATACTAATAGACGTTATTAATGGTACAGAAAAACTTTAGATTAGTGAATAACTTAAAATAGATTACGACCACACATTCAGTGGACGTGTTTCAAAGTACAGCAACACAATTTAGACTTCTTCGTAATGTATAATTACATCCATGAGTGAGAAGGTTTAACGGCATTCTAGTCGACACAAACCGATTAATTCAAGTTAAATTAACACGCAACTTAACACAAGAAAATTAAGAATAGTATATAATCAATGATCTGTTAAGGAGCAGTTGAATAGGATTGACTTACTGGTTGATAGACCACAAATGAACGTACGAGTAATTAATAACGAGAGTATAAACCTGAAGAATATTCATTTCTGCGTGTTCTGATAAAATTAAAGCGTTTGAAACCTACCAACCACAGTGGAAAAATCTCCTAGGTGCACTTGTTCGAAAATGTGCTTCCAACATGCATAAGAGGGGTCGTGTAAGTTACCAGTTATCTGTTTGACAGCACCGTGCCAAAATGGACTTCTGCTCCAGGACTGTGATCTTCCTCCAACTTCTGTATAATCTCTCTCCCTTCGAGTTAAGTTGGCACTACGATAATACTGCTCTATGGAATCTCTGAAATACTGGATTACATTTGTTGAAAGGAAACAGGGACCGCTCGCAAACTTCGGCAAACTTCCAATCTCGTATCCACTAGCTGAGGCAGAGAGAACTAACTGTGGAGCGGAAAATAAATAAAGACAGTTCCCCTTTCTTATTCAGAAGTCTCCGAACCGTCGTTCTGTAGTGAAATAACAGGAGAACTAGACACCGCAGCTGTAATAAAGTCCAAGTGCATGTAACTCTTATGAAACGGTTTCTACTGACCCACTGCAAGTGAAATACAGAAACGATAGGTGCTTTTGGAGGGCACTATTCGTCGTAGGATTGGCACTGATACTTTCAGGAGTTTTTAGACTTTGGATCGACCACTCCTCTGTAATATTCTGACGGTCTAAAGGTGTGAATCCTGTTAGCTACTGAGATAGGCACTGACTTTGTTCTGCCTGGATGGACATAATCTCAGCTTTTAACAGACCAGTCCTATCCTCAACTGCTACTAATGCAGAAAGAAAGAAGAAAAAGAACAATGGAAATCCCTGTTCTTGCGATTTTCTGTAATGTAATAAAATATATTCAGGGGTTATTGCAAATGTCGACTATAGTAACAAAAAAATATATTCATGGGGAACTGGTCTGTAGCATATTAAGTTCTACTGATATCGGGGTACAGTTAATTTGATCAAATAAAGTAACGTTTCATAATCAAAGATATAAGAGGCGCTTTGGGTGCTTTCTGTGGACATTTAATGGCGGTTGAAAATTTATTGACAGACTGAGGATCGAGTCCAGGTCTTCTGTTTACTAGGCGGAGACTATATGCACAAATCCACCTGGACGCGGTGGATATCGGGTCTGCAGGAACTACCCTAGGATGCTGTAAGCCAATTTCTCTACCTGTATTGTAGTATCTAGTATATTCGTCATGGAGCTAAGCATTGACATGCTGGACACTGCATCGACGAACCCAGGGTCACTGTGCTGGACTGGTAATCGCCGCAAGTCCTTTGTCACCGTAACCTCTGGACACTTTTCAGCGACCACCGTACTGCATGGCGATGCAGCGACGTTTCTCTAGCAGAATAGGCATGTTCGTTTGACTTCTTGTCCCGCGAATAAGGAAAAATACCTCCATAATAGAATATCAATTCCAAGGTGCTGCGTCCTGATGGCATGCACGACTGTTGTGGTTGAATAGCCGTTAGGTGGCATCCTCTGCGGATACTGTCGCTCCTCAACTTTGTAAGGCTTATCAAGGAATGACAGGCTCTATCTAGATGGACTTCTAGTTCTGTAACTGCTCTTGGGACGGACGTGGATCGATGTTTTCCTTTATACGTGTAAGTGGGGTGGGTGTACCACTTTTGAGAGGGGGGGCAACACACAAGCAGATAAGAGCGCTGGGATTTCCACTCCTCAAGAATCAGGTCGTAGAAGAAATTATGTGAATAGTAACCTGCAGAATATGTTCTTGATTATCAAAAGGAAAGAGGAGCCATTTGAGAAAATTCATATTTCTATTTCAAGAAAGTTGTGAGAGAATTGTTGGAAACTAAAACTCAGTTCAATAGGACGTTACCGATTGACCTCAGCAGGAAACAGACCTGCAGACAACGACATTTATCACCGCATATGCTATTTGAGTTACATTCCACATCTATAAATATAAACGTAAGTCGTGTTAGTTACACTATATATAACTAAAGAACGTCTGAACCGATTTGGCTCAAATTTGGTGGGGAGGTAGCTTAGAAGCAGGAGACGGACGTAGGAAGGTTTTTAGATACCTATGTATTTAATATTTTATGTATGACATAAAATCTATAATTTTACTGGTTTAGCAATGTTGTTAATTTTGTTTCATTTAGATTCCTAATTAGAGTTCATTATTCACTTACAGGTAAAGTAACTAATAAGAAGGTCAACTGTATGAATTTTTATGCCTACCGTTTGATGATTCACCGAAACGAGGACAATCACATACTGAAATACCATAGATTGTTTCATCAGTTCGCCGTTGATATGTATGTTCGTGCAATAAAACCATTAATAGTACTAACATCACAGATAGAGCAGCTCGAAAGTTCTCTCTAATAACCCGTTTTCAATTGTTTACCCATCCTTTTTCATTTCTATTCCCAATCCGGGGAGAGGAGGAGATAGAGAATGGGTGAATGGAATGGATTTAAAAGGGGGGATTATAGGAAGGGTGAGGAGATGGATATGGTGTGGGGTAAGAGGGATTGATGTGAAGATACGGGGAGGAGGAGATGGACAAAGAAAGGTGGGAGGAAGCGATGGAGAAGTAGAGGAGGGAGGAAGGGACAGACATCGGGAGAAGAAGCGAAGAGATTAGGGTATATATATGCCATACACATTAGCGGCTGTGAAGCGATGCCGGGTTCGCTAGTTAAATATACAGGAAAGATATCTTGGCATGTAAAGATATGGATGACATCCCGAAAGAAGAACTGGGTTTCTCAGGCCATTGTACAGAAAAAGTAAAAAAAGAAATTTGCATTGGGAGCTGACTCCTTTATCCGCACCTTTAACAGTCCAAATCTTCTGGACAACGTCAAGGCAGGTTCCCTTTATCTCAACGTCAGACAATATGTCCCCAACCGTATGAGCTGCTTTAAATGCCAGCACTTTAAGTACACTGCTTTGGTATGCAAGGATAAGACGATGTGTGGCAAATGCGACAAGGTCGCTCATGAAAGAGAGGAGTGTACATCACCAGCCAATTACGATAATTGTTCTGCAGACCTTCTTTTCTTGAGTGGGGACTGCAAAGTGTTTTCAAAGAGAAAAGGTCCAGGAAATGCAAGCAATCACATTTCATAATCTGAGGCTACAAAGATCTTTAAGACTATGCAACCACCAGTATTTCCGACCTCTTTCTCCTCAGTTCTTCAATGAACAGTTGCAAAGATGATGCCCCTACTCAAACGAAGGTTGTCAGCGTTAGCACAACAACTGTACTTGCCATTGCACCTGGCAGGCAGCAGTAAATTGAAGACATGTAGCCCAATCATGAACCTTAGACAAAGCTACTGGTAGCTTATTTTAGAAATGAAATGTTTGTAAATCTATCGGACCAAACTGCGTGGTCATCAGTCCGTAGCTTACAAACTACTTAAACCTAGGTAAACTAACCTAAGGACAAACACACACATCCATGCCCCAGGGAGGACTCGAACCTCCACGGCGAGCAACCGCGCGCTTCGCAGCGAGACGCTTTAGACCGCTCGGCTATTCTACCGCGGCTTATTTTAGAATCTCAAGGTGCAGCGAGTCATGGACAATACTACCACTACTTCCGCAACTGCCAAGCAACCTAAAAAAGAAAAAAAGAAAAAAAAAAAAGAAAAAAATGCTGGAAAGACACAAACTCAGGTGGAACGAGACTGTAAGCCATAAATAACCGTCACCGTTTTATATCAGATGCTTCTCTGATTCCGCTCCAGAGCTCATGGATCTGGATGACCCTCAGGGGGCATTACTCGTCCAAAGACTGAACCTACACCCCACTGAGTATCCTCGCCATGTAGGAAAGAGAGCTGTAAATGTCACCTCCTTGATAGATGTCTCCAAACTTCAGGGATTCGGAGCCCACGTGGAGAAACTACGTATTTATCAAAGAGACTTACTTCAACGAATCAGACACCTCTGAGTTACGTGGATATCTATGCACAGAAAGGATAACCTCACTGTAGTGAGAGCTAAAGGTGGTTTTCAGCGCCATGTGCCACTACTCAGCTAAGTTGCTCACCAAATTACCTGCAAACAGTCGCAGAGTCTACGGTGTCGAGTCTCCAGTTGACGATATGCTCGGTTTATCTGCCCCTGAATGATGAGCTTGATTCTCTCCGTGATCTTACATACTTCCCCCAAACATTCATCCTACACACTGCCGTCGGACTCTTCAGGTACCTGTTTCAGTTGTCGACCGATTTAGAGGCTTGTCATTTCCTCCAGTACGCATTTATTAAATACATACTAACATTACCTGATATTGCCTGCTTAGAGGCGATCTTTTTATATTTTTCAAACATGAAACGTCAAGGTCGGGAATGAATAATTTATTGAATTACGAACGGTTTCGGAGGACTGTGCCACCATCATCTGGTCATATATATTTTATAAGGGATATAAAATAATAAGTGCAACTTAGCAGTCATCATATAAAAACACATATCGTATCTTGTAAACTGTCATGTTTTAACTGATGTATTTTTATATGATGACTAAGTGCTATGTTGAACTTATTATTTTTTATCAATTTTTAAAATAAGATGATCAGCTTATAAAATATATATGACCAGATGATGTTGGCACAGTCCTCCGAAAGCGCTCGTCATTGAATGATTTATTAATTCGTGATCTTGGCGTTTTATTTTTGAAGAATGTATTAAATAAAGATGAGAGTACAGACTTCTGCGCTAGAAGAGGTCGTTCACTGCCATCGATCTTTCGTTTTGCTCCACCGCCTTTCCCATTACTACTCAACGGAAAAGTGACGATGGGATCCACCAGCCAGATGCAATGGAGCCTACTCGACAACCTTAAAAATGGGTGCTCAGTAGAGCGGTAGAGTCCAGTGTTCATCAAAAATGATCCACCACGCCGCTGCAGCATCCATTCCAAGTCTTCAGGCCGATCGAAGGGGCAGTGCGTCCCTTCACAGAGTGATGAATGCCGTTCTGAAGCCGCTCGACTGGCGAGAACCTCGCAGCCTTTCGGATGGCTAGGGCAAATTGTCGTCAAACTATACGAGAGAGCAAGAAACAATCGTGGCAACAGCTTCTAAATCGTCCCATTAAAAGCTCGCAGGTATGTGAGACCATCAGTCCGATATCTGTGAAAGGAGGAGAGTGAAGAGTGGGTGCTGTAATGGGAAATGGCACCATACACTAACCTACGATGGCGCAATTTTTCGCCGCAGTCACTGCCAATGCTAGCCGGCTCCTTCCTTCAGATTCGAGTGGTTGTCTTTTGAGAGTTCACCACTGATGAAGATTACAATCACCCATTTTGCATATGAGAGTGCGATACGGCGCGATCTGCAGTTCATGACACTTGGTCTGGTCGGGAAAGGATAAATTGCAGTATGCTACGGCAGACTAAGTGATTTCACACATTAATAGTAACTTACTTATTGTTGGAATAAACATTGTCATTTTAAAACAAATTTAAATTTTTTTGTAAATCTATCAGACCAAACTGCGTGGTCATCAGTCCGTAGCTTACAAACTACTTTAAATAACGTAAACTAACCTAAGGACAACACACACACCCATGCCCTAGGGAGGACTCGAACCTCCGACGGACAGCAACCACGCGCTTCGCAGCAAGGCGCCTTAGTCCATTGTCATTTTAACCCGCAGTGGTGTGTAGGAGTCTGGTACATGCCATACGATGTATTCCTTTAGCTAACGACTAGATTTCACGTCACACCACTTTGTAAATCCAGGTATCTGCCACGGGAAGTCTGCAGAGTACCGCTGTAGTGTTTTTCTAACTTTAGTCGCAAACAGTACTTCGTGAGGTGCTGCTGGTTCGAAACTGAGCTCACTGGAGTGTGTGAAACTGTTTGCACGTGAATCATATATTGTTTGTTGTAACCTTTTAATGGGCATTAAGTGAATGTATGCAATGTAATTTATAGTTTCTATGTTATATTGATATTTTTGTTATCTTTCTTTATTTACTTATTTTAGTGCAAATGATTTTCAAACAAAACACGCATCTGAGTATTGTACTCATTAGTTATACCTTGTGTGAGATAAATAATTAGTCAATAAAATTTGACTGTAGTATTAACATAGTTTCGTAATAATACACAATAATTCGAACCTTAGTTTTTAATCGACACTGAATTGTTACTAATTTCAGCCTTATTTAACATAACTAAACAACTGGGGTGTACCCCACTCCACCTACCGCTAGCGTAAGAATTCTAGGACAGACCTCTGCCGGGTTAACAATTATTCAATGACGACGAGAGGTAATTCGAGAAGGAACGTTTCAAGGACTACATACAAAAACTGTATCAAAAGGACTTCGATTAGGAATAATTTTAGTTATTACATCAGAAGTCCTATTATTCATATCATTCTTCTGAGCATTTTTTAATTGAACATCAGCAACGTTACTGACCGAAAAAGAAATTATCCTCACCTTTTTTAATGTAATTTGAGTGTCAAGTCAGTCTTCCAACTCATGGCGCGAATAAATTTTAATACAACTTTTAAAGTCTTGGGATAACTCCACAAGCGCGGGCAGTTATTGGCTATAGTCATTTGCCGAGTGGGATACACCTTACAGTGGATCTTTCAGCGTGAGTCCAGGCTATATCGATCCACCTTCGACATCTTAGCCCAGGGGTTCCGAAACTTTTTTTGTCTCGTAGACCTCTTGCCAAATTCTTCGGCCCTGTGTAGACCCGCTGCCTTTTGTGTATTAATTTCTTACGAATTCCTAACTTCAAATCTTCAAAACTATAAAAGGGTGGAGTGAAAAAATCCTTCAAAAGTTACAATATATACGTCATAATTGATTGATCTACCTCCACCCTACCCAAACAAAAACAAGTTGACTAACGGGCCTGCATCAGGAGACCGAAATTACAGAATTCCTCTACTCTCACGCTTATCCAATGAAGCAAACAGTGAGATAGAAAGGATCAAACTTCAGCACTGTCAGAAAAATTCTGAATTTTTGTTGTGACCTTCCTAAATGTGAACCACTATCGTGGAACCATTTACAACAAATAGACCCCCAAATTATTTTTCCGCTGATTTGGACACCTTGTAGGTTGGAATAGACCACTTTGGGAACCACTGCCCCAGTCTTTCCGGTGGCGGCCATACAACAGTTGTTTCTGCAACGTCATCACCTTTTGGGTATATATTACATGTACGTATGTATATTTGTTTTTTATTGACAAGTCCTACGATACTACTTGCGGCATCACACCCTCTGTCAGTTCCACAACTGCGGATGCCGTTGATGTCTTTCAATTTTTATTCATCGCTCTTATACATGGTATTTTAGATATACTGTCGGTGACGTACCATCTGATCGTTTTTAGCAAGAGATCTGTAATCTCGGTATAGTATTTTAAATGCGACTTTGTCATAGTCATTAACAGTATTACGTCAACAAATAATACAATACCTTGAGACAACATTGTCTCATTACACCAAAGGTATTAAACATAAGGAGAGGCATAGAATTAAAATTTACGCGGTGGCCGGGATTCGAACCCGGGACCTCTTACTTTCTAGGTAGGTGCCTTAGACCACTTTTTTTAACCGTTTTTTGGTTTATTTATCCTTTTATTATTATTTATTTTTAGGAAAAGTAGGGCTACATAAAGGATCCATTTTTATTTACAAACTGAAGCCTTTATTATAATCATGAAATCAAATGAAGTCCAGTGCCCTATCTGGAAGAAATTTGTCAACTAATAAATAATGGAAAAATACCTGTATAAACGATGCCACTTCCGGCATGTTGCATCATTCGTGGCATTTTCGAACTTAAAGGAATATAACGTAAAATAAACTGGGGCCTCCTCTGTTTGTGTAGCACCATCCGGTCGGTGTTCTTGGGTGATCTTCTCGAACTTATTAAGTCTGATCCGTTCAATTGGTCGGTATCTTCGTTAAACTATCACGAGCATCTTCTCGTACCCAGTACACTCCAGCCAGGTGGCGGGTCAGTAAACACTACCACTAAAAAATTTGCGTAACTTTCCTTGTATTTACCAAGTCGTCGTAGCTTCGTGTGTCCATCCTGTAAATAGTGCCAATAGTCCAGTTTGTTCGTGTTTGCATAATGATATATGTAATGTACCGTCATGTCCGTTACCCACGCCACCGCATTCGTCTTCTGACGTGGGAAATATGTTTTATCTGGGAAAAATACTATGTCCGTTGAGATTTCTGACTGTACTGTGTGTATCATGAACGCTATGATCTTCCGTGCCAGATTCCACACTCCCAGCGCTGTGCCGCAGACCAACCGATATTCGTCCGTGTCGAGCGTGTCGCATCGTAAGCATATGGGCGTGTCTGTCATGTGGATAGCATACTGTCTCTCCTTCGTCGGGTACTTCCGGTTAACCACCATGTACAACGTTGACCTGGCCGATGTAGGGAGGTGGGGGTGGTGCACTGGGCGCCACACAACATTCCAGTTAATCGCAGGGTACCTCCGTTCCATCTTATTCCGTTCCATGCGTCTTACAAGCAGTCTATACACATCTTTGGAAGTCGGTGATCGGGTAGTTGGTACAGCTGCACGCACATAACTGTGTTCCACGAAGAACTTTCGGATGTGTGATAATGGAGGCGTAATATGCCCAACACTAACCGGTGGAAGAAGCGATGGCGGTGCTAGTTCTTCGATTATCGCACCCGTTAGGGAGTAGTTCATGTTACGCCACAGTTTGCACATGATGTTAATATACATTGCCCGAGCCTTTTCGTAGACATTGACTAGGCCAACACCACCTTCCCGCGTCGGGGGCGTGAGCGACTCGTATTGCACCTTAAAGAGCTGTCCCATGCTCACGTAGTATCCAAAGGCTGCTTGTATCCTCGTGGCCATCGTACGTGGCAAAGGGAGAAGGTTTGCCACGTGGCAATAAATAAATAAATAAATAAATCGTGGTCTAAAGCACCTACCTAGTAAGTAGGAGGTCCCGGGTTCGAGTCCCAGCCACCGCATAATTTTTAATTCTATGCCTCTACTAATGTTTAATACCTTTAGTATTACGTTAGTTGGAAATAACCTGTCCAGTGGTCTTTCTTTGTTGCTGACTATTCTGTCTTTCGCTCTTCGTCAGAGACGTACAAAAGGCAACATTATTTATAATCCAATAAATGTTCCGTCCTTGCAGATCATCATTTTTCTCAAACTTGTCAATCTCTCTGTGGGATCGCACAGAATTCAATCTATTTACGGAATTTGTATCGAAGAAGAAAAAAGTGTAGTCAAACTTCGTCGCAAACGCAGATACACCAGGCAGTGCATGATATTGCATGTGAAGATACCCAAACAGAGGCTCACCGATTGACAAACTGTTTGCATACACGCAAGAGTACCAACATTTGTTATCGAGTTAAACTTTAGGCAGAATAAATGATGCTTCAAAATAGCTGACAGTGAAGATAGGAATGGAATTAATGTTTTGGCTTGTTGTGTTTGCAGTGGTGGTCGTGGCCCCCAGTAAATGGCAGCGGATACGATTTTTCACGTTCCCCGCCCGGCAGGGGTGCCAGGCTGGCTATTAATCTCTACACTTTAAACAGGGGACGACGGTGAGGCGACCAGCGTATGTTTGCTGAGGGTGCCTTTGATCGGATTAAAAATATTGAGGCAATGAATCAACTTGAGAGTGTCAATGGAATACCCGTCAACTGTTTCAAAATGAAATTTATTCTTAGCCTTCGGGATAAAGATCTCTGTGCAGGGTTTCCAATAAGCCGCGGTGGAGTAGCCGAGCGGTCTAAAGCACCTAGCTGCGGAGCGCGCGGTTGCTCGCCGTGGAGGTTCGAGTCCTCCCTGGGGCATGGGTGTGTGTGTTCTCCTTACGTTAGTTTACCTAGGTTTAAGTACTTTGTAAGCTACGGACTGATGACCACGCAGTTTGGTCCGATATATTGACAGACATTTGAATTTTTGTTTCCAATAAACAAATGTCAGCCTGGATTCTACTCCGGAATTTATTAATTGTCGTCAACGTACTATGCTACATATGCGTCCTAAACATAGTTGCTGTAACAAAGGGTGTTTTTTACGCATAATTTTGGATCTCTACGAACGTTGCGTGAATAAATCTGTTACAGCTGTAACCACTTTATTCACAATGGCAGTACGAGTACAAGGAACATTATGATATTACCATAATGACAATTCACTGCTGATTAAAAGTTACCAGATTCTACAAAAGTTATTTAAATGTGGAACTGTTCAATGTGCTACTGTTTTAAAAATTTTGTGTGTTTACGTATTCTATGAATTTTTGTTTGCAAGTTCCATCGTGCATGAAAACATGTTACCAGAATGGAAATTCAATTTACTTTATTAAATCGCGTCACACATCAAAATTCGCCAAATCACAATTCATAGCAGGCCGCGGTGGCCGAGCGGTCTGCGGCGCGCCAGTCACGATCTGCACGGCCACAACGGTCAGGGGTTCGAATCCCCCTTCGGTCATGGACATTTGTGCCATTCTTAGTATTATCTAATTCATAAGTAGTTCGTAAGTTTAGGGACTGATGACACCGTAGTTAAGTCCCATAAGCTCTACAAACATTTGAACACAATTCATATGTGCTGTCGAAGTGTCTGCACATGATACGTGGCCCAGTCATATGATATATCGGACACATGGACAGCGCAAATGAATTGTACAGTGGAGAATTTTAGTGTATATATCTTCAATTACTTTTTGTGAGACCTTTTGTACAAGCATGAATCATAATGTCACGCACTTGAGTAAGTATAAGTCAATAAATGAAAAGTTTCATCACATACCAGAAGATGGTACCTTTTTATATCGATACCGGTCATCAGTAAATGCCGGCCGCGGTGGCCGAGAGGACTGAGGCGCTCCAGTCACGGTCAGCAGGGCCACTACGGTCGGGGGTTCGAATCCCCCCTCGGGCATGGATATTTGTGCCGTCCTTAGTCTTAAGTAGTTCATAAGTAGTTTGTAAGCTTAGGGACTGATAACCCCGTAGTTAAGTCCCATAAGTTGTACAAACATTTGAACATTTTTTTGAACATTTTTGAAAAACGTCAGCACATACATTAAAAATGATTTAGTCGTGTTGTTGTTACTGTTATGGTCTTCATTCCGGAGACTGGTTTGATGCAGCTCTCCACCCTACTCTATCCTGAGCAAGCCTCTTCATCTCCTCATAAGAACGGCAACCCTCATTCATTTGAATCTGTTTACTATATGCGTCTCTTGGTCTCCCTCTGCGATTTTTACCCCACACACTTCCCTCCAACGCTTAATTTACAATTCCTCGATGTCTAAGAATGTGTCCTACCAAGCTATCCCTTCTTTTAGTGAAGGTATGCCAAAAATTCCTTTTCTCTATTCAGTACCTCTTCTGAGTCGTGTACTGGTTTGTCAAAATCGGTAGTGTCATTATGGGAAGAACCGAATGTTTTTATTCTCGGTCTTTAAACATTGTATATGTGCTTGAAAGTAACCAGTTTCATTCACTGTGTGTTTGATTTCTACAGCTCAAGGAAAAGCAGTTCCGTTATTTATGGGAATATAAATTACAGTCTTTTTTTTCTCTTCTCCCAAAGGGAAATACCGAGAAAAAAATGTAAATGTGTAACATGATAATTTCTGTTTTGACCCAAATCCTTTGTACATTCGGATATTTGTGGTACTTGTTACATGGAAATGCACAAACAGTTTAATTCGAGAATTAAATTCCTATTCGAGAATGGAATGGGAGATAAATAGTATAATTGTTGTTCGATGAACCCTCTGCCAGGCACTTAAATGTGATTTGCAGAGTATCCCATGTAGATGTAGATGTAAGTCAAAGAGGAAGTCATGTCGTGTTGCATTGTGGTACTTCCACATTCTGTTACCGGAATGCTTTGCATCTGGAGCTAAAGGACAAAAACTAGGAAGACTAAAGGAAGCACAATATTGAGATGACTTTTAAATATTTAAGTGTTATGCAAACGATTGTTATTCCTTGGTCGCAAATAAATATTTTAATTGTCGGTTTCAGCGATATAAATCTACATCTTCAGATTAATAAACAGTGAACATCGTATGGGAACTGAAAAAAAAAATACAAATATCAGGTTATATTTAATAGTGTGTTTCACAATATAAAAATACACATATAAAAAGTGTGTTGAATCACCTATTCTGAACAATGACGTTGAAGGAGTATATTGAATCCAGAACACTGTTCGTTAGTGAATAAAGGTAGGAGATTCCTTTGTACTAGTCTTGTGTAGTTCGCGAAAGAACTAGTTCGGAAGAGCACTCCCACAGACGAACTACGCGAACTAGTTCGCAGATCCCTCGCCTTTTAGTTCGTCCGCACCTTTTCCGAAGACTGACGGGGAACAGCGAGAGGAGGCGAGAGCGCGCAGAATCGCGTGATTCCCTTCTGCCAGTTACCTTCATTTCGAGCTAAAATGCAGCTCAGCTGTAGTTTCATAGTTCACTGCTACAAGAAATCTATTTTAAAAATAAAGTACTACGAGTACTCTATATGCAAAGTAGTTGAATACCATTCGTGTAAATAACTGGTTTATTTACCTAAGTATTTGATGTCAAATTGCCCAAAAATACTGGTAATAGCACACTCTTGGGCAACACTGATTCATTATATAAAAAAGCTGTAATAAAAAAAGAGCTTTTTTAGTAGCGGTAACCAAGCCAAAAAGAGCGGACGAACTAGGAGCAGCGGAAGATTATGCCAGACGTTTCTCGGTCAATAGTTCGTTGGATTCTTTTCCGAAGACCGACGGGCAATAGCGAGAGGGCGCGTAACAGAATTAAAAATCACGTGTTTGCCTACTGCTGATGAGTCATTTCGAGGTGAGCGTCTGCCTGCTAGATTACATAGTTCAGTGCTGCAAAATTTCTGTTTTGATATGTTCTGCACTCTCCAATATCTGACTAATAAATTCTATAATGCCAAGATATAACTCTAAACTTAAACGCGAGGAATTATCCACAAACTGTTTCTTTTGGTTTGCGTGATATCGTTAGCGGCTCAAGTAGCAAGCTAGGTTGGGGAACTTCTCCCTCCACCTGCATGCGCAGACCACGCCGCTCAGCCGTCACTGGGAGCGGACGAACTAAAAGAACAAACTAGTTCGCGGTAGAGCCACGAACTAAACTGAGCGCTCCTGATCGCGAACTATTATGCGCAAGTCTCCTTTGTACAAAACTTTTCTAGACCATGGATGTCAACAAATCCGCACAAACATGTATACAACCATGCATTTAGCAGTGCCAATGCGTTGAAGTGCGTAACGCGGCCGATCAGCTCCAGTTAAAAGGCCAGGAAGGCAGTTCACAGCTTGCGTTGACTAAGGTTCTTCCATCCCTTAGAATGTCAGTTACGCGGTTTGACGGTATACGCAATGCTACTTTGTGTCATTACGTACACTCATCAAGCGATGTTTCCGGTCGTTAACGAAAGCGATGTTGTTCGAACGTGGAGGAGGTACAGAGGTACAGGAACTATCGATTACTCGCCTCGCTCTGGCCACGCAAAGGCTACTACAGCAGCTGATTTATGAATTTCAACTCGATGGAGCCCTGGGAGGAACGGCACCAATCTGAACGATGGATTTCGACTGAAACTGTACGTATAGGATGCATGTGATACTACTTCACTCCCGAATTCCATGCCGAGGTCCAGCTTTCACGCTTAGACATCATGCGGCAGTTGCGGTACAGACAGGCCTCAGAATTGACATCAAATGCTATTCATAGGTGTGACTCGCATCTGCCTTTGGAGACAGACAGCTTGGACAGCGATAATCTCTTGGGCATATCATCCAACGAGTGCAGCAAGTTGGTGCTTCACTGACGTTTCCTGGTGGTAATATATGAATCACCTTACGCAGTCGTGGTCGTAGACTGCAGTTCAATTGCTATACTGTGCATGGATGACATCTTATGACGTACA
Organism: Locusta migratoria; assembly: GCA_026315105.1. Lineage (NCBI taxonomy): Eukaryota > Metazoa > Arthropoda > Insecta > Orthoptera > Acrididae > Locusta > Locusta migratoria. The sequence continues at coordinate 205,405,371 of CM048744.1, read as the reverse complement.
CAGAGATGCCAAGTTTGAAAGGAAGATATCCGTAATTGGGGAGGAGGTGTGAAGGTGAACCAGTGCCTTGCCTTGCTCTGCAATTTATTTCAAAAATTGACCGTAAAAATTAGTTAATGCTTAACTGCCACGTTTAAAAATAATTGTTAAGCCACGAGAAGACGCCAACAAAAACATCTCTGGCAGAGTACACTTGGCATTAGGAGAAACAAATACTTTGAACTTTAATTTTACATTCGTTTGCTCATGTCCGAAACATATTATAAAAGTGCGATACTTAAGTCTGCTCAACGACTTTTTTTTCTCTCACTAATGATGTAACACCAGGAGCATTAGTACTTATATTCACAGAATGCATGACATTAAATGCGAAATGGGCAAGCTGAAAAAGTATACCCAGCGGGGATTCGAACACGGGTCTCCTTTCTACGTGATTGCGCTGACCACTACACCACTTTTTTTTTCAGCTAGATCGATGCTTTGGGATCGTTTGTTCAAGTTCGTTCTGGGTTGTTCGTTGGGTATCTGGCCCAGTTTTTTTTTTTTTCTTTCTTTTTTTTTTATTACAGAGGATTTCAAGCTCTCTGATCCCGCTGAACCACTCAAACTTGTAGCTTTTGTAAACTAATTCCCGTAAGATTAAGTGCATAAACTGATCCTATAAAAACAGTGTTGCGAAACAACTAAATAAAGCAAATGTCGAATTACGTAATTTTAGCACAGGCTCCCGTAACAACGTAATTTTTGGCTATAAATCATAATAATTACGAACAAATCCTAATACTTGGCCTGGCTGCGTATAGTGAACCTTATCGGCATCGTTTTTATGAGACATATGCAAGATTAGAATGGCCTGGATGTTATCCAGACATATATCCTTTCTGGACTACTACCTCTTGCGACATCGTTGCACAACTACTCCAAAACTACGATTTCAAGCAAATTTGATACACATATCTTAACGTTAGGTAATAACTGCTGTAGCTGTAAGAACAACCTACGACGCATTGTTCAGGAAATAAAACGTCATAAATAATCTGAGAAATAAAATGTGTTATGGTGTAGGAATTCATTTTGATGCGATACGAATATTTCCAACAACAATAACAAAAGAGTACGTAAGGTAATTCTTGAATCAGTGCTATGCCATGGATCACAACTATGGATATTAAATACGATTCTCGAAAGAATAGTAATAGCTGTGGAAATGGATTATTTCGATAGGAGTGCCAGAATATCAAGAATCGAAAGAAAATCTAATGATGAAGTAAGAGCTAGAATAAAGGCAAATGATGCAGTGATAGAATCGAAAGAAAATCACTGAAATGTTACGGACATATGATGAGAATGCAAGATAATCGGTGACCGAAGAAGGGTTATGAAGGGAAACCACCCGGTAGATGTAAGCGCGGAAGACCACGACGCTCTTGGACAGACCATATAAATAGACTAATGGAACATCGCGGCATCAACAAGAAAGAAGCACTGGATAAAGAGCCTTGGCGGAAGGTAATAACAGGAATACGACAAGATGTTGTTATTATTTGATATAAGAATTGAATAATCCTGTAATAATAATAAAATAATAATCCGCCCATTCATGTAAAAGTTACAATTTACAACCTCTTTACTACTTATTCTATTCGCTTAAGTTTCACTTTCAGTTTCTTAATATCCCATTCTATGCCCGTGGAAAATAACATAATTTTGTGTAACATTGTTCAATAGAAATGACGTAATAAAGATTGAGCTACGTGAAAACAAAAAGTACAAGGTAAAAATCACTACCGATGTGAAATGGACAGTCTTTGACAGAATGATGATGGTGATCGTGTGGCATTTATGACCGTTAGACCCCAACTGGGGTCGTGTTCAGCCTGCCTGGTGCAAGTCTCTTTATCTGACGCCACTTCGGCGACTTGCATGTCAATGATGATGGAATGATGATGAGGACGACACAACACTCAGTCCCCGAGCGGAGAAAATCTCCTACCCGACCGGGAATCGAACCCGGGCCCCCTGCGTGGCAACCAACCACGATGTCCACTGGACTACGGAGGCGGACTTTGACAGAATGAGATGGAGAGAGGGGTAAAATAATATGAGGTAACTTATGAAATAGAATAAATAATACCCGAGCAATGCCGGGTTTTCAGCTAGTGAGCAATAAAGAGAACTGAAATGTTTTTTCTATATCACAGTTCCATTTTTATGTAAAGAATCCCTAGAATATTCGTTATATAACACTCTTTTTAATGTGTGTATTTACAATAAAATGCGTTTTGAGGCTTTTTACGAGTCTCCATTTTATACAATCCCTATTATAGAGTTAACAAAGCTATCAGCGCAATTGACGGTTTTGGTACCCAGACATCATGGTTTGTCGCACCTGTGCTAATAACGGGTACAGATATGAGAAACGGAAAAATGGCGTTTCTATATAAATGTCGGCAGACTATATTTTATAATTTTGAGGAAATTAGATACTTAGATAATTGCAAGCCACAGGGCAAGAATTATTAAAAACCGATGTTAGTACTTATGTATAGTACTATTGAAACTCTGAATTTCGATAATGGATAAGTACATATAATAAATTTAAAACTTAGTTTCGATGTAATGACTGAATATGTAATACTGTATAAGAATTATATATGAAGAACACCTTTGATTAATATTTTGACGACATTTGCTAGATGGCAACTCCTTGGCCATATTTCATCGCAGTTACATCAAATATTATTAGTTCATGGCTATAGCTAAATAGTGGAAGCGTAGCTAAATAAAGGAGAAGTCATTTCATTATCTGGGATTGGTGTACAAGATTTTATCACAAGTGCAGTTTGGGCTGATCGTGAAAGAGAAATGTACAGAATCTCAGACTGGAATGAAAGCAGTGTGATACCGATATCATGTGAACACAATAACTCAATCAGTGTTCTTGTGAACATTAACAAAAAACAGCTATAGTAATGTACTGTGATGAACCGAGTATCCGCACCCCAGTATAAATTGCGTCACTGGTAGGTAATACCGTTGTCTTACAAATGCGAGCTGATACCAGTTCCTTCATTGTTGCTTCATTTAACACAGTCGTACGTTTTTTGTCATCCGTAGAAGTCAGGAGCAGTAAGGTAAACAGCAAGTGTGTCGTCTTACTTTACGCAATACGCCATGCGCTCGCTCATGAAAATAACAAATCTTTGTTTTATTTCGGTGCCTGATTTGCGGAACAAAATACAAAACTTAAACAATGGCAGTTATCGCTCTGTGCAGGACGGGATCTTAACTGGCCTAGAATTCCAGAATTCAACAGCGTATTTGACAACAATCGTCATAACAAATCTGAGGAAGAAAAGGAACTTACCACACTAAGTGACCATTATTTAGACCCTGAATAAGATAAACGATTCAAATTATAATCGCGAACACCAATTCTCCATTGATGACTATCGTTGTTGGGAGGGACAAAATATGTAAAGGCATTAAAATAAGTCTAATGTGGCGACGACAACGGCCGTGCCGCAGTGGTTGCACCGATTCCTTTTAGAACAGAAAAGTTAAGAACTGTAAAATAAATCGCAATTTGCGATGAGTTATGGCTTCATGTACTAGGTTTAGATGGAAAACCAAAGTTCGGCGAATGAAAATTTGTGCCCGGTCAGGATTCGAGCCCGGGATCTTCTGCTTACTAGGCAGACGCGTTGACCACTCCACCACCAAGGACACAGTGACCACCCGACTACAGAGGACTCTTCCCTGTACGTCTCCCGCCACACCCAAATCTCCATTCGCCACAGCCTATTTGTTCTGTAATGCTCGCAGCCACAATAGGCTGTGGTAATAGGAAAGAGACAGCGTGCGGAATGGAGATTTGGGTGTGGCGGGAGACGTGCAGGGAAGAGTCCTCTGCAGTTGGGTGGTCACTGTGTCCTCGGTGGCGGAGTGGTCAACGCGCCTGCCTAGTAAGCAGGAGATCGCAGGTTGGAATCCCGGCCGGGCACAAATTTTCATTCATCGCACTTTGGTATTCCTAGTACAGTGAAACCATAACTGATCGCAAATTGCGATTTATTTCATTGATTGAACGCTGTATCGTCGTCCAAAATATATAATTGACACTTAAGAACTGTTGGGCTTGGCCAACACTTTGTTAAGTAACCGTCTGGGTCTGTCGAACGCTGTTAGAAACCGGGGTACACTCAGTCCTTGTGAGAACCAATTGACGAGCTACTTGACTGAGAAACAGCTGCTCCGGTCTGGCAAACCGATACAACGGGGTGGTGACCACATCTGCATACCACATCCGGTGACGCGGAGCATGTACGCATTGGGCCCTCGAAGCCTGTGTGGCCGGAGGATTAATGTGGCTGCAAAGCAAAAAAGAAAGAACATTGAAAAATATTTCCTGGGAGTACACGTGATTCTATAGCGTTCAAAAGGGAAAGAATGCTATGTGGACGATACTTACACGCAAACCTTCAGATGTCAGACACTCAGATCAGTACCAAACGTTGTATACTGATAGAGTATCAACCGAAACTCTATATATTTCGTGCTATGTGCTGCCGTCCAGGAGAATGTGTGTAATCTGGAAATAAAATGTAACACCTGTCCTACGGAGCACATGATCTGTGGGGGTCTGCCGCGCTTAACTTCCGTGGGGTAGTTGATAGAGGGAATGTTTGTCGTTGGGAGGGACCTCGGTTCAAAGACTGGTGGCGGAATTATTATAATTTTTTTTTGTATGACGTTACAAATTGTTCTCCGTCGACAAACATACACCGAGTGGTACATGGGACTACATGTTCCTGAAATGGAAAAGAAATGACTGTTCGGATTTTATAGCACTGTGTTATCGGCACTTTCCTTCTGCTTAGTTTTATTTGAAAGTAGCAAACCTGTATATTCGTAGAAGAAACGTGCGGAAGTATGAAAGTAATAATAATAATATTAGTAATAAATGACTGCCGGCCGCGGTGGCCGAGGGGACTGAGGCGCTCCAGTCACGGTCTGCACGGCCACTACGATCGGGGGTTCGAATACCCCCTCGGGCATGGATATTTGTGCCGTCCTTAGTATAAGGTATTTCATAAGTAGTTTGTAAGTTTAGGGACTGATGACGCCGTAGTTAAGTCCCATAAGCTATAAAAACCTTTGAACCTTTGAATAAATGACTGCTAGAAAGTAGCACCGCCGTTCAGCGGATGTGCGTGTTGAGGCTAGAGTGCCGTGTGTTGCCCACATCAAGTTGGCCTGACGTTGCTGTCCAGTCCGCACGCTACTGCTACTACGTACTACTGTTTTGCGAAATGAACCCGTGGAACGTATCTGCCATTCTCTTTTAACAATTTTCAACGAACTGCAGTTAAGAAAAAAAAATGGTCTTGGCGGGGCTTGAACCCATGGTCCTCTGTCCGATGAACTAACGCTCTACCAACTTTTTATTTATTTATTAATTTTTTTTATTTATGTAAATCTGTTCACCGTGCGCACAACCCATACAGAAACTTAACTACCTTCTCGCTTATCATAAATAAACATACACGCAGCACGGTGTAGAGTGTTATTTCAATTCCATCGCCGCTGCAGCCACCGGGTACGTCTTCTCGTACATTAGGAGTAGTTACCGTTTTCATATCTTTCGTTCATCCTTTGTCGATTTAATATTTTAACTTCTCCTACCCGGGACGTTCCAGCTACGCAGCGGGTCCTGAAATGCACTACATAAAAAATTAGAAAAATACTGCTTATGCTTAGGATTATGTGCAATCTTTCTCTGCCGTTATTCTAAGTAGTTCCAAAAGTCTAATACATTCTTCGGGGTATCTCTGAATAAATAGAGCACCATTTGTACTCGAATCCGTATTACTGCATTCGATTTAGTTCGTGGGTTGCACGTCTTTTAATAATAAGATTTTATTGTCGTTAGGCTTACAAAAAAACAATAGACAACGTCAAGTTACAAAGTATGTACAAAATTATATACAAGAGTTTTTATTACTACTATTACAATGGTTTTGTAATGGTCAATACACAGGAGATACCATATAAATAAATAGGGCAATAAAACCAATCAATGTCTCCTGTACCAATACAGAATACCGATAAAGGAAAAATATTATATACCAAGAAATATTTACCTTAGTTTTATGACTACCTGTTACAACTATTACAGAGAAAAATCCAAATTAATACTTATTACCAACACTATCAATATAGCGAACTAAAGTATTAATTAACTATTAATATGATACTTCAGGAAATGCCAAGGTTTACAATATTATTTGTTTTTGACTGAATTCAAAGAATTCATCGAGTGAATAAAAAGGATGATCGGCCAGCCACTGGCCGAGGAGACTGGAGGGCTCCAGTCACGGTCTGCACGGCCACTACGGTCGGAGATTCGAATCCCCCCTCGGCCATGGATATTTGTGCCATCTTTAGTATAAGGTAGTTGATAATTAGTTTGTAAGTTTAGGGACTGATGACCCCGTAGTTAAGTCCCATAAGCTTAACAAACATTTGAACATTTGAACATTCAACCAGCCACTCAATCTAATTTACTAGGAGAAAATTTGTTGAAACATTTGGAACCTATTATATCATATCTTTTTAAAGACTTAGTTAATCGTTGAAAAGGTACACCAATGTGTTTTCTGTTTCTCGTATTGTACGAATGTATATTTTCTCTTAATTGCTGATTTGGTAAATAGTTCATGGCATTCAGATCAACAGTGTATATACAGAGATTAACAAAAGTCGTAACTTTCAGTTTCACAAACAATGGCTTACAGTAATCTAGTCTACCTGAATCAGTGATAATTCTGACAACACTTTCTTGTAGTACATGGCTACTATTTCCTCATAGTCAGGGAATAACACGGAACGAGATCTAATGTCTTTTTCCCCCTTCGAAGAAGGAAAGCTATTATCTGTTTTTCTAAACGCCAGACTTCTGCTGGTGGGCCACATGGTAGCCGGTGTTCGTCGGCGTCCAGGACTCGGCACTGGGGGGCATAATGGTGAGTCCATCAGATGTGTAGAGTGGAGTCTAGATCTTGTTATGTGTTTACCATTAACTCTCAGGTACCACATGACACGTGTTTCCGTATCCAAGGAAACGTGGTATATCGATCGCCATACCACCGGCCAGTCAACATTTGGATACCTCTTCTCAGTAACATTGCCAGGTCTTGGGGACGTTACGATTCGATAGATGTCGCGAGCCGTCGCAGGTCTGGTTTCCGGCAGTGCCACTAGGCCACTGTAGAAAAACATGATAATCTGTCTTATGCTTTTCCTCTACTCTATAGGGTGTTACTTACTATTATAGTTTACGCATGTTCTCCCGGACGAATTACATAGAAGTTTCGGTTGACACTCCATCGATATACAACGTTTGGTACCGATCGGAGTGTCCGACATCTGAAGGTTTGGGTTGTAGCCTAGAAATAATTGATGAATTAGTAAGATACGTGAACTTATTTAATTGTAAGAAATATAGTGTAAAACGTTCCAGAGTAGTTGATGCTGAGGGAGTACTAGGTGTGAAATGTCGTTATTGTTGCGATTGCTTCACGTCTTCGGGAGAAATACATCAAACCACACTAATGTCATCAGTCTGCTGTTAGTGAGTATTCCTACACGAGTACAAACTGCTCGTGTTCGCAGTATGGAAAACGCCGCGACCGCTAGAGGGCTAATGCGTCCATAAATCTTGCAAGCAAAACTGCTACTCTGCGCGAGAAAAATTCATTTGTTAACAAGTTCTGCTAGTTGCGGTTACCCAGATTTTAAAGCAAAACTTTCTTAATTTCAAGTTTGTATTCCACACGATGTAGCTATCACATAAGACGATGGAGTCTTCATACAGCTTCGGGATTAGTTTCAGTTATGCGACGGCAGGTGCTGAAGTCGTAAAAATTTTACGACAGCGAAGTAATAAGAACATTTAATGTTCGGCGGTACACAATAAACTTTAGATTGGAATGATATTGTAAACTCAGAATAATCCTGTGTAACGTAACTATCATACCGAATACTCGACGTTGCAATACTAGACATAGTAGCAGTAGTAGGAGCAGTAGTACACTGCTGGCCGTAAAAATCGAAAACTAAGGAGGACCAGAGATATCACTTCTAATTTATCTTTAATAATTGGATCCGCCACAGTTGTTAATTTTAAAACCTTTTTATTTGTATGCACTACCCGAGTTTCGAGACCTATGTCTCATCATTCGGTGCATCTTCAAATTACAATCAAATAGAATAGTGACGTCTGTGATGTAATAAAATGGCTACCCTGCAACTTTTAAAGTGATTCAGTAGAAAGGGAGTAAACGTACTTACTGATTCCATAAAAAGGATACATGTAGGAGCAAATGAAAATAGCGAGTCTCTGTCTGGTACATGAAACAAGCCGGGAGGCACTGTAGCCAACTTCGGTGCGCCATAGCCACTCACAACGCAGGATCCGCGTGTAAACAACAAGTCTCATAATTAACAAGCGGAACATGGATGAGATACAAAATCGGCACTGTTAAGAACAGAAAAGTGTCTGTATATTCCACAAGCCTAATCCAAAAATGTAAGCCCCATGTATAAATGTTAGGCACGCGGAATATAGACACTTTTCTGTTCTTAACAGTGCCGATTTTGTAACCTTTCGATGTTCCGCTTCTTAATTATGAGAATTACTGTTTTACGTGCAGAATCTGTCTTGTGAGTGGATATGTTGCGTCCAAGTTGCCTTCAGTGTCTCCCTGCTTATTGCATGTACCAGAGACTTGCTTTATTAATCTGTTCCTATGTGAAACAGTTTTCCGGACTCACTAAGTACAATACTCCCTTTGTACTGAGTAATTTTAATAAAGACACAGGGTAGCCTTTTTATTACATAACAGACGTCACTATTTTGATTGTAATTTGCAGATGCACCTGAAGATGAGATATATGTCTCGAAACTCAACAAAAGAAAAATAAATCAGTCACTCCGATCTGTACAGGACAGACGCCCTCCTCTATCATCAAGTGGAAAAGTTCTTGTGGAAAAGTGTATATTGGTATTACAAAACGAAGTGTGAATACAAAACTGAAAAAACACAAAAGTCTTTGCCGACTGGGTAAAATTGAGAAATCAGTTGTAGTTGAACATGTTTCCCAATCAGGAAATCATGAAGTTTTCCGAAACCGAAATTTTATCTACAACGACAAACTATTATCTACGACTGTACAGAGAAGCAATCGAAATATACAAATATGGGGATCATTTTAATAGAAAGGAAGAGGCAATGAAACTTAATGAAATATGGGCTGTGGCTCTTCAGAGTAGGCAGTTACGCTTTTATCTTTGACCATCGACTATGTAAAGTTAGCTTTTATCTTTGACAAGGCTTATCTCTGCTGCGCACGTGAACACTTCGCCACGCCCCCTTTTAGGCAGTGTTTATACCGCTCTCCGACGCCCGACTCGTCACACGGCAAGACTCATGGCTACCAGTAGCACCTCTGAAGATGTCCAGTGCAGCGCTGGACGAAACGTCAGGAGCAGATATGTTTCTTCGACCACGACGATATAACCCGGAAGATTCAACAGCAATTATTTCAGCCGGTCGTGAAAGCCTTCACTGCATCATACAAATAAAAGTTTTGAAATTAAAAACTGTGGCGCATCCAGTTATAAAAGGCGATGGTTGATGCTTTTGGATGTTCCGAAGGAAGAAAATTACATCTAAATTAATCTGGGAGCTAACACGCCGGCCACGGTGGCCGAGGGGACTGAGGCGCTCCAGTCACGGTCTGCACGGCCACTACGGTCGGGGGTTCGAATCCCGCCTCGGGCATGGATATTTGTGCCGTCCTTAGTCTTAGCTAGTTCATAAGTAGTTTGTAAGCTTAGGGACTGATGACCTCGTAGTTAAGTCCCATAAGTTCCACAAACATTTGAATTTTTTTTTTTTTTTTTTTTTTTTTTTTTTTTTTTTTTTTTTTTTTTTTTTTTTTTTTTGCTAACACGCTACACAAATATCACACGATTTAAAAGAAAGTCTCATTTGAATTGAGGAAGACGATAAATTCAGTATTGACAGTTACCGGCATTGCTGGTATTACCACTGTTACTTGTCTTATTTCCCATGTGGCGAAGATCACTGCAAGATACAAAATTGAGGAAGCAATGGGAGATGACCAGTGTGGATTTTGGAAAGGAAAATGAACCAGAGATGCAATTGGCATGTTGATTATGTTGCCGGAGAGCCTTTTGACAGTTAACAATGAAGTTTGCGCTTGTTTTATTGACTGTCAAAAGATCTTCGACAGGGTCAATTGGGCAAAACAGATGAACATCCTTAACCCTCTATTGCAGAATAATAATTAAAGTAAGAATTTTACAGTAACAACATTTGAATTATACTTCATAGTGCCCCTGAATGTAAAATATATGGTCGTAAAAGTTTTAGTCTATATATTTTGGAAAATATCACTCCATATATTCAATTATACACTGTACAGATACGGAAGTTGTTAGTAGAAGGTACTATATTTTTGGGGAAGAGCGTTCAAAAATTATGATACATCAGCAACGTAAGACTTTAAAGTAAAACGTAAATATTATAGAAAAGGAAAGACACTATAAAGGTTGGGTGTATATTAATTGGCAAAATGTTAATGCCTTGCAATTACATACTTACTTAATTTATACATTGTGAAAATCGTAGAAACAATTTCTGTCTGGTACAAAACACAAATACGTGTCACATTACTTTCTTCAATTTTTTTGACATTTATTATATTTACATCTGGCGAATTTTCCACTGTAGTTAGGCCAGTGACCGCCTTGGTGTTTCCTGATATCAGCATCTGCTGCATTTGGCTGCCTTCCCTATTTTTGTGCTTTTACCTGGTGAGCTGTCCAGAAATCGTATCTTTAGTTGGTGTTCCTGAACAGCTTCAGGATTCAGCAATATCACACTTGAAATCAAACAAAGCCATCTGTGTTATGTCTTCAGTACTATTTTCAGTGCAGGCTCTCTTGTAAATTAGCCAAGAAACAGCACAACTCATGTCAAGTATGTACTCTTGAGGCGCTCGTGTGGATTTCTACACGTGAGGTCTGTCGTGTAATAGGACAGAAGGAAGCGTTGGCAGTTCCAAACTTATGTATGTGACAAATTATGTATTGTGGGCATCCATAATGATGGAAACCGCTTCAGCTGTATGGTATTCTTTTATTAACGAACTAATTTCGAGGCATTAGAGCCACATCATCAGGTTTATCTCTTTACAAAGAAGAGCAAATGCCAGTAACAATCGCGTTATGCTATTTTACATTTGGGCTATAGATAAGAAAACTGTAGGTGAAAGTAGTCACAACTTATTTCATATTTAACTCTCTCAGTGGATTAGACTACCCAAATTTCACTGGTTCTATTCCATAAAATGATAAATAAATCGGATTGCCTGAATTGAACAATGTGGAAATGGTGAATATGAGAATATTAAGCGTACATACCGGCGGCGTTGCGCTGGGGCCGACCGTCGTCAACTATGTGGTGCTCGCGACAGAGCTGGTAGGTACGTCACAAGTGCGCATGCACGAAAATAAAACTGAGCATGAGGCGATTAGCACTTTGAAACAAGTGTTGTAGAAGAGAAGGTTGGGATATGTCTTTACAGATTACAAAAATTGTTGTTAACGATATGGTACACTTCATCACTATTTTACCTTGTTAACAAGAAGCCGCCATATAAAATATAGATTTATTGAACATAAGTTTCAGTTTGGTAATGAATTATATCTTAAATCACTCTATTAAATATTTAAAATTTAAATAGTGCTTCAGTAGGCTCTCTTTGGGTATTCGACATGAAGACTGTATGCCTTATGTATTATTGTTCAACCAATCACAATTTGCTAAGATGTGGCGATGGCGCAGCTAAAATTGTCCGTTGAGTTTGTGCATTGCGAGACGCTTCTTGCATCTTAATATTTCGATCTCTTCCAGAATATGAAGGTTTTGTCCTTTTCTTTCCCTGTTGCAGAATTTTTAAATTATTTTGTAAATTTGTAATGGAGTGCCGCTCTTCCTGTAGATGTTTTCTTAAGGCAGACTTGGAGTTAGCAAGATTCGTGTGTTCTTTAAATCTTGTGCAAAAACTTATGTCTGAGTGTCCAATGTATCTCATGGAACACCTTATGCAATAGAGAAGAGAATTATTCTTCAGTTAAAAGCCAACTGTATCGGACACATTCTTAGACACGAAGGCCTCATACACGACGTCATCTAAGGTAAGATCAACGGAACTGTAAGACGAGGAAGAAGAACGATTCAACACCTGCATGACCCGAAAGATGGAAGGAGCTACAGGAAATATTGTCATCATAAATTCTCCGTACGAAGACATGGACCTGCCACTAGACAGAATACTACATCATAATAATACACGACTCAGTACTTAATCAAAGAGGCTCTGGAAGAGTTGTTTGGGGTGCAGCTCTTCATGCTGCTTTTGCATGTTGCCGCAGTTGGTCTGGTGTATCAGCTGGTCAGGTGTCTCTTGGGGCCGGCCGCGGTGGCCGAGGGGACTGAGGCGCTTCAGTCACGGTCTGCACGGTCATTGCGGTCGGGGGTTCGAATCCCCCCTCGGGCATGGATATTTGTGTCGTCCTTAGTTGTAGGTAGTTCATAAGTAGTTTGTAAGTTTAGGGACTGATGACCCCGTAGTTAAGTCCCTTAAGCTTAACAAACATTTGAACATTTGTCTCTTGGGCCAGTGTCATTCTGCAGTCTCCGACCATACGTTTCCGATAGGCCAGAGGTCGACAGAACACAGGAGCCAGGGCAGCTGCGCAATCCGATTAAGTCTTGGATATTGGATGACACATACGGACACGTATTATCGTGTTGCAAAGCGGTCGTCGGCAAGTCGCTTGAAGCTTACTGGTACCTCCTAGCCTCGCAGTGCTCAAATCCTACGATCAACTGCCTTGGCACTACTGTGTCGCTGAATAGTGTTGTCCAACTTGGATGAACAGTGATTTATTCTTGGAAAATAGATGAGCAACTCAAATAGGCAATGCGATTTAGGTTGCATACATAGCACTCAAACTGCATGGTTACCTATTTTAAACAACACCCAACCTCCGATCTACGAGGATCAGATGCTCTCCTGAAAATCCGGAGAAACATACAGAAGAACCCCCAGCTGCCCGCTCACAGCTATATATTAACAGCAGAACAACAGCGACTGAAGCCAAGAAAAACACCTTGGCGAACTGCACAACATATTGAAGTCTCCAGCTTTGACTTCAAGCCAAGAAAAACACCTTGGCGAACTGCACAACATATTGAAGTCTCCAGCTTTGACTTCAACAAAGCATGGAAAAGACAGTGCTAAGAATCACCAGTATTCAACGGTGCCGGCCGCGGTGGCCGAGGAGACTGAGGCGCTTCAGTCACGGTCTGCACGGCCGCTGCGGTCGGGGGTTCGAATCCCCCCTCGGGCATGGATATTTGTGCCGTCCTTAGTTGTAGGTAGTTCATAAGTAGTTTGTAAGTTTAGGGACTGATGACCCCGTAGTTAAGTCCCATAAGCTTAACAAACATTTGAACATTTTATTCAACGGTCATCTGGTTGTAAGCTTTTCCATGCGAGTTCCAGGTTTCACACTCCCAAGTCGCCAGTGCAGAATCATCAACTGCATCCGAACAGGACAAGGGAATTGCGAATATCTACAGCACAAAAGGGGCTGGGTAACCACTCCCACCTGTGACCATGGAGTTGTACTACAAAGAATAAAACACATCGTTGGTGAATGCCCGGAACGAACCTTCAGGGGATCAATAAATGACCTCCAACATTCATCAACTAAAGGGCTCAAAGAGATCAATGGACTGGACCTAGAAATCTAAGAACTTGGGTAATGTGAACATAATTTAGTATAACACTTTTACATCTGATCCTATCAATATATTTTGCTGGACATGTGTTACAATGTATATAATTGGAATTGTGTATTGTCATGCGATAAATAAATAATCGTCAACGATTATATGTCTTTCCTGATTATAGTTAATGGAAAAGGTCTGTGATTCTGAATATCAACGACTTCATTTCATCACTGGCATTTAATAAAGCATGTTCATGATGGCAATATTTACTATTTGCATAGCCTGGTTAATGGATCCAACCCAAAAGTATTTATTATGAAGTGTGGTACGAATTTCCCCTTTATTTTTAATAAGAAAGTCATTAATTTCAGAAATTATAACTGGAGTATCGAAAGAAAGACTAAGTGATTTATCACGCTGAACCGCATACCAGTGCCCACCATGTTAATCGTAAATATGGAAATGCGAATTTTACAGCCACTAAATTAGCACCCGCTCGATAGAAGCCGAGCGGTCTGGAGCGCAACGTTGCGGATCGCGAGGTCTCCCGCGACGGGGGTTCGAATCGCACCCCCTCCCCCCTTCGGGCATTGAAGTTTGTGCCGTCTTTAGTATAAGGTAGTACATAAGTAGTTTGTACGTTTAGGGACTTATGATCCCGCAGTGAAGTCCCATAAGCTTTACAAACATTTGAACGTTTGAATTAGCACCCATGTCAAGAATTCGAGGAGACGTCGTTTGTTTTCAGACGCAAATGCCTGCAAAGCGTCTAATTCATTTACAAGGAAGCATTCTGTTATCGCCGCTAAACGAGCGCGTATGTTTCAAATGTTCGAACTGCAGTGCTTATCGGTACCTATACACGGAAAGAACTTAATCTCACTTTTGATAAGGACAAGACCCACACCCACAAACACACACACACACTTCATGGCCGGCCGCGATGGCCGAGGGGACTGAGGCGCTCCGGTCACTGTCTGCACGGCCACTACGGTCGGGGGTTCGAATCCCCCCTAGGGCATGGATATTTGTGCCGTCCTTAGTCTTAGCTGATGACCCCTTAGTTAAGTCCCATAAGTTCTATAAACATTTGAACATTTTTTTTTATATAATTCGTGACGTCACCTTGTCCCAAAACCGCTCCTCCTCGAGAAGGAGGATGTTGGAACAGCCTGGTTTACACATTGCTTATGAGGGCCAAAAGGCAATTACTAATTGAGAGGCAATAGTACGCACAGGTCAACCATATCTTTTAATCAGGTAAGTGGCTACAGATGTCCAGCGTCTGCCAATCTCCGAGTGCCTCAGGAGACCATTTTGAGTGGCACCGCTTGACGCCTAAACTGCGCGTTAATAGTGCGTACGCGACCAGTGTACTCACATCAAAAGCTGTTCTACTGCA
Organism: Locusta migratoria; assembly: GCA_026315105.1. Classification (NCBI taxonomy): domain Eukaryota; kingdom Metazoa; phylum Arthropoda; class Insecta; order Orthoptera; family Acrididae; genus Locusta; species Locusta migratoria. Next base: position 205,390,077 of record CM048744.1, on the reverse strand, counting down.
ATAGCGATGTCGGCGCGATGTAGTAGCGGCGGAGCGAGGGCAGCCGAAATTGCAAGCGGACACGGCTGCCATTGTGCGCGCCGCTTTGCCGGCTCACGCGAGCTTCAAAGCGGACGCCCTGTTCGCCCCGCAGCGGTGGGTCTGCCCTGCTGGTGTAGTGACGGCGCCACCTGCTTTCATGACGTCTCAACACACGACTCGGTTTAGCGCCTGCGCGTCAAAGACGACCGCAGAGAATGGCTCACCTAATTAACGGGAACAATATGGAGGCCTGACATAAAATTAGCAGAATGGCCGTGTGCACTAAGGCAAACAGCTGCGGTGTGCGCGGCCGTTAGACGTCGGGGCTTCTGGTGTTCGAGTCCTCCCTCGGAGATGGGTGTTTGTGTTGTCCTTAGCATAAGTTCGTGTAAATAGTTGGTAAGCCTAGGGACTGATAATCACTATAGCTAAGTCCCTTAGAATAAAAATAAATAAATAAAAATATAGGTTCAGTACTTGAATAAAAAGTTCTCGGGTTTCCTTCCGCGTCAGGTGGTTAAAACTCCACGAGCTTTCGGCCAAGCACTCCTTGGCCATTGTCAAGTGGTAGGGCAAGGTGGTACAATTTCGAGCATTTCGGACAAATGTAATTGTAACTGCAAATATACTGTGAAAAAAAATAATTTTAATTATGACACTTGTTCTTGAATGTTTAATGAATATGTAACACAAATATTAGACAATTACGAATGTTGGTATGAACACAAGAAAAACGTTACAGAATTGAGAAAAATCGATAGAAAATATACCACACTAGGTACAATTATGATCACTTCCTCATTCAATTTTGATCACTGACTTTTCCCACATAAAAAGCACTTTTTCCTTCGGGCACCAGAACATACTTCGTGGTACCAAACATTGCACAATAATGAATTTACAAGCGCGTGGAAAGTAGAAAATTTATAAGAGCGCGTTCGACGAAGTAGCTCCAAGTACATCTTTACAGGATAAAATTTATGTCTCCTTAGCACAGAGTGTTGTATTCTTGGAAAAGACAGAAGGAGCTGTAGAAACCTGCTACACTGCAACGCCACACAAATGCAAGTGCTTCCAACACTACGAGACTAAAAACTTATGTTGATCGGAACTGTACCTATATCGAATTTGTAACACCTTACCCTATTGACTGCCTAGTGGCTGCAAGGTCTTCAGGAATAATGGCTACAATGATCGTGAAATAAGTGATGCGATCTCAGGAAGGAAACACAATAAGACTACTGACGAGGAAGAAGGAAAGAAACTTGGTTTTTCGCCGTTCTGTGGTTCTGTATCGGGAAAAATAAGTCGCATGTTGAAGAGACACAAAATCAAATCAGTCTTCAGCCCCCCGACGAAAATCCGGCAATTATTGGGACCAGTTAAAGACGCAGTAGAATACCTGGGGTCTACAAAATATCTTGCGAGTGTGGTCACTCTTATGTCGGACAAACAGTACGAACTGTTGAACAACGAAGGAAGGAACATGAAAGGTTTTATCGTTTACGGTACCCAGACAAATCTGCTTTAGCTTAGCATTTTTTAGTAAACGGTCATCGCATCAAATTCGATGAAACTGCTGTCGTGGCTCGCACTAACGGCTTCTGAGACAGTATTATTAAAGAAGTCATCGAAATTAAAACATCTGATAACAACCTTAACAGAGACGGCGGCCTGCAGCTCAGCGCGGCGTGGCCGAAAGTTCCTGGAGTTTTAACCATCTGACGCGAACGGAAACCCGAGAACTTTTTATTCAAATTTATCGCCGCGAGACAAAGCATTCCTACATTAGGTTTAGTACTTGTTTCGGTCTTTTAGATATCTGTATCTGTGTAACGTGAATTAACATTTAGGTTAGTACAGTTATGACTAATGTATAATTTACATACAGAATGTCCCACTCAACTTTTTCACCGAAAATATCTCTGAAACTGCAATAGATATCGAAAAACGACTTACACGGTCATGAATGCACGACAGGGGCGTATAAAATAACTAATATTACTTCAATACAAACTTTTCTTTTTAAATGGATATCCTTAATTATTTCTTATGCAATCAGCAGCATGAAAAATCACAAAAAAGAATGGCATTGGCTGCACCGCGATAACTCAGTCCATCCAGAGAAAATGCTGAGCGAAGTTGACATTTGAAATACTCGAAGCAGACAGCTAGCGAGACTAAAGCGGGGCACGGTTGAGTCTGGTACCTCACATATTTTAAATGTCAACTTTAGTCCGCAATGTAATTAACTTATTACGATGCAACCGATGTCATTCTCTTTTGGGACTTTTGAGATGCGTTTACATTCTGGCCAAATGAGTTGTTATTGATGTTTATGTTAGTTGACTGCATTGACATATTGGAGAGTGTCAATTTTCTGAACTCACCACATGCAGTGCGACACATTGATGCATTCCATGCTCAATTTATTTTTCATGTTTGAAGAGGTAGCACGGTTTTGATTCGAAGCTGATTACTGCTATAAGATGCGATACCTACTTATTTTTCAGTTTTAGCGCTTATTTGTGGGCGTTTAATTTAGTTGTTGATGCTAACCAGTGCAATGCTGCTAATCGTAATACAATGTTCCAGGTGATTAATATAGTGCCCACTTCAATGAGGTAGGAGGGGGAAACCTCAGGGTGAATCTAAATTCGTCCACTCGCGCTTCGCAGCGCGATTCCTCACCTGCAAACAATTAAAAATGTCATCCTGCACATATTTCCGCCAGTAAATGGACGTCGAAGAATGAGATGGGCGTGTGTGCCAGACGTAAGTGTGTTCCATAATTACACCAAAAAACTTGTAAGGGATGTATTAGGCGTTTTGAAGGACAAATTGAGCATGGAAACCCATACCCGGAAATGCCATTCAACGACGCTACAGTGAGTCCAAGCCACAGGCACCAGCTCCTGCCGCTAGACATCTCCCTCCAGCAAGTTCGACTCTCTGTAGCGTCATTAGATGACGTTTCCGTGCATGGGTTTCTATGCTCACTTTGTTCCGCAAGACACCTCTCACATCCCCTAGAATTTTTTTTTTTAAATCCTCGACGTCCTTTCACTGCCGGAAATATGCGCAGGACGAAATTTTGTGACAGACAGTTTTTTATTGCTAGCATGTGAGGAATCGCGCTGCGAAGCCCGAGTGCGTGAATTTAGATTCACCCTGTATATGCCAGTAGAACCAAGTTGAATAGAGATCAAGCCGAGGAAACATACAACAGGAAACAGTAATGACCTATGAGATGTTTGTGAGAAGTTTATTTTCACATGACGACACATCAGACACAATATGTGGGAGAAATACTTTTCTATTAGTCATTTAGCATCACAATGGGTGGTAGGTTAATAAAGACCTGTTTGAAGGTAATGTGTAGAGGTAGGGGAAAATATGAGGTGAAGTACAATGGGTGTCTCGCTCCATGGACGTGTGTGTATCTCGATGCGAAAGTACTCGATGCGGAGACTGGTTTGATGCAGCTCTTCACCCTACACTATCCTAAACAAGCCTTTTCAAAATGTTCAAATGTTTGTTAAGCTAGGCCTCCATCTGCGATTTTTGCCTCGCACACTTTCCTCGAATGCTAATATCACGATGTCTACGAATGTGTCCTATCAATCAGTCCCATCTTTTAGTCAAAATATAGCATAAATTCCTTTTCCCTCCAAATTTGTTCAGTACCTCCTCATTAGTTACGCAACCTACCTACCTAATCTTCAGCATTCTTTAGTAGCACCACATTTCGTAAGTTTATATCCTCTTCCGGTATGAACTATTAATCGTTCAAATGTATTACAAAGCAACACTCTAAGGTCCGATTCAGGGCAGTGGGCGCAGGGCACGTTCCCCTGCCCATACAGGCAGCAGGAAAAAAAATACAGAAAGCAAAAGAGAGAGAGAGAGAGAGAGAGAGAGAGAGAGAGAGAGAGAGAGAGAGAGAGAGAGAGAGAGAGAGTAGGCGAGAGAGATAGATGGATACAGGGAGAGAATCTCTGGATAATTAATTTTTACTTACATGCAGCAAGTAATTGTGAGTTTAAAAATAAAAATCAATTTAATTAACATGACGTACATTAATTTTCGGCGTTATAATTGCATTTAATTGCTTCTTGCTGCTTTTTACTCAGTATTTTAAGGTAAAACTAAATAAAAGTCGTTTATTGTTTCGTAATTGCTTCGGATATAAATGAGCTACTGTGCATGTTTTATTAATATGTAAATAAAGTTAAGGGATTTCACTATGTGAAAGAATCGTGAATTTCTAGAGCTGCGTTCAGGCGTCCGATTTCAGGTGTTTTCGGTAAACACTAACAAATAGTACTGCAACCCATCATAAACAGTTTTATTTGAAGCTATACGTTTACATTTTCCAGTTCTTGGAGCAAATATGAAATTTCAACTTCATTTTTCCTCACATCAGATAGAAAGGATGTTTAGGGATGTAGAAATTCTTATAGAAACAGAGTCATGTGTAATTTTGTTGATCGGGAAAGCTTTCTTGAAAAGTTATCACGTTTCGCGTTGCAACTTAGGAAAAGCATGAGGAATAAATTGATTTGGTACAGCAGGACACAGGAAATCTGATTTTAGGTTGTGAAGAATATCAAACTTCGTTGTTCAACTGTTTATTAAGCTTAAGGGACTTAACTTTGGGGTCATCAGTCCCTAAACTTACAAACTACTTATGAACTACCTTATACTAAAGACGACACAAACATCCATACCCTAGGGGGGGGAGGGGGGGGAGGGGATCCGAACCCTCGACGGGGAGCGGCCTCGCGCATCCATGCCTCCGCCTCAATGCGGTTGGTCACTCCGCCGCGGCTCAGAATGACATGCTTTCTGCCTATTTTATTCGGTGGCCTTTTAGGATAAGCTATTTTTAATCCTTTTAGGATAAGTATTTTTAATTTCTCCGTTGTTGCACACTGTATTGTTTGATAATGACACAGCTACTCCGGGTAGAGTACTGTTTTTCCAGATAAGTTGACGATTCGTGCACTGGCTGTTGGCAGCGGCAGAAGGCGTGCTACTACATGGCTGCCGGGGGACGAGTAGCCGTGAGCGGAAGGCAGTGTCGCAGTGTTGGAAACGTTACCCGTAACAACGTGTGCAGTAACATTTCGTTTCTAGGGGCAGCGTAACGCTGGCAGCGCTCCGAAATATATGAATGTCCTTCGCGGGCTATGAGGCCGCTCCCACCAGAGTTTCAAGTTCTTCCTTAGGTATGGGTGTGTGTGAGTGTGTGTGTGTGTGTGTGTGTGTGTGTGTGTGTGTGTGTAATCCCTTAGGATTACAAACATTTGAACTTACTTTCTTTTAACCGTATGTAGAATCACTATTACTGCATTTGTCTCATTTCATATCGTAATCCTGCTGGTATCATAGTACAAGACTGTTATTTTTCGACTATGTTGTACAATTCTTTGAGTTTTCAAGTGGTCAATCTTATTCAGTATCCAATTATTCCAAAGTTGTAAATATGAAGAAGAAACCTATGCCAATTTCGCATGTATTGGGATTCCCATACACCCATCTGTCCAAGATGAACAACAGTTTGAAATGTTGCAAACTCTCGGTTTTAGCAATATTTTGCATCGTGGACCGGAAAAATCGAAATAACTAACCACCGCAAATGTCTCAAATTGTAACAGTAAACTCTTTATTCATTTATCTATAAGTTTAATTTACATTTTTTCTAACATCTTTATCCATTATAAAGAATGCAAGAAAAAAGAACCATTATTGTTTTTTGAAAATGTCCATTACCTGATAACCGGCGTTCCACAATTTGATATCTTTCTCGTTGGAAGAATAATTTTATTTTCGCTACTCGATGCATTTTCTAGGAATCAAATGACGCAAGGAACTGCAACATATTTTAAAGAGTTGCAGCAGTAGAAAAACACTGCATTGACCTTACGTTTTGTTTATTTTAGCTCAAACATAACAGGGTATGACATTCCGAGCAGATATGTAAATTCTAAATTACGCAACAATATATCATTTGGTTTTTGAGATATTTGCTTTCATACCGGAGAACAAATCCAAACAGTCCACTTCCGTCCGACAGAGGTATACTGATGAAATATACTTACTGTTCCATCTCTAAGAAATTATTATATGAAGAAATTTGATTTTGAACATTATACAATCCGGTACCTTTTTTTGTTATTCGTCTTAACATTGATGTATGTAGTGAAGAATAAAAAAAACATCAAAAGTATGCACATGTACACAATCTGACTTGCAATATTATCACTCCCAGCTATGATAAGGAAAAGAAGAGAACCAGCTGTAAAATTTCCTGCCTAAGTACAAATAAATGAAATATATCCGGTTTCAGTCTCAAAGAGGGACATACGGAACTAGATCGTTCAGGTCCCATTCCGCCTTCGTATCGAAAAGTTTTGACATGCGAACATATTCATTCTTATTTGTTCAGAAACTGAATAGCTAAAAGTGTCGGTGGAAGACACAGAAGACAACTGAAGTGCGAGAAAAAGAGAGAACAGACAGTCATGATAAGACACATTAGAAGTAAAACAAGCACGAAGGAATGGAGATCGTGATAGTGGGATAAATGAATGGAGATAGTAGCACTAACCTCTCTGTAGAAAGGTTATCAGAGATCATACACAAGCTTTCTGAGATCTCGTTCTACCGGACAGGCAAACTTTAACAAGAAAATTTTTGTCTACCATCCGCCAAGCCTACACTAATTTGTCAATGTTTCTCGATCTCGATTTCGAAGAATCCGTTCTCAGGGAGGTAATGGAGAGTGAAGAAACATTTGGCAAAGAATGAGGCAATGAGCCATATGAATAAAACCGAGTATCTACTTTAGATTCCAGACAACATGCTCAGGTTCGAAGAATAAAGCGAGTCAGAGAATATACTTCAACCTAGTATGTTCTCAGCGTGAGTAAGAATAGGGAGAAGTTGCTCACGACGAAGAACATTCTCCGTTTTCTGAAGTAAGTTCTATAGCATACATCGGGCTGAGTAACTTATATTCGGATTATATTTTACTGTGGTTTATAATAAAAATGACAAAATTTGTTTTGCTTAGAAGGCAAAAAATGTTCCTTTATACGTGCTCTAAAGAAATATGAGACGAACTTAGACAAATAATAACGCTTTGCTGACGAGTCGCTTCCTTTACAAAAATCATGATCGTGACACTAAGCATTTTATATATTGAAGAGCATGTTGTCACAAAGTTTTTCCATTACCAACATAGAAATGAAAAAAGAGGTTTCAGCTGCGTCTTTTAACGTTTGTTTTTAGTGCATATTTACAGATGTAAGCAGCTAGAGAGGAAAATAATAATGTATGTTTTGAAATATGATCTGTTAATAAGACCTTATGATCCCAGGATATCTCAGTCTGTATCACAAAATAAATATTTTCGTAATACTGGGTACTGAAGTGTTACTTTTTATTTATTTATTTCTATTTTTTTACTGCTCTTGTTCATTAAACTGGTTGGCCTGTTTGAAGATGCATTTTCTGACTTTGTAATAGTAACCGCTGTTATGTTGCAAGTACGTAGACACGACAGGAAAAGTAATAACTGATGAATCACATACCAAAATCTCATGGTCCATCGCTTGTGAGCAGAGCATTGCGTGATTTAGTTAACAAAAAGTATCTCGTGTTAGGAAGCTCTGACAGCGTTCAACGTTGAAACAAATGGAAATTGCTGCATTCTTAAAATTTCGTTCACAAATTGTACTTCCCCAACTGCAATAACAAAGATTCTTGTATGAGGAAAATTTTGTAGCATCGTCAGAACAATACATTTTCGTAAAAGGTATTAATAATATGTTGCAGCACAACAAACTAATATCTAAACATAATACAGTTCTTCCTGAAGACGTAGATGCCTACTCCATGTTTGTACACTGAATAATTTACCTGATTGAGCTACTTTAGAGAAACTGAAACGTAGGTATGCAAAGTTAATAAAGTTGAATGTTTGTAAAATCATATCTTTGGCTCCGCGAGGACAATCTTTGGTGTGCGCTGTCCCACGTTTTTAGTTTGGTTGCCGGCCTCCGACGGGTGAGCAGGAGTAGTGTTGTGCAAGCAGGCTTTGAATGTAGTCGCAAATTGCAGTATGAGCTTGAATCATTTGAATATTTGTATGTGTAAAATGTTTAAAAAATATTTGAACTTGAAAAGGGTCTGTGTTTATGAGAATAAAGGTGAGTCATTATTTCATTATTAGTCGCTTCGTGTAATTGTCCATCTGTACTAACAGGCATTCAACATGCAGGGTTTAATTATCGTCTTTTATGTCCATTCTTTAGAATAATTAAAAGTACAGTGCAGGAATTTTGTATGCTTTAATGCACAAAAAAAACAAAAACGGACGAAGTATGATGTAGACAATTTAGATTTTTTTATAAAGTACTGGCTGGTTTTTCCTTTGCTGAAAATGACAGTAGAAGTAAATGGGTTCTTGAAAAGATTCGTGTAAGAGATTCCCAATTCTTAATCACCATTTTTGTGCAATATTGTTAAACTTCATGTTCTCCTTTTATAAGTGCTTATGTGTAAACTTCAACCTTAGGTGTTTTCGTGTAAGTCATTCATCCCGAAACCCAAATAATTATTTGTTTTAAATACTATAGAGATGGACAAAATTAATATTTGTGTAGCTAGAGGGTTCGCATTGGACAACTGCAAATTCTGTAGTTGGTTTTTAACCTTTCAGCAGCATCGTTTCTTGACAGTAATTCTGAGGGCTGTTGCATATGTGTCCTTGCACACAGGTAGGCCATAAAATCAGGGTCAAGCTCAGATCTATTTGCCATTCAGTCACTTCTCCAGCAAGCTGATGTCCTATTCTTCAAACAATTGCAATCTTTAATGAAACATCATTTTTACCGGAGGTCAAATTGCTCTTTCTATGAGAGTCAGAATAGATTTTTATTACACGTTTGGTTTTTGTTCAAAATCATGCTTAGCTAATTGGATAATGTGTTCAGTCAGATTATAAAGTTTTAATTATAGTGCAGATTCATTTTTTACAGCTACCCATACACACAAAACTACACATGACACAATTGAGGTCATTAAAGTACAGTCAAATAATTTTTATTGACAATCTGCGACTAAAATATAAAACAGTACTATTTTAATTACAACACTAATCTCTATAGATTTATTTTGAGAAATAACAATAATTAGAATTTTATTATTATCAAGTTTCAAACTAAACGATTTTACAACTGTACTGCACTGGATGTGACAGAGAAATTTTTCATGAAGAAGGAGAGGTAGCAAAAATGAATTGGCTGCTCAGAGCAGAGGCTTCAAAACTTATATTTATAAGAAATTCGGAACTTACTCAGAGAACGTTATTTTGCGCTGAGAATCTTCTCTGGACCCTATGCTCTTTCTTATTCATACGGACCAATGACGAATACTTCCAATGACAGTATCAGGTAAGATCGAGAGGAGAAACAGATGAAGGCCATGACAGTGGGTGAGAGGCGGTTCCGACGGGAGAAATAGAGAATTGAGGCAGAGGGAGAGAGAGATTTGTAGGTTTTTTTTTTTTTTTTTTTTTTTTTTTCGTAGGACTGAACCAGCCAGTTCTCTACTTTTCTGAGTCGTTTAATCAGGAAGAAATATTCAAATGTTTGAAACCTAAGTTACCAAAAAGCTGTGGTCATCGGTCCCTAACTTACAAACACCTTATAGTAACGTTTGCTAAGGACAACAGAAACATACATTTTAAAAGTATCTTCTGTGGTCTGTAAATGATACAAAGGTTTGTACAGTTTGTTTTCGATAAATAGATTAAAAACAGTTTTTTTTAAACATTTTTCACGTTAGGCCTAAGTGTTTTTAACTTAATATTCGGTCTACTCACGGTGTTGATGTCTCTTCTTTACATGTTACTACTATTTCTCCATCTTGTTGGCTGGAGTTTGTTTGTTCCTGGCGTGTGTTTGTCGGCTGTGTACAGCACTTTTCGTGTGTTTTCGTTTCGTTTTTTCCTTTTCATTCCAGCACATCACATCACTTTTTGAAATGTATACAGATTACATATCACCTGTTATAAGTAGAACGCCTATTTATTTATCATTTCACTACAGCGTGACTATGTTTTCTTCTGTTCATTTGTTTTTCGTGTGGTCTGAGAGTGTTGCCAACGTAACATATTTATAATACGTAAATACGACTCAATTCAACATAAGTGTGTGTGTTAGAGGGAGAGAGAGAGAGACAGAGAGAGATATTTAATTTCGTGAACAGGGTGTTAAGATGTTATTTCAGATGAGTTAATGAAGGTTTAATTGGGTTGCAGCGATTGGAGGGGGGGGGTGGGGGAGGAGGTGAGGGTATCGCGATTTGAGTTTTTATGAAAGTGGGTGTTGACTCTCATACTGTTTATATTTATGTTAGGTGGTCAGAAAGCTTGAAAAGTGTGTTGTTTGTTAGATTGGTTTGGTCATTTATGAGATGTTTCTTTTCTGTTGTTGTTTTATGGATATGATAGTTTTCTTGAAGGGTGAGCAGGTGATTTTTGTTGTTGTTTATTCTTAAGATTTCCATGAATGTGTCTCGGGTGGTGATTTTATGTTGGTTTTGGTGTAAATGTTCTGCAAATGTTGAGTGACTTGTTTCATACTTCCAGGCTCGTACATGCTCTTTATATCTGGTGTCAAATGTTCTTTTAGTTTGACCAATGTATCTTTCAGTATACAGTCAGCATATCACAGGTTACCTCCTATAATCAATTTTAACAGCTGCTGCGGAATATGGCCACACAACCAAACATTGTATTTTTACCTTAATTTTTTCCTCTGAGACGAGCATTTTTCAGCAGATGGTAATGAAGTATGTTCAGCAACTTGAATATACTCATTGTATATTCTTCAGACCAGTCAAACTGGATGAACGAATACAACACAATAATTGAGTCAGGCCAGAGTTCGGGACGTTAAATATTCGAAGTCACTTCCTGACTGAGGAACGGTAACAGTATAACGAAAGCTACCCACAAAGGTCGTGCTTAACCATGCCTGGTATGCAAAGTGATTGTAGTGTAGAATGGAATTTTCACTCTGCAGCGGAGTGTGCGCTGATATAGAACTTATGGCAGATTGAAACTGTATGCCGGAACAGGGATTCAAACCTGTAACATTACCTCCCGCAGACAAGCGCTCTACCGTCTACGGTTCGTCCTCACAGCTTTGATTGTACTTTAGGTAACTGACGCGTTCTCTACCCAACAAAAACAGTGATTGGCACAATAGTTAATATTATAAAGAAAACAATTTTTAGAACCAAATATGGACGTGTACCATTGGATGGTGTTACGCGTCTGTTATCGACTGCAGCGCGTACTATCGCAATATTCAACGCTCCATGTCGAGTTCGGGCCACATATACAAATATTAAAACCATCATGAAATTCTGTAAGCTGTTGTAGGCAGTTGGACGACATCATTGTTAGAGAATCTATCACTATACGTTGCATAGGTTGCATGAATTATTCTTCAAGGTACAAGGATAGAATACGTCCAGACGTCCGGGACGTATTGCGGAATACGTAGAGAAAATTAAGACAGAGCACGATGAGTATTCTGTCGTTAATGTCCTCTGACGATCTGCGCTCGACACTGAGTTAAAAATCTAAAAAGATAAAAATATTAGAGGTTGACTTCGAAGTAAAATAGTAGATACGTTCAAAATAGTGCTGGATTTACTAGATTAATCTAATATCAACACTGACAATAATTATTAGTGCGCAGCTTAATCGCAGCAAAACCTTACCGATGACTAAAACAGGATTAACCGTCTAACGAGCTCGCTTGAACATACGACGAGTAAAATATGAATGAAAAGCAAAATTCTAGATTTTAGGCTATATTGTATTCCTCAGAATATCACAAAATAGTGTTCGAATAACAGTACGTAAATACTGAGTAAGTGATTGGGGCCACTATTTATATAATACAAAGCGGATTTTGATGGGGAAAAAAAGAAACGAATAAACGTAAAGTAACATTAGTACCGGTAATCTTCTCTGGCATTTTACTTTGTTTGCTACTTGTTAGAAAAGACAATGATCTGAGAGTTAAAGGGCGTTTAATATGTGTTTTCCGTTTTATTTCCCACAGTGTTAGCGTTAAGTTAGTACACCATTACACTTTTCGGAACAAAAGTTTGTCAATGCTTTACATTGTTTAAATTATAGAATTCTACTTTAAGGTATCCCATACGATATTTATTTCCGCAGTGCAGCTTATGTTAATAAATCATTTCTTTAATGCTAATATTATCATTATTATTATCATAGTAAAGCAGTATCCAATAAAAATAGCCTAATACGTACTGAGCCGTGTATAGTCAGTTGGCCTTTTTTAAACTGTTCATTTTAAACCATTACCTTTGGTTATTTTATTAGTGACTGCACTATTTAGCACAGCACACGATAGCTGGACCAAGTTAGTTTTAAGTGTAAACACTTCCTAAATATGATCGCTGATTTCCTCGTTTCTATCTCCGCAGTTTCACAACGACGTTTGATTCAGATGGATTTCTGGGGGAAAAATCGATTACATGTATAAGAGAACATATATATAATAATGGAATGTCCAGGCTAGAATTAATAATATAGCAAGGACAGTTTACAACTCACCGCAAAGACATGGCGACGAACTGCGACAGGCACATACATAAGACACACACATACAACACTTTCAGTTATCGGCCATGGCCTTCTTCAGAAAATAGAACACTCACGCAATCACACAAGCACACAACACAGTGATACAACCATCACCTCTGACTGCCTCACTTCGAAGTGCGGCCGATGGCTGAAAGTGTGGTATGCGTGTGTCTTTTGTATGTGTCTGTCGCAGCTCGTCGCCACGTCTTTGCGGTGAGTTATAAACTGTTCTTACAATATTATAAGAGAAGGTATTTAGATTATTGGTGTAACTTTAACATTATGCACAAAGATCAAGTTCCAGTTCTGAACATCTCTTCAGCGGAAAATACAAAAATTATACCTATCGCTGTACATACTTAGAACGGCATGTTTTATGGACTGGAAAGAACATGTATCGTCAGTTTGTGAAAAGTGTACGCAGTCACGGTCTCTCTTTTTTATTAACGAGTGTGATAATACGAACAAAATTAAAGCAGAATTTCTATACTTAAATGATTTAAACGGTGTGCTTGTTATTCCACAATGCATCAGTCGTTTCGAGCGGCAATGAATAAATATTTTGCAGCTGTTTCAATCAAACATTAGTAAACGCCAAGCAGACTCTAAACGGAATTTATTTTCGTTTTATTTAGCGCTTTGATGAAATAAAAATATTTATCTTCCAATAATGCTAGCAAAACCAGTGTTTAATTGTACATCGTTGCTACTGATTTGAGTATTTCTTTTGTTTGCCTTTCGATAAGCTGCTTTTATGACGTGACAGCCCAAACAGTGAAACAGGTGAGTTTTTGAAGGGAATTAAATTTTTGAGGGAATTTATTCCGAATTTCAGCTCATAGAAACCAGTTACTTAAATTCCGATTTCTAACATCACTGTTTAGAGAACTACTGACATACGTCAAAACAAGAAATATTTTGACTGATCGACAGCTAATGGAAGACGAAGATGTACTCATCATAAAATGGGAATCACACGTTAGAATGCCATGTATATGTGTACAGTAAGTGTGTTAATGTGATGAATCATTGGGATAAAATGCCTTCACATTTGAGGGAAAGAGGTATCACTATCTTCTTATAAAGCTTTTCCGCTATTGCTTTTTCTGAATTTTATTCAGATGTTCTTCGAAGCTTAAACCTTTTTCTGTTCCAAGGTTTCACATAATCTATTCTCTGAAATGTAGTTCCGTAAATGGCGTTTTTAATCATCGGAGTCGTATAGTGGTATAACACCACCGAAATTAATCAACGGCGGTATGATTCGCTCTTACGAGGGCATAAACTTTAAAAACTTTGTATGTTAATATTAAAGCAATTATTATCGTGTTTTGAAACGTGAAACGGTAATAATTTAGGAACCGAATATAAGTACTGGGCGAATAGTCCAATAAAGGGATATTCTAGCGATCTGTCGGACATGTCAGGCAAGAAAAAATACCGTATGGTACCATTGATATAGGAGTTCATACATAGAAGTTGACATGATGGTTGGTGTAGAAGCTCAAGAGGAGGAAGTGTTTTAAATGACTATGAAGCCGTTGTTTCCTGCAAAGGGTTAAGACAGCGTATCATCTGCTACACTAAACAATTCGATAGTGCTGCGTACCGCATGGTGTTTGAAGTCATTTCTGCCGATGTATTAAGTTATTGTTTAACATGACATATCAGACGCCTATAAATTTAACAACATGTGTGATATGTGTTTAATGCCGTAAACGAATGCACCTCGAGTAGGACAAATAACCTAGCTTGAAATAGGACACGGCTTCCTATTGTGTATCCATCATCATCAATGTGATTACATGACACAGTCTTTTCTTCCCTTGTTTAGATAAAACGTGTTGCAGTCCTCTCCTTACGATATTTGTAGCTGAACTATGTATATTCACGTAGCACTTTACAGTTTAGCATAATTATTTCCATTAGTATGTTCATCTGGGAATTCTTTTCATTTTATTTTTATTGATTTATTTATTTACTTTCAAAATCTTCAGAACTTAATAACAGTTGTAAACCGTACAGCATTTTTTCTGTTGACTTAGTACAAAACTGCCGCGGAATTTCTTGTCTTTTGAAAACCTTCTGACGACAGATGTCTCCGATGGATATACATATAATTTGAACTGTTTATCTCCCCTGAAGAATACTTATTGTTATATAAACTGTTAGTTCTTCTTATCATATCAGCTTAGTTGATAAGTTCCTTCTAATTGTAAATCGTAAGTGCTGACAAATCAGAAAAATACCTGTTTGTAAATTTTCTTTCTGTGCACTAACATTTGTGACAAAATGGCTCTCTCAAACAATTTTCTTCATCTGACCTTCCATTTTTCTAAGATTTCTTAGAGGAAAACTTTAATGGTCAATATATGTACGTTACTACTTCGAGGTAACACGTTTGTATACAGGCACTCTTCAGTATCTAACAACCAATATCCTTCAGAATTGGTGAAAAATTCAATTGACAAATACAGCAACTCCAGACAACAATCGTCAAAATATGTAATCGATTTTCGCAGCACAGGAAACGCAACTCTGAATGAAAATCTACATCTACATATATACCCCGCGATCCACCCTAAGGTGCGTGGCATCGGATACACTGTACCATCAGTAGGCACTGCCTTTCCTGTCCCACTCCGAAATAGAAAGATGGAAAAATGAAAGTCTATAGTCCTCAGTACGAGCCATAATTTCTCTTGTCTTTGTGATATTTACGCGAAATGTAAGTAAGCGGCAGCAAGGTCATTCTACACAGCTTCAAATTCCCCGTCCTGTAAATTTCCTCAACTGGATTTCTCGAAAAGAGCGTCGTCTTTCCTCCAGCGATCCCCATCTCAGTTCTCGGAATATTTTCGTGAAACTCGCGGGCGTTCAAATAAAATAATGTGGAATAAAATCTTTAGATAGTACAAGTATAATAACAAAAAGTATTCTCATTACACTTTTCCAACGTCACTGTACAAATAGTTGTCATTTATCTCACCAAACCCAACATTTAGAGCAACACGACGGAAGAATTTTATTTCGACGAGTGAAGAAATTCTTAGCAATCACTTCTGTGCTCAAACTGAAGGATTTAGTCACAATTATCTTTATGACCTCAGATACGTTCAGTCCTAAATCACGAGAAACAAAGGGATGCTGAAATTCAACTGTTATTTTCGAAACTATTAGATTAGATTAAATTAGATTAGATTAATACTTGTTCCATAGATCATGAATACGACAAACTTCGTAATGATGTGGAACGTGTTAGTTAAATGAAATGTGTCAATACATAATATTACATGACACTCAATTTTTGAATATTTTTTTTTATTTTTTTTTAAATTTTTTTCCCTAAAGTACTATCTTTTATCTAGAAATTCATCTAATGTGTAGAAGGAATTGCCATTCAGAAATTCTCCTAATTTATTTTTAAATGCAATTTGGCTTTCTGTCAAAATTTTGATACTACTTGGTAAGTGACCAAAGACAAAGAATAATTAAACCTTTCTGTGACAGAGCTAAATTTAACCTTGAATGGTGTAGGTCACCCTTTCTCCTAGTGTTGTAGCTATGCACACTGCTGTTACATTTGAATTCAGTTGGATTGTTAATAACCAATTTCATAAGTGAATATATATATATATATATATATTGTGAAGCTACTGTGAAGATTCCTAGATCATTAAATAAATGTCTGCAGGATGATCTTGGGTGGCTCCAGCAATTATTTTGATGACCCGCTTTTGGGCAATGAATACTTTCTTACTAAATGATGAATTACCCCAGAATATGGTGCTATAGGAAATGAGAGAATGAAAAGAGGCATAGTATGCTAGTTTACTGAGTTGTACATCACCAAAGTTTGCAATCACCCTAATAGCATAAGTAGCTGAGCTCAAACGTTTCAGCAGATCTTCAATGTGTTTCTTCCAATTCAACCCCTCATCAATGCATAAACCTAAAAATTTTGAATATTCTACCTTAGCTATAGATTTCTGGTTGAAGTCAATATTAATTAATGGTGTGATGCCATTTATTGTGTGAAACTGAATATACTGTGTTTTTTTTTCAAAATTTAAAGAGAGTCCATTTACAGAGAACCATCTAATAATTCTCTGAATACTTCACTGACAATTTCATCAGTTAATTCCTGTGATTCGGGTGTGATAGCGATACTTGTATCATCAGCAAAGAGAACTAGCTTGGCATCTTTATGAATATAGAAAGGCAAATCATTAATATATATTAAGAACAGCAAAGGTCCCAGTACCGTACCCTGCTTTAAAATTCCCCAGTTTGAGAACTCAGCTGTTTTTTGTATATTATGTGAATTACTTATATCAACTTTCTGAACTCTTCCAGTTAGGTATGATTTAAACCATTTGTGCACTTTCCCACTCATACCACAATATTTAAGCTTATCTAGAAGAATTCCATGGTTAACACAATCAAAGGTCTTTGATAAATGGCTGCTACCTAACTAATTAATTGGTTAACAACGGCCGCGCGGAAGTGGCCTTCCACTCTAAGGCGAATTGCTGCGGAGTGTGCGTCTGCTTCCTGTTGGAGGTTGGACTCCTCCTTCGGGCATGGGTGTGTGATATCCTTAGCATGTGTTAGTTTAAGTAGTTTGTAAGTATATGGACTAATGACCACTTGCTCCCACAGCTTTACAAATATTTGAAGATTTGATGAGCAACGAATTGATCTTTGTGTTGAATAATGTGGAAAGGAATGCAGCCAATTGCGCAGTATTCTGCATCGATAAGATTAGAATATATGAGGAAATTTAACTAAAACAAGTATATACTTATCACATGGTTCCAAAATAAAGCTTAATTTGGAGTTAAAGTTTGATTCAATTATATGGAATAATTTGCTCAACGGCCACAAAATAATTATTAGGAACATTAAATGAAGCAGCATTGACGGTAAAAATCTTTTGCATTTACTATCGCAAATCGATTTCGGTTATATTAGTAAACATCATTAGTGCAGATGCAGAAATTCATAAAAGATGTTATATGAATTCTTGGCACTACACATATATCTGATGTATTCCATAATATACATTCCAGATATCGCCAGCTATCATTTTCTGTTTCAGGTATATACATAAAAATAGAAATATTTGTGTGTATACCGACACAGGAATGGATAGCTTGCAGTATCTGGTATATTATGGAATAGGTCAGATATATGTATAGTGCCATAAATTCATGTACAGTCGGTGACAGAATTCGCGAGACCCTCGCCTAATCGCTATACACAACCGCAAAGTTCTGCTGCTTGGTGGGAAGTATATACAGCTAGGCAACACGATTGTACATACTGTCGATTACCCATCTGACACGAAATCTGAAAGGAAAAATGTTATCTTCCAGTATCGCAGCCAGTTGTAACAACACACGTGCTTTCTATGTGACGTCAAGGCGACTTCGAAAACTAATTTTAGAAACTGCTTTCCGTATTATCCACAGCGTTTTCAGCTGTTCGCGACCGAAAAATTCCTTTCCACATTTCTTTTCTCATAGTTTCAATGAACAAAGACAGCAATTAGAATTGAGATGCTGCAGTCCGTGAATATTTTCGGACGTTACTGACACATTCAAATGGAAAAATTGCATGCATATCATAGTAATTAATTCAATTACATGAATGGACTTTGTTATGAAGCTAAGTGTTACATCACGGTGCATCATGTTCCGAGTATCGCTGACGGTTTCCGCCCACCGCCTCGGTTGCGCTACAAAGACGACAACCGTTTGGCGCCGCAGATCACTGATGGTATTTCCGAGAGTGAAGGTATCGTGTCATTTCCACTGGTTCTCTTTCGGTTGATGTTGCAGCTAAGATATCAGCACAAATTTAACAAACATAAGCCAGCTGTGTCACTACAAATTACAGTTCTCCTGAGATGTTTGGTGCTTTTCCATACTCTTTGTCATACTGAAATGCCTAATAGTAAGCATTCGACAACATATTAGGCTATTATAATACTAGATACGACTATGTTAAATGAATGTGCAGAGAAGCAAACAAATGATAAAGATAAGCTTATTTATCTTGCCAGATGGCCAACTACTGATCAACGAGCGACAGTTCGATTACTGACTCTTTCACATTTTTCTTCTATTATGAAATATCGCTCATTATGTTTTCACATAACAATAACAAACACACATGATAACTGCCGCGGTAGAGTAGCCGAGTGGTCTAAAGCGCCTCGCTGCGGAGCGCGCGGTTGCTCGCCGTGGAGGTTCGAGTCCTCTCTAGGGCATGGGTGTGTGTGTTTGTCCTTAGGTTAGTTTACCTAGGTTTAACCAGTTTGTAAGCTACGGACATGATCACGCACTTTGGTCCTATAGATTTACAGACATTTGAACACATGATATTTGAGTAACAATCTGTATCGCAATCATTGTGAGGAAATTATTATTCCGTAACCATGAAAATATATTGATAATACTATATGAAACATGTGGAACAGTATGTGTGGGTGGCTACGGCATAAATGAGCAGATGCATAACACGAGGTCCTAGGATCGATCTGACATCCGTAGCACTTTTATTTTTAATTTTTTACTTATTTTCCCGAGTTTCAATATGTATTTTTCACATACGTAACTTTTCTGCTCATTAACAACTTTGGTAGCGAATATAGTATCAAAAAGTTTTAACTCTTCATTCAGCCAGTTGATATGATAACAAAGAGAAATTTTGAATGAATGGACGAAATAGACAATCTATTTGCGTCAGATGTTCTGAGCAGTTTGACACTACCACCAGAAAAATGCAACAGATAGTGTGAGTCATAGCGTAAGTTTCTCCACAGACAGATAATAAACATTGGTTTCAGGGCACATATCGTATGGATTTACAAATATCAAACAATATAGTAGTCGCAATTTATTAGCTGAAATAAATGCATACTGTGCATACTGGAAAACGTTGCCATTATGTGGGTTCAAAATTGACAAGCACATACCAAGAGTGTAATAGCTACAACGACAATCTCCGAATGCGATTGTCTTGACAAAGGCTAATAATATCCGTTTATACGTTTGCGTGTTGAAAGTCTCAACACTAGAGATCGCTGGATGGGTCTCACCTACTTGGCCCAATCTGTGCGAGAAGAAACACTAATATGAACCTTTTAAATTCCTACAATATCTCCCCTGCGTAGGCCTTAGGAAAAAAGAAAACTCACGCCAAATGTTCCAACTACAGATAGGTGCAATATCAGCTAATATTGAGGCTCACCATTGCTGATGCCGGTGTTTTCGGTGTTGCGAAGTAGCTAAACGATTAGCTTTTGAATGAAACTACACGGGTTTGAATTCCGTCCCTTCCAAAATACATTTCTTACATAAACCCTTGTAGTTTTAATTATCGATTATAAAAATTTCAATGCATAGTATATACATTTTAGTATATACATTTGGTTTCGTTATAACTAATTTAATTAATATATCTTATTTCATCATTTAATTTTCATAATTCGATGAAGTATTAAATGAAAATAATATTTCAAAAATTGTAGCACGTATTTATATGCCGAAGTTATATTACATTCCTTATGGTGTTCATCGTCAAAGAAAATCTCCACACTATGCAGACATTACCAAAGTATTTTAAGTGAGAAATTTTATCCGAAATATGCTTCGGTGCAATGCATACTTTATTCAAGTTTTGAGGTAAATAACTTTTCACTGTTGATTTTTGTGCATACCAAGTGTATGGATGGGAATTGTGGCACTGAACTGATGCTGTAGGATTGAATGTGTTTTAATTGAGACACCTCTTGACATCAACGTTCTTGGCACACTGAAACGTTTAAGTAAATTTAAATTTCATAAATAAAAGGTTTACATTGCGAGGGGTAATATGAAATGAACAAAAATGTAAGGAGTACCGGGGAATCGAACAATGACTTTCAACTTTGCATTCCAAGCACTTGTCCACTGCGCTAGGCACACTCCTCAAGGACTGGAAGTTAATAAGCAGCTTATATAACACCTATTTGTCTGTGAGAAATTTTCGCCACCGTATTCGCTTTTCCTCTAGCCAACTCGGACGGGATATTTTGGGAATTTGAAAGGTTTGTCAACTTCCTTCTCACAGCGTTTGAACAAAATCATTGAAACCATCCCGCAATCTACTCTGTCGGTCAAAAACATTCTACAGTAGAAACCGAAAGACAGAATCGTTGAGGAAATATCTTCCCCCCCCCCCCTCCCCAATCCTTGAGCGTTAAAAATTCTAGGAGTAGGAACATCCTCATCCATGATCCACGGACTGAGACGCGATATTTTTGTGAAATTCAGTGTCTTGTTACAGCGACAGTCATAAAAATTGTGGGAATAAAGTTTATGAAGTAGTTTCTGTTAATATTTATAAAGAAACTTTAGCTGTAGCTACGAATGCCTGATCTACTAAACAGCAACGCATCTAAATCATTAATAGGAACGTGTTTCTGACGGCAGTTTGACTAGTGAGTGTTCTATAGTTCAAAGGCACATGCGGTACCTTGAGAGTAATTTTGCGAAAAATTTGTAACAAAAAGTGAGGGAGACGTATGTCGACCACGCTACTAAACACCCACATGCAAGGTCTTGGTATTCTGGGGTGTTCATTCTACTATCAATCGCTGTTTTATGTCCTCTGACTTTATTGAAAGCAGTACAGTTTTTTTAATAAATGAAGCATGTCAAATTACCAAAAAAAGGTTGTCTTATTTTTGTCACACTGATTTCTTTAATGAACAGTTTCATATGAACAACATACCTAAAGCAAGAATCATTTATGAAACGTCTGAGACCAACTGAATAACAGATGGTAAGATTTAGCTGTAGTAGATTGTCGTGTAAGGAAGTTTGTTTACACGCGCTAGCCGTGCTGTGAAGTGCCCCGTTTACTTCCGTTCAAACCTCTGGCCGGCCACAAGCACTGACTGGAGGACGAGACATTCGCTGCGATTGAGCAGAGTAGAGGCGTGCCTCGCCTTTTCTCGACTGCCCACTGATGTGTCTGAACCTGTCTTTTCTTAAATGGACTGTTTGCCTGATGATGCCTGGTTATCCTGATACCGATCTCCTAATGGATTCTCGTCCTAGGTTATATTATTGTGCACTGAATTAAATTTTTTATTATTGGATGGTTTCAGATAGCCCGCCTGTTAGTTGCCATATTAGCAGCAATTCTTACATTATTAAACAATAAGTCTATAATTACTTCTATATATTTGAACATTAACATATCGTGAAATGATTTCATTTCGTAGGTGAATTTTTTTTCTATTCTATTGAACCTCGGTGTTCGCAAACAGTTTGACTCGCTACTATGAGTAGCACACTTATACTGTTACATACTAAACCATTATAAATAAATGAACGTCTTCTGCTAATACTGCTTCCGCAACGATTCGAAGCCTATTGGGTATTCTCGTTTCTTATTGTATTGGTGTGGTGACTGTTATTTAGCATATGTCCAAAATATCGCACACCACACGAATATAATACGTATTTACACGCGAAGATGGCGTTTGCTTCATTTACTTCACTGCAGATGCGGTCACACGTTCGACCTGACACTGAAATTCGTACCGGCGCGTGTAAAAGAGAATGGGCGATATGGGCGCTACAACCATAGCGTGCGACTTGTGGAAGTTTGACACGGACGGGGGAGGGGTGGGGGGCGACCTCGTGAAGGAAATGTTTATGGAGACGTCTGCTCGAAGGAGGAGGAGGAGGCACGCAGTCGATTCCCGGCCCGGCACGCATTGTTTAGTTTCAACGCCCTAATGCAGCCTCTGCCAATTCTTTCCTTCCTAATCCTTCTTCCTTCATAAATATTTGCAAATACTTGTTGCTTTTTCTGTGGGCCTATTTATCTTCCCTTGTAGCCTGAAGTTTGCTCTCCAATTACACGTTTGTCGGCGAGCTTCTACTGTGCTTTAAAATTTTTTGCAGATGTTTTAAAAACTATTCTGCACAACCATGTGTTTTTAGATATTGATTGAATTTAGAAAATGAGTACTGCATCTCTCAGTAAAATAAATATTACGAATCCTGATAAAAATTATTTTGTGCGTCCTGATAAACTTACACCTTTTCCTTAAAACAATAGTAAATAACACTTCCTTACAGGAAATAAATTATTTGACTGGTTAAATACGAAGGCCGCAGCGGAGTGACTGAGCATATTGAGATGCTATGCTCCGATGTGGGAAGGCGTTCCCTGTCGGCGGTTCGAATCCCCCTCGGGCATAGATATTTGTGCTGTAGTTAGAATAAGTTAGTTTATAAGTAGTTTGTAAGTTTAGGGACTGACGATCCAGCAGTTAAGTAGTTAAGTCCAATAGGCTTAAAAATCTGTACCCTCAGTTTCGTGTTAGTGTAGTAATACAATGATACGAACGCTAATGTAGTAGGACAGCATTACACACCGGTGGGTTTCAATTACTACGCAGAATACAAAACCACGGTTTCTCGTCAAAAGGGTCGCGTGGTTATCAGATAAGGTCTGCCGCTTCTGAATAGGTAGTAGGCCTGTTTTTCTACAAAAGTACGAAAAACGGCTATGCTACAGTATGTGTTGGTAACGCAGGCGTAAATGCGCAGATGCGTAACATGAGGTCCTAGGATCGAGCCGCTAGGCGCAGCATGTTTTCTTTTTAAATATACACTCATTTGCACGAGTGCACGAGAAGACAAGCTGCAAGCCGTATATTTCACATACGTAACATTTCTGCCCAGTAAGAATTTTTGAAGCGAATATAGTATCTAAGAGTTTTAACTCTACAGTCAGCCAGTTCATATGACGACTTATAATAACAATGAGAATTTTTGGATGGCTGAACGAAATAGTCTATTTGCGTGCAGTTGTTCTGAGCAGATTATTATTGCCACAGAAAATGCAACAGAAGTCCTATGAGTCACAGCGTAAATTTTTTCCACAGTCAAATAATTTTTTGATCATGTTTCTACATAAATAATATCATTAAACGTAGGTATCGGGCGCATATCGTATGCATTTATAAATATAAAACATTGTAGTAGCCACAATTTATTAGCTGAAATAAGTGGATACTGAAAAACGCCGCCTTTATGTGGGTTCAAAACTTGACAAGCACATACCAAGAGTGTAATAGCTACAACGACAATCTCCGAATGCGATTGTCTCGACAGAGGCTGATAATTGCCCCTCATGCGTTTGCGTGTTCAAAGTCTCAACACTAGAGATCGCTGGACGGGTCTCACCTACTTGGCCCAAACTGTGCGAGAAGAAACACGAATACGAAACTTTTAAATTCCTACAATACCTCCCCTGTGTAGGCCATAGGAAGAGAGAAAACGCTTGTCAAAAATTTTCCAACCACAGATAGTCGCATTATCAGCTAATCTTGAGGATCAGCATTGGTGCGTAGTGGCTAAGCGTTTAGCTTTTGAAAGAAACAGCACGGGTTCGAAACCCGACCCTTTCCAAAATATTTTTCTTATATTAGCCTTTGCAGTTTTAACTATTAATTATGAATATTCAGTGCATAATTAATATATACGGTTCGTTACAACTAATTAAATTAATTAATACACCTTATTTAATAATTAATTTTCATAATTCTATGAAGTTTCAGATGAAAACAATATTTCCAAATGTTGTAGCAGGCATTTATATATAGAAGTTATATTACATTCCTTCACATTATGCAAACTTTATGAAAGTATTTTAAGGAAGTAATTTTATCCGAAATACACACCTGATTCAAGGTTTAAAGTAAATCACTTTTCACTATTGCTTTTGGCACATACAAAAGGTATCGAATCATTGCGGTGGAAACAGGGGCACTGAACTGATGTCATGCGATTGAATGTGTTTTAATTGAGTCTCCTTTGGACGTCAACTTTTGTGGAACACTGAAATGTTTATGTAAATTTAAATTTTGTACATGACTTGATCTTTATCCTACGGGTGATAGGAAAATTATACAACCCATCCCAGTGCTGCATAAATAAAATGGGTTGGAAACGTTGTCAGGATGGAGGGCGGAGCGGAGAAGGCTTGTGGGCGCCCTAGGAAAGTGTGGCTGAACGGCAAATAAAAGAATTCAAGTAAATATTTGGTATATTCTGAAATACGGGATACATGGCGGGACTCGCCCTGGGAACGGATGCAATGAATGACTGCCAGTCTAACGGAAAAGGAGAAGGTTACGGTAATAGTTATGGTTCACACAGTTGGTGGCTGATGCCGAACAGCCGCTAGGCGGGAGCTAGGCTGAGCCTCTGGAGTGCGTCTGTTCTGTCCGAGAGCTCAAACTGAAGAGAGCGAAGGAACTGATTCTCGCACTTCTCAGTCCTCCAGCAGTAGCGCACGTGATCAAACGTGGGTGCCTGCTATTGGCTCCACGGTAGCATGGGATCGTCAGTAGTTTCAGCACGGACGCCAGAAGGGTGGCGTGATTCTAGAATCAGCATTCAATACTGGTTCTGGCCGGCTCTGTCCTGCAAGGTGGACAGGCTTGGTCACGTTGTCAAGGCGTATGTCGTGGTGGAAGAACACTTGTAAAACTTAGGCGAAGTTATGAAATAAAAATTTTCAAATTATGTCCTAAACTATTTTAGACTGGCTGGTCATCCTGTACATTCCCTCCCCCTTCCCTAGAAGTGGTGACTCACAAAGTTTACATGGACGCCAGACACTTCTGGGAAGAACGGGTTGCCCGAAAGGGGACCTAGTAACTAAGGGAGGATTGTGTTACAATTCCAACTCATTTAGATTGAGGGTGAGGGGACTTACATGTAGTCACATGTGGCTTACAGGTAAACAACAAAATTTGGAAATGTCATAACTCTTCAGAAATATGTAGAACAATGAATTCAATAATGTGAAATTTTAAACCATTTAACAGTGGAATGGAATGTTACATTTAAAATTAAAGCTTGTTTCACATGTTACGTGTCATTACTAAATTCTGTGAAATCAAAGTGTTGACACTGGCCAAACTTAATCAGCACGGGACTTGCAATGGTTACAGATGCTCCTAGAAATTTGTAGATGTTTGTGTTGTTTGGCAAATATTAATCTCGTTATTAAACAGTTTAACAAATGAAAATTAAGAGGCTCAATGGAATCAATCCGATGGAAACTGACAAATACACACCATTTTAAAATGCTTGTACTCAGACAAAGGCTATGCTTTCCATATATTAACAAGGAGTTAATAATTTGGTATAAAGTAGATTGTTAATTCTAATAGCAGAAAAGAATTAAAATTCATTGTAAAGCCATAAAAAGAGGTAATATTGGATTTAACTTAATTAACTGATCAACTATGTTTAAGTAACAACCTTTTCTAAAACCAGTAACATCACTTATTACATAAAATTTTGTGGAAGTGACAAAATATACTAATGCAACTGAAATGTGTGGGATTAAAAGTGTTTTCAACAAAGGGATAGAAGTAAGAAAGTAAAATATGGAAATAAAACAGAGGTTTTATCTACCTTAGTTCTCAGCATAATACACAAGGTCTAACAATATAAATTGGTAACTAATACTTAATTATTCACTTTGAAATATTGTAAGTTACTTAAAGAGGCAACAGTCCTTCCAAACATGTCGTATAGGAACACTATACAATAACATTACTACTAGATAAAAATCGTACTTCAAAAGTGATTATTGCACATCGACCTCAAATGTTGCTAACACAAAACTAGATATGGGTGTCTTAATTTTGTATAAAACACAGCAAGAACTAAATTACTTGATACGCTGACAAGAACAGGAAAAAGGATAAAAAAGGATAATTTCTTGGATAAAAATTAAGGTTTTTTCTCCAACATAGCTGCTTTTAATAAACGTCTACAATCATTAGGCAGAAGAAGAGTTAATAGTGCTTATCACAAAATAAACGAATTCTTATAGAATTTCATAAGGCGTATCACTTGTGAACCTCAATTGGTATTATTTTCATGAATCACCAGTGTTGAGATACTTCGGGCGTAAATGCAGCTTACGCGGCACGGGAACTGTTTGTAAACAAAAACAACTGTCAAACTCGCACGTGGTGAGTAGCGCGGCCGGGGAGGTGATAATGAGAAAAGTATAATGGATGCCTGCGTTAGGTGGGGGGGAGAGGGGAGGTAAGCCTGGGCTACACGTTAGGCGGGAGGGGAGAGAGGCGGGGGACACGTGATAGGCAGGTGGCGTGAGGAGGGGGGAGTAGGAGGGAGCGGCTACAGCTGACTGCAACAGCCTTGAAGGAGGCAGGTGGTCTAACGTCAGGTGACGGCGGTAATAGCACGCGCCTTAACAATGCAAGGAAATAGAATTCTGGCGGCAATTCGCACAGGTGCACTTAAAATAAAACGGCAGCACAACAACATTGGTTACAAACGGCGGATAAATTAAATAACGCATCAGATATTTGGAAATGAATTTCATTCATATGAATGGAAAGAATGTTAAATTCAGTTTGATATGTAATGGATAAAGATCAGGCAGTTAAAGTACACATTTTAAAAATTTCAGTTCGTCTCGAGGCTTCTATGCGTAGAATTTTAGCAGGCACAAGGTTCCAAAACGTTGGCCATTCGTTTTGAGAATCTGTCATCTGCATACATATCGTAACATAGTAGCACTAGGATGACGAAATTGCTGATACAGTCTCTAAATTTCTATTGAATTGACACTAGTTAAAGCCAGAAAACAGGATGTGGATTTAAATTTTATGAAGAAGGAGTTGAAGGGACAAGGCGGGTCGGTTGATTTTAAGAATTAAAAAGCGCGCAATTAATTTTTAATCCTTATAATCACTAACTCCAGACTTTGACAGGCACAAAAAGGTCTCAAAGAAATGAGGTAGCACAGGAAAGGCAAACCATAACCGAATCACTGTAACAATTGGAAATGTAAATTGTAAACAATGCTCCGTTGACAATAGAAGCAACAGCATAAACTCCATTACACAACGCTGGACATTATGGGTTTCGTAGCAAATCGTGATACTTCACAATGGCGAATAAGAAGGGATGAACAGTTAATGGTAGCAAACGTTAACTCTTCCTCACTTAATGACAGTATACGCAAAATTGTCAAGGATACTTAAGATACTCTAAAAATATAAGTTTGAACTAGACAGACATTCTGGAAAACCTTATACACTAATACATCTTACGAAAATCTATCTTGTGAGTGACTCGACCATATTTTGATACTTCATGCTTAATAATGTGGTGCATTGAGAGAGAACAGGATTTACTAACGTCTGGGTTACTCATCATTGCAAAATAGCACTCGATCTCGCTACACGGAATAAGGACGACATATCATTACTATTAACACATCACAGCACATTATAAATACCTCTCTTGAGTACTGGATACAAATTGTTTATACAACTTAGGCTGTCTCTGGCCGTTACAATTGGAAATAACTTCTCATAATTCTGATGTGCGTTGTGTTTCACGTGCATTTATTGCCAAGGTACACAGGAAACATAATGGACCCTGTTACGGAAGTTTCAAAATCGAAAGGCGTGTATGACATAAATCAGGAGCTATATAGAAGCAGAATAAGGACAAAGTGGTTTTTCTTGGTCTTCTCGCTATGTGCAACAGTTCTCTTTTTTAAACTCCTCTTACGGATTTTTCGCTTACAGGCGGTACTCTTGACTCACCATGTGGCAATTACATCGGCTAACACATTACTCAACTTTAGCTGCCCTCTGGGGGGTAACAGCTTGAGGCTTTTTACTTGCACGTCACTTAGGGTGCAGTAAGGATTCGGGTATCCCTCAAAGGCTATCTTATCACATCTCAGCCAGGCTTCTCTCCGCAAAACATTTTCGAATCAACAAGATTCACATTTCGTGCCCTGAAGCACACTGTTGCCACATGCTTTGGCAACCAGTTTGCGAAAACTACCACTTTTACGGAAGGAAAAGCTCATACAGAAAGAAATATGTAGGACGGAAAAGAGAAACATACAGGAAGTAGAGAAGGGCGGAGCGAAAGTTGAAATCTTGGGTTTACAATGTAGTTTATCGACACAGCGTTCTAACGGTTCCGACGGTTTCAGACGTTAGTCGTGTGTACGACTGTTTGTGCGGCTGCGGACATCAGTCTAAACTCGTCAGCAAATCTGGTAGACACAACCACGATTGAAAACTTTTTGTTTGTGGTTTTTCTTTTAAGACCTCAACGCTGGTATTGCGTCGGTGTTTGATCTTAAAACAAAAGCACACATCCTTCAAGATTGAGAATTTCATACTTCTCCCTGTACCAATGATTTTTCAATTTCTGCCAGACGCGGCTTGGAGGGGGAATGCCTTGCTTTAACCCATCACGTCTGTGGAGGGCGGAAATTTACTTTCATTTACGGCACGGAAAATATTGATAGGAAAGGTCAAGGAAAGACAGATCGTGACACTGATACTAAGTGGAAGAAATATCACGAACATCTCGGACAATGTGGACGACAGGCCACATCTTACTAGCGTTAATGAAAAACTTTGTCAAACACATAACTGTGTGATTACACATGCTATAAATTAATCAAAAAATGAATCTTCCGTACTTCCGGCAATGCTCAAACTTAAGTAATATAAGGTAAATAGTGTTATTCTCTACTATAACTGCAACATTAGCTAGTCCAGTCACTCGGGGAAAGAAACAACAATATGCCTAGGGAAAGTTAATATTCAAATTCTATTACTCGGAACAGCAGGAAATAACAAATCATGTTCTCAGTCTGTACTTATCCGTCGGAACGTGGTGTGGCACGGTGCTGTACGACGGTGCACAGCAGGCGGGGGCGGCAGCTGGGCGGCTGGCGATGTTCGGTCGCACGCGCACGACGCGCGCGTGGCTTCGACGTGGGCGGCGTGAGCGGCAGCAAGTGGGCCTCACTGCTACGGGTTGCGGTGGTTTGGACCCGTTATGGAGCCATCTTCGTCTGCTTGGCAGGACCGGCAGGATACGTGGGGCAGCGTCTCATCCTCACAGCACTTACGGACGGACGGCGCCGGTAGGCGACGTATGTGGGCGGCGGCAGCGGCAGGTGGGCCGCGCCAACCGGGATACGGCACTTACATGCCTTCGCTGGGCCGAAACAGTAGCAAGAACGCGAAGCGGAACTTTTTACGCCTCGTGCACGCAGGTGAGCTGCGCACGTGTAGTAGTGCACGGCGAAGTCGGACCGTCAACTGCGGCAGGTCGCGCGTCACGCACATAGCGCACACGTGCGCTGCGGCAGGCAGGCGTGCGGCGTTGGACTTGGCACTCGGCACGGAATGTGCAGATGCAGCGGCGGCTAGGGTGTCACGGCGACTGTGCCGTTGCTCGGCGGGATAGCGGCTGTATACCAACCACACAACATAACGTGAACCAAAATTTTGCGGCCACCCTAAGGGCCGAAAGGTGGGTTATCGATCGCACTTCGGACGCCAAATTGTACATGACTTGATCTTTATCCTACGGGTGATAGGAAAATTATACAACCCATCCCTGTGCTGCATAAATAAAATGGGTTGGAAACGTTGTCAGGATGGAGGGCGGAGCGGAGAAGGCTTGTGGGCGCCCTAGGAAAGTGTGGCTGAACGGCAAATAAAAGAATTCAAGTAAATATTTGGTATATTCTGAAATACGGGATACATGGCGGGACTCGCCCTGGGAACGGATGCAATGAATGACTGCCAGTCTAACGGAAAAGGAGAAGGTTACGGTAATAGTTATGGTTCACACAGTTGGTGGCTGATGCCGAACAGCCGCTAGGCGGGAGCTAGGCTGAGCCTCTGGAGTGCGTCTGTTCTGTCCGAGAGCTCAAACTGAAGAGAGCGAAGGAACTGATTCTCGCAC
The DNA here is from genome assembly GCA_026315105.1 of Locusta migratoria. NCBI lineage: Eukaryota > Metazoa > Arthropoda > Insecta > Orthoptera > Acrididae > Locusta > Locusta migratoria. The sequence continues at coordinate 205,359,501 of CM048744.1, read as the reverse complement.
TTCTCAGTCCTCCAGCAGTAGCGCACGTGATCAAACGTGGGTGCCTGCTATTGGCTCCACGGTAGCATGGGATCGTCAGTAGTTTCAGCACGGACGCCAGAAGGGTGGCGTGATTCTAGAATCAGCATTCAATACTGGTTCTGGCCGGCTCTGTCCTGCAAGGTGGACAGGCTTGGTCACGTTGTCAAGGCGTATGTCGTGGTGGAAGAACACTTGTAAAACTTAGGCGAAGTTATGAAATAAAATTTTTTAAATTATGTCCTAAACTATTTTAGACTGGCTGGTCATCCTGTACAATTTTATAAATAAAAGGTTAACATTGCGAGTGGTAATACAAAACGAACACGATGCTACGAAGTACCGAGAATCGAAACTGGGCCGCAAATATTGCAATACAAGCCCTCGTCCGCAACGCTACTCACATTTGACGTAGACTGGGACTCTATAAGCAGCTTAATGTTCAAATGTTTGTATAGCTTATGGGACTTAACTACAGGATGATCAGTCCCTAAACTTACAAACTACTTATTAACTAGCTATAACTAAGAACGGCACAAATATCCTTGCCCGAGGAGGGATTCGAACCCCGACCATAGTGGCCGTGCAGAGCGTGACTGGAGCGCCTCAGTCCCCTCGGCCATATAAGCAGCTTAGATAACACCTATTTCTATGCGGGAAACTTTTGCGACCGTATTCGCTTTCCTTTTGGCCAAATCGCGCGAGATGTTTTTGGGAATTTGAAATGTTTCGTCTGCTTTCTTCTTCTCACAGAGTTTGAACCAAATCGATGAAACCCATCCCGCGATCTACTTTGGTCATTCATAAACAGTATGCAGTATAAGATGGATGACTTTCGAGTCCTTGAGGGAAACTTCGCACCCCTCCTTGTGAATGAAATTCCAGGACTGATAACATCCTCGCCTATGGTCCACGGACGGAGATGCATTATGAATGCGAAACGCAGGGTCCTCTTACAGCTAAAATCGTAAAAATTGTGTGAATAAAGTGAATGGAGTCGTTTGTATCTTTATAAAGAAGCTGTAGCAACGAATGCCAGATCTGCGAAACAGCAACGAATCTAAATCATTAATACGAACGTGTTTCTGTCGGTATTTTGAGTCGTGGGTGTTCTGTAGTTGAAAGGCACATGGGGTAAAGGGAGAGTAATTTTGCGAAAAATTTAGGACAAAAAGTGTTGGATATGTATGTTGACCACTCAGGCTTCTTAATAAATGAAGCGTGTCAAGTTACCACAAAAAGGTGGCAAGATGGTATGACACCCTGAGTTGTTATTTAGCAGTTTCTTATTACCGGCACACCTAATACAAGAATCATTTTTGAAACGTGTGAGGCAAACTGAATACCATTGGGAAGGCTTAGCTGGAGTAGGTTGTCGAGTAAGAAACTTTGTTTATATGCGCTCGCCGTGCTGTGACTGCCCCGTTTACTTCCGCGTAAACCTCTTGCGGCCCCAAGCATGAGACATTCGCTGCGATTGAGCAGAGTAGAGGAATGCCTCGCCTTTACTCGACTGCTCACGGATGTGGCCGGACCTGTCTTTTCTTATACGGACAGTGTCTTATGAGGCCTAGTTTGCCTGATACCGATCTACTAATGGATTGTCGTCCTAGTCTATATGCTTGTGCACTGAATTAAAAACTATATTATTGGTTGGTTTCGGATAGACGTCCTGTTAGTTACTATATTTAGTGGTAATTCTTACATTGCTAAACAACAAGTGTATAATAACTTTGTATTAACTTGGAACAGTAACAAGTTATGATGCTTTAAAAAAGGAGTGTGTGTTCTAGTAGAAATGTATTCTGTTGCATGTGCAACACATTAAGCTCGAAGTAGATTTCAAATTATATCTGAATGATGACATGGCAGTTACAAATTGATTTGAACATTGAGGTTGTTTATTGGTTTTAAAATTTTATTTTAATAATTTCGATAGGTTTCACTGCAAGCAAAGAACTAACCTGCCGGAAATCTGATGGTGTAACAAAGTTTGCTGTTTGTGTGACAAGAAATACAATAAGTTTTGGACGCGGCTTCAAAAAGAATTTAAAAGCAATTTTGTGTAAGTTCCATTACATGACGACCAAAGTTGGTGACGAGTACCTGTTATACTTTCGATATACCGGGAATATTACTACTATATATCGTACAAAGAGCTTTGCAACCAACTTCGAGAAAAAAACACTCGGAAAACCTCCGACCTGAAAGAAAAAAATTCAGATATCGTTTACGGCTTCTTACCATCAACAATAGTTGAGATAAAGAGTTTAACTTCTGTTTAATTTTTTTTTTTTAATTTTGCCTCCATACCCTTCCTGCCCAACGTGTTTCGTCCACGATGCTTTTTTATACTTGTTTCGTCTCCTGTGCTATAATTGTTTACAATTTGTTAATTTATTTATTTCCTAAATGAATCTTGAAGCGTTATACTGTTCTTTCTCGTTGAAAAAATACACAATAATAAAATGAAATCATAAATTAAAACGTAAAAACATACTGCATGTGCTTTAAAAGAAATAAACTAAAAATCGTTTCATTTCGTTGGTGAGATCTTGATTCTTGTTCTAGTGAACCTCAGTGTTTCTCAAACTGTTTGAAACCTTTGCTTTTTTGCCTATGGTATACAAAAGGTGGATCTTATGAGTAGCACTCTTAAACCGTTACAAATTTAACCATTCTAAATAAATAAACTTCTCCTGCTAATGTTGCTCTGAATCACGTATAACCGCCTTCTGCTTCCGCAACGATTCGAAGCTTATTGGGTATTCTCGTTTCTTATTATATTGGTGTGGTGTCTGTTATTTCGGGCTATCCGAAGTAACAGACACCATGCCAATATAATTAATTACGACACGCGAAGACGGCGTTTCTTCAATCACTTTACAGCATATGTTGTCATATGTTCGACCTCGCTCGATAGGGGCGCTACAGCCATAGCGTGCAACTTGAGGAAGTTTGAGATGGATGCGGGGCGAGCACCGGGATCCACGTGGTTAAGTTCACCGCTGGCCCGAAGCTGGAGACCCGAGGTTCGATTACCGGCCTGCTTCACATTTTCACTTGTCGCCATTGTTTAATTTCAATGTCCTAATGCAGCACTATCGATCCTTTTCTTCCTAACCCTTATTCCGTCACCTACTTCACAATTGCTTACTAGGCAGATTACTCTTCACTAGACCATCGCACCACTAGCGATTAAGGCGCCTCCACGTCACAAACTTTACTTCAGCTTCTGTGTTCCAAAGAACGTTGGAACCACCGCCAAGGCTCTCCACGCAGCGAAATAGACTAGTAAGCATGGAGGTCTGTATTCGATCCCCGACCGCATCACAAATTTTAATTCAGTGCTTGACCTTTATCTTTAATGTATTTGACATGTTTGAGAAGAAAAACCGTCTCAGGTTTCGTGTATTTGCTTTTACATTGATATTCCTTCATAACTATTTGAAAATTCTTTACTTTTTGTTTGGGCCTCTCTATCTCCCCTTCTAGGCTGAACTTCCCTCACAAATTACGCCTGCATCGGCGATCTTCTATATTTAAACTTTTCGCAGATGTTTTAAATACAATTCTGCACAACAATATTTGTTTTAGAGATTGATTAAATTTAGAAAATGAGTACTTCTTCTCTCGGAAAAATAAATATTACGATTCCTGATGAAAATTAGTCTGTGCGTCCAGTTTAAACTTACAGATTTCTGGGGCACGGCCCACCGCCTCAAAGCGGCCGGCCAACTAGCTAGCCGGCCAGCCGGCTCAGGACTGCTTTGCTTACGTCGGATGACGTGCGCGCCGGGGCCTGTCTTTCTCGTAGGCATCGCTCCACAGCTGCAGACGTAACGCTGACTGGTGAAGCACGACATTCACTGTCAAGTCGCCAACAGGTTACTCATGTGATTCAGGATTCTTGGAACATTTTGAAACAAAATTCGCTTCGACTGCTATTAACTTTATTTAAAAAAACACTACCTGTTTCGCGTCCTGTAGACACATCATCAGGTGCTAAAATTCCTTAGAAAAACATATCTGCCATTTAGCCTTCCCCAGTGTTCACGTTAAATTTAAAACAATCGAAAGCTTAACTTCACGTCCTCATTAAAAGTATAAAACCTGAACGCTGTTGCGTTAGTCTAGCTTTTAAAAATATACTGGGAGTGGAGGGCAGGTGAAACCGTGCCATGTGGAAGCGGTGTTGGCGCGAAACCGACCGAGGCAGTACTCTTGGAACCAGTTACTTGAATGTCCATGTTACGTGATTAGAGTTGTGGGTTCACTGCCCGACGGACTTCGAGCCGTCTTTGAGGCTGAAGGAGGATATACGGGATGTTGAACAGTATTAGTAGAGTTTCTTGGCCTGCCGCAGTGGCCGAGCGGTCTGCGGCACGCCAGTCAGTGTCTGCACTGCCACTGCGGTCGGCGGTTCAAATTCCCCCTTGGGCATGGATATTTGTGTCGTCCTTAGTATTAGCTAGTTCATAAATAGGTTGTAAGTTTAAGGACTGATGACCCCGTAGTTAAGTCCCATAAGCTATACAAACATTTGAAAATTTTGATTTGATTTCTTGTTTTGTTTGCTTCGTTTTTTAAGCAGTCAGAGAATTTATTTCTTATAAAGAAGGGTTATTTACTTTTATTTTAAGGGACAGTTGTAAGTTTAAACTGAACGTATAAAACTAATTTTCATCAGGATTCGTAATAATAATTTTTATTTTTACGTGAGAAGAACTATTCAGTTTCTAGATTCAATAATAGTAATAATAAAACATAGATGTGCAGAACTGTATTTTAAACATCAAAACATCTGCAAAAAGTTTAGAGTACAAGATCGCCGATGAAGGCGTAATTTGTGAGCGAAGTTCAGCCTAGAAGAACAGATAAGGAGGTCCAAAAAAAAAAAAAAAAAAAAAAAAAAGAAACAAGAACTGGCAAATATTTATGAACGAAGTGAAGGAATAAGAATTAGAAAGGAAATGAATGATAGTGCTGAATTAGGACATTGAAATTAAACAATGGCGTTAAGTGAAAATATGAAGCGGGACGGGAATCGAACCCGTGTCTCCCGCTTCGGGCCAGCGGTGAACTTAACCACGTGGCTACCGGTGCTCGCCCCGCGTCTGTCTTCCACAAGTTGCACGCTATGGGTGTAGCGCCCCTATCGTGCGAGGTCGAACGTATGACCGCATATGCGGTGAAGTGATTGAAGAAACGCCGTCATCGCGAGTCGTAATTAATTATATTGCTATAGTGTCTGTTACTTCGGATATGCCAGAAATAACAGACCGCACACCAATATAATAAGAAGTGAGAGTACCCAATAGGCTTCGAATCGTTGCGGAAGCAGTATTACCAGAAGACGTTCATTTTTTTATAATGGTTTAGTATGTAACAGTATAAGAGTGCTACTCATAGGACCAACTGATTGGCTAACATTGGAATAATAAATAAATAAATAAATAAATAAAACGAGTTCAAATGTTTGTAAGGCTTATGCGACTTAACTACGGGGTCATCAGTCCCTAAACTTACAAACTACTTACGAACTAGGACGGCACAAATACCCATGCCTGAGGGGGCATTCGACCCCCCGACCGTAGTGGTCGTGCTGACCGTGACTGGAGCGCATCAGTCCCCTCGGCCACCGCGGCCGGCAACAAACGAGTAAAACTGTTTGAAGAACACCGAGGTTCAATAGAATAGAAAAAAAAAAATCACCTACGAAATGAAATCATTTTTAGTATATTTCTTTTAAAGCGGATGTAGTATGTTTTAACGTTCTAATCTATGATTTCATTTTAATATTGTGTACTTTTTTTTCAATGAGGGAGAACAGTATTACTTTTAAAAATTAATTTAGGGAATGAATAACTTATTGTGAACAATTATAGTACAGCAGACGAAGCAAGTATAAGAAAGCGTTGTGGAAGGAGCAGGTTCGTCTGGAAGGGCGATGAAGGCCAAATAAAAAATAAAACACAATGAAACCCTTTATCATAACTATTGTTGATGATATGCAGCCATAAACGACATGTCTTTCTATTAGTATGGGAAACATATCGTCTTCGATACTCGCCAGTGGCCAACTCACACAAAAGATCTCTCCCAGTATTCGGGATTCTTGTTGTCGTACTACTGTCTGGATTGAAACAGGATTATATTAAACGACTACGGATTTGAATATCACAGCGATTTAATATTCCTAATGTTGCTTGCACGAAAAACGTAGCTTTTGCATCGTTAATGAAAGAAACGGGATAAAAATAAAATTAGGTGTTGGATACGATAGTTTAAAGAAATTCATTTGATGCAACACAATTCTCTGTTGCACATGTTTCATATAGTATTACCAATATATTTTCATGGTTACGGAATAATAATTTCCTCACAATGATTGCGATACTGATTGTTACTCAATTATCATGTGTTCAAATGTTGAAATGTCTGTAAATCTATCGGACCACGTGCGTGGTCATCAGTCCGTAGCTTACAAACTGCTTAAACCTAGGTAAACTAACCTAAGGACAAACACACACACCTATGCCCTAGAGAGGACTCGAACCTCCACAGCGAGCAACCGCACGCTCCGCAGTGAGGCGCTTTAGACCACTCGGCTACTCCACAGCGGCAATTATCATGTGTTTTTGTTATTGTTACGTGAAAACATAATGAGCGATATTTCAAAATAGAAGAAAAATGTGAAAGAGTCAGTAATCGAACTTTCGCTATTTGATCAGTAGTTGGCCATTTGGCGTGATAAGTAAGCTTATCTTTATCATTTGTTTGCTTCTCTGCACATTCATTTGACATAATCGTATCTGGTATTATAATAGCCCAATATGTTGTCGAATGCTTACTATTAGGCATTTCAATATGACAAGGAGTATGGAAAAGCACCAAACATCTGAGGAGAACTGTAATTTGTAGTGACACAGCTGGCTTATGTTTGTTAAATTTGTGCTGATATCTTAGTTGCAACATCAACCGAAAGAGAACCAGTGGAAATGACACGATACCTTCACTCTCGGAAATACCATCAGTGATCTGCGGCGCCAAACGGTTGTCGTCTTTATAGCGCAACCGAGGTGGTGGGCGGAAACCGTCAGCGATACTCGGAACATGATGCACCGTGATGTAACACTTAGCTTCGTAACAAAGTCCATTCATGTAATTGAATTAATTCTATGATATGCATGCAATTTTTTCCATTTGAATGTGTCAGTAACGTCCGAAAATATTCACGGACTGCAGCATCTCAATTCTAATTGCTGTCTTTGTTCATTGAAACTATGAGAAAAGAAATGTGGAAAGGAATTTTTCGGTCGCGAACAGCTGAAAACGCTGTGGCTAATACGGAAAGCAGTTTCAAAAATTAGTTTTCGAAGTCGCCTTGACGCGCATAGAAAGCACGTGTGTTGTTACAACTGGCTGCGATACTGGAAGATAACATTTTTCCTCTCAGATTTCGTGTCAGATGGGTAATCGACAGTATGTACAATGGTGTTGCCTAGCTGTATATACTTCCCACCAAGCAGCAGAACTCTGCGGTTGTGTATAGCGATTAGGCGAGGGGTCTCGCGAATTCTGTCACCGACTGTATATGAATTTATGGCACTATACATATATCTGACCTATTCCATAATATACCAGATACTGCAAGCTATCCTTTCCTGTGTCGGTATACACACAAATATTTCTATGTTTATGTATATACCTGAAACAGAAAATGATAGCTGGCGATATCTGGAATGTATATTATGGAATACATCAGATATATGTGTAGTGCCAAGAATTCATATAACATATTTTGTGAATTTCTGCATCTGTACTGAGGATGGCTACTAAGATAAACGAAATCTATTTGCGACAGTAAATAAAAAAGATTTTTACGGCAATTGTTGCGTCATTTAACGTTTTTAATAAATGGAGTTACTGCGTTCTACAAGGTACGGAACTGAGTAGAGGTAATACAAAAATTTTATAGATGGTAATTTGATTAAAGGAATTCCTATATCGACCTATCAAAAGTGTTCGTTTATTAAAGCTGTAAAAGACAAGATTACCACTGAAATTTTGGGGGATGTTAATGTGGGAAATATCTATATAAGAAATATCTGGACTTCAACTATACAGGATGTTAAAGAACATGACCGGTGACAACTGTTGAATACATTATTGTTTCCTGATTGCTCTACGTCCTACTTCCATTACAAAGAAAAGTACATGTAATCTAAACGTGGGGAAACAGTATTTTGTAGGTGGGATCATGCAAAAGTTTGAAAACAATATTGCATGGAGTGCAGAGATGCTGTGTTTGGAAATCATTATTGCTTTCAACAGGACACTAATGACACTGAAATTGCGAGGAGTTTAATCGTGTGTAGTGCTACATACGACACTGTCTCAACCGCCAGATTTAAGTCCTATAGACAACATTTGGAATAATGCTCGTGTTAAGAAACATCACATCAGAAGGAGGGACCACCGGAAGCAAAGTGAAGAAATATGTTTAGAAAAAATCATTCTTGTGTCACAGCTATAAAATACTTTCATTTGTTATGTTCGAGCAGTTTCCACAACTGTTGCCATCAACAGGAAATCAAAAAAAAATTTGTTTTATTTGTTGCTTTATGAATGCAACTCATTGTTTTAGGGGCATTCTAAATCAATTTATACAAGTTTGCAACCAAGATCGCGTTTTTATTTATGGATGACAGTTTTCGACGTTTAAAGACGTCCATGACTCTCGTGCAACCAGTGTTGACATGTATGCTGTAGATCCAACTTGACCATTAATGTTTGTATACAACTACTCCATGACAAGTGTATTGTAAGGATATAGGTAAAACAGTATAAAATACGACATTGTAAAATGTAGGAGATCAGAAGATGACGTCTGTGAACGTCTAAACCGGTCATCCATGAATTAAAAAAAAAAAAAAAAAACGTGATCTTAGTTGAAAACTTGTATAAATTTGTTGATTTCTTGTTGGTGGCAGCAGTTGCCGAAACCGAGCGAATGTAAAAAATTAAAGTATTTTACAGCTCTGACGCAAGAATAATTTTTGCAAAGAACATCACCGCTGTAGACTGCCACCTAAAAACAACACGAAAAAATAGATAAAGTATGTAATTACCAAAATACATGTATTCCCAATGCCCTAAAGCAATGTTTCGTAATCTTTTTGAATATGTGACCTCCTTCCAACCAAAAATATTGTGGCGACGTCCATCCCCACCTCGAAACAACTATGTGTGTAATTTCTAAGGCAAAGAATTTAATTTTTGATACGATATTCTTAAAGAATACAAAAACGTATTGTATTATACGATAAATTTTTGTCCATTTTCTCTGAATGAAACACGTCCTATTACTACGTGAATTCCGACAGAATAATTCGTGTTTCATAACAAGGTTTCTCATTGCAGGTAGGCTCATAATTGAATTATGCTCGTTGAGAAACGTCGCACTGTTCAGTCAATTTGTAAACAATGTAATTTCTCAGAATTACCCATTATATCTTCTGAATTTATATATCGCCTGGAACCTGAAAACGGTTTAGGCGTATCACTTATCAATTGTTAACTCAGTGTATTTATTATAAAAACAATCTTTGTACAATTGAGAATTGATGATCAAAAGGAATCGCGTAATTTTAATATAGCATACATTTTACTTTTCATAGACATACGTTTTTGATTTATGGAACACTAGCTGTAAACCCGGCGTTACCCGGGTGTTTATTTATCCTACACTCTTGTAATCCACATCCCCTTCCACCCATCTCTCTGCATCCATCTCTTTATCTCCCATCTCTCTGTTCATTTCCACCTTTTCCTACCGCGGCAAAGTTTTCTGCAAGGTACCCCTCTTTCATGTACCATACAAACATTTATGTATCCAGTGATCTTCCTCTTGGTTTAAGGGTCATGGGTGCAAAAATTCATAAAGACTGGAGCAAAACTATGCATTTTTTAAAATTCCGTAAGTTAAGTACCCTCCACCATGCAACGAACGAAATTTTATACAGACGGTGACATTCTTCTTGTTTTTAAGGTAGAGTGTGCAAAAAGTCATCAATATCGGAACAAAACTATAGATTTCTATGCAATAGAAACACAGGGACACATTGAAAAATGCACTTTGTTGTTCTCAAATATTCCAGTTTTATATCAGTTTTATATCATACAACCCTTGTTCTGAGAATAACAAACAAAACAAAAAAGGATCTGTGAAATATGTGTATTTACGGATTCATTTTTATGTTGCAAAGTACCCTTCCCCATGCACCGTATGAAACTTAAGGTAGACGGTGACGTTCCTCTTGTTTTGAAGGTCAAGCGTGCGAAATTTCGCGAAGATCTGAATGAAATTGTAGATTATCGTGAGTGTAGGAGAAGTGTGCTCCGCCCATGCACCAGGCACAAAATACATTCTTAGCTGACGTTTTCTTCCTATAAACTACATTGCTGCTAAATTTCAGCTTTATAGGTGAAGTAGTTTTCGAGATTTCGTGTTTAGTCAGTGAGTGAGTGTCAATGTGTGTAGAGCTTATGGGACTTAACTACGGGGTCATCAATCCCTAAACTTACAAACTACTTCTGAACTAGCTAATACTAAGGACAGCACAAATATCCATGCCCGAGGGGGGATTCGAATCCCCGATCGTAGTGTCCGTGCAGAACATGACTGGCGCGCCGCAGACCGCTTGGCCTCTGCGGCCGGCGATTGAGTGTCCTTTCGCTTTTATATAGACAGGACTAAGAAAACCAAGTCCTTAATTTTGGATGTAAGTGAATTAAGAGAGACTTTCAGACACAAAAAAATGGTAACAATGAAATCTGTAATGCTAACTTTATTTGATACAAGGTCGTGCCTGATGCGGCAGTTTTACGGTATCTACAGCGAAACGTGAGCGCTAAACGTCTTTTCGATTCATCATTTTGTGTGTGTGTGTGGCGGGGGGGGGGGGGGTGCAAAACGCTTCATAAACGTCCGAAATTACATGCAAACTTTGTTTCAGGTCCCTAACTACTCCCATTTTTCAATAATTGACGCATAAATCTAGGTATTTTCACGCGGTGGCCTCTCACTATTTATGACGTCATCGCTGCTTAGCTATGTGTCGTGCTCTTTTGTTTTTGGGTCAGGAACCTTCGTTGGCATACGGTGAACTGTTCACCAAAGTTTCATTGCAAACGACTGAATGGTTTATGAACATGTAGATGACATACAGACAAACATTCAAGTATTCATACCGGGTCTCGTGTTTCATGGTGCAACAACTTCCTCCTGTACGGCGACCTCCTAAATAAAACTTTACGACTCACAGATTGAAAAACACTGTGCTAAATGTTAAAAGCAGTAATAGATACAACGCGGATGATAAATATACACCAGCTATTCTTTCTTCTAATACTTAGATATAAACATCGAATTTCTTTGTTTGTGGATCGAGGTAAGTTTGAGATCCTTTTCGTGAGTTTATATGTTCAGCAAAACTTTCAGATTTATCTTGTACGGGTTATATTACGCACAAATTTAGAGACGATGGAACCACTACACATCGTTACGTTCGAATACTTCTGTTGACCACTGTATAACAATCCGGTGTGTATAAAGTAGATTCACGGCATCCGCAGTCAGGCAACAGTCATTTCACCGAAGACCGGAGTATCCAAAGGCGCAACTGAACTTGGTGCCTCGGCGCGTGGAGACACGGCACTTACGACTCATACCACCCAGGAAGGCTTTGGGCACACGTGGGCAACCGCCAAATGGAACGATGCCCGTTTCTGATTTATCTTCCGAGCTAACGGCCAAACAATCTGGGCCGGTCGGTCGCGTGAAATATTTAGGGCCCCGCTCCGGTGAGCGGGCGACAGATAAATCATGGAAGGCGGGAGGGTTGGTAGGCCTGCTGGCCCCTGGGAGCCCGCCACGCACAGTGGACTGGTTAGGGGGGGGGGGGGTTGAGCTCATCGCTGTGAGGTGCGCCTTGGGACGACTGCCCCCACTTCCTTCCGCACATCCTCTCTCACTTGTCTTGTCGAATTGAAACTCCAGCACGCGTAGCGAAGCAAGCGAGGGTGTTACAGTCCTGATGGTAATGTTTCGTTACTCTTCGTCATTCATCTAACAGTGAATTGACGGGATATTAACAGTAGTCGATACTAAATGTATCCTCTATTTTTAATGAGTGATACCGGAAAGAGTTTTCAAAATAATTTCATGTATCTAGATAACCAGGGGACATTTTACATTGTACTCCATAAACAGTTTTTAATCAAAGTGTGTGCTTATGGGGTGTATCAGTTGCAAGTACTAATTCTATACTGAGTTGTAGGCGTACTTAGGGGGTACAGGGGGCGTGCGGATTTACCGGCCTACACTTTCCATCCAGGATCTCAAAAATAAACTGACCCACCTTCGAGTCGTGAGCCGACGTGTAGGAGTTGCGGCTAAGTATTTCTTCTGAATAAAATTCGAGTTGCCAATTATGGGGCTTTATTGCTATGCTCCCCATACTACAATGTTGAACAGTTTTAATTTTACTGCGGATACTGAGAGCATATTCCTACTTGTCCGGTACAGATTAGGTCTTAGCGCCGACTGATTACAGTGGCGCGCAGCCGAGACCTCCTACCAAATTTCGTGTGTCGTCGGACATGTTCGTGAGTGTTCGTTAAAGATCTAGTTATTCATTTATTTAGTTATCTGAACAATATTAAACAAAGTAACATTATCAGCACCGACTTTTGATGACCCCTAGGCTGCTACTACAGCCTGAATGCCACCAAATATTGTTAAATAATAAATAATAATAAATTAAAAAATGGTAACTTCGCGCCATAGTTTTGGGACTTCCCCGGCTTATAGGCGTGGAGGCGGCAACGGAATATCTCACGGCAGCAGCGGTCTGGAGCTTTGGTTACCCCACCTCCTAGGCTGACGCCAGATGGTGCGTCTCGGCCGCGGGAGCCTATAACGGCTCTTGCTGTCGGAGAGCTGCCTAGCCGTGCCTAAGGCCGGTATTACACTATCAAATTATTTGTCAAAGAATTGGACAAAGAAAAATTGGACGTAGTGTAATGGGAACATCGTCCAATATTTCATCCAATCTAGGCCTCGGCCTAGATTTGATCAAAGAAATCGCTTGTCTTCTGTTTCGCAGTGAGAAATGTGACCGCTTGGAGCGCTAGTAGTATATAGCTTCCTTGCCACTACAGCTGTTATAATTGGAGGTTAAATATCTGACATTACTTGGACATTATGTTCGTATTCGTAAACATGGCTAGTAGTGAAATTTAAAAACATCAGATGGGGCGTTGTATAATAGGCGACAAGGCCAATTCACACTGTTCGTCACGTCAATTCGCGTAGCCCAATACCCTGCGACAAAAGTGAGGTTGCGTTACAATCCGTGATGTAAAAAAGTCATTATATACTATCGGAATTGAAGAAGTAATACCCCTAAATCTTAATACGGCCGAAGCAGATTTTAGAATGTATGATTTTGGTAACGTGGTGTGCTAAGTTCTGGGAAATGAAACAACTTTCAAAACATCGACATCTGTTTGCAAGCGAATCTATGAACATATAAATACGTCAGCCAATTTTTGTAAGGAAGTAAATAGAGCCTATTTACTTTATCAGCTATGTTTCCCCCCTTACATTGTTAATAACATCATAAACAATTTAGATTATCCTCTTTGTCAGTGCTCACATTTTCCATTTAAAACGTTATTTAATGAAACTTGCTTTATCCACTTAACAATCTTATTCGTATACACTGTTTGAGTCAGCCTTTCTGTTACTCTAATGCAAACTGTGAAGGATGAAGAGCGACAAAATAATTAGCAGTGAACGGCCTGGCTGTTCTGCCGACGGCATAAAAAAGAAAAATCCTCCCGGTCCCGTAACAAATTTTATTTATCTCGCTCTGACACCCACGGTTTCATCCAAGTGCGTTTCCTTTTCTTTTTTCCCTCCTTCTCTTCTAAATGTAGACACAACGCAACTGTAGTATAAACAATAGCTGAGCATTACACCGCCATTTTGAAGCAAATTTGACAAAATATTGGATGATAGTGTAATACCCCCTTTTGCGTTTCATCCAATTTCTTTGTCATAAAATATGACCAATATTACATCCAATTTTTTCGCCCAATTCTTTGTCCAATAATTTGATAGTGTAATACCGGCCTAAAGAAGTATTTGTCGCCGGCTCGCGCACAATATCTAATAATTAATTAAATTAAATTAAATTAAAAATTATACCTCCTTATAGAACCCTCACACAGTTAAGTGGTTGTATTCGTAATTACCTCTCAGGGAGGACTCATTTCTGATGGACCCGCGGAATACCGGGAAATGAACTCCTTAACAAGCTCTCCAATGAGGCTGCCCTTCATCCGACACCGGCATGCTGACAACTGGATTCAGACTGGTATGATTCCGTTATGTTTTCAGGATCTGGGACACTGTATGGCGTACCCTAACTTCACCAAATAAACTTATGGTAGTAAACGAGACATCTAACGCGTTGATGTCCATTCGGATCTCTGGCATGGGCTGTTGTGCTTTGCATGACATACGTGGCTAAGTCAATCCCCAGTATCGGTGTTCGTCAAGAGAGACAGTCGCCCACATTTTCTCTAAGTGGTCGAATATACTCGCCCTGAGTCGGAAATGTAGTCTGCCTGACGTTTTGACTCACTCACTCTCTCTCTCTCTCTCTAGCTAACAATGGCTCAACGGCTGATAAAGTTTTAAATTTTATTCGTGAAAGCGGTTTTTCTCGTTGTTAGCAACGAGGGAGGATAAACAAATATCTCTCTGATTATGGGAGGGGAAGGAGTGGAAAGAGCTACCAAACATCTTTGTCATTTCGAAGTTGACAAAATTCCATTTTATTTCTACAAGTGCAATACCACAATATTAAAATTCGTTGAATTACAGTACCCTCACTAACAAGCAGTTACTTCATTAATAGGATCAATAGTTCCAAATGAATGTATAATAACGAAAGTAATCAGGCCAGGCAGAACAAGCAATAGAACTCGATGAACTCTTGGAACGTCTAAATTAAAAAAAATACATAAACCGTTTACAGAGATCTCACACTGTTTTGAACGAGCAGTTGGCACACTATTATATTAAAAAAAAACACTCCATAGTAGATGGAATTGGCACGCAACTGATTAATGTAGATGGATGAAAATACCAGCAGCTGTATGCAAATTCTTTATTAAATTTTGTGCAACCAGTTTCGGTGTTTCACTACACTATCTTCAGGCTCCTGTTGTGTAAATGTTATTAAACGCACATTTGAACTGGGTACCCATTAAAACCGGTAGCCGTAAATTTCTTGTTCTATTCATATTACACCCTCAGCGACGACTTCATAACATTTACACAACGAGAGCCTGAAGATGGTGTAGCGAAACACCGAAACCAATCCCACAAAATATCATAAAGAATTTGTATACAGCTGCTGGTATTTTCATCGATATATATACTTATGGACTAGCTTATACTAAAGACGGTACAAACATCCATAACCGAAGGAGGGAGGGGGGGGATCGAACCCCCGTCAGGAAAAGGCCTTGCACATCGTAGCATAGCGTCTCAATGCGTTCGGCCGCTCCGTCGAGGCTATCATATTACAAACAGCTACTCTTACACACAAGTTCTTAACAACAACAACGAATCAACGACTCAAAATGAATTAATACGTAAATTCAACACGAAATAGTTTACAGGAATCTCCTATTCCTTCCAATGAACTGTCACGAAGATTACATAACATTTAAATAGCACACGCTATCGGCAAAGTGTTTTGTGTATGACCTGGAGGTAGACAGCAAGAACAATCACCCTGAAAACTTTGCGACGCCCACCAGTCCACAAATACGAGATCCGATACTTGACCGTCAATTTGCGGCGAATATGGGAGAACATCTTGAACCCCCTCCTACCGACAGAGGTCCGTGGGTTGTGGTATTGTCTGTCAATAATGTCATCAAGACAAATAAGCGACTAACCGACATACATAAAACTGCCTCATCAAACAGTACAGTGTGAACATGCCATGTCTCTTGGTGTAAACTGTATGGAAGCTATGCCGAGACATGATAGGCCTCGTCAACGAAACCACCCCAGTGAGTGTGACTATGAAAGAGTTTTCCGTGCTGGAGAATTACTGGGGTAATCCGCCTTTGCAATGATCGTCCTCCGCCTTGGGAACGGTGTGGAGCACACTTACTTTTGGAATTCCCACCAATAGGCGGCAACACCCCGCACTTATGACAAAATCAACGCCAACTACCTTACGGTGGCGCTCATCTATTGCCAGCAACGGGCCTTAAGACACTGCCAATATGGCATTGATTGGAATAATGTGAGTTTACAAACTGCCATGCACGCATTGCTTTGTTTTTCTTTGTCTTGACTCCATGTTTCGGGATTTGGATTCCACTTTCCTTTCATACCCAATGGAGTAGGTAGCTTTGTGTCTTTTCTTCTTATTATTACCTGCAGAATCTTACAAAACAGGTAATGGCCCCCTCCCCCCTCTTGGGGTTCAGTAGTTTCTTTTCTTTCGGTAAAGCCTTCTTTCCTCTCTTTGGTTTTGATATTCAACTATGAATTACACTAAAAAAGCAAACGGAAAAATGAAGTTCTAAATTTAACCTTTAAGAAATCTTTCACGCACAAATATACCAAATTTTGATCAACGTACTAATTTAGAAATGGGGGACATAGTAATAGGTATTCCCGGTGTAGAGAAGCAACTGAGAGAGCGAAATACGAAAAAGTCTGCTGGTCCGGATGGAATGCCAGTTCAGTTTTACAAAGAGTATTCTACGGCATTGGCCCCTTTCTTAGTTTGCATTTGTCGCGAATCTTTAATTCAGCGCAAAGTTCCTAGTGATTGGAAAAAAGCGCAGATGACTCCCGTTTACAAGAAAGGACAGAAATCTGACCCACATAATTACAGGCCAATATCGTTGACATCAGAATTCCTGTAGAATTTTGGAGCATATTCTCAGTTCGAATATCGTAAATTTCCTTGAGACGGAAAAGCTTCTTTCTACGAACCAGCATTGTGTTGTTCTCGACTTCAAAAACGCGTCGGACGCGGTGCCACACTGTAGAATGCTAACTAAGATACGAGCTTATGGAATAGGTTCACTGATTTGTAACTGACTGTAAGACTTTCTAAGTAATAGAACGCAGTAGAAGTGTTCATCAGAGACGAGTATATCGTCAGGCGTGCCCCAGGGGAGTGTGATAGGAGCGCTATTATTTTCTATATTTGTAAATGAACTGATGGACAGACTAACTTGTAATTTGCGGCTGTTTGCTGATGATGTTATGGAGTATGGGAGGGTGTCGTCTTTAACTGTAATAACATACAGGATGACTTATACAAAATTTGTAGTTGCTGCGAAGAATGGTAGCTAGCTCTCAATGTAGAAAAATGTAAGGTGATGCGTATGAGTAGGAAAAACAATCCCATAATGTTCGAATACAGCATTAGTAGTGAGCTTCTTGATGCTGACGCGTCGTTCAAATATTTAGGCGTAAAATTACAGAGCGATATGAAATGGAACGAACACGTAAGGACAGTTGTGAGTAAGGCGGACAGCCGACTTCGGTTTATTGGGAGAATTTTAGGAAGATGTACTTCATCTGTAAAGGACACCGTGCATAAATCGCTTGTACGACCACGTCTTGAGTATTGCTCAAGTGTTTGGGAGCCGCAGCAGATCAGTTTAAAGGAAGACACAGAGGCAGTTCAGAGGCGAGCAGCTAGGTTTGTTATCGGTAGGTTCGACCAATGCGCGAGTGTCACTGAAATGCTCCGAAAACTTCATTGGGGATCGCTGGAGGAAAGACGACGTTCTTTTCGTGAATTTCTGTTTAGGAAATTTAGAGTGCCGGAATTGGAAGCTGAGTGTGGTACGTTCCTGCTGTCACCTACTTACAGCAAAGGAATTGCCTGGTAGTGGTACAGTGTACTCCCCGCCACTCACCTTACAATGGATTGCGGAGTATGTATGTAGATGTAGATGTAACGGAATATACCTTTTTGTTATTTATTGTGAAACAGAATTTCAGCCCATAGAATTTGGGTTTCTCCAATAGTAGGAGTGTAAGTTCTCCCTTTGTATATTTCTGTTGCATTTCTGATGTGTTTCAGCGAAGAGTCAATTTCATAACCTTCTGTCTTGTTATTTTTCAATTGTTATGTTGAAGCGTTGATGAGGCGGCAAAAGACCCAAAACCAAGAAAAAATGTGGTAAAATTTGGAAGATCCCAATGCAGAAGCACGTAACACTCTAACAAGGTCCTGAACAAGTACTTCTAGTCCAAGGCAATGACATTCTCGCACCGCCAACAGACATTAAATCAGCGATACGGTTACCGATCAAGCGTTCCATTCCATACCCCTGGTGCTCTTTCTAGAACGTCCACAGTTTGCAACTCACGCTAGCCTCCCGTGTCCAACGTCCGCCAACGGCCTCATCTTATACCCCAGCCCACCTTCCGGGCTCTTCGGTGGCACAGAACGTACTGACTGCGCACCATTCTTCAGTTCAAGCTTACGTTCATCTCTCGAAACGAGACGACACGGTTCAATCGTTACATTTAAGGTTTATTGTTCGTTTTTTATGTGTGCCGCTTGGAATGGCCGAGGGCACATAGGCGGCTTTTTAAGAAAATGTTAGCAGTCCTCTTCTGCGTAAATAACTCTGTCATGTATTGTCTCGTAAAGTCAACAGAACGTGAAAACCATCTGCAGAACGATTTAGGTAACTGATCAACTGACCTTAAATAATGAAAAGTGAGTGTTCCTTCACATGATACTAAAAATCTCTTAAACGTCCCTCACAACACGAATGAAACTAGTCTAAAGATCATAAATTTAATTATATACCTAGGAAGTACAATTACGACTCACTTAAATGGGAAAGAGCACATGAAAAGTATTGAGGGAAAGGTGAACCAAAGGCTGCGTTTTATTGACAAAAAACTTAGAAGATACAATAAAACCACAAGAGAGACTGAACTGTTAGTTCGTCCTTCTTTTCATATACTGATGAACGTTATGTGATCCTGATCAGAGCGAAAGGGTTCAAAGGAGGGCAGTAGACTCCCACTAACACTGGAGGAAATGATCATAAAAATGAAAATAGTTATATTTAAGATGCATAAAATCGACCCTGATTACTAGTAATTTATGTACGTTAACTGTAACATTTTTTGTATGTATGTGGGTCATCTAGTCGTAAATACTGCACCGAAGATGGTCACTGAACGACCGAAATAGATATGCAATATTAATGAATCTATAAAACTGTCACAACGAGCAATGATGAAATTCCTATATATATATATATTGTAACTTTCTTTGAATTATGTTCAAAATGAATTCAATTAATTATATAATACATTGCATGCAACTCTGTTGTCATTTTTCGTTAATGAGAAATCAGTTTTGTATTGCAGGTATAGCATTTTATTTTTAATTTTACAATGTCAGTGACACCAATGCTGATACCGGCGATAAATTCTGTTCATCACGTACCATTAACAAGTGTTTATATATCAGAAACTGTCGATGTACTGCTCGTACTACATTCAACGACTTGTTACACGTAGACATGAACATGAAAAATAAAATTTTCACTTCCTTTCTAGGGTTTATGTGGAAAATGCTATATGTGGACACTTTACTTAATGGTGAAATTATGTTTAATACCAATCTGCAGATACCATACGTAGAACACCAACTCTTGTAAAATGTATTTGGGGCGCGAAATGCACATTTCTTTGGAAGCCTCGAAAATTTATTCACGAGGCAGGCCCAGCGAATACATCTACTCGGTATTAACATCTTGTTATTCATGAAGACACGGCTACTTCATTCGCCATACGAAGTAGGCTACAGCCGGAATATCAATGGTTCTTTTCTCTCTCTTTCAATAAGAAAAAACGAAGCTCATCTGAACCCATTTCGATTACGGAAATGATCTTAGTATAAGAAACACAAAATTAATCAATCTTCCACATAACAAAAAGGATTTTTAACTCTGTTGCCGTTAATTGTGTTTTGGTACATTGTCAGCCAGCTTGGTGCGGATACTAACGACTAACTCCTGAGACACTAGCATATTTCAGTTCTTTTTTCCTATTTCCACGCCAAGTTTAACGACGAAATAATTTCCATCACTTGCATGCAACATAAGATTATCTTATGTTCTGTTTATCGTCACTGACATTTAAAGCCATAATCTCTACTCGGAAAACTGACATACTTCACGGTAGCTACAAAACGAAAAGATTAAAAGTTACTGCCACAGGCTTTGGAAACTCGTAATTTAAGAACTCGATAATCCGCGTCATTATGAGCGAATTTTGACGCTAATGGCTGTTCCTCCCTTATTACTTTTTTCCAATTTTGCTGACTCTCTCTCTGTCGTAGCTAATCAAACAGCCTGAATGAAAGGAACTACGTCAGTGACTGGAAAAGAGAGAGGTTTTCATTCTGCGTGTTACGTTTGTAACACGTAATTACTACTGGTACTGATCTGCACGGTAGAAACAAGATTTTGTTTTTAAGAATTCGCATAAGTAATTGGTACTTGTAATGCGAAGTATTTCTCGTAAATATAAAATCTAACTTAAAATATGGAAATTTGTAAAGGATAACAGTAATGTCTGTAGCTTACTTAAAAATGAAAGGTATGTGTCAGCTTATAGTAAGAATGGGCATATCAGAGGTACGAATAAAATAGTTATATTACCGTTGGGTGAATATTCAAAAATTTGCTGATGAAGAAATTTACACAGACGTAAGTAAATTTGATTATCTCACATCAAGTACGATCCCGAACTTTTATTGGCAGTTATTACTTAGCCACAGTGATGAATAGGTTGTTCCCTTCTATTAGCAGTTCTTCATCGTGAAATGTACTTACTCCATATTTCACCATCCGTGCCAAATTCTTCGGCAAATATGTCTGTTGAGAAACACTGAAATAATGAACACTAAATTACTTATCGGTATAACAGCCCGTTGATAATAATAACATAAAAACTCTTAAATTTTTCCGAGGTTTTAGTAGTCCCTAATTTACAAAGCTTTTTGACAAAGGAATTAATTGTTGTGCAGTGTGAAATCCCCATATGGGAATTACGGAGAACTTCGATAAACTGAGAAGGATAGTTTGTTTTGTATTATCGACTTTTCTGTATTATCGACTGTCATGGAAATGATTACGCGTGTAGGGATCGAAACCATTAAAGGAAAGGGGTTATTCGTTAGGGGGGGGGGGTATTTATGAAAATTCTTTCGCCAACTTCCTCCTCCGGTTGCGAATATATTACGCTGGCACCCACATATAGCCTAAATCTTCCTGGAACTGTAGAGAAATGCCCTGAAAGCGGTTCGATGAATGCTTTGAAAGGTCCTTACATGTGATCTGTTAAGTAGCAATGCAGATTCTAACGTAGATGTAGATAATCAACTGCGCAGTTACATTATTACATTAAGATTGCCTACTATTCTCGTAAAAACACTAAAACAATTTACTTTTCAAAACTTGAAGTTGGCGATAAATAAAGCGGTTAGTTCAATAGTATTTCTTTATGTACATAAACCTATTGGACCTACAAACTACTTAAACTTACGCTAAGGAGAACACAAACACCCATACCCGAGGGAGGACTCGAACCTCTGGCGGGATCGACTGCCCAAACCGTAGCATGATCCCTTAGTCCACATGGCCATTCCGCGGAGCAACATTTCTTTACATGGTGAAGTCGGTGTTAGACAATGTATTGCGTTGAACAAAGATCATTTGATAAAATCGTCTTTCTGTTGTGAAGATAATCTAAGGTGAAACCCAGTGTTTCTTCTGTTTTTGGTGTGTAAGTGTATGTGTATATATTACACTTAATAAAACATCTAAGATATGTTGACTGTTGAAAGCAAACTATTAACTTGCATAAGGACATCGAATGCAAAAAGTGGCGCAACACGGTGATCATAAATTTTGTGATGCGAACTATTGGAACTCATGCAGGACATTCAGCTAAATATCCACTTTTAAGGAAAGCATATCGAATGATATTGGGGTGATGATTGCTTGATAGCTATTGTACGTACAGAAACATACTTACAGGAGCAAAAAATACCCTCTGAAATGTATACGACATTACGATATATATGGATGTGAAAACCATCTGACGTATGTAGGACTATATTTTAAAAAGGAAGTTATAGTTATAATTAAAATGCGCTGCATTGTATGATTCTTGGCATGACGTCCAGTATTTCAAAGAAGAGCAAGACTGTGTCATTGGTACGTTTCGCTGTCTTTTACCAACTAGTGTTGCATGTCTAAATGTTCGACTGTGTTGGATATACAGGTGCAAAAATTGCTCCATTAATTGTAATACTGGGAGCAGACATGGAGTTCCTTAAAGTGTGAAACTCTTTTGAGTACTTTCCGTTATTTCGGTGGGTATTTGTAGATACATCCTTAATCTGTATTGTAGTATTATTGTAAAGTGGTAATTAAAATTTAATGTAATTCTGTGTCAGCCTTTATATTATTAATTTCAACTGTTCAGTAGGTGTAACCTAATTTGTGGCTGATACGCATGTTTCAGGGAAGGAGTACAGAAAGGGAAAGCAAAAGATTTCTACGAATTTCGTCGTATTTCAGACTAACGGTTACGTCTGTGAATCTGCAATTAATTTCCGTCGTTAATTTGGGTTATATGTTTATAACTATATGTAATTAAATGTTTTATTTTTTGTTTATTTATTTTGAAAGAAAGGGATATAATGTGGCTTTAGTAAAATTATATTTTGGTTATACCGTAAATGATGGTTGCGTTGTGGATTATTTAAGAAACCATTTTTCTGTTAATATAATTGGAATAACAGAAGCATTTTCTTAAACTGCTATAAGGTACCTTTGTTATAACATCTGTTGTCCTAAGACAAAAAAATGTGTCAGAAGAGTTAATCATTTCTTCTGAAATTATGTGCATATGTGTGAATCTGTTGAAATCGTATAAGAATTTTTTTGAGAGTATCTAATAATATTCATAATTTTAAATACTGCTGCTAGAAACTCTTTAACTATGCCTATAAGGAAATGTTCCGATCAACCACGGCAAGTTGGTTACGGATGCACAAAAAGAACGATCACTATTTTTCGGTAACTACTTTCTGAAAAAAAAAAAAAAAAAAAAAAAAGAGCTGTAATTACTTTCCCACGCCCATGCACCAAAGAGATTGCCGAGGTGGGGTGGTCTGCGTGTTTCATCGATACAAATAGCAGCACTGTAGGTGCAACCACACCGGAGGGGTATCTGTGGAGAGACCAGACAAACATGTCTGAAGAGGGGCAGCAGCCTTTTCAGTAATTACAGGGGCAACATTCAGGATGATTGGTTGAACTGGCCTTGTAACATCAGCTAATATGGCTTTGCCACACAGTTATTGTGACGGCTGAAAGCAAGGGGGAACTAAAGCCGTTACTTTTCCCAAGAACATGCAGATCTACTGTATGAATATATGAGGATGGCATCCTCTCGGATAAAATATTCCGAAGGCAAAATCGTCCGCCGTTCGGATCTCCGGGTGGGGACTACTCAGGAGGATGTGGTCATCAGGAAAGACAACACTGGCATTCTACCGATCTTATCGTGGAATGTTAGATCCCTTAATCTCGTAGGGAGGATAGAAAATATAAAAAGAGAAATGAATAGGTTGAAGGTAGATGTAGTGCGGATTAGTGAAGTTCGGTGAAAAGGGGAATAGGATTTCTGGTCAGATGTACAGGGTAATAAATACAAAATCAGTTGGGGGTATTACAGGAGTAGGTCTAATAATTAATAAGAAAATACGAATGCCGGTAAACTACTTTGAGCAGCGCAATGGTCTCATTATCGTAGTCAAGATAGATACGATGCCAACACCGGCAACAGTAGTACTTGTTTATATACCAACTAGCTCTGCCGATAATGAGGAGATCGAAGAAATGTATTAGGACGTAACGGAAGTTATTCAGACAATTAAGGGAGGGAAAATCTTAATTGTGATGGGAAACTGGACTTCGTTAGTAGGAAAAGGAAGGGAAGGAAAAATAGTTGGTGAATCTGGATTGGGCAAAAGAAATGAAAGAGGAATCCACCTGGTAGAATTTTGGACGGAACATAATTTAATCAGAACAAACAACTTCCTTAAGAATCATGAAAGAGGGTTGTACACATGGAAGAGACCAGGAGACACCGTAAGGTACCAGATTGATTTTATAATTGTAAGACATAGATTTCGGAACCAGGTTTTAAACTGTAAAACATACCCAGAGGCAGACATAGGCTCTGACCATATCTTGTTGGTCATGAACTCAAGGCTAAAACTGAAAAAACTGCAATAAGGTAGGCAAATAAGGCGATGGGACCTAGATAAATTGAAGGACCCAAAGTTCTTTATAATTTAAGATTCAGCTTTAGCCAACAATTGTCAGAAACGGGGGAAATAAAACAGTAGAAAAGGAATGGGTAGTATTGAGAGATGAATTAGTTAAGGCAGCAGAGGACAAAATAGGTAGAAAGGCAAGACCTAAAAAAAATCGTTGGTTATCACAAGAAATATTAAATTTTAATTGATGAAAGGAGAAAATACAAAAATGCCGAAAATTAAACAGGCACTATAGAATACAGACGTCTAAGAAATGAGATTGACAGCTAAGCAGGAGTGGCTAGAATGCAAATGCAAGTCTGTAAAAGAATGTATAAATGGTGGTAAAATAGATACCGCATACAGGAAAATAAAAGAGACACTTGGAGACAAGAAAAACAGCTGTATGAATATCAAGAACTCAGATGGAAAACCAATTCTCAACAAAGAAGGGAAAGCTGAAAGATGGAAATAGTATACAGAGGGGCTCTACAATACAAATGAACTTAGAGAAAATATTGTAGGAAAGGAAGAGGAAGTAGATGAAGATGAAATAGCAAATACTATCTTGAGAGAAAAATTTGACAGGACACTTAAAGACGTAAGACGAAACAAGGCTCCTGGAGTGGACGACATTCCCTCAGTACTACTCGTCTCTGAGAGAGCGAACCATGAAAAAACTGTTTCACCTGGTTCGTAAGATGTATGAGACAGGGTAAATACCCTCAGACTTAAAATAGAAATGTAATAATCCCCATTTCAAAGAAAGCAGGCGCAGAACCATTAGTTTAATAAGTCATGGTTGCAAAATATTAACAAGAATTATTTACAGAAATATGGAAATACTAGTAGAAGCCAACCTCGGGGAATATCAGTTTGGATTAAGGAGAAATGTAGGAACACGAAAGGCAATACCCATTTTACGGCTTATCTTAGAAGATAGATTAAGGAAAGGCAAAACTAAATTTCTAGCTTTTGTAGATTTGGAGAAAGCCTTTGACAATGTTGACGGAATAAACTGTTTCAAATTCTGTAATCAGCAGGAGTAAAATATAGGGAACGAAAGGTTATTTACAACTTGTATAAAAACCAAGTAGCAGTTATCAGAGTTGAAGGGACTGAAAGGGATTCAGAAGTTGGGAAGGGAGTAAGACGGAGTTTGAGCCTTTCTTCAATGCCATTCAATTTGTAAATTGAGCAAGCTATAAAGAAAGGGAGGAGAAATTTGAAGAAGGATTTAAAGTTCCGGGTGAAGAAATAAAAACATTGCGTTTTGCCGATGACGTTGCAATTGTTTCAGAGACAGCAAAAGACCTGGAAGAGCAGTTGAACGGGATGGACATGAACATTAACAAGAGCAAAACAAGGGTAATAGAGTGCAGTCTAAGAAAATCGGTCGATGCTGAAGGAATTAGTTTAGGGAACGAAACTTGGACAGTAAAATAACATATGATGGTCGCAGTACAGAGGATATAAAATGCAGAATGGCAGTGGGAAGAAAAGTGTTTTTGAAAAAGAGAATTTTGTTATCGAATATTAAAGCGTAAGGAAGTCCTTTCTGAAGGCATTTGTGTGGAGTGTTGCCTTGTATGGGAGTGAAACGTGGTCGGTAAACAGTACGGACAGGAAGAGGATAGAGGCTTTTGAAATGCTGAAGATTAGGTGGGTTGATCGTGTATCGAATTAGGAGGTACTGAAAGAACTGGGGAGAAAAGGAATTTCTGGCATACCGTGACTAAAAGAAGGGATCGATTCGTTGGACACATTCATAGACATAAAGGAATTCTGAATTTAGCTTTGGAGGGAAGTGTGTGGGGTAAAAACCGCAGAGGGAGACCAAGAGATGTGTACAACAAGCAGATTCAAATGCATGTAGGTTACCATTCTTATGAAGAGATGAAGAGGTTTGCTCTGGATAGAGTAGGGTGGAGAGCTGTATCAAACCAGTTTCCGGACTGCAGACCAGAACAATTACTTTCAGCAAATGGGAAATTAGAAGAGCATTGGAAACAAGGCTTAACACTGCAGAAAAACTCACTGGTACTCATTTGAGAGAAATGTATGTCAAATGCAAAGTGCCGCGGTGGAGTAGCTGAGCGGTCTAAGGCGTCTCGCTGCAGAGCGCGCGGTTGCTCGCCGTGGAGGTTCGAGTCGTCCCTGAGGCATGGGTCTGTGTGTTGTTCTTAGGTTAGTTTACCTAGGTTTAAGTAGTTTGTAAGTTACGGACTGAGGACCACGCAGTTTGGTCCGATAGATTGAACATTTTTGAAATGCAAACCGCTGTTGTAGATGAAGGTAAAGTGAAAAAAAAAAAAGGCTTCTGACCTGCACCGGCGTTCCACATTGAAACACGGATATTCAGATTCTCTTCCTGGTGCGCTGAAGTACGAATTGGTGTGATTTATTTAAAGGGCGACTTTCCCCTATCTTAATTTAACGAGGAAATCAGAAAAGAGACAAAGTGTGATGTTGACGATTCTCGCCGAGGAGACGACAGAGACAGATTGCCGACAGCGTCTCTGCCGCCGAACTATTTAATTCTGCCGGTGGGGACGCAGAAATATGCGGTGTCTGCCTCCGAGCTGCTCGCGCCGGCATGCAAATTGCCTCCTTGCAAAACACCGAATCCAGTCCTCAGGGACGCATCAATGACAAACAAAGTAGTCGGGGAGAGCTCACTGATTTCTTCCACTGGTCGTGGAGCATCTTTCGGCAGAACGGTTACATTTCGCCTCCGGTTAAAATAACTGACTCCCATTTTTTTCTCGATAATGCTTTGTGTTTTTGGCCCACTTTAGGTTACGGTAGTAACACTAAATGTGGGCCTTTGCGATCGTCTTTTAACAGCTCGAAATGTAAATGAAAATAACGGTTTAACTATTCATCTGACACGAAAATTGAGTAACCGAATTTGCAGAGAAGAAAATTCTCTACAACTTTGCTCTCTTATGTTTTTTTTTCATATCTCGTACCATTTCAAAGATATTTGCAAAAATAACGGCGATTTTTGAGATGTATGTCTGTTTGTCCGTAACGTGTAGCGTTTCAAAGATATTTGCAAAAATAACGGCGATTTTGAGATGTATGTCTGTCTGTCTGTCTGTCCGTAACGTGTTCCCTGTTTTTAAGACGAACCGTTCAACCGATCAGCACCAAATTTTACAGACATGATTGTAGGCCGCCAGAGACCAGAACCTCATTTTTTTCAAATTTTTCGGTCTAACAATACGGCAGTAATCACAAAAAGAGTCGTTTGTAATATAATTGTAATTGCAAACGAACCGTTCATCTGACACGAAAATTGAATAACCTATTTGGTAGAGGAGAAAATTCTCTAAAACTTAGCTCCTTTACGTTTTTCCATACCTCGTATCGTTTGAGACATATTTGCAAAAAAAAAAAAAAAAAAGGAGATTTGACACCATTGAATTAACGAAAACCAGCCGTTCGGAGATGTCACGTAACATTCCTCGCCCAGAACTCGCTCTGGCATACGCCATCCATATTGTGTTGCGTATTTGATGATATTTGATGATTTTCTTATTGTAACTTACACGTTGTCATTTCAAAGCAATGGTGCACTGAGGAATTAACAAAAACACGTCGTTCTTCGTACGATAAATGATAATCTAGTGTCTACAAATGCCATATTATCATCAGTTAAGAACGGCCATCAATAGTATGAGATTAAAAGACTTATCTTTTGATTCATAGCTGTAGCGTAGTGGGCAAGGCGTTGGACTATGACAATAAAGGTCGGTGGTTCGGAACCCGCCACTACCTAAAAGGGTTTCAGACACTCTTATTAATTAATTTTTTATTATTTGAATTATTATTATGGTCCAAAATGTTTGCAAAAACTGATAAAACTACAAATTTAAAGTGGGCCGTAAAATACGTCAGTGCGATTTTTTTTAAATATCTGAGGATCATTTTTTACTCGATTACGCTTCATGATTTCTTAAATACCCTTGAA
This sequence comes from Locusta migratoria, assembly GCA_026315105.1. NCBI lineage: Eukaryota > Metazoa > Arthropoda > Insecta > Orthoptera > Acrididae > Locusta > Locusta migratoria. Next base: position 205,331,019 of record CM048744.1, on the reverse strand, counting down.
ATTATGTTGTTCTCGACATTTTCTGTTTATTTTCCTGTTAGAAACACTATAAAGGAGTACACAATGTTTTTATTAACATTAAATTCAGCACATCTCGAAAACCATCTCGAAAATGTTTATCCTGAGACTCTAATGTCTCCAACAGTGCGTAATGAAACTTTAGGTGGAGCCTAATGCCCACCAAATGAATTTCAAAAATCCTGATAGAGCATTTGTAGTCATTCTTAAGCGCAAATTCGTAAATAAAAATTACGACATGCCTAAAAGACACGTCGAACATATAAATTTTGGTCTTGCATTGAAGACTAACTACCATTCCCAAATCATGGCCAATAATTGAAAATATTTTATATGACTATGGATCCATATTCATAAATAATTAGATAGCTAAGCCTTTAGACTATTTCTTTCCCTTCCTTTTCATTTTTCTCAATCTCAATGATGTAGCCTACGGCGGGGGTGTTATGCTTAAAGTTTATGTTATGAAGTCCACTTGTGACAGTATCCGTGACACTTTCCTATCTTCCCTTTACCTCACTCACGTTACCGCGAGCAGCGTGCTAACTCGTCTAGTTGTAATAAACCGAACGTTGCACCTGAGGCCCGTAGGCGGTTGTCACTTAATATTTGGCTAACATGCTGTCGTCTCTCTCGTAGATGTCCCCAGCGCAGAAGCAGTACACAGGTCGTAGACTCGAAGTCTTCTGAGGCGAGACTGAAATTGAAAGTGGTGGATACTGTGGCTGTCTAACTACGAAGTCGATGAATTCCTTCAGAGATGTCAGTGGCTCTTTTATTTTTACCAATCACACGAATACAGAAGCCACAAACTGCATGTCTACGTCAAAATTCACAAAAATAACGTTGTTACAGTCATAATACACTTTGACTTACATTGCACGGACTTTAACAAATATTTTTAGCCCCATTATCGACCGATTAATACAAGACTCTTTATCGCAAGTGCCGCTAGATGTTTACCGTGTCGGGGCTCGCAGTGAACTCTACTAGCAGTGGAGCTGGGCTCCACGCTAGCGCCTAGAGTTTTGGCGCCAACCGACACTTCTAGAACGCCACACTCACTCTTCGCCTAAAATACTTAATCTAACAAATTTACAAAACAATAGTGTATTCACAAACAATTAATTGACACACATTATGACAATAGAATTGATAACTGAATTTTTATTTATTAAATAATTAATAAAATAGCTGGGAGGTCGTGGCGCATAAAGATATAGCACCAGGCAATCAGATCACTGTTAGAGAAAGGGGCGAAGTTTTCCCACGGGACCGTACTTACAGTACCATCTAGATGCTATCTGGTACAACCCCTTCCTACTATCCCACGTCTATTTCATTATAAGTAAATGAAATTATGAAATAAAATAAAGTAATTGCTGCTGGCTTGCAAGCCAGTACCACCACAAGTCGTATAATCTATTGTAAGTCCACATGTTTTTTCATCGTGCACTCGATCACATCTCAGACGCTTCACACTAAAGGAGAACGTAAAATTTCTCGCAGTGATGTCACTAGTTCCTTGTGCATTTGTAGCTTAAGTTGGAGAAGAACTTTACGATAAACACATATACGCGATACATTTTGTCCTTGAATGTACTGTAATATGTAATATTATACGAGGCTCATCTACAAAGTAAGTTACGTTTTTATTTCTATCCGCGGCAACGAAGCGTTCGCAGATCAGAGCATGTGAGACAGTTACTCAAACTCAAGGAGAAGACAGGACGTCATTTTCAAATCTCTGCTTCCGACGTGTGCTTAGCATTACTTCTTTATAATGTTAGCCATAATTGAAAATAACGCTGTGATTCGTTTTCTAAACGCAAAGAAAGTTAAACCAAAGGAAATTCATCTGCAAATGTGCGAGTTTTACAGACAAAATGCTATGACTGATTCAGCGATTAGAAGATGGGCCAGACTGTTGTGAGAGATCACAAAATACTGTAAGCTGTCATGTTTTTAACTTATGTATTTTTTATATAGTGACTAAGTGCAATGTTGCACTTGTTATTTTATACCCAATTTTTTTAACAAGATGACCAGATTATAACATATATGTGACCAGATGATGGTGACACAGTGCACCGAAACCGGGCGTCATTTAATAAATTGTTAGTGTGCGATCTTGGCTTGTCATTTTGAAAACTATAAAACGTGCCCGTTGGACACTATAGACCGGCAGTAAACCCGTGGATACTTTGATTATAAAACGATTGGATCGCCTCCAGACCGGACTATGTCAGGTAATCTGGTCTGTGTTCAGTTTTTCACGGCCTATCCACTGTGCCAACTTGTAATTAAATCTGAGGGGGATGCGATGGGGAGGTTCCTTTGTTTAACAACAGTCACGTCTGCAAAGGCCAGTGATAATTAATTAGAAACTGAGTGAATTATTGACATGAACTAACGATGGAAAATTTGGATACAAGTATATATGCTGCTCTAATAATACCCGTTCAGTAATCGCGTTGTATTTTGTTTTGTGTGTTATCATGTTACGTTTCTGTACAATTCTTCCATCCTGGTTACAGTCATTGGCATGGGAAAGGATCGGTGCGACATTTAACTCACAGTTTACAAGTTAAAATGTATGGCCTGTGATTGTCTTGAGTCTTACCCTTAGCGAAGATGGCTTAAAACTGAACTGGTTGCACAGTAAGACTGGACAGCACAGTGTAATGCACTTCTTAGACAAAACACTCTTCCTAGTGATTTATGGACGGAGTAGCGATTGATATGGGAATCGCGAGTCACCTATGACGTCAGCGTGACCTCGCGTGACATTAGGCAACATCTGGGAGCGCAGTTAGGGAAGCGTTTTACGACGCTCGCGCCCGCTGCACATCTCAATTCGGAAACTTGGGCAACACTGAAGGCGCCAATACAAAGTTGGGTTATATCGTAAAACTTGGCAGCGACGCGCGATATAAACTGTCGCTTTATTGTGGCCTCCGCCTCAGGAAACACGTGTTGGCGATCTTAAACGCCGTCAGCCTTGCACGGGGAGCGCAGCATTCTGGGTTACGAGTATCTGACTCAAGGCATTAAACGGAAGCTCTTTCAGAATAGCCATAGCTAGGACGTTTCATCTTTATTGCAATGTTACCTCCGTAACACATGTACCAGAAAGTCGTAAAAAAATGTATAACTTTTAAATCATATGGAAATTTCTACATCTTTACTCCTTAAATCACGGTTCATCGAACCACCATCATTATTATTCATCTAACATTCCATTCACGAATAGCTATATATTCCATCCGATCTGTTTCGACTTTGGAATCAAAGTCACAAAGACTTACGTCCGGGCAGTATGGTGGATGGTACAGTAGTTCTAAGTCCCATCGACCAAACAGAGCAACCACAGCTTGCGCTGTAAGCGCCCGCGCATTGTGAAAAAATTATGGAAGATTTGAGTAGAACATTTTGCCGCATCTTTCGCAAAGCTGGACGCAGACAATGCTCCAAAAACTAATAGTAATACTGTCTATTGACGGGCTCCATTGTTTCAGTGTCGACAACATAGTGACACCGTTACGTTAGACCGTCGCACGTCGGTGACGTGGGCCGGGCGAGTCCATTTCCTCAAGGTAATGTAGGTATGTAAAGAACGTGTGGTATCAGCGACAATAGTACATTCCATCGCATAGTGTCTCCACAGCAGTGTTTCCACAATTTTTTAGTTCCAACCCTTGTATCTTATTTTGTTATGATAATCAGTTTCCCCTATGTAGGTGGCAGTGAAGCACCTCTCGTTGTAAGTAAAGACGCCGTTACTGTATTGATTCCTACTTCCACTCCTGCATTATTTTTGTGGAACTCTGTAGCCTGCATTACGATAATACAAAACGACCTGTCCTTCTTTGTACCGTTGCGATCTACTCCGTTAATTTCGTCTGGATGACATACCGTGCAGAAATACACCAAAAGATGATCGAAAATCTCATTGGGTGCTTTTTCTTTAGTAATTCTGTTACGAGTTCCCCACAACAATTTAAAGTGTTCTTTCTGCTTTATTCAGGTCCTAACTGTAAATCCTAGATATTTTGTTGAATTTACGGGCTCCATATTTATTTGCCATGTAAGCGTAGTGTATCTGTTTTTTAGAACTCCCATGGATAACCTCTAACTTACCATTATTTGAGGTTAGAACTATATAGATACCTTAAGAAAATGTTTTTGCAGTTAGTTTGATCGTCTGAAGACGTTACCGAACGATAGAACACAAACAACCCACGAGTACCACTCCAATGTTCTCCCGAGCCTTTTGTATAGATAAGGAACAGCAGAGGACCTTGGTTAATGCCTGATATCATCTCCGTTTCCATCAACAAATATGAAGTTCGTCCTCTCCGATAGTAGCTCCTCAATCCTATCACAAATCTGAGGCGCTATTCCACAAGCAGGCAGTTTGATTAAAAACCATTTGTGAGATATCTTTCAGGGGTCAATGTTCTTTCTGTTCGAGTTGATTCCTAACGTTTGCATTCAGTACTTAGTTCAGCGGTTTACTCCTATTGGAATTACAGAATCGGTACTTTTGACTTTTTTGCAGCACAGATTCTATCAAGTATGAGTGCCCCAATCCACCACCAAGAAACAAGAACGTCCTCTCCGATAGTAACTCCTCAATCCTATCACACATCTGAGGCGCTATTCCATAAGCAGACAGTTTGATTAAAAACCATTTGTGAGATATATTTCAGGGGTCAATGTTCTTTCTGTTCGAGCTAATTCCTAACGTTTGCATTCAGTACTTAGATCAGCGGTTTACTCCTACTGGAATTACAGAATCGGTACATTTGCCTTTTTTGTAGCACAGATTCTATCAAGTATCAGTGCCCCGATCCACCACCGTCAGAGAATCAGATAAAATATCACTTTCTTCTGCATGGAGGAAACTGTTACTGGAATAGTCAAGTCTGATTCAATGTTGAAAAATGCTGAAGACGAGCAACAATCTAGATTTGTGATCATTATCAATGCTTACTGAATTCTTCTTATGTTGAAGATTAAGTTCACCCTGAGGCCGCTGCATTAGGGGAAAGGGGCACCACGTATTCAAGCATTTGCCGAGAGCAAACGATTATCTACGGAATTCACCGAGAGGGACCTCGGGGCGCAATGTTATCTGAGCAGTAGCGACAAAAAGTTATTGTCGACATACGTTTGCAATATTTGGGCTTTGCAACATAAGGAATTGTTCGAGTACGGTAAGCCTTTTTTAATTATCTGTTAGATAGTCTCAAAATGCAACTCCTAAAGTAAAGAGCAGTATGCAATGCAAGTATTTGGATATGAGCGGGAGTAATTTTAATTAATTTTAAAATTGTAACTGTGAGAGATGAAAGGCAGAGAGGGTAACATGACAGGTTCGTCATCTTACCCGACATATTTTCTTTTACCTATAATTTACAAAAGGTTTTCCAAAATTTTTGTTCAGAACCTGAGCGTTCGCTGCACCTTTTTTTCTTTTAGATCAATCCTGATGTATTGTTCTTAGGGTATGAATGTTATGAGTTTTACAACGGAAATACGATGGGGAAAAGTGGGACAAGGAAGCTATAGCTGAAGTAAAAAATAACATTTCAAATCTAAATACAGACATAATGCAACGGAAAAGTGATAGGGAAAAGTGGACAAGGAAGCAATGAAGGAAACTATTGCTGAAGTAAAAAATAATTTTTCAAGTGTAAATGCTACGAAGATGTTAGAAACAGAGATGTGACCCAGCGGAGAAGTCGTAAGCATTTCGTAACAAAAATTGAATAGCATATTTTTAAATTTATACAGCAATGCTTTATTTGTTTTAGGAGCATGAGCATAATTTAGGAAGATTCAAAAAAAACTTTTACCGACGATCAAATAGAAGATCTTAGACAGTATGTTATTCAGTTAGACAAAAGAACATTCGGCATAATAAACCAGTTTGGGAATTTGTGATTTTCCTTCGAAGAAAAACTAGGATTGTGTTATCGGTTCAATAAAGACAAGAAACCTGCTGGAAAGGACTTCATGCGGTATTTTCTAAGCACCTGCAAATTATCTCTGAGAAAACCAGAGGCGACATCTGTAGCAATACTCATGGGGTTTAATCGAGTTAATATACTGAAATTTTTGGATACACTGAAGGAACTTAGACTGAAGTTTTTTTTTTTTCAAAACTCAGAACATTTATAATATCGATGAAATATCGGGAAACAAAAGACGCGCTCTGGAAATGTGATTTTAGTGTTGGCATATAGTGTCCTATTAACGTTCAAAATTTTTGTTTTGCGTAATTATTCTGTTTTACAGTATGTGCCGTCTAGTATTGTTATTACTTGAATTTTTAAAATTTATATCTCTATTTAATAAGTGAAGCGGTTTCTCTGCAAATTTAAAATAAAGTGTCACTGTTTTGACTAATATTTATATCTGTTCGCCATCTTACCTTCCACCCTTTGTCACCTTACCCCTCAGCTGGTGTTGCAGGTTGAGAACGATTGAGAATGAACATTTACGCCATCTACTGACGGTTTTGTAACTTGTGTTGACAGTGCAGCCCTCAGCAGGAAGTGTTGTAATTTACTTCAGACTGTTTTCACTACTGTAAGATGGAGGTGTCGAAATAAAGCTGTTTGTGTGAAGTTCACTCTGTTCAATTCTCTTAATACTAGTGTGTAGCAACAGCTGGGGTTAGACGACGAAACTCACCGTCTTCGTTTCAGAGAACATTTTTCAAACTATGAGTGGGGATAAAGCAGTTTCAAAGATGTTTCACTAACAATAAAGGTTAAAAGAATAGGCCCTTCAAATTTCATGTTTATAAACCAATTATTATGCCGAAGAGGTACATCTGAAGCTTAGGTTCGTAATCTTACCCTACTTTCCCCTACATACTGATAATAGTCACACAATGAGCGACATGCAGACTTGCGACAGTAAAGAAATATTTCCGACTGATAGCTGCGCAGCATCCACATGCCACTAATACTGTACATACGGCTCGAAAACTTTTTACTTCTACAGTTGGATGAAGATGAGAGAGATGGAATGGTTTACTTCTGCTAGACGGTGCACCGCCTCATTTCCTTCAGGAAATTAGAGTTTTCTCCGATAATCGCTTCCCAGGCCGGTGCATTTGCCGTGAACGGCCAATCTCATGACCACCTCGTTGCGCAGACTTGGCACCACTGGATTTATTTCTCCTGGTTTTTATTGTGACCGTGTGCAAGTTCCTCCCATACAAAACTATTTCCACAGAGCGAGTGGGAATAAGTCTATTAGCGGAGGCAGTTTTGCCGTATAAAAAGTAGAAATCAGATCTAAACCAAATGACTCTTGACACTTTTATATGAAACTTGAGACGTGCGGGAATGGTCTTGCGATCTAAAGCGCCGTGGGTTCGAGTCCTCCCTCGGGAATGGTTGTGTGGTTTGTACTTAGCGTTAGTTTGTACGCCTAGGGACCGATGACCTGAGAAGTTTGGTACCTTACGATTGCAAACAACAAACATGATCCTTCAGGTTGTTTGCTGCAAAATAACGTTTACCGAGTCTGTAAATTATCTGAAATAGTTTCTATAGCATCATAATTTCAAAAGTCTTCTTTGAAGCTACGTGCGTAATATGGACTGCATAACTATCAGACTTCCTGTTACCTATCTAAAAGTTTATTAATGCTACGCCTGATATGATTCTGACCACACCTTATGATCACTTTGACCCTTGCCCTATCCCTTCCTTGGTATGGAAAGTCCTGAAATGGGTTACGTTTAGCCACAAAATAGAAGATATCACACTTCTTGGATCAGCATGCAGTGGAATTGAAATAAAAGCTATATAAATAGGATCAAATCTTCACGCTAGTCAATTTCGCGAATTCGTCTGCATCTACGCCTACACAATACTCCGCAAGCTAACTTCTTGCGCGGATGGATCTTTTCACACAGTATTACATCCAGGATAAGGAAAGTTACTTTTTAAAGCAACTAAGTTACAGTTAAAGTTACTTCCTTGAAAGGTAACTTAGTTACAATTACAGCTAGAGGTCTGCGCGAATAAGAAAAGTATTATCTGCATCCCCACCACATCCGCAAGGCCCATAGCCGCATCCGCATCCACGTCCCTTTATCCGTAAGTTCGTTATCCGCATCCGCAGGTATTAAAGTTTTGAATGGATAATAGTAATATATAGCAGTATTTAAAACCACGGTATGTCTTCAAATTTCTCGGAATTTCAAGAACTTTTGCATTTGTCTTGGTACTTATATATGTAATTATACCCTGTCTCAAACGAATGTTTCAGCAAATTTGAAGTTCCACTTCTATTTCTAGAATAACAATAAACTTTTTTTAAACGCAAAACTGGCCACTATATCGTTTCTCTTTTCTTTTCCATCAAATACGTATCCAAACTTTTTCCAAATCTACGATTTCAATTTGTTTTCCTTCAGTAATGTCAAATCACCTCTTTTCACCTTACACAATGTAGTGTCCATTTTCAGAAAGAACTATTCACTACGATTTACGTTGTCACTCGCTCACTACAAAGTGCTAATTGAAGGCAGCGGAAATTTGGCATGGCACTTCTGGTGGGCAGTGAGCAGGTTTGCCACTCAGAAAGCACTGGAACAGACAAATATATACAGATGGGAAACCTTATTAAGTGCCCGGTCCCACGCTCAGGGGTTTGTTTGTAAATCTATCGGACCAAACTGCGTGGTCATCAGTCCGTAGCTTACAAACTACTTAAACCTAGGTAACCTAAGGACAACACACACACCCATGCCCCAGGGAGGACTCGAACCTCCACGGCGAGCAACCGCGCGCTCCGCAGCGAGACGCTTTAGACCGCTCGGCTACTCCACCGCGGCCGCTCAGGGGTGCGGGGAGAAAGGGTTACCAGCAGTTCCGTAAGATGTCCCATGATGGCGCTGCGGTCAGAAGCAGCCGTTTAAAACTGGCCAGAGCAGGCTTCAGGTAGCGGCCGTCCTCATCACCACTTCCCCTCAAACGCCGGCACACCGGACACAACTGTGGCCTCGTGGCAGGCGGCACGAGCTCTCCCCTCAGCCTCCCTCCATGCTACCCTAAGATGTATGAGAGGCACCCTTAGAAGCGCCTATAGTGTGGTCTACCGGTACTAAGCCAGGAACCCGCCTGACATCTGCTGACATCTTACGGAACTATGAGGGGAGCGTAGGACAGTGATTTAGGGGGAGGGGGGGGGGTTCTGCTCTGCATATGTTACTCTGTGCCAGTACATTTGTCGAAATGTTAGAACACACTAGAGTCACTTCTGAGGGTGCCTCTCACACGTCAGAGGGTAGCGTGGAGGGGAGGCTGAGGGGAGAGGGGAGAGCTCGTGCCACAAGGCCATGGCTGTGTCCGGCTTGCTGGCATTTGAAGGGAGGTGGTGGTGGGGACAGCCGCTACCTGCTGCCTGCTCTGGCCAGTTTAAAGGGCTGCTTCTGACCGCAGCGCCATCATGGGACATCTTGCGGAACTGCTTCAGCACCCTCCGCCTCGCACCCCTGAGCGTGGGACTGGGCCCTTACGGAGGTTTCCCGTCTGCTGTGGTACTGGGCAGATACCTCGCTCTTTATCTGCATATAACACGCAGATATCCCTTCGATCAGAATTTTATCCACAAAGTAAGAAATACTGTGGATATCCACATGCACTCAGACCTCTAGTTACAGCTACTATACATCAAAAGTAACTGTATCAGTTACAATTTCTTTACAGTTACTTTTAAAAATTGTAATTATAACTCGTTTGTAAATCCATAATAAACCTTACTCGTGTAGAAAGGAAACAAGCCTTAGTGTTAATCAATAATTCAACACATTAATACCTACATAATTAATAATAATATGTAATTAACGCATTATTAAATTAATTGTCCGCAGCATCTTCTATCTCACTGCATCTCAATTTAAATGTTTGTTCATTTTCATCAAATGTAGTTTTTCTATCTTTCAGTCTCATGAAACTAACGTTGCATTTTGTTTGCTGTTCGCGTCTCCGTGAAAACTGCCGAATTTGTTGTCTACTATATATTCGCAGCGCCTGTTACGCTGAAATGGCAGCAATGAGCAAAAGTTTCAAACTGTGCATTTACATCGAGAGTTACGCTGTGACAGAGGAAGAGGAAGAAATAGTGATATGGGGCGCTGCAAACAAAAACCTACTTGTACGTGAATTACTAAGTTCGCTTTGGAGTTTCGACTGCTTTGTATTGTTGTCCCAACTTGAGACAATTTGCAGCAGAAGGAATCATTTTTCCATCCAACGTAAAAGAATTCATAAGGTGGCCAAGGCAAGCGTGTGTCTTCTTCCGTCTCTGTGTCTAAAGATGTGGAACATAATGGGAGACTGTATACATGTGACGCATAAGGTAATTGTTGTATACTCATTGTTGCGTACATAATTGTAAAATAAAAATGTCATGAAGTAATCGATACTATTAAATGTTATAACGGTATTAAAATATATAATTCAGACATTTCCAATGTGTGTTGTTGAAACTATGTAATCTAGAAGTAAATATTGTTTCTTTTTTCTCTTCACTAAAATCAAAGCCTGATATTCTGCAGTCTTTACAAAAAATATGTTACACTTCTATCGACTAAAAAGTTACGATACTTTCGTTAAATCGCTAACCGATAAAAGTAACTTAGTTATAGTTAAAGTTACTTTAAGCAAATAGTAACGCCGTTACCGTCCGTTACCTATGAAAAATAACTGTTACTAGTAACGGCATTGCAAGTAACGGGTTACTCCCCAACCCTGATTACGCCCTTGTAACTCATAAACAGTTCAGTAGTTCAGTGCAGAACAAATTGACTGGTATCGTGGGGTCTTTCAGTTCAATATTTGTATGTTGGAACTGACTTGGAAAAAAAACAGCGGATGGACAGAGTAATACGTACACAAAGCAGCATTTTATATTTTTTTAAGTCGGCACCACTGTCTACGTGTTAACACAGAGACGCGACTGCAATGGGCAATTGACTTTCCAAGTCTTGGAAGTTTCTTTGCAATACACTATCAGTTTTCAGAATGAAATTTTCACTCTGCAGTGGAGTGTGCGCTGATATGAAACTTCCTGGCAGATTAAAATTGTGTGCCGGAAGCGGGACTCGAACCTGGGACCTTTGCCTTTCGCGGGCAAGCGCACTACCGACTGTGCTATCCCGACACGACTCACAATGCTGCCTCACAACTTTACTTCCGCCAGTACCTCGCCTCCTACTTTCCAAACTTTACAGAAGCTCTCCTGCGAACCATGCAAGACTAGCACTCCTGGAAGAAAGGATATGGTGGAGATATGCCTTAGCCACAGCCTAAGGGATGTTTCCAGAATGAAATTTTCACTCTGCAGCGGAGGTCCCAGGTTCGAGTCCCGGTTCCGGCACACAATTTTAATCTGCCAGGAAGTTTCTTACTATCAATTTTGTTCTGCGACGGTCAACAAAAATGGTCAGAGAAATGCGTTAACTAGATGGTGCGTAGTCGGCGGCAGCTGCTATGTCGGTAACGGCTGTACTGTTTAACGAATCTCTACAGACAGCAGCCTCGTAATGACAGCGTACAGAGAAAAATATGTTTTTTATCCTTGAACTGAAAATAGTGTTGTCGTAGCGGACCATGGAGTGAAGGAACGTGTAAAGTAGAATGCCACTGGAGAAGAGGAATAGTGGGTCAAGCCGAAGTTAAATCACAAAGATCGACGAGAATTAAGAACGATTGTGGGGAAACAACATATAACCGCTACGGCAAAAGCGACTGCAAAACTCAACACTAACTTTGGTAATACTGCAGCGATTATAAACAATAGGTCTGACGTAAAATTCATTGTTACAACCCTAATAACGGGCACCAACCCTAAGCTGCCAGAATCATAAAACGCAGACATCTTATGACTGGAAATACGTGGTACGGCCCTTTGAATCAGCTTTTATATTGCTTCATACAAACAACCGCGTTTAAGAATAGAAAACCCCAGTAGATGCTGACGATAGGGCACTCATGCTTCCTGTAGCCAAGGATGGGGGAGCGTCTGTCACGATTGAGACATTTATATCGTGGTACTCGACTGTTCCTACCATTACCCTCACTTATTGGATAAATGTGAACGTACATCGTAATGTTATAACTTTCCCTGCCTAATTTTGATTATGGAGGAACAGATACCAATAATCTACTCTTGAGCTTCTACTTCTAATTTAAAAAAAATTATATTATTAGTTACAACTTATTATATCTTGGGCCTACAGTGTTAGAAATGTCGTATATTGACATAATTGTAAAAGTTTGGTCCAAAATACTGTAATGTAGTATTTTATTTATGTAAATTTCCCTATACTTGGATGCATAGTGATAAAAGAAAATGTTTTTGCAAGACAGACACCTGACAATGTCACTTACGCCCAAAGATGTCTCGTGATAAATAGACAAAATAATACATTGCAGTGTTTTGGACTAACATTTTATAATTATTATTTACAATAAGGTGGGGCGGCATCAAGCGTTGTGATATGGCATTTTCTTGTCATGCAATGTTCGTAGTTTGTGGAGAACTTCTGTCTTTGAAGCAAGGGTGCAAGAAAAATGCCGTAAAAATTTTCTGAGTGACTAATCGCAGAATCGTACATTATAAAACTGAAAGATGATTACTGTTCGTTTTGAATTATAAAGTGATTTAATACTGAAATTTTACCAATAATTATTGTTAGAATGTAATGGTGTCCACAAGATTCTAAAGAACCTATAATAAAACTAATGAGGAATAAAGTATTAAATAATGACAATCAAATTCTTATTCTTTATATGTTATTTTTTTACATTATTCGACAGGTCACACTCACATAATAGGATCCAGGCGTGACAGAATAGTCCTCTGGATGATTCGTTTTAATTATTCGAAGAGCATTTGCTAACAGACAAATGCAGCGCTTTCTTTTTCCATTTTACAATACAAAAAATTACGATCATTCAGTGATAAAGAAAGGAGAAGGCAAGCAACGCTTAATTTGTGAGATCACCAGAGACCTCTCGTAATGCTTCAATCTTGAACAATCGACTGATTGACTTCGTGAGGCATTTTTGGCTGTTAGATCTACTAGCGATCGTGCCTTGTGTAAGTCTTTAGGTAACGCCACATGGGCGACTTGCATGTCGGTGATGATGAAATGATGATTACGACGACATAACACCCAGTCCCCCAGTGGAGAAAATCTTCAACCCGACCGGTAATCGAACGCGGGCTTCCTGCGTGGTAATCTACCACGCTGTGCACTAGACTACGAGGGCGGACTCATTGCTACGATTTACGTTACGCTAACAAACTCTGTGATGTGCATAAAGCTAATTATCGTGCATATATAGCCAAAACAAACCAGGCTTGCTATGTTCAGCACCAGAAATAGCTCCACCGGGCAGCTAAAGTGCCATGTTTCAACTTAATTGAACCATTATGCTGAGTTGTAAAGCAGAGAGTGAATAATACACTTACAGCTCCAAAATCAAGTACTTTGATGTTGATTTGGTACGCGAATAATTAACATTTCGTTGGAAATTATAAAGTAAACTTACGAATCTCTTCCTCGAAGAGTTGCAGCGTTTCTCAAAGCCAGTGGTGGTCTGATACGTTACCGATAAATTAATATGTGCTATGACATGATGCGTCAACGTGTCTTCTGTCGAATGTTCGCGTAGCTCTCGCACAATATTTCGCCTGCGTATCTCGCTGCCTTCTTCAGGTGCTCACTAAGACTGCCACCAATACTAGGATTCTTACCAAAATGAATTATTATCCAAATACTCATCAACAACAAAAAACGTTTATAGTTTTTTTATAATTATATTCACAAAAATCACATTTTACTACTATTTACGAATTAGTTTTTCAGCGATCATTATATCACATAATGGAAACTCATTATTAATAAAAATCAAAAGAAATAAACCAAATTTTTGTTCAGTGCGGACCGCGAGCGGAGCGCCCGAAGCGAACGAGATTCAGAGAGCTGCTACTACATCAAGAAGTGCAGGAAGTCATCAGAGCACAACCATCAAACAAGGCTCCAGGCTCTGATGACATTGCAGGCCGTGTACTGATACACCGTGGGCAACTATGGTCAATCTCGCTGCAATTTTCTGCTGGGTACTAACTACGGCTGTGTACCCGGCAGCAGCATGGGAACATTCAAAAGTGGTCGCTGTGCCGAAGCATGGGGAAAAACAAAATTGACCCTAATAACTACTGGACCATCCGCCCCTTACCTCACATTAGTAAACTGTTTGAAAGACTTGTCCTCCGTCAACTCCACGTCATCCTCAACGTACAATTGGTTCTACCACGGTAGCAACCACTCCACCACCCAGCATATTCTACGAGCAAGCAGTCGACTACATAGTGACGGCTTTTAACAAGAGGGAATCCTGTGGAGCCATCCTATTCGATGTACAAAAGGTCTTTGGTAGTGACTGGCATCAAGGTCTCGTATAGAAGCTGCACAGATATGCCTTCCCTCGGATCTACGTTCGCCTGATCGTCTCCTACCTCTGAAACTGTACGTTTGCGGTTTGAGTTGACGATTTCCTGTCCACCGCATGCCACAAAGTCGCCGGCGTTCCTCAAGGGTCTGTCCTTGGACCAGTGTTGTATTCAGTCTTTACGGCGGAACTTCTAACTGTTCCACGAGTAGCAAAGGCAGTCTACACAGACGACACCATTATACTCTCAGCAGATGGAGGGAAGTGCTCGTCCCCCGACTGCAGAGTGCCTGTGAGGTCCCTAAAGAGTGGGTTGTGAAATGGCGCATGTTTCAATCCTGCCAAGACGCAGATGGTAATATTTACCCCATAACGCACCATGCCTGCTAGCCAGATACACCTCTACAGAATCAGCGAAATATCTTGGAGTCATCATGAATAAGAAGCTTACTTGGAAACAACAGATAGACTTATTGAATCCATCATTACTGGTGGAACCGAGACTGCGGCAATCAACAACTGTGACATTGTCATAGTTGTTGTTGTTGGTTCTTACTGAGAGAAATCCACGCAACCAGTTTCGATCTCTATTTAATGGATATAGTACTCCGATATAGGGACCTGAAGATGGCATGATGGAATGTCGAAACGGGTAGTGAAGGGATAAATTTTTCTCTTAAACATACGGCTGTTGGTATCCTGCTGCCTATGTACATGTTGATGATGTTCGGACGAAGATCAACCAACGCATAGAAGCCCTTTACCCGCTCGCATGTGATAGAGTTATCAATATTATTTCTTTCGCTGCTAGCTTTTCCGGCAGTTTTCTTGGGAAAAGTAGGGTTTGGTTTCGATGTCATATCCATATAAGTATGATTGGTAATCTGTTATAACTTTCTTCAGTTCATTACCGTTGTCGATTTGATTTCGTAATTCCAGAGAGACAACACTTGTCGTCAAGATTCTACTGCTTCTGAATAAACTTCGCTAATGCGCAAAGAATAAAAATTCTTGAAATGAGTCAAACCATATGTCGACATTATTCGTAACCTCCATGATGATGGTTGAGCAACTTCCCAAAACATTTTCTTTACTTTTTTATTAGTAACGCGGGTGCTAGCGCGTCCACGGCGGTCGTCGTCCTCAATTTCGTCTCAACTCTCTGAAACATTTCGACCATTCGTGAAACCTTGTCTTCCTCATAGTCAACACTTCTAATGCAACGTTGCACTTCATTCCATTTAAAAGCGAAATTTAAAGCAATTTCTTTGAGTTATCTTTATGGAAAGGGGAAGTAGTTCAGGCACTTGAAAACACGAACAACTTTTGGACGGTCAAGACTCCATAAAATACTCAAAACAGCTGAAAATACGTCCATCTGGAATAAGTGTACCAAATGGATGAAAAACCTTCAAATGGGACACACAAACAAAGTGAAATAGAAATTTGAACGAGGAAGTTTTGCCCTATTTGTCTGTCTGTCTGTAAATCTATCGGACCAAACTGCGTGGTCATCAATCCGTAGCTTACAAATTACTTAAACCTAGGTAAACTCACCTAACGACAAACACACACACCCATGCCACAGGGGAGGCTCGAAACTCCCCGGCGAGCAACCGCGCGCACCGCAGCGAGACGCTTGACCGCTCGGCTACTCCACCGCGGCTGCTGGCATTTGACAGTGGTACGAATCCATTAACTTCTTCTACAAAATATTGTATCGAAGTTTAATACTCAGCTAATGGCAGCATTTCGATCCACGATATTCAAATTTTACTTGCAAAAGTCACCTTTGAGTTACTTCGATTCTGAGCATGACTGACGGTTTTTTTATTTTTTATTTTATTTTTATTTATTTACTTATTTATTTATTTATTTTCTCCTCACGTGAATGGAACCTTGATGTCACATTAGAATTCACCGTGTGAAAAATTTAGCTCATTTGAATTTCAAGCGTATAAATCTGTATTTCTTTCCGAGTGAGCTTCATCTGTACACACTAAACTTATACATATCGATTCATAGATTGCACGAAGATTAGTAGATGCATAAAATAAAAATCGATTTCGTTTGGTTCCGATAATTATCATCCGTTGTCGAGATATAATAGTTTAAAGTCGAGATTCATATAACACGTAAAGTTCATTCTTATTATTCTCCCATGATTTAAAATGATTGAAATAATATAAACTTCCTTTTAGAACTCTATCTTCTCTTCGATTCGCCGTGCAAAATTAAATAAAAGGTGTGTCGGTCTTTTTTTCTTTTTCATGTACCACCGGTTTAAAATAAATTTGTGTATGTTACCCGCTTGACTCTGTGATCCTTCCAGAAAGATAGTATGCATATGAATATAACGGTTTATACATCTACCATTGTTCGAGTTTCGGAACATTTTTCAACAATGAAACGTACGTTTGAAGACCATTGTTGACACAGTTAAACTAAACAGAGTAATATTGGTGCCACAGTCGTCTGTGTTCTGCTTCAAAAATCACTCTTCTGCAGCAATGGATGAACTGATCAACTTCGGTTTGCATGGGCAAGTAAACGTTATAATTGATGTTAATTATTGATATTACCTTTATGTGAATAACATCTTAAAAGTTTAATCTTGTATGTAGTCATAAAAATATTACCTGCAATAAATTGTATAGTTTTTTTGGTATCGTATATCTCGACATCTTTCCAGAAGGATTATGTGACATCTTTCCTACTTATTTGCAGGTAAAGGATTACAATAAATAAATTGGACAGCAATGAAGATTTTCCAAATAATGGTGTAGACGTTACCCCACCTCCTCCTGTGAATGCCACAGATGACTAGAGGCCGTCAAACGCGGCCTGGCTCCCGCTCGTTCCCGCTGGCGAGACCGCCGCACCCGGGAGCCGGCAGTGCCGATAGCACAGTCTCGGGAGCGAGAAGACTCGGTACTCCCGGCTGGCATGTGGAACAGCCGACAGCAGTGCGCATGCGCACGACCTGCCCCCCTCACGACGCCGTTAATTATTGCGCCCGTCTGGCACATGTTAACGACAGTGCGTTCACACTGCCGGCCGGGCCGAGCCGAGCCGAGCGGGGATGTTGCCAACACGAAAAAGAGGGGGAAAAACAACTTTTTCGATTTTCAAGTTGTAAGAAATTTTGACGGTATATAAGACCACATCGCATCGTTTTATCAACTTATTTTTTCCTTACAAGCTTTGCCTTGCCTGTGAAAAAATAAAAAGTATACTTTTCATTCCGCACGAGTTTTCAGTTTTGTAAAGCTCCTCACTCGATTTTGATGAAAGTATTCGGTTAAAAAATCTGATTTTTTGACAGAGGGTTATACAACATCTTAGCTTTCCAATAAAACATTCACCTTTTCGAAATTCGTAACAATCGTTTTCAAATGATGCTTTTTGTCAGGTATGCGCACTTGATTTACAAATCGTGTATTGAAAAAGTTCGATAGCGGGCAGCTTACTGTATTATGCATTTTAGGCCATACATTACAGCGAGTTAAATTGAGCTAAAAGAACATAAAAGTTTTTGAAACGGTAGTCGCACTGATATCTACCTCCTTTCACAAGTAATTGTGAGTTATCTGAGCAGCATCACGCTGCGACCGCAAGCCTACGAACTCGGCGTGTGTTGAGCGTGGCGAAGAGCACTGCAGTGCAGAAAAAAATATTTGCTGGTCACGTATGTTGGTCCCTCGTGATGTGTTAATAATTCATAACCAGAAAATAGCTATACTCTTGGGTGGCAACCGATTACAATGGACAATGATCTGCTATGGTTTTATGTAAGGTAATACTTCACTTAAGAGGTATACAAGTAGTTTGTTTTCCATGTTGTACAATTAATGGAATACATATTTCGTGTTTCAAACTACAAGAGAAGAAACAATTAATGTAAACTGCGAATTTGCTGTTGATGGACTGAAATAAAATTTATGAAATTCTACTCAATGACTTTCTAGTTGAGGGTAATAAACGGAAGAAACTCAAAAATATACTTACATTTATTGATGCATCTACACTTAAGATTACACTGTTTAGCCTTCTCTTAAGCCGGCCGCGGTGGCCGAGGGGACTGCGGCGCGCCAGTCACAGTCTGCACGGCCGCTACGGTCGGGAGTTCGAATCCCCCACTCGGGCATGGATATTTGTGTCGTCTTTGGTATAAGATAGTTCATAAGTAGTTTGTAAGTTTAGGGACCCCACTGTTAAGTCCCTTAAGCTTAACAAACATTTGAACCTTCTCTTAATTTTCGCTTTTGTAACTCCCAGAAAATGTTCTACCACAAGGTGAAACAATTTATATACAGTGTCTCACATAAAAGCGCTATTCCTCAGACCTAGACTAAAGTAAGAGTACATAACAGTAAAATGAAAGACATTTAGTTACCTCCTGATAAGGGATGCTGCAACTTATGGCCATGGGGGGTACGTCAGGTGTGCCAGATTTATGTGGTACACGCTGTACTATGTTTCAAAGAACTCTAAACGGTTCTCAGAATTTTTATTTATTTTGTTAGGAAGCTCTCTGATGGGAACATTTCTAGAATCTCACAATTTTCCTTGTCTCCATGGTACTTTCATATCGATTTTTATACTTTCAATGAAAGGAAAATGCGCAGATTTAGTTTAGCTTCAGACACTGAAGGTAAGTAAAGGATGAGTTTTGTTTCATGTTGTGAGTTGTTTTTTCTTTCTTAGTGGGCTTGTGGCCAGCAACAAGGGATCGTCAACCACTGTCAGCGGAAGATCGAAGGAAGCACAGGTATGACTAGTACTTGTTCACTGCCATCTACTTTGAGACAGCTGTTAATTGATTTTGTAATTTTATTACTATTGTTTGCACACTGTAGTGACTAATAGAATTATAAACACATTAGAAATATGTGATATGGATCCATCCCATTAATTTCGACTAACATTTAGGAGAGTTTTTCCTTAAGTGAAAAATTAAACATTTCTTAATTTTTTAAATTCATATTATAGAATTAATAGTAATGGAGGAAAAATAAATATGTTATCATAAGTATAAGTGAAAAAAAAAATCATGCAGAGGAGCTTCTTCTGAAAGCAGGCTGGAGACTTGTGCTGCAGAAGCAACACCATACCCCAATCGGTTCGTGCCGACGCCGACTCGCGCCGTTAATATTAAAGATATCGAATGTTAAAGGAAGGAAATACTCTCCTAAATGTTAGTCTATATGGATGGAACGAGTGCATTACCACCTATTTCTTATGTTCACTACAGTGTGAGAACTGTAATAAAACAAGGCGACCTGTGCAAATACTTTGCAGCATTAGTGGCCAGTCATGTGAAATGGAAATAAGTAAAATTAAATATTTATCATTTTTAAAATATTTATTATAGATAGTAACAGTATACAGAATATTATATAAGCTTCTGTTTTCATAAATTCATATCGAAACACTTATTTAAAATCAATTATAATTATTTAATAGATTCTTTTAATATACAAGAAAGATAGAGGACCAGTGCGAATAAGACCCGTGCGAATACTTCTCACCGTTAGTGGAATGACTAAAACGTTTGGAAAGACATGGAAGTGAAGTCGAATGTTCACGCATTGCTTTCTTCAGAATCAATCCGTGCAAGTGTTTAAAAGCACAAATGAAAGATCTTGATTAGTTGAGCGTTGTTAGGTAAAAGATAACTGTGTACTTTATTTAGAACCTAAGATATCCTAAAACAAACCAATTAAAATATTCAATGCAAGGACTGAAGGATCCAGCGTTTGAATGAAAGTAAAGGAAGGAGAGACTTAAGTTAATTATGATACTTGATGATAAATCTGCGAATAAATACCTTTCGTTTAAAGCGAAAATGAAGGAAATGGGTCGGATAGAACGGCCTGACAGAATGACTTTAGTTTACAGCCAGGACATCCCCATAAGAAATATACAGAAGGAAATCCCGTTTGAGTGTAGAAAAAGTGGATGAATACCCTTAGTTTTACACAAAAATGAAGGAAATCAGCTGGGTAGTTTAATCTGTCCGACTGACTTTTGTTTTCGTAGATTCTTTTAATATATAATATAATAAAATCAATGAACTGGATTCTTGATGTGGCCAGCAATAGATCTTCTGTGTGTTCGTAGGTTTTCCCGGCGAATATGCTGAGTGAAGATCTCTCGGGCGTGCAGCCGGATGGATTGATCGTTGTAGAACGAATTTTCGATAGCGTAACGTGCCATCATCATCAGGTTACTCCCGCTGACTGAGGCGCTGGACCGGCGGCTGTGCTATATATACCTGCGGTCACCCCCCTCCACTGACCTCGAGTGCGGACACCGGGATGCTGCGGTGGTGGGGGTAGCTCCTGCTCTGGACTCGAGTGAAGGACCTCAGTTTGCGCTCTGCCTTCGCTGTGCTCGGTGTTCTGCTTGCGCCGCGATCGAAGAAATGTTAGTGCCGGATTCCATGCGTGGCTTAATTGAAATCCACTGTCCTTGTTTATGAGGTTCTCGCGTAGCCAGATTTCGATGTCCTCCTTATACAGACAGTCCCAGTACCGCGATGTATTGTGGAGAACCTCTGTGTCTTCATATTTCATCTTGTGTGTTTTTACCAAACAATGTTCAGCAATTGGTGATTTTGTGGGCTGTTGGAGTTCGGTGTGGCGCTTATGCTCAGTGAACCTTTCTTCAATTGTTCGAATTGTTTGGCCAATGTACGCTTTTCCCGCACTCGCATTGAATGTGATAAACTCCCGATTTCCGGAGTCCCAGATCGTCCTTCACTGTCCCTAGAAGAGATTTGATCTTTGCCGGCGGGCGGTACACGCATTTGATGTTTTGTCGTCGTAAGATTCTGCCGATTTTTCCGGATACGTTGGCTGCGTATGGAATGTAGGCAATTTTTGCCGGCGGATCCTTGTCCTCAAATTCCTCCATGTACATGTTGGCAATCACTGGTGACAGGGGACTGCCCATGGGCACGCCATCAGTCTGTTCGTAGTACTCTCCGTCGTGATAGGTCGACGTGAGCACGAAATTAAATACTTTTGTGAAGGAGGGCCCAAATTTCTTCTCTATGAGTTCCAGCGACTCCTTCAGTGCTACCCTGGTGTGATTGCCAACATGTACATGTACATGTACATGGAGGAATTTGAGGACAATGCACTAAACACAGCGCCACTAAAACCGACGATATTCTACCGATATGTCGACGACACGTTCGTCATTTGGCCTCACGGCGAAGATGAACTTCAGGTGTTCTTGCAACACCTGAATTCCATACACAGCCCGATCCAGTTCACAATGGAAGTTGAACAAAACGGTCAGCTACCTTTCTTGGACGTTCTGGTTCGCAGAAAACCGGACGGAACGTTGGGACACAGTGTCTATCGGAAGGAAACCCACACGGACCAGTACCTCCATGCCTCTAGCTGTCATCACCCGTCCCAAAGAGAAGGGGTTCTAACTACGCTGGTCCACAGAGCTCGTGTGATCTCCGACAAAGAAAGCCTGAAACCAGAACTTGACCACCTCAAGGAAGTATTCCAGCAAAACGGGTATAGCGATCGACAAATCCGACGTGCTTTCAAAAATAAGAGCACACCACAGCCAACACCCGAGGAGGATCCGCCGGCAAAAATTGCCTACATTCCATACGCAGGCAACGTATCCGGAAAAATCGGCAGAATCTTACGACGACAAAACAACAAATGCGTGTACCGCCCGCCGGCAAAGATCAAATCTCTTCTAGGGACAGTGAAGGACGATCTGGGACTCCGGAAATCGGGAGTTTATCACATTCCATGCGAGTGCGGGAAAGCGTACATTGGCCAAACAATTCGAACAATTGAAGAAAGGTGCACTGAGCATAAGTGCCACACCGAACTCCAACAGCCCACAAAATCAGCAATTGCAGAAAATTGTCTGGTGAGGCCATCGAAATCTGGCTACGCGAGAACCTCATAAACAAGGACAGTGGATTTCAATTAAGCCACGCATGGAATCCGGCACTAAAATTTCTTCGATCGCGGCGCAAGCAGAACACCGAGCACAGCGAAGGCAGAGCGCAAACTGAGGTCCGCCACTCGAGTCCAGAGCAGGAGCTACCCCCACCACACCGCAGCATCCCGGTGTCCGCACTCGAGGTCAGTGGAGGGGGGTGACCGCAGGTATATATAGCACAGCCGCCGGTCCAGCGCCTGCTGTCCAAGACGCAATAGCCGAATCCATACCATTACGTGCCACACAACAACACTCAGCGGCCCTGCCCCAGGAAATCCTGGGCCTTATCTCAATGAGAAACCGACTCAGGAGATACTGGCAGCGTACCAGGCGTCCGGTGTATAAACATCACTTCAACAGGCTACAGGGTATCATACGGGGTACAATAACAACATTCAAAACGACACAATGGGACCAGAAACTCGCTGGACTTGATACCACACGTCCTGGAGTGTGGGCTCGGGCCAGACACTTCACCAGGGAGAAACTCTACACGCCTACCTTACAGGGACCAAATGGCCCAGCATACTCAGCGGAAGAGAAAGCTGAGCTAATGGCCCAAACACTAGCAGCGTCATTCACACCGAACCTGGCTCCTTCCGACCCAGTGTTCACACTAGAGACGGACCAGGCGATCACACGCTTCATGGCCCAGCCTCCACGCAACGAAATTAGACGTACTAGCACACATGAAATCACATGGGCCATCAAGCACACCACAGCCAGAAAAGCGCCTGGCCATGATGGCATTCAAAACCGGGTTCTCCAGGAGTTCACGGATAGAGCAGTAGAGTACCTGACACACATCACAAATGCCATCCTGCAACACCAACACTTCCCTGCCTTTTGGAAGGCGGCCAAGGTCCTGATGTTCAGGAAGCAAGGGAAAGACAACTCCCTCCCACAAAATTACCGACCCATCAGTCTGCTGAGCTAGCTCAGTAAGATAGTTGAGAAGGTAATACTTAAACGTCTCACTCGGCACTGCATCACCAATGACACCCTAAGACCGGAGCAATTCGGATTTAGGAATCACCACTCCACAACACAACAACTCCTCCGCGTAGTTGAACACATAACAGACGGCTACGACAAAAACAAAGCCACTGGGGCGGTGTTCCTGGACATCGAAAAAGCTTTCGATCGTCTCTGGCACAACGGCCTTATACGCAAACTTAACGACGCCGCGTTTCCCGACGGACTCGTGCATCTCATACACTCATATCTCACCAACAGAAGCTTCAACACTGACGTGCAGGGCAAACAGTCTACACGACATGGTATTCAAGCCGGAGTACCCCAAGGCAGCATCCCGGGGCCCCTCTTGTTTAACCTGTACATTAATGATTTTCCATCCACACATAACACGATGACTACAATCTACGCAGATGACACCGCCATCATGGCGCAAGATTGGAAGCCATCAAACATTAACTCACGCCTACAGACAGCACTCAGAACTGCCGAACCTTGGTTGGAGAAATGGTGTGTTAAAGTCAACGTCGACAAGTGTGAGGCAGTTCTGTTCACACGCAGACCGAAACACCTGCGCAAACACCAACACTGTAGACCAATTACTCTACATACACGCCCAATACGCTTCCGTGAGAAAGTCAAATACCTTGCTGTCTGGCTGGACCGGAAACTCATATGGGGGGACCACATACAACACATTACCAACAGAGCAAACGCGAGGCTCAAACAACTCTACCCGATGCTCAACAGGGAAAGCAAACTGAATAGCCGTGTGTCGAGGAACCTCTACATGACACATATTAGACCTCTGATGACGTACGGTGCTCCGTGCTGGGCATACGCGGCGCCAACACGGCTGCGCCGCCTGCAGCTCATACAGAACAAGGTACTACGCATCATTAGCAACACTCCACGATACACACGCACCGTGGACCTTCACAATGAATACCGCCTAGAGCGCCTCTCGGTGGTATTCACGAAACTGGCCACACGACTATACAGGAACTCGAGACACTCGAACAACCCCTTCATCCTACGCTTGGGGAACTACGATCACAACCATAGGTGGAAACATAATCGCCCAAAAACACTTCTCCTCAGAGACTAACCACCTACGGCCGTAGGGAACACCAACTCACAAACAGGATGAACATGGCAAACCCCTGCAAAACAGCAATCTGACTGGCAATGCCAGCTGAGCCCACAGCCGACCTACAGGCAAAGCAGGGAAACCATATTCATCGCACTAAACACAAACAAACCTAAACAGTCCCGCACACTTAGCCAGTTCTATGACCGAACTGCCTAACTACCTTGACAGACTATGTTACAGGTATTCTGCCACAGCCGATGTTAACGGGTAAACTGCCGCAGCCGACCCAGGAGGCATCATTGGAGCTCAGCTGCAGCAGAACCTCGCATCAAAACGGACTGATTCTTTATGACGAACCTAGCAAAGTTAATGGTACTGAGAAAATACCCATTACTAACATTACCAACCCTTGCATGATCTGTCGCAGATAGCATACTGCTACTGCCCTTCATACCTACCCCACTGTCGCAGAGGTTTTTTTCCCTTGGCTCTTGCCTTGGCACTTTTTTTCCTCTGCTCTTACATACCTTTACCCTTCGTATACCTTTCGACCAATTCTATCTCCAGATGCACCGTATTAATGGGTGATCGCGCCCACACGTACGGATAACATCGCGGTTCCCACATCCCGTGATCCACCTTAGCAAACTAAATTACGGAGGTGACAGTAGAACTTTTGTGATGGTCACCACATTGGTGTGGGCGTGGAGGGGCCCCATCCTTGCATAAAAAAAAAAAAAAAAAAAAAAAAAAAAATCCAGCGCCTTCTAATGTATTCGCAGCGGAGCGGCCGACCTGTGCGGACGCAGCGCTCGCGGACAACCTCGCCGTGGCTGGCAGTCAATAGCTCGAAAGAGTGGTTGCGAACAAGCTGAAGAGCGGACGACGTCGGAGAGCGCCGATCTCGCTGTCGCCTAGTGCGCATAGCGAGACAAAGAGCTCCTGCTCGTAGCTCCTTGTGACCAAGGTTACAATTACCTAGCGGGACTCACCCGTTCGTTGGTAGGGTATTTCTGTGCCAGGGGTCCGTTCACGTCGGATCACCCCGCGCACAGTAGGCCTTTCTCTTCTCTCTGCGCTCCCTTGCGCCGATAGACAGTTGGGACTCCCCTCTTCTTACACACATCTTGCCTATCAGAAAGAAGCAAAAGTTGTCGCTTCCCCTTCCTTAATAAATATCCTTCTGCTGGAAAGATGGCTAGTCTGCCCAAGAAATCCCATACCGCACCAGAAGCCAGACGCAAGCACCAGAAGGGACGGTGATGCCGAGTTCACCCCTCGCCATCACAATCCCGCTCGCAACTCACCAAGAGCAGATGGCAAAGGCTATTGCGTAAGCAAGGGCCGAGGCCGCTGCCGAGGTGAGGGCCGAGATGGCGGGCACAAAAAACAGCACACCTACACCGAACACACACACAACTGCCACAATTAACCTTGACTTCCCCGAAATCGGTCAACTTGTGATCGACGAGGACCAACAACACGAACACACAGACGATGGGGACGGCCCGTGGCAGGTCGTCGGACGCAAACGGAGCAATAGTCTCCCACTCGCCACACAGACAGTCGGACGCAAACGGAGCAATAGTCTCCCACTCGCCACACAGACATGTGAGCTCACAGGCGCAAAAGGCAAGCGCTGCGCACTCTTGCCAACACCGACCACCCTACCAATTAGCACACAAAACACTGGGAACAACAGAACCGCACCTGTGCTGGGAAACACTCAGCAAACAGCCACGCAGGTCACAACAACACGGACTGGATTCCCACCAGTCATCATTCAAAACTATGGCGACCTTAGTCGCCTAAACAAAGAGTTCGTAGACTTACATAAGCCTACCACATACCACACAAAACTCACGAGGGAACACGCTGCACTGTACGTGGATTCCAAACCAGATTACACCAATCTCCTGAGCTTCCTCAAAGCTAAGGAGATAGAACACCAAACGTACAGAACCGCAGACGAACGCACGCAGCTGTACGTTGTGAAGGGGGTGGACCCAAACACACCTGGCGACACCTTGAAAGAAGACATTCGTGACCTGGGCTTTGACTGTCTCAGAGCAAGCCGGATGACAGGTCAATGAACACACGCACCATTACCAAACTACCTTGTAGAGCTGGCCGACACAGCTCACTCCTGCGAGATCTTGAAGGTGAAATATTTCCTTCATATGGGAGTCAAGGTTGAACTCTTCGAACCACCTCGCGCCCCCCAACAATGCAAACGCTGCCAATGCTTTGGTCATTCGGCTCCTCGCTGCAGCCTGGCATATCGGTGCCGCAAATGCGGAGGCAGCCACTCAGCCCAACACTGTACACTGAGACAGTCAGACGCACGGAAATGCGCTAACTGTGGGCAGGCGCACGCGTCTACCTACAGAAGGTGCTCCGCCTACATCGCGGCCCTGATGCGAAAGACTCAGCAGCAAAACACAGTAGTACAAACAAAAACAGCTCCAAGCCCCCCCCCCCGCGACCTATGATGAATGGGATTTCATTCGCCGCAATGGCAAGCGGGCAGGGGGGGGGGCAGTGGACGCGCAGGGCCCGACAAACGCACAAAACACATCCCCAGCAACAGAAAAACAACCAACACAGACAACACAACAAACTATCTAAACACTGCAAACAACGCTACTCGCCCCAAACAACACGGAACCTACCCCCTCCACGTCGAGCTGTTACACGCACGACAAGATAAACGCACCTACACAAGGGAAACCAAAACCCCAGCGTAGGAGAAGGGGAACCAGAAAACAGAGAGGGAACACTGCCACACCACAACAAAATAATCAACAACAACGGAACACCAACTCTCCGGCACAAAACGTAGCAAAGGAAACGAGAACACACATTACACAACCCCTCACCACACCGGAAACACAGGCGCCAACAGAAGCTATACGTACAGCTGAAACACAAGCCTGCCAAAACACAACGCTAACACAAGCACAAACGGCCGCCAACTCGCCAACACAGGCCGACATACCCAACATCCCAACAACACCGGGAGGAATATTGCAGGCAGTGATGCAGGCACTATTCCCCCAACACACGACTCAGCAGATCTTTTCGAAGATCTGGGGAGCCGTCACCACACTCTTCACGCAGCTCATGACTGCCGAAACCGGCCAGTACTGGACTGTCATACAAACAGCGATCACAAACCTGTTTACTCCCATACATGGATAACACGCCACACCCGCCCCCCCCCCTCCCCACATAAACAACGTAACACTATCACAGATTCTGTTCTGGAATGCAGACGGGATCACCAACAAAAGGGCAGAATTTGCCGCGCTCCTTGAGGCAAAGGGGATACTGATTGCCCTTGTGAACGAGACTAAACTCAAACCTCACAACAGACTAAACTTTACTGGCTACTACGTCTATCGTACCGACCGAGCGGACGGCAGAGAAGGAGGCGGAACAGCAATCATCATACACAAAGACATTGAACACACAAATATCCAGCTTCCTGCACTTGAAAGATTAGAGGCCACGGCCATCAGGGTCAAGTTCAACGGAGCATACACTGCACTGGTGTCGCTCTACAACGCTCCTGGTGACACTGTAACACGCGACATCAGCACAGTACTCAACACTGCACCGCGAGTCATCGCCGCTGGAGATCTGAACGCCAAACACCGCGACTAGAACTCAATCAGACAAAATCGCAACGGCAAAAAACTGTACGAACACTCACTAGGCAGAAACTACATCACACTTGCACCGGTTGAACCGACTTATATTCCTTAACAAAGGAATCAAAGGCCAGACGTGATAGACATGGCTCTCATCAAGGGCATAACAGTTACCCTCAACCTTGAGGTTGTAAACGATCTGCCTTCCAACCACACCCCCGTTATACTTCACACTGAAGAAACATTGCAGTACAATGAACCACGCAGGATACTAAATTACAAGCGCGCAAATTGGGCTCTGTTCAAGGAAACGCTTGATAATCGTATTCCTGATACTCACGAGATTACACAAACAGAACAAATTGATGAAACTGTTGAAGTCCTCACAACTGCTGTCCAAGACGCAATAGCCGAATCCATACCATTACGTGCCACACAACAACACTCAGCGGCCCTGCCCCAGGAAATCCTGGGCCTTATCTCAATGAAAAACCGACTCAGGAGATACTGGCAGCGTACCAGGCGTCCGGTGTATAAACATCACGTCAACAGGCTACAGGGTATCATACAGGGTAAAATAACAACATTCAAAACGACACAATGGGACCAGAAACTCGCTGGACTTGATACCACACGTCCTGGAATGTGGGCTCTGGCCAGACATTTCACCAGGGAGAAACTCTACACGCCTACCTTACAGGGACCAAACGGCCCAGCATACTCAGCGGAAGAGAAAGCTGAGCTAATGGCCCAAACACTAGTAGCGTCATTCACACCGAACCTGGCTCCTTCCGACCCAGTGTTCACACTAGAGACGGACCAGGCGATCACACGCTTCATGGCCCAGCCTCCACGCAACGAAATTAGACGTACTAGCACACATGAAATCACATGGGCCATCAAGCACACCACAGCCAGAAAAGCGCCTGGCCATGATGGCATTCAAAACCGGGTTCTCCAGGAGTTCACGGATAGAGCAGTAGAGTACCTGACACACATCACAAATGCCATCCTGCAACACCAACACTTCCCTGCCTTTTGGAAGGCGGCCAAGGTCCTGATGTTCAGGAAGCCAGGGAAAGACAACTCCCTCCCACAAAATTTCCGACCCATCAGTCTGCTGAGCTCGCTCAGTAAGATAGTTGAGAAGGTAATACTTAAACGTCTCACTCGACACTGCATCACCAATGACACCCTAAGACCGGAGCAATTCGGATTTAGGAATCACCACTCCACAACACAACAACTCCTCCGTGTAGTTGAACACATAACAGACGGCTACGACAAAAACAAAGCCACTGGGGCGGTGTTCCTGGACATCGAAAAGGCTTTCGATCGTCTCTGGCACAACGGCCTTATACGCAAACTTAACGACGCCACGTTTCCCGACGGACTCGTGCATCTCATACACTCATATCTCACCAACAGAAGCTTCAACACTGACGTGCAGGGCAAACAGTCTACACGACATGGTATTCAAGCCGGAGTACCCCAAGGCAGCATCCCGGGGCCCCTCTTGTTTAACCTGTACATTAATGATTTTCCATCCACACATAACACGATGACTGCAATCTACGCAGATGACACCGCCATCATGGCGCAAGATTGGAAGCCATCAAACATTAACTCACGCCTACAGACAGCACTCAGAACTGCCGAACCTTGGTTGGAGAAATGGTGTGTTAAAGTCAACGTCGACAAGTGTGAGGCAGTTCTGTTCACACGCAGACCAAAACACCTGTGCAAACACCAACACTGTAGACCAATTACTCTACATACACGCCCAATACGCTTCCGTGAGAAAGTCAAATACCTTGCTGTCTGGCTGGACCGGAAACTCATATGGGGGGACCACATACAACACATGACCAACAGAGCAAACGCGAGGCCAAACAACTCTACCCGATGCTCAACAGGGAAAGCAAACTGAATAGCCGTGTGTCGAGGAACCTCTACATGACACATATTAGACCTCTGATGACGTACGGTGCTCCGTGCTGGGCATACGCGGCGCCAACACGGCTGCGCCGCCTGCAGCTCATACAGAACAAGGTACTACGCATCATTAGCAACACTCCACGATACACACGCACCGTGGACCTTCACAATGAATACCGCCTAGAGCGCCTCTCGGTGGTATTCAAGAAACTGGCCACACGACTATACAGGAACTCGAGACACTCGAACAACCCCTTCATCCTACGCTTGGGGAACTACGATCACAACCATAGGTGGAAACATAATCGCCCAAAAACACTTCTCCTCAGAGACTAACCACCTACGGCCGTAGGGAACACCAACTCACAAACAGGATGAACATGGCAAACCCCTGCAAAACAGCAATCTGACTGGCAATGCCAGCTGAGCCCACAGCCGACCTACAGGCAAAGCAGGGAAACCATATTCATCGCACTAAACACAAACAAACCTAAACAGTCCCGCACACTTAGCCAGTTCTATGACCGAACTGCCTAACTACCTTGACAGACTATGTTACAGGTATTCTGCCACAGCCGATGTTAACGGGTAAACTGCCGCAGCCGACCCAGGAGGCATCATTGGAGCTCAGCTGCAGCAGAACCTCGCATCAAAACGGACTGATTCTTTATGACGAACCTAGCAAAGTTAATGGTACTGAGAAAATACCCATTACTAACATTACCAACCCTTGCATGATCTGTCGCAGATAGCATACTGCTACTGCCCTTCATACCTACCCCACTGTCGCAGAGATTTTTTTCCCTTGGCTCTTGCCTTGGCACTTTTTTTCCTCTGCTCTTACATACCTTTACCCTTCGTATACCTTTCGACCAATTCTATCTCCAGATGCACCGTATTAATGGGTGATCGCGCCCACACGTACGGATAACATCGCGGTTCCCACATCCCGTGATCCACCTTAGCAAACTAAATTACGGAGGTGACAGTAGAACTTTTGTGATGGTCACCACATTGGTGTGGGCGTGGAGGGGCCCCATCCTTGCATAAAAAAAAAAAAAAAAAAAAAAAAAAAATCCAGCGCCTTCTAATGTATTCGCAGCGGAGCGGCCGACCTGTGCGGACGCAGCGCTCGCGGACAACCTCGCCGTGGCTGGCAGTCAATAGCTCGAAAGAGTGGTTGCGAACAAGCTGAAGAGCGGACGACGTCGGAGAGCGCCGATCTCGCTGTCGCCTAGTGCGCATAGCGAGACAAAGAGCTCCTGCTCGTAGCTCCTTGTGACCAAGGTTACAATTACCTAGCGGGACTCACCCGTTCGTTGGTAGGGTATTTCTGTGCCAGGGGTCCGTTCACGTCGGATCACCCCGCGCACAGTAGGCCTTTCTCTTCTCTCTGCGCTCCCTTGCGCCGATAGACAGTTGGGACTCCCCTCTTCTTACACACATCTTGCCTATCAGAAAGAAGCAAAAGTTGTCGCTTCCCCTTCCTTAATAAATATCCTTCTGCTGGAAAGATGGCTAGTCTGCCCAAGAAATCCCATACCGCACCAGAAGCCAGACGCAAGCACCAGAAGGGACGGTGATGCCGAGTTCACCCCTCGCCATCACAATCCCGCTCGCAACTCACCAAGAGCAGATGGCAAAGGCTATTGCGTAAGCAAGGGCCGAGGCCGCTGCCGAGGTGAGGGCCGAGATGGCGGGCACAAGAAACAGCACACCTACACCGAACACACACACAACTGCCACAATTAACCTTGACTTCCCCGAAATCGGTCAACTTGTGATCGACGAGGACCAACAACACGAACACACAGACGATGGGGACGGCCTGTGGCAGGTCGTCGGACGCAAACGGAGCAATAGTCTCCCACTCGCCACACAGACAGTCGGACGCAAACGGAGCAATAGTCTCCCACTCGCCACACAGACATGTGAGCTCACAGGCTCAAAAGGCAAGCGCTGCGTGCTCTTGCCAACACCCACCACCCTACCAATTAGCACACAAAACACTGGGAACAACAGAACCGCACCTGTGCTGGGAAACACTCAGCAAACAGCCACGCAGGTCACAACAACACGGACTGGATTCCCACCAGTCATCATTCAAAACTATGGCGACCTTAGTCGCCTAAACAAAGAGTTCGTAGACTTACATAAGCCTACCACATACCACACAAAACTCACGAGGGAACACGCTGCACTGTACGTGGATTCCAAACCAGATTACACCAATCTCCTGAGCTTCCTCAAAGCTAAGGAGATAGAACACCAAACGTACAGAACCGCAGACGAACGCACGCAGCTGTACGTTGTGAAGGGGGTGGACCCAAACACACCTGGCGACACCTTGAAAGAAGACATTCGTGACCTGGGCTTTGACTGTCTCAGAGCAAGCCGGATGACAGGTCAACGAACACACGCACCATTACCAAACTACCTTGTAGAGCTGGCCGACACAGCTCACTCCTGCGAGATCTTGAAGGTGAAATATTTCCTTCATATGGGAGTCAAGGTTGAACTCTTTGAACCACCTCGCACCCCCCAACAATGCAAACGCTGCCAACGCTTTGGTCATTCGGCTCCTCGCTGCAGCCTGGCATATCGGTGCCGCAAATGCGGAGGCAGCCACTCAGCCCAACACTGTACACTGAGACAGTCAGACGCACGGAAATGCGCTAACTGTGGGCAGGCGCACGCGTCTACCTACAGAAGGTGCTCCGCCTACATCGCGGCCCTGATGCGAAAGACTCAGCAGCAAAACACAGTAGTACAAACAAAAACAGCTCCAAGCCCCCCCCCCCCGCGACCTATGATGAATGGGATTTCATTCGCCGCAATGGCAAGCGGGCAGGGGGGGGGCAGCGGACGCGCAGGGCCCGACAAACGCACAAAACACATCCCCAGCAACAGAAAAACAACCAACACAGACAACACAACAAACTATCTAAACACTGCAAACAACGCTACTCGCCCCAAACAACACGGAACCTACCCCCTCCACGTCGAGCTGTTACACGCACGACAAGATAAACGCACCTACACAAGGGAAACCAAAACCCCAGCGTAGGAGAAGGGGAACCAGAAAACAGAGAGGGAACACTGCCACACCACAACAAAATAATCAACAACAACGGAACACCAACTCTCCAGCACAAAACGTAGCAAAGGAAACGAGAACACACATTACACAACCCCTCACCACACCGGAAACACAGGCGCCAACAGAAGCTATACGTACAGCTGAAACACAAGCCTGCCAAAACACAACGCTAACACAAGCACAAACGGCCGCCAACTCGCCAACACAGGCCGACATACCCAACATCCCAACAACACCGGGAGGAATATTGCAGGCAGCGATGCAGGCACTATTCCCCCAACACACGACTCAGCAGATCTTTTCGAAGATCTGGGGAGCCGTCACCACACTCTTCACGCAGCTCATGACTGCCGAAACCGGCCAGTACTGGACTGTCATACAAACAGCGATCACAAACCTGTTTACTCCCATACATGGATAACACGCCACACCCGCCCCCCCCTCCCCACATAAACAACGTAACACTATCACAGATTCTGTTCTGGAATGCAGACGGAATCACCAACAAAAGGGCAGAATTTGCCGCGCTCCTTGAGGCAAAGGGGATACTGATTGCCCTTGTGAACGAGACTAAACTCAAACCTCACAACAGACTAAACTTTACTGGCTACTACGTCTATCGTACCGACCGAGCGGACGGCAGAGAAGGAGGCAGAACAGCAATCATCATACACAAAGACATTGAACACACAAATATCCAGCTTCCTGCACTTGAAAGATTAGAGGCCACGGCCGTCAGGGTCAAGTTCAACGGAGCATACACTGCACTGGTGTCGCTCTACAACGCTCCTGGTGACACTGTAACACGCGACATCAGCACAGTACTCAACACTGCACCGCGAGTCATCGCCGCTGGAGATCTGAACGCCAAACACCGCGACTGGAACTCAATGAGACAAAATCGCAACGGCAAAAAACTGTACGAACACTCACTAGGCAGAAACTACATCACACTTGCACCGGTTCAACCGACTTATATTCCTTACCAAAGGAATCAAAGGCCAGACGTGATAGACATGGCTCTCATCAAGGGCATAACAGTTACCCTCAACCTTGAGGTTGTAAACGATCTGCCTTCCAACCACACCCCCGTTATACTTCACACTGAAGAAACATTGCAGTACAATGAACCACGCAGGATACTAAATTACAAGCGCGCAAATTGGGCTCTGTTCAAGGAAACGCTTGATAATCGTATTCCTGATACTCACGAGATTACACAAACAGAACAAATTGATGAAACTGTTGAAGTCCTCACAACTGCTGTCCAAGACGCAATAGCCGAATCCATACCATTACGTGCCACACAACAACACTCAGCGGCCTTGCCCCAGGAAATCCTGGGCCTTATCTCAATGAGAAACCGACTCAGGAGATACTGGCAGCGTACCAGGCGTCCGGTGTATAAACATCACGTCAACAGGCTACAGGGTACCATACAGGGTAAAATAACAACATTCAAAACGACACAATGGGACCAGAAACTCGCTGGACTTGATACCACACGTCCTGGAATGTGGGCTCTGGCCAGACACTTCACCAGGGAGAAACTCTACACGCCTACCTTACAGGGACCAAACGGCCCAGCATACTCAGCGGAAGAGAAAGCTGAGCTAATGGCCCAAACACTAGCAGCGTCATTCACACCGAACCTGGCTCCTTCCGACCCAGTGTTCACACTAGAGACGGACCAGGCGATCACACGCTTCATGGCCCAGCCTCCACGCAACGAAATTAGACGTACTAGCACACATGAAATAACATGGGCCATCAAGCACACCACAGCCAGAAAAGCGCCTGGCCATGATGGCATTCAAAACCGGGTTCTCCAGGAGTTCACGGATAGAGCAGTAGAGTACCTGACACACATCACAAATGCCATCCTGCAACACCAACACTTCCCTGCCTTTTGGAAGGCGGCCAAGGTCCTGATGTTCAGGAAGCCAGGGAAAGACAACTCCCTCCCACAAAATTTCCGACCCATCAGTCTGCTGAGCTCGCTCAGTAAGATAGTTGAGAAGGTAATACTTAAACGTCTCACTCGGCACTGCATCACCAATGACACCCTAAGACCGGAGCAATTCGGATTTAGGAATCACCACTCCACAACACAACAACTCCTCCGCGTAGTTGAACACATAACAGACGGCTACGACAAAAACAAAGCCACTGGGGCGGTGTTCCTGGACATCGAAAAAGCTTTCGATCGTCTCTGGCACAACGGCCTTATACGCAAACTTAACGACGCCGCGTTTCCCGACGGACTCGTGCATCTCATACACTCATATCTCACCAACAGAAGCTTCAACACTGACGTGCAGGGCAAACAGTCTACACGACATGGTATTCAAGCCGGAGTACCCCAAGGCAGCATCCCGGGGCCCCTCTTGTTTAACCTGTACATTAATGATTTTCCATCCACACATAACACGATGACTGCAATCTACGCAGATGACACCGCCATCATGGCGCAAGATTGGAAGCCATCAAACATTAACTCACGCCTACAGACAGCACTCAGAACTGCCGGACCTTGGTTGGAGAAATGGTGTGTTAAAGTCAACGTCGACAAGTGTGAGGCAGTTCTGCTCACACGCAGACCGAAACACCTGTGCAAACACCAACACTGTAGACCAATTACTCTACATACACGCCCAATACGCTTCCGTGAGAAAGTCAAATACCTTGCTGTCTGGCTGGACCGGAAACTCATATGGGGGGACCACATACAACACATGACCAACAGAGCAAACGCGAGGCCAAACAACTCTACCCGATGCTCAACAGGGAAAGCAAACTGAATAGCCGTGTGTCGAGGAACCTCTACATGACACATATTAGACCTCTGATGACGTACGGTGCTCCGTGCTGGGCATACGCGGCGCCAACACGGCTGCGCCGCCTGCAGCTCATACAGAACAAGGTACTACGCATCATTAGCAACACTCCACGATACACACGCACCGTGGACCTTCACAATGAATACCGCCTAGAGCGCCTCTCGGTGGTATTCAAGAAACTGGCCACACGACTATACAGGAACTCGAGACACTCGAACAACCCCTTCATCCTACGCTTGGGGAACTACGATCACAACCATAGGTGGAAACATAATCGCCCAAAAACACTTCTCCTCAGAGACTAACCACCTACGGCCGTAGGGAACACCAACTCACAAACAGGATGAACATGGCAAACCCCTGCAAAACAGCAATCTGACTGGCAATGCCAGCTGAGCCCACAGCCGACCTACAGGCAAAGCAGGGAAACCATATTCATCGCACTAAACACAAACAAACCTAAACAGTCCCGCACACTTAGCCAGTTCTATGACCGAACTGCCTAACTACCTTGACAGACTATGTTACAGGTATTCTGCCACAGCCGATGTTAACGGGTAAACTGCCGCAGCCGACCCAGGAGGCATCATTGGAGCTCAGCTGCAGCAGAACCTCGCATCAAAATGGACTGATTCTTTATGACGAACCTAGCAAAGTTAATGGTACTGAGAAAATACCCATTACTAACATTACCAACCCTTGCATGATCTGTCGCAGATAGCATACTGCTACTGCCCTTCATACCTACCCCACTGTCGCAGAGGTTTTTTTCCCTTGGCTCTTGCCTTGGCACTTTTTTTCCTCTGCTCTTACATACCTTTACCCTTCGTATACCTTTCGACCAATTCTATCTCCAGATGCACCGTATTAATGGGTGATCGCGCCCACACGTACGGATAACATCGCGGTTCCCACATCCCGTGATCCACCTTAGCAAACTAAATTACGGAGGTGACAGTAGAACTTTTGTGATGGTCACCACATTGGTGTGGGCGTGGAGGGGCCCCATCCTTGCATAAAAAAAAAAAAAAAAAAAAAAAAAAAAAAAAAAAAAAATCCAGCGCCTTCTAATGTATTCGCAGCGGAGCGGCCGACCTGTGCGGACGCAGCGCTCGCGGACAACCTCGCCGTGGCTGGCAGTCAATAGCTCGAAAGAGTGGTTGCGAACAAGCTGAAGAGCGGACGACGTCGGAGAGCGCCGATCTCGCTGTCGCCTAGTGCGCATAGCGAGACAAAGAGCTCCTGCTCGTAGCTCCTTGTGACCAAGGTTACAATTACCTAGCGGGACTCACCCGTTCGTTGGTAGGGTATTTCTGTGCCAGGGGTCCGTTCACGTCGGATCACCCCGCGCACAGTAGGCCTTTCTCTTCTCTCCGCGCTCTCTTGCGCCGATAGACAGTTGGGACTCCCCTCTTCTTACACACATCTTGCCTATCAGAAAGAAGCAAAAGTTGTCGCTTCCCCTTCCTTAATAAATATCCTTCTGCTGGAAAGATGGCTAGTCTGCCCAAGAAATCCCATACCGCACCAGAAGCCAGACGCAAGCACCAGAAGGGACGGTGATGCCGAGTTCACCCCTCGCCATCACAATCCCGCTCGCAACTCACCAAGAGCAGATGGCAAAGGCTATTGCGTAAGCAAGGGCCGAGGCCGCTGCCGAGGTGAGGGCCGAGATGGCGGGCACAAAAAACAGCACACCTACACCGAACACACACACAACTGCCACAATTAACCTTGACTTCCCCGAAATCGGTCAACTTGTGATCGACGAGGACCAACAACACGAACACACAGACGATGGGGACGGCCCGTGGCAGGTCGTCGGACGCAAACGGAGCAATATTCTCCCACTCGCCACACAGACAGTCGGACGCAAACGGAGCAATAGTCTCCCACTCGCCACACAGACATGTGAGCTCACAGGCTCAAAAGGCAAGCGCTGCGCACTCTTGCCAACACCCACCACCCTACCAATTAGCACACAAAACACTGGGAACAACAGAACTGCACCTGTGCTGGGAAACACTCAGCAAACAGCCACGCAGGTCACAACAACACGGACTGGATTCCCACCAGTCATCATTCAAAACTATGGCGACCTTAGTCGCCTAAACAAAGAGTTCGTAGACTTACATAAGCCTACCACATTATGACGAACCTAGCAAAGTTAATGGTACTGAGAAAATACCCATTACTAACATTACCAACCCTTGCATGATCTGTCGCAGATAGCATACTGCTACTGCCCTTCATACCTACCCCACTGTCGCAGAGGTTTTTTTCCCTTGGCTCTTGCCTTGGCACTTTTTTTCCTCTGCTCTTACATACCTTTACCCTTCGTATACCTTTCGACCAATTCTATCTCCAGATGCACCGTATTAATGGGTGATCGCGCCCACACGTACGGATAACATCGCGGTTCCCACATCCCGTGATCCACCTTAGCAAACTAAATTACGGAGGTGACAGTAGAACTTTTGTGATGGTCACCACGTTGGTGTGGGCGTGGAGGGACCCCATCCTTGCTTGTCTAGCGTCTCAGTCAGCGGGAGTAACATGATGATGATGGCACGTTACGCTATCGAAAATTCGTTCTACAACGGTCAATCCATCCGGCTGCACGCCCGAGGGATCTTCACTCAATAGATCTTCTGCTGACAGTGGGGTGGGATTCCTTATAGCTGGGGACAAGCTCTCCCCTTCCCTCGGAAAAAAAGTTAGAAAAAAGTGACAGACGCTTCTCATCCTTTACTGACCTGTCCTGCAGTGTCTGAGGCTAAAGTAAACCAGCGTATGTTGAAAATTCGAAAGTACCATCTTGCAGACAAAGAAAATTGTCTTCAAATGATACAGAAAAATGTTCGTAGAAACGTTGTTCGTCTCAGACAGGTTACTAAAACCAACTCAGTTCATTCATACTTTCATCTCAGATGTGAAAGTACCGCATTTATGTCGGACACACTGTATACAATTATTTTCACCCTGTGGGAACACATTTTCCGAAAGCTACAAAAGCGAAAAGGTATATACTGTGTCTTAGGAGTAGATGCATCAATAAATATAATTCTTTTTTTACTTTCTCGTTTACCTGCAACTAGAAAGCCGTTAACTGTAATGTCACAAAATTTTATTTCAGTCCATTAAGAGCAAAGTCGCAATTTACATTATTTTGTTCTTCTCTCCTAGTTCCAAACACGAAATATAAATTCCAAGAATTGTATTATGTGGAAAAAAAAAACAGATGTATGCCTCTCAGTCAAGTATGATCTGCTGTAAAACCGTAGCAGATAGTTGTCCATTGTAATCGGTTGCCACCCAAGAAAAATTAGTTCATAATTGTTCTCTGATTATGGATCTTTAATACATCACGAGGGATCGACAAACGTAGCCAGCAATTCAGATTTTTCGGCACTGCAATGCTTCACGCTACGCTCAACACAGGCTGAGTTCTTAAACTTGTGATCGCGGCCCGAGGGAGCTCAGATAACTTGCAATTACTTGTGAAAGGAGACAGATATCAGTGCGATTACCATTTCAAAAACTTTTTTATTCTTTTAGCTCTGTTTCACTCGCCGTAATATATGGTCTAAAAATCATAAACAGTAACCTGCCCGCTATGTAACTTTTTCAATACACGATTTGTAAATCAAGTGCATATACTTGAGAAATAGCGTCATTTGAAAACGACTGTTAGGAATTACGAAAAGGTTAATGTCTTATACGAAAGCTAAGATGTTTTACTATAATGTGTCCAAAAATCAGATTTTGTAACGCATATTTTCATCAAAATCGACTGAGGAGCGTTACGGAACTGAAAACTCGTGCGGAATGAAAATTAGCCTGTTTATTTTTTCACAGGCAAGCCAAAGCTAGTAAGGAAAAACTAATTTCATAAAACGATGTAGCGTGATCGTGTATACCATCAACAATTTTTACAACGTGAAAATCGAAAACGTGTATTTTACCCCTTTTTCTGTCTCAGGTACGTTCGGCGCGCAGTGTGAACACGCAGCCGGCGGCGTGCGCCGACTAGGCTGAGGCGGCTCAGCCAAGCTCAGCTCGTCCCGGCGGGCGCGACGAGAACCCGGGAGTATCGTGACTCGTCCTGCCCGAAACGTCTCGCTCTCGCGACTGTGACGTCATCGCTCCCCCTCTACCAGCCCTCCACCCGCCGTCAGCCGTCGAGAGCGAGCCGCGAGAAATGCGGGAACCGAGCGGGAGTGGAGGCCGTTTTGACCGGCTCTACATATGACATTACTGATGAAGATTCAGGTGCTGAGGATAATTTTGTATAGATAATTTACCTGGAAGTTAGCTAAATGCGAACATATTTATTAATGACTTAGGATTCGCCGATGGAAACAAACTCTTTTCAGAAATAACAAGAACCTGGTATATCTTCAGTGTGCAGTAACGTCAAGGATAATATTGATAGTAACGAACAAAGATCTCAGGCTGCTGTTCCTCCTTCCTCAAGAAGATATAAAAGGGTTTCTGTTTCAAAGAGCAGTTCCATGAGAGAAGAAACTTATAACTGGACAAAAGACAGCATGCCTAAATCAACAGAATGTCCCATAATCTATACTGTACCTACCAACCATGCAGGAGTCGTTTAGAATACTTTGAACAATTGTTTTATGAAGAGGTTTACAGGCGCAATGAGGGAACAATTGACAACCTCTTAATTAGGTGCCACATTGCCACTGCCATACTTGAAGAAAATAAAAGGATTCACCAAAGCAGAGGACGGCGATCCAGGATAAATAAAAGTGGTACACAATATGATGAGAAGAAACATTATGTTGGTGACTTACGAGTAGATGTAAGAAAAACAAATAAATAAATTAACTACAATGCAGAATATGCAAGAAGAAATCCACAACTAAATGCCTGAAGTGTGATATAGCTCTCTATGTATCATGTTTTTCTGTCTTTCCACATTGGATACTAGGGTGTCGTAATTCTGTTGAAAATGTAGTCATATTACCGTGCCATCCTTCTGGAAAGAAAGCCTGTTATAACTAGACTGTAAGTGCAATTGTTGCAAAAAACTCATTTGTGTGTTTGTAGTAACTTATGATGATAAAATATTTAAATATATTAAAAAATTATTTCAGGATTATCTGGGTTAATGGTTGTGCTGTTCTTGTTGTCAGGTTCATCAGTTGCCAAGATACTCAAAATCTAAAAAATGATACTCGGAGAATTCCGTTTTGCGTGAATGGCTTGTGATGGAATTCAGTGGCGGCGTTAGGCGTCGGCGACGTCGGCGACCGCCGACGGCCTCGCACCTGTGGGGGCTTCGCAAAACATTTTTAAAATTTGACTTTTTTTTTTTTAATTTGATGTTTATTGGCGCTTTTCAACTGCTAGGTTACGTAGCGTCGACCTACACCTCACGTACACTAGCTTAACCTAAGGACGAACACAGCATCCGTACCCAAGGGTGGGATTCGACTCCTGACGGGAGCGACCTCGCGCACCGTGGTATGATGCCTTAGTGCTGTCGGTCTTTCCCGGCCGTCAGCTATTTAACTGACCGTATTTACTTCCTTATGAGTACACCAGTGATGGAATTTTCAGTTAAATACACGGTGTTATCGAAACTGAGTTTACTGTTTGAAACACTAGACAATGAAAATATTGCAACAAAACCAATAACGACAGCCCAGCTCAGTTACAAATAAGACAACAAGGTAGACAACGCAGTGTCACCAAGTATGACGATACCACTCCAATTCTTTCTATATACAACACTGAGTACTTTCAAGCACCGTCAAATGGGGTAATTTAGGACAGTATGGTATATTTGCTCTTTCTGGCTGCATACCATCGTTTTGACATTAACCTTCGTCCACTAATTATTTTAAGTGAGAAACTGTATTATCGCATCCGCGATTTTAGTTTTGAGCGTTATGTAAACCTTGATAAACATCCGATTAACAGTCTCGAGGCTGAAATTTCATGCAATATCGTGAATTGGAAACTTCCTATTGTCCTGACAAACGGAAAAGTGTTCTAACTGCAATTGTCATCCAGGTCATTAGCTACTTTATTTATGTGCCTTAGGCACTTCGCCATTTCTCTTTGTAAGATGTTTCATTCGTTCTGCATACACCCTCCCACTTCACTGACAAAGAATAAAATCTAATACAACCTATGAAAGTTATAGTAAAAGCAACCTCAAAATAGTTTGGAATCACCCCATTTGATGGAACAGCACTTATCAATGTATTTAATAAAAAAATTTCATCATGTCTGTAGGACCCTGAAGAGAAAGAGACAGGGAGGAAATGGGAGTCCGGTGCATCAAAAACAAGAAGAAAGGCTGAGACAGCTATGTCCAACGAAGATATGAGTTTGAGCAAAATAAAATTTCTGAAGAAACGTACTTCATCTACATCTACATCCATACTCCGCAAGCCAACCGATGGTGTGTGGCGGAGGGTGAATCTGCTCCAGAGGACTCTGATGAATCAGTCCTCCAAGTTTCTGTAGTCACCGAAACAGAGCCAGGGTTGAATATTACCCTTTCTGATACAGCGTCAGAATTGGGCGAAACTGCTGTTATCAGACATTCTGAGCCGAATATGAAGTAAAAATATTTGTGATTCAGAAACTCGAGAGGACATAAACAGAGTCATTTACAGAATTAGATCCGGGGAAGTGGGTGTTACCAGTAACAGATTCACAGCGTCATGACGTAATTCAAAATGGTCCCAAACAAAACCTCCAGAAATCTGATGAGAGTTATTCCAAAGACGCAAATAAAAAACATTTAATAAATTTTATTTTACTAGAAAATTGATAACGGCCCCAATATGGTTGCCATTAATAAAGGTGTTAGAACAGGAATACTCAATATTAATCCAGGAGCATTCTTCACGCCATGCGGATGCCATTTTTGGAATTTGCTTCTCATAGATGCAGCTAACTCAGCTACAACATTTTGCGGCTTCGTTAATCAAATTTATGTGGTCTTTACAATGTCTATCAAGCGTTGGGAACTTATAAAAACTAAATTAAAATTGAAATTGAAACCTGTGGCTGAAACAAGATGGGAAAGCAGAATCGGAGCACTAACAGCTATATTATTCCAATTTGATGATGACATTGAAAGCGTGAATGACCTGAAAAGTAAAACTGATGATTCTGAAACTTTTAGTGTCTGTGAATCCGTTTTGAACAAAATGTTAACTTTTGAGTTTATTGTTGCAGTACACCTGTGGTACGAGATTTTACTATATGTGAACAATGTAAATAAACAACGGCAGTCGGATCAAGTGAACCTGAAAGTAACTGTTGACTCTTCACGTTCATTTCGTAAGTGGATTCGAGAATTCCGTATTACAGGATTTGAAACATGCGTTGCAGAAGCTCGATTGTTTCTAGAAAAAAGTAGTTACGAAAGTCTGAGTTTAAAAGAAAAGAATAGAATAGAAAAAACGAATTGTCAATTACAAATTGTTGTGCCAATACAATCTGCTGAAAAGCAGTACAGATTTAATTTCTTTAACGCAATGAGAGATGCTGCAATAGTCGACAGTGAATGTCGATTGAAAGCGCTCGAAGAATGTTTTGAGTGATTTGTTTTTATTTATAGTGACATAGAGGCTTCAGAACTTTACGTGGAAATCCAGCCCACTAGACTCAAAACAACTTCTTCAGTTCATTTTAGAAAACAATGTGGAAGAAGTATATCCAAATGTTTACATAACAATCAGAATCCTGCTCATAATTCCAGTCAGTACAGCTTCAGCCGAGAGAAGCTTCTCAAAGTTAAAATTGATTAAGACTTACTTGAGAAGCACAATGACCCAAGAAAGACTATCTGCGTTGTTAGTACTATCAACTGAAGCCGAAATACCGGCCAGTGTTAATCATGATGTGATCTTAAAAAAATGAGTGAGGCGAAAAGTTTCTCTATTTTATTTTGTGTTTACTTCTTGCAATTTTTGTTATTGCAGTAACACATGCACATTATACTAATAAAATTTTAGTATAATGATTATTGGTCTATAATTCAGCTCATTTTATTTAACATGTACTTCCTTACTGAAAAAATGTAAGGGGCCTCGC
The DNA here is from genome assembly GCA_026315105.1 of Locusta migratoria. Classification (NCBI taxonomy): domain Eukaryota; kingdom Metazoa; phylum Arthropoda; class Insecta; order Orthoptera; family Acrididae; genus Locusta; species Locusta migratoria. The sequence goes on along the minus strand of CM048744.1, from coordinate 205,286,848 downwards.
AAAGACGATTTCGCCGACGCCCAGATGTCATATAGCGCCGCCACTGATGGAATTCTCTGTACGTGCTAAACACCGGGCACTGAAAAATTCAGAGAAGTTTCTGTGTTGATTACCGGTGCAGCAAACTTTTAACTGTGTATAAATCATTAACACGCAGTGAAAACATGTATGATCTAATTCTCAGCCTCTGTCGACTACGACCGTTAATCAATTATAGTAAGTATAAAAGTTAGGACACAGAATGAATAATTCATGTATCACAGAACAATGAATAGCTCAGAGACAGGAAAGAGAAACTCACGGAAATGATGCACCACCCGGGGTGTAAATCATTAAAACAAAGCCGCTATTTATTGCTGCGAGATCTATTCGCGAAATTTCTTTCACCCATTTTCACCTCCGATTGCGAGCGTACTATGTTAGCACCCATCTACGTATGAAGACATGATCACATAATAAGAAACAGAGATTACACCGAAAACGGAAAGTTATAGACGTACGTTTTTCCGTGGGCTGGAACGTAATGAAATATCAAGAAATCAGTTCGATGAACACTCTGGCCTGCACTTCTCGATGTAGATGTCGATGTAGAAACAAACTTGGAAGTTCTAGAAATAGGTCAATTTCCCTCGGAAGTACCTTGCTGTTTGATGAGACCTTTCGTTCGGAGCGAAGATGTTTTTTTTTTCCAAGTCTTCAACGGCCTTAATTTCAAACGATCTCACCGGCTCTGGCTCCAATAACGTCCTCATTAACGGCAGTATTGATTTCGGGAGTCGCTTGGAAGGGCTACGTCACTCGCGACCACTCGCCTGCTAGCTCACGGCTCTCTCTAAGTCAGTGAAAAGGTTTGGTGGCCGTTCACACAAGTGGCCAAGAGTTGATGCACCACACGCGTCTTCCTGGCGAAGGTTACTCTTGCGGTCGAGGTGTCACCTAGACGGTAATACTACAATTAACCTTACACCTTCATGTTAAATGTTTGAACAGTACCAAGATGAATATCAGTATCACCGTTAATGTCGATTGCTACAATAATTATATGTTTTAAAATATACATTCCAAAATAGCTATCCTACATTACCGATTTCGACAAACGTTTGTAGTGATATTCGTTTCTGCAACTGTACATTTCAACAACAGCACCACTCCATACACCTGCATGCTGTATTTTTAAATGCAGATCCGAAGATAACAACAAAGTTTTGTCGTCATTATTGCCATATTTGACGTCAACTACAATAGTGACGACGCTACAAACACTAAATTATCGAGAAATTCGAACAAGAAGCAAGAGCTCAGAACTGCATGTGAGTTTTAAGAAGGGCTACTAAATCACATATACAGCAAATTTCACGAAAATGTTGCCCAATGCTAGCGCGTGGTGTCACTCAATGAGAAGGCCGTCACACCTCGGATTACCCTCAAGTAATCCCCTTATTTTGACTGTAATGAAGGTCGGAAACACAACGCCCAGCATTTAAATGGCGCGTTTTCCATGTATGAATGACGTCAAAGTTTCATACATTTTGCCGCATAGAATCGACACCAAGAGGACTCATGGCCTGTTAGAAATCACCCTTTCTCTTGCACCGCTGATTACCACACATTCCGCGGTTGATAGGCAGTGTGATGTGTAACAGGACTAGGTCCGTTAAATCTATAAACAACGGGACAATTGGCGAATTGACCCTTCCCTAACCACATCGTTAGCATGCATCGCCAACCAACGTGGATTAAAGTACTTTACTGATGATTGAAACTGTGACTTTTGTCTTTCTCGGGCAGGAACTTTACTAATGGTGGTATCTGTTGCAACTGAAAATTACACTAGTTGACACAGAATAAATTTATTTTCATAAGTTAGTCTGACAATTTCAGGTAAAAAATATATCCGGGCTGAAATGGCCGAGCGTTCTATGGCGCCTTGCTGCGGATCGCGCTGTTCCTCGCCGTCAGGCTTTCGAGTCCTCCTTCTGGCATGGATGTTTGTGTTGTAGTTAGCATAAATTACTTTAAGTTAGTTTAAGTAGTTTGTATGACTAGGGACTGATTACCAACGCAGGTAAGTCGCTTAGATCTACAAACATTTGAACATATGTAAAACGTATACGTCATCACGGAATAATGTTTTGACGGGAAAACAGAGAAATAGTAGATAAATAAAATTCCTACTGGTGTTAACGACACTAAAGTTATACCAGAGCACAGTAATATCATGGAATCGCACACGAATAGTTGGAGTCCACCAGTCTACTTTAGGAATCACGGAGAAGTATTTGAAGTTCAATAAAAGAAAATCTTAAAGTTTGTAACAGAGCCACAGTCCGCGAGAAGATGGGTGCCTGGATATAGTCGCCTCCAGACAGTCTGGTGTTGTCTTGCAGCGCTGTCTGTTTGCCTCTAGCTAGTGGTGGACAAAGATACGTTGTTGTTGATGTCAGGCTTCGCAGTTCCATGTGTGGAGGTAGTGCTACTCTTACTGCGTAGGCTGCCAGGAGACAATTATCGGCTGTTTTTCGTCCCATAGGGGCCATCCCGCAGCCGATTGAGCATATCGAACCATAATCCGTGACCCAAAGTAACTATTTCCTACCTCCCAGACCACCCAGAAAGTGTACTGAACAGTAAGATGTACAGTATCCATTTTTATCGAGGTACCCAAAGAAAACGTCCGTCAGACATGCATATGTGTCTGAAGGAACGTTCACTGTGGCGACTTTAGCTCCAAAAACTATAATAACTGATTCGCAATACATATATCGTAAATATGTATCAGCATCTGCTGTATAATGTACTAGTTGACCTGTGTGTATAATTTGCACTCTATCGTGACCAATCACATGTAAGTAAGACAGTAATGGAGAATAGGCAGATGCAAGTACATGTATATAAAAGCCAATAAACTTTGAATAGTACTAAAGCTATAAATCTGATTGTAAGAAAATTTATATAATTAAGTATAATAACACTAATTGTGAAAAATGTAAGAATCAGATATTGACTTTCTCATGTTTACTTTATTTTCCAAAAACTTGTTAATTTTATAAAACTTCTTTGAAAACGATGTTAGTAGTTATAATGTGATCATCGCTTACGTTTTGGCTGCAGCTATGCCTCTTTATCACACACATAACTATCGCTGAATGAGCGAACTCGTGAAAAAGCCACGTATGCCGAAGCGAAATGTGTGTGATAAAGAGGCATATATATATATATATATATATATATATATATATATATATATATATATATATTTCACTTCGACATAAGCTTCACACACATAAATATCACTGAATGAGCAAAAAATGTGAAAAAGCCACGTATGCCGAAGCGATATATATATATATATATATATATATATATATATATATTTTTCGCTTCGACATACGTGGCTTTTTCACGAGTTCGCTCATTCAGTGATATTTATGTGTGTGATAAAGAGGCATATATATATATATCACTTCGACATACGCTTCACAAACATAAATATCACTGAATGAGCAAACTCGTGAAAAAGCCACGTATGCCGAAATATATATATATATATATATATATATATATATATATATATATATATATATATATATATATATTTCGCTTCGACATACGTGGCTTTTTCACGAGTTTGCTCATTCAGTGATATTTATGTGTGTGATAAAGGGGCATATATATGTTTGTGAAAACATCATCATCGTGTTGAGATTTTCCAGCTACAGGCTGAGTCTGTTTGGAAAACAAGCCTCGCCAGTTCGTCATGTCTTCCCACCACCTCCCTGTTTTCACCCTGGCCCAGTCTTCTCCTCTCGTCTTGACGCAATCCTTCACACATTTTAGCCGTCTATTCCTTGGTCTTTCTCTTGATCGTTTCTTCTGTATCTGTATTTCGTGTATCCTTCTGGAAATTCTCTTCTTCCCCATTCTCTTTGAATGGCCATACCACTGCAGTATTGGTCTCCCTAACCTATCCTGTAAGGGCTCCTCTCTCATTATTGTGATAAATAACTTTACACTTGCTGTGTATTTTGCATGATTAGTGGAGAACAAAACCTTGAAAATGGTAACTCAGTCATTAATTTTGGATAAGTAAAACGGGAGATATTGCATACCCACAAAAAACAAGAGTGAGAAATAATATATGATGATGATCATCATGATCATCATTGTTGGCGTATGGGAATTTGTGCCCGACGGTATTCGAATCCGGAATTCCCGCTTTTCGCGAGCAGTCGCATTAACGGAAATGCTGCCCGAACACGCCTCCAGATTCCATCCAAACTAAAATATGCCGAACATTGTCTACTATCCCCGAGCACTAGTACATTACATTATGTAGATCCCGCGCTTAGACATTCAGTGTCTTTTGCTTTCATTTGCTTTAAAAACGATCATTTTAACGACGTAACCCATGAAAGTATCTGTGCGACATGATATATATCAGAGTTTTTGTGCGTTTGTTGGTACGTATTGCATACATATCTACAGTTTTGTCCCAATATTTATGAAATTTTACACACGTAAGCTTCAATCCATGGCGACGGTCGCCATAAGTGTGCGGATCACACAGTTCGAGAGTTACGACGTCATAAACAAAGAGATGAGCGAAAAATTTCTGCGTCAAACGACAATGCTGCATATTTCCTCCTAAACCACAGGACCGATTTCAACCAAATTTGGTACACGTATTCCTTACGTGAGGTGACAATTTCTGTAGCGGTCAGAACCACATACGACACATGCTTCAGGAGATATAACCTCATAAACAATCGGAGTTGCAAGAAACATAACGCGACGAGTCTTTATAAATACCCTATATCAGAATGACAGTACTTAGCAACTTGTAACAAACTTTAATCATAATTTAAAACCTTTATTAAACTTTTTCTGGTGACAACCGCATCAAAATACAGTCATGAAAAAATTTCTCGCTTACTACTTTTCCGCTATTTATGGAGCAAAACTACGGCATTCGGTATGGCGTTGCAGTTTATAATTTCTACACTACAAACTGTAGTCATAGGAAAGTTTACAGATAGTATACACACATACAGCTGAACGAACGTTCATGTAAAACCGCCCCACCACGCATACGGTTTTAATCTATTAGTTCTTTAGAACTAACTGTTCGGAACGGATTTTACCGACATACAGCATTTATACAAGTGAAAATATAACTGTACAATTATTCAATTAAAACATATAATTCAACAAATATGAGATCATGTATAATGCGATGGGTAAAAACGTTTCACATCATACTACACGTATTAATACATTTACGTATTTACTACTAACACACTTTTATAGTCCGGCCAGCTTAAGAAAATTCCTGAAAGCTGACTGCTCTTCACGACTTTGATTGCCTTGTGCTTTATTAATCGTAATAGAAAATGGATGTCTCACTGGAAACTATACTTCGTGAAGTTAAAAGTAAGATCTGTTGTAAATGGCCAGTTGCAATGGCCAAGCGATCTGCGGCGCGTCACTCACAGTCTGCACGGCCGCTATGGTCGGGGATTCGAATCCCTCTTCGGGCATGGATGTTTGTGTCGTCTTTATTATAAGGTAGTTCATAAGTAGTTTGTAAGTTTAGGGACTGATGACCCCACAGTTATGTCCCTTAAGCTTATCAAACATTTAAACTTTTTTTGGCGTAAATAATGGGTATTTGTTTCTTGTAACTCATCTTGCATCCGTGAGCACTTCAGAACTCAAAGTAGTCTACACTACTGTCAGTTTTCCAGGCATTTCCTTAAGCTGAGTGGAATACGTGGTGCATGATGTGACAGGTTTTTACCATCGCATTATATATGATCTCATATTTATTGAATTATATGTTGTAGAATTGTATAATTTTGCAGTTATATATTCATTTATATAAGTGCTGTATGTCGGCAAAATCCGTTGCGAACAGAGTTAGTTGTTACGAAGTAATAGATTAAAACCTGATGCGTGATGGGGCAGTTTTCCATGAACGTCTCGTGACCTAAGTGACGTACTGTGATACAATTTCCAAACTACATTCAACTGTAAGCGTGTATACTAAATGTAAAATTTCCTGCGAATACAATTTGAAGTGTAGAAATTATAAACTGCAACGTCAAACCGAATGCCGTTTTTGCTCCATGAACAGCGGAAAAGTAGTAAGCGAGAAACATTTTTTCCTTTCAGTATTCTGATGTAGTTGGCAGCGAGAAAATGTTGAATAAAGGTTTGAAATAATGTTTAAAGTTTGTTGCAAGTCACAAGTACTCTCGTCCTCATAAAGTGTATTTATAAAATGTCGTCGCATTATGTGGCAGTTTCTTGCGATTCCTGTTGTTTATGACGTTATATCAGCTGAACCACACGTCATATGTGGTTGTTACTCCTACAGCAATTCGTACATTACGTAAGGAATATGTGTGCCAAATTAGGTTGAAATCGGTTCAGTGGTTTAAGAGAAAATGAGCAGCATTGTCGCTTCATGCAGCAGTCTTTCGCACATCTCATTGTTTGACTCAATATCTCATGAACTGTGTGTCTTACTGTGATAAAATTTCGAATCTATGTTCAAAGTTACGTGTGAATACTGTCTGTAACATTTCTCGCGAATACAATTAATAGTGTTCGAATAATAAATTGTTACGTCATGCCAGATGCCGTAATTTTGCTGCATGAACGCCGTAAAAGTAGTAAGCGACAACCTGTATTGTTTCATTTTTTTACTGGGGTTGTCAGCGAGGAAAAGTTCCCTAAAGGATTGAAATTATGTTTAAAATTTGTTGCAACTCGCTAAGTGCTCTCCTTCTCAAATAGTGGACTGATAAAGTCAAACTATCTCGCGCCGCAAGATAGCGCCGGTAAAGATAACATCATCTTTTGCCGCAGTCACAGCGGCACCAGCTTTACCCCGAACAACAGCACCACTTTCCCTCCGTCCATGGGCCCTATGGGCCAACAACGTTCTACTGCCCCCTCATTGGGTGGGGGCACCTCTTCATCTGTTGCTCCCACAACACCACCTGTGGGAGCAATTACCTCCTCTCCATTGGGGACATCGGTCCCCGTCTCCCAGTTTTAATTGTTTATGACGTCATATCTCGATAACTATTGGTCCTATTGCAAAATCCTTTCTTTTCTGAATTTCAGCTTCATTCGTGCAGTAGTTTTCAAAATTTAATGTTTAGTGTGTGAGTGAGTGAATGAGTGTCCTTTTTGCTTTTATATATGTAGGGATTCTCTGATAAGTATAATATGCTATTTCAAAAAAGGAGATGGACAAAGAGAGAAGGGATAGGAGAAGTAATATCTCGAAGCTTGAATGCATAAATAAATAAATACCAGGCAACGCCGGGTTTTCAGCTAGTTTATTATAAACGTCTCTCCCTGAACGTAATGAATTGTACTAGCGCTCGTAACAGACAATGTGCGGCGTTGGGACTTTGTGTTAGTCGGGAGCCACGCTCAGTAAGAGTAACACTTGACGTGTTCGTTGGCTAAAATCGTCATATTCTGGTTCGAATCTCCGGATTTGCCACAAAATAGTAAATAGTACAGGTAATGCTGACTCATATTTGCAGTTTCGAATACATTGCCTTTCTGAAGAGAGTGAGTAACTAGCGGAGAATGGCTTATACAGAGTGTATGGGATTATTTCCAGAATGAATTTTATCTCTTTAACGGAGTGTAGGCTACTCTTGTTTGAAACTTCCTGGCAGATTAAATCTTTGTTCCGGGCAGAGACTCGTGCCTGAGAACTCTACCGTTCGAGCAAAATTTATGCAACTAGCAGAGCTATCTAATCTTGCAAAGTCCCCCTTGCAGCTTTAATTCCGTTAGCACGTTTCTCTTACCTCGTGCACGGCTCAGAAGTTCTTTTGCATACCTTAACAGACTACTGGAAGGAGGAATACTGCGGAGAAATTGTTTACCTAACACTGACACAACCGTTTATTGGCTAGTGGAAGTCTCCATTATTCTTCTTGGGTGACTACAAATTTTTCCTGAAACTGGTTTTCTTAATGTGCTCATCACATTATGATTTGAAAGTGCTGCATAGCTGTTGAAGTGTCTTTTCGTTTTCATTTATCGAAATGTATACAGCCAATTGAGCTATCCTTCACTAAATCTCTCTTTTTCTCTGACCCCACATTACAATCTTCCAAATTATTTTTCACATTATCGTAACGAATACTGTGGATTGAATTGTTTATTACGTTCAATGACTTATTTCTTTTCCCTAAATTTTTTATACGCCGTTACTCGCATTAAATACGTCTTGAGTAACAGAAAACACTACAGAAGTATTTCTGCTCTTCTTATAACTCGTCATAGCCACACAACAATAACGAAAAGAAAATTCGAATTGAATGTTGAATCAACGCACAGCGTTGTATCATACCGGAAGTCCCGGTGGGGAACGTCGGGAAAACGCTGCAGAGATGGTTCAGCTGCTGCCAACATAGGAGGTAGCACAGTGGGTAGCACAGCGGACTCGCATTCCAGGGGACGGTGGTTCACACCCGCCGCTTGCTATCCAGCTTCAGGTTTCCCATTATTTTCATAAATTCACGCCAAAATGATTCCTTCAAAAAGGTACGGACGATTTATTTCCCCCCCATCCTTATCAAAACAATGCGAACCTATGCTCCATCTCCAGTGAGCACGTCGATGTGACGTTGATCGATAATCAGCTGTCCTCCCTTCTTTCCTTTACCAATTTCCTGAGATGAGAGTCAATTCCGAAACAAGATAAATGTAGCTGCAGTTCTTGCGAGTAGAAGAAGCCGAGCTAAGAATGCGAGTGTGTTATCGAGAGAAAAGCCTGAATACCTCACTGGTACAGTGTTCACTGCAAAGACAATAATCACTACCATTATTGTGGTGTCGCAAAAGTATGAAGTGCGCGCCATGTACTTAATCCGCGCGCCGCCATGCACGCACGGCGCGGCGTTCTTACGACGTCAGCCACGAGCGCCCTCTGCTGCAACTCCGCTCGTGGCCACGATAGCTGCATCGGCTACTTCGGAATCAGATAGGCACCGGTTAAGACTTGGTAATCAGATAGGTACCAGTTAAGACTTGGCTATCGGATAGGCACTAGGAATCCTCAGTAGGCAGGCCTCTGTCTAAACTATGTATCAACATTCTGCAGTCAAGAACTATGTAAAAGTTAAGTATTACCAAGACTCCACGAAATATATATCTTGTTCTAATTTAGCCTAGTGTTCTAGTTTCTGCTGTCCCACTGGCTGGTCACCTCCGTACCTGCACAAGCGTGCATTTTATTCCTGTGTCCGTCTCTTTCTACTCGGCCACCGACACCTACGACAATCGGCGGAAACGAGACACAAAAGCGGCGACGAGGCTGGGACACAAAAATTATCTTGTCCTTATCGTAGACAGCAGAGTGGCGAGGGCGGCTGCGAGATGCTGTCATATCCAGCTCGTCGTTGCGCAATGCGTCTCAGGATCCGCATCCTCAGCAGTGGCAGCGTCGTGCAGTTGCCGAGTCACGAGGTTTACAGGAGTCGGTCGCCCAGCAGGGTTATTGCTCAAGTGGAGCAATATTCTAGCTCCAGGGGGGTGTAAATTTGACTCGAGCGCTTTGCTTCTGTGACGTCACCTGGCAGCAAGCGTCGTATGAAACGTGCAAGCAGCAAGTTGACTTTTGCGCTCGATCATTTCGTGACCTGTGAAGTGTTCGGATAGAAAGCAGCTTTCTTGTATTACGGAACAATTTTTCCATACATTCTTTCTGTAATTATGATTAAGAATACTTCCTGTTGTGCTGTTTCTGAGTGCAATAACAGTGGACGCAAGACGGAAGGCATTGTGTACCATCGGTTTCCAAAAGAACTTGAAAGCATATCTCTCGCTGTAAACGACAAGACTAGATAAATCTCCAGAATTTGTCCCAAACATTTTTGTGAAGCCGATTACAAAAGAGATCGATATTTCATAGATAAAATTGTATGTATGAAAGTAGTATGTAGTTCAATGTTCGTAGTAATTAAATGAGTAAAACAAAAGCATTAATGCGAAAATCGGCTGCTAAGTTTGCCTTGTAACAAAAGTTTTCTTTACCTAATATATAAAAATGAAGGCCTCTGTTTGTCCGCCTGCTATTCCTGTCAATGTCATTCAGTCGATTGCGATAAAACTTCAACTTATTGCATGCACTCAAATGTTCAAATGTTTGTTAAGCTTAAGGGACTTAACTGCGGGGTTATCAGTCCCTAAACTTACAAACTACTTATGAACTACTTACGAACTAGGACGGCACAAATATCCATGCCCGAGGGGGGATTCGAACCCCCGACCGTAGTGGCCGTATAGATCGTGACTGGAGCGCCTCAGTCTCCTCGGCCACCGCGGCCGGCTGCATGCACTAGCGTCACGGTTATAGGCATAGTACAATTTCGAAATTCGCACTCTAAGGGGGTGAGCTCATGATATTATATAAAACAGAAGCACATTTTCTTTCGGTCTGTCCCTTTAACCTTTAACCTATGGCCTTGACGTGCAGAATACCGTATCAAAGGTCTGCTGATGTTGGTCGCCTGGCTGGATTATTGGCCAAGTGGAGCACAGCCATTTAGAGAGTACCGTATTTTGGTAAACGTACAGCATTTCAAGTTATTTTGTCCCGCAATGTACAGTGCGGACAGGAAGAGCATAGAGGCTTTCGAAATGTGGTGCTACAGAAGAATGCTGAAGATTAGGTGGGTGGATCGCGTAACTAAATGAGGAGATACTGAACAGAATTGGGTAGAAAAGGAATTTCTGGCATACCTTGACTAAAAGAAGGGATCGATTGGTATGACACATTCTTAGACCAAGGAATTGTGAATTTAGCGTTGGGGTAAAAACCGCAGAGGAAGACCAAGAGATGGATACAGTAAGCAGATTCAGACTGATGTAGGTTGCCGTTCTTATGTGGAGTTAAAGAGGCTTGCTCAGGATAGGGTATTGTGGAGAGCTGCAGTAAACCAGTATCTGGACTGAGGACCACAACAACAACATTGTTTCGTTCCATATCTGAACGTATTTTCGTGTTACTGTCGTCGGTAGGAATTTTCATAATACGAAACAGTCCTGTCATCTCATCAACCTCACTTTTGAAATGTATTCGGTGTCAGACAAGTGATGACTGAACTATGTTAGAAAAACGAGAATTATCATTTACATCCGCGAAGAAAAAAGGCACGAGTAAACGCGTCTGTGCATATAATTCAAAGTAGGAAACTCATCTACTGATCTAAGCAATATCCACAAGGCTTTTGTAAACTTTGGGGGAAGAGACAAAAGACTCAATATTTCTCATGAGTCAATTCACCGATGAGACATTACGAAGACCAAGAATACCAGAAAGCGGAAAACGGAAATACAATCATTGCACAATTTTTTCTTCCAACTCTCGTCGAAGCAACAAATGTACTTCACAATGTTATCCACAATAAATCTCGCCATTATTACGTTAGTGACTCTACATTAGTCCCAGTAATATTTTCAAATTCAGAAATAGGAAAAAACTGAGTTCTAGGACAGACCAAAGCAGTAGAATATGTACCAAATTCCTTGTACCCTTTTCTATGAAAGAACGACACTTGACCTTGACAAAAGTGATGAGTGCTATCGACAAGGGTTCTCAAATTGATTCCATATTTCTTGATTTCTGGGAGGCTTCTGGCACCGTACCTCAAAAACGTCTTTTAATCAAATTCCTTGGTTATGATACATCGCCCCAAATTTGCGACTGGATACGGTGTCAGAGAGGACACAGTTTGTAGTAATCGACGGTAAGGCATCGACTAAAACAGAGGTGATATCGGGCGTTCTACAGGGTAGTGTGCTGCTCCTTGCTTAGTAAACGATTTGGGAGAAAAATCTAAGCTTCTCTCTTAGGTTGTTTGCAGATGACGCCGTCATTTATCGTCTAGTATAATCATCTGAAGATTAAAACCAACTGCAGAAAGATTTAAATAAAGTACGGTGTAAAAAGTGGCAGTTGACTGTAAGTAATGAGAAGTGTGAAGTCGGCCACATGCATACGAAAAGAAATCCGTTAAACTTTGTTTGCAAGATAAATAAATGAAAAGTGAAGGCCGTATACTCCACAAAATATCTAGGAATTACTATTACTGGAAAGAACAAGTAGATAATGTCGTCAGACTGCGTTTTATTGTCAGAACCCTTAAAAGGTGCAACAGAACTACTAAAGAAACTGCATACACTACGCTTGTCCATTCCTTATTGTTGTATTGCTGCCCAGTGTGGGATCCTTATCAAGTGGGTTTGACGGTGGACATCCAAAGAATCCAAAGAAGGGCAACTCGTTTTATGTCACGATACATGGGACACAGCGTTACGGATATGATACAGGATCTGGGATGTGAATCATTACAACAACGGCGCTGATCGCTGCGGCGTGGGCTACTTACGAAACTCCAATCACCAACATTCTCTTCCGAATGCGAAAATATATTGTTGACTGCCATTTACATAGGTAGAAAAGATCATCAGAATAAAATACGAGAAATCAGAGCTCGCTATTCGAGATTGGAATGGGACATAAACAATGTAACGGTGGTACGATGAACCCTCTACCAGGCACTTGAATGTGATTTGCAGAGTATCCCATGTAGATATGGACGCATGTTTTCAGGCGTTGTCGGTGAATCACGATAACAAGTATTCTTCAATTTTCCTCACAGAAAGAACACCGTGGATGTAAGATCCGATGAACGTTTGGGCCATGGTATGGTGGTTCAACGACCAATCCATCTGTCATTAAATATTCCGTTTAAGACCTCTTCAACTGCGAGCCATGTGCTGGATATCCATCATGTTGAAAGGACATCGCCATTCTGTCATGCAGTGAAACATCTTGTAGCAAAATCGGTAGAACATTATGTAAATCAGCATACATTGCACCATTTAGATTGCCATCGACAAAATCGGGGCCAATTATCCTTCCTCCCATACTGCCGCACCATACATTAACCCTCCAAGGTCGCTGATGTTCCACTTGTCACAGCCATCGTGGATTTTCTGTTGCCCAATAGTGCATATTATGCTAGTTTTACGCTTCGTCACTAACGATGCGTTAAAAAAAACTATTATCGTCCAATAATTTATTTTGTACCCAGTGAAAAAACTGTACACGACGGTCATAGTCTTCGCCAAGCAAATCCTGGTGAAATTTATGTTGATGTAGAATTCTCAAAACCGTCTTTTTTGAGATTCCTGATTCTCTGCTACTGATGTGCGGATTACCCGCAAATGCAGATAATACACTTACTTGGGCATCATCGTTTGTTGCAGCTCGTGGTTGAGGTTTCACTTGTGGCTGAAAACTTCCTTTCTCTTTAAATAACGTTACTATCCGACGAAAGGTCCGGACACTTGGATGATGTCTTCCATGATAACGATCAACATAGGTAACATTTTGATCCTGCAATTGGTGAACTGTCCGTTTTAACAGGAGTACTGTATCACGAAGCAAATACCGTCTGCACTACCGAAATGTTACGCGATACCACGTACTTATACGTTTGTGACTATTACAGCGCCAACTATCACAAAGCGAAAAAAGTGTTCCAAATAAAACATTGATATTTATTTACGTACTAGACTAATATGTAATAAAAATGGAGGTATATAGTTGATATCCATTTGACCAATGCCAGCGCCATCTATGAGGCCAACCATAGCGGCATCTGTTCTCCCCCATTAAGCTAAAAAAGTTTCGTTCTTTGTAGTTTTGAAGCTTATTTCATGAGATATATGGCACGGTTGCTATCATTGGACCACCCTATATATACATATATATGTGGGAAGGGGGGGGGGAGGAAGGGCGCGTGTAGGAAGATGGAAGAGGATTTTGCCAGAGTGGCTTACAGGTGTCTTGAAATTACCAACATTAGAACCAATATCATGAGATTTCCTCCACTTGACATCGCTCTAACTCACAAGGCTCCCACCTGAAATCGCTCTAATCCACAAGGCTCTCATACAGGGCACTGCCTAATGTCCGGTTACCAATGAGTGCCTGACAACGGCATTTACTTGAACTTAGGAAGTCCCACAATTTATACTTGTTGCCTCGGGCATATAATATTTTTGTGTTTTCTCGGGAAAAGAATTTGAACCCACTGTTTCAGCTTTTCATTAATTAAATCTGTAGTATCTCACCAGTGGCTACAATATGTAGAGCTTGGCGTGTTCTTCAATATCAGTGCGCTGAAAAGCGTGCTTGAATACGTTTTATGCGTTTTTTGCATAGCTGTTTCTATGAGGTTACTTGCCTCTTCTCAAATTTCGTATTTTCTGCTTGTCAGTGATGTGGCATAGCCAAGTTTTCTGCGTCTATTTTCATGATATTTATCCTTTCTGATTTACATAAAAATTTACCTTTTATCACAGCACATTTCTGTGGTGCTACAATATGGATTATTATGTTCGTTTCGTCCTATACTACCACCTCCTCAAATATTTACCATCTCTCCACAAACGTCTTACGTATACCGGCTGATCAAAAAGTCAGTATAAATTTGAAAACTTAATAAATCAAGGAATAAGGTAGATAGAGAGTTAAAAATTGACAAACGTGCTTGGAATGGTAGGTTCGAAAGAGTTATTGGTTTTGAGGTTTCCTGAAGTCGCAAGTGTATCGTGATCAACCGACATCTCTAGGGATGCTGAAGGACAACATCGGACGCCATTGCCTCACCATAAATCCGGACATGCTTTACAGTGCTGTTCACAACATTATTCCTGAGGAATGATGGAGAAAATATTGAGCATTTCCTGTAAAGAACATTATCTTTGTTTTTTTTTTAATTTGTTATGCTAATTATTGCTTTTCTGACCTGATAAAGCGCCATCTGTCGGACATTTCTTGAACTTTTTTTTTCTCTTATAAAATCCCATGTCATTCCAAGCATGCGTGTCAATTTTTACCTATTTACATTATTCCGTGTTTTAGTTAGTTTTCAAATTTATACTGACTTCCTGATCATCCGGTAGATGGCAAAAAATAGAATGAGTTTCTATGAATTTAGTTTTATTTACATACAGTGTAATTTCTATATCTGAATTTCTGAACATGACCACCTAAATATTAAGACATAATGAGAAATTAAACGTTTTGAATAAAACAATTTTTTAGTATTAGGCCGAGTAATTTTTTGAACACTTGGCAAATGAACTGCCGCCCTGAAGAGAACCACTGCACATTGGTCGGAACGTCGACAATTCATTTGCTGTTTAAAAATGACGCGGCCTAATACTCAGAATTGTTTTTTTTCAAAATGACACCACTCGTGGAAGGCTACGAAGTTATAAAAATTAAACGTGTCCGGGACAGATCATAGCAAGAGTATGTAAGGCGTATGTGGAAATTGTCAACATGTGCGAATGAAGAATTTCAGATACCGTAGTCATTTATCAAGTGATTCTAAGGTGCATGTCTGTTTTTTAACCATACCACTTACAGTCAATACGCGTGTTTACCCTTTGGAACCAAACGTCATATCCTGGCTATTAGCACTACTTTGAGCTGCTACTGAATCCATACATTATTTTACATAGATTTGTATTAAGTAACAAAATCACTCCTGATGCGTGTGCAAAGGTGAATCGTCACAAGACGTGTGTTTGGGGCATTAAACATCCACATGAGTGCTTTAACACAGGTTTAGTGTCCTGAGCCAGCTGGTTATTTAGTTAATTATTTACAGGCAAGGGCGTCGCCGGTCACTACACGCACGTGTGTGTTTCGGGGGGGGGGGGGGGTGAAAGAGAATAAACTATCAAACTATCTAAAAATAAATAACGAGGCTACCCCCATGAACCACAGACATTGCCGTACCGTAGCTGCAACCACAGCGGAGTGGAGAGGCCAGACAAACGTGTGGTTCCTGAAGAGGGGCAGCAGCCTTTTCAGTAGTTACAGGGGCAACAGTCTGGATGATTGACTGAGCTGGCCTTGTAACACCAGCTAATGTGGCTTTGCCACACAGCTACTGCGAACGGCTGAAAGCAAGGGGAAACTACAGCCGTTACTTTTCCCGATGACATGCAGCTCTACTGTATGAACATATGATGATGGCATCCTCTAGGGTAAAACATTCCGGAGTTAAAATAGTCACCCATTCGGATCTCCGGGCGGGGACTACTCAGGAGGATGTTGTCATCAGGAAAGACAATACTGGCATTACACGGATCGGAGCGTGGAATGTTAGATCCCTTAATCAGGTAGGAAAATTAGAAAATTTAAAAAGGGAAATGGATAGGTTGAAGTTAGATATAGTGGGGATTAGTGAAGTTCGGTGGCAGGATGAACAGGATTTCTGGTCAGGTGAGTACAGGATTATTAATAGAAAATCAGTTGGGGGTATCACAGGACTGATATGAATAAGAAAATAGGAATGCGGGTAAACTACTATGAGCAGCACAGTGATCGCATTATCATTGTCAAGATAGATACGAAGCCAACACCGACAACAGTAGTACAGGTTTATATGCCAACTAGCTCTGCCGATGATGAGGAATTCGAAGAAATATATGAGGAGCTAAAGGAAATTATTCAGACAGTTAAGGGAGAGGAGAACTTAATTGTGATGGGAGACTGGTATTCGGTAGTAGGAACAGGAAGAGAAGGAAAAATAGTAGGTGAATATGGACTAGGCAGGCGGAATGAAAGAGGAAGGCGCCTGGTAGAATTTTGCACAGAACATGATTTAATCGTAATAAACACCTGGTTTAAGAATCACAAAAGAAGGTTGTATACATGGGAGAGACCAGGAGACACCGGAAGGTAACAGATAGATTTTATAATGGTAAGACATAGATTCCGGAACCAGGTTATAAACTGCAAGACGTACCCAGGGGCAGATATAGACTCTGACCATAAGTTGTTAGTCATGAACTGTAGGCTGAAACTGAAAAAATTGCAGAAAGGTAGGATAATAAGGAGATGGGACTTAGATAAATTGAAGGAAAGTGAAGTTCTGGAGAATTTCAGAGGGAGATTTAGGCAACAATTGACAGAAACAGGGGGAAATAAAACAGTAGAAGAGGAATTGATAGCATTGAGAGATGAAATAGTGAAGGCAGCAGAGGACAAAATAGGTAGGAAGGCAAGACCTACAAAAAATCCTTGGATATCACAGGAAATACTAGATTTAATTGATGAAAGGAGAAAATATAAAAATGCAGTAAATGAAACAGGCAAAATGGAGTACAGACGACTAAGAAATGAGATTGATAGGAAGTGCAAAATGGCTAAGCAGGAGTGGCTAGAAGCCAAATGCAAATCTGTAGAAGAATGTATAAGAAGGGGAAAAGTAGATACCGCCTACAGGAAAATAAAAGAGACATTTGGGGACAAGAAAAGCAACTCTACGAATATCAAGAACTCAGATGGGAAGCCGGTTCTCAGCAAAGAAGGGAAAGCTGAAAGGTGGAAAGAGTACATAGAGCAGCTCTACAAAGGAAATGAAATTACAGACAATGTGGCAGGAAGGGAAGAGGACATAGATCAAGATGAAATAGGAGATGCTATACTGAGAGATGAATTTGACAGAGCCTTGAAAGACCTAGGTCGGAACAAGGCCCCAGGAGTAGATGACATACCCTCAGAGCTACTAAAGTCTCTGGGAGAGCCAGCCATGACAAGACTATTTGAACTGGTGTGTAGGATTTATGAAACAGACGAAATACCCTCAGACTTTGAGAAAAATGTAATAATCCCCATTCCAAAGAAATCAGGCGCAGACAGATGTGAAAATTACAGAACCATCAGTTTGATAAGTCATGGTTGCAAAATTTTAACACGAATTATCTACAGGAGAATGGAAAAGCTGGTAGAAGCTGACATCGGTGAAGATCAGTTTGGATTCAGGAGGAACATAGGAACCCGGGAGGCAATACTCACTTTACGTCTTATCTTAGAAGACAGATTAAGGAAAGGCAAAGCTACATTTTTAGCTTTTGTAGATTTGGAGAAAGCATTTGACAATGTTGACTGGAATACACTCTTTCAAATTCTGAAGTCAGCACGGGTAAAATATAGGGAAAGGAGAGTTATTTATAACTTGTACAAAAGCCAGACCGCTGTTATTAGACTCGAAGGGCATGAAAGGGAAGCATCTGTTGGGAAGGGAGTAAGACAGGGTTGTAGCCTTTCTCCGGTGTTATTCAATTTGTACATCGAGCAGGCGGTGAAGGAAAGCAAGGAAAAATTTGGAATTGGGATTAAAGTACAGGGGGAAGAAATAAAAACATTGCGTTTTGCTGATGACATTGTAATTCTGTCAGAGACAGCAAAGGACCTGGAAGAGCAGTTGAATGGAATGGACAGTGTGTTGAAGAGAGCATATAAAATGAACATTAACAAGAGCAAAACAAAAATAATGGAATGCGGTCTTAGAAAATCGGGCGATGCTGAAGGAATTATATTAGGTAACGAAACAATAAAGGTGGTAGATGAGTTTTGTTACTTGGGTAGTAAAATAACATGTGATGGTCGCAGTACAGAGGATATAAAATGCAGAATGGCAATGGGAAGAAAAGCATTTTTGAAAAAGAGAAATTTGCTAACATCGAATATTAATTTAAGTTCAAAAATGTTCAAATGTTTGTACAATTTATGGGACTTAACTACGGGGTCATCAGTCCCTAAGCTTACAAACTTATGTGACTCTAACCACTTGACAAGTAAAGTGAAAACGTTAAGTTTCTCTAACGTTATGAATCATAGTAATCATGAGGATATCAATACATCTAATTACCTAGTTTTCTTCAATTAGGAAAAATTTTAAGTGGAACGAACTCATAGATGGCCTTATGGAAAAGGCTATTTAACGACTTCACCTTAGTGGCAGAACATTAAGAAGATGTAACAAAACCAATAAGGAAAATGAATACTTGCCATACTCTGCTACAATGTTGATGAGTGGTATGATATCTTTACCAAAGGTCGTGTAAAATGTTCCATACACGTCAGCGCGTTTAGTTAACAAAGATTGTCACGGAATGGTTGTTCAGTATGGGAATTATTAAAACAAAGTCGGATTTCTTTGTAGCGATACTGTTTACGTAGTTTTATTCACTCATTTTATCCTCGGCATTCGAAAATATTTTTTTGCCGACCGCCTGTATAGCGGTTCAATAAATCTAAAAAGATTTTAAAAAAGTTGAAATGTTTGCAAAGCTTATGGGACTCTTCTGCGGGGTCATCAGTCCCGAAACTTACAAACTACTTATGAACTACAGTATATTAAAGAAAACACAAACATCCATGCCCGAGGGACGATTCGAACCTCCGACGCGTTGCGCTCTAGACCACTCAGCTACTCCCGCGCGTCATAAAAATGTTCAATTGCTTGTAAACCTGTTGAACCGAGCTGCTATGGATAGAACACGTAGATAATGTCGTTGGAAAGGCGAACCAGAGACTGCGGTTTATTGGCAGAACACTTAAAACATGCAACATAATACTAAAGGAACTGCATACACCACGCTTGTCCGTCCTTATTTGGAGTATTGCTGCCCAGTGTGGGATCCTTATCAAGTGTGTTTAACGGAAGCCATCGAATGAGTATAAAGAAGGGCCGCCCGTTTTGTATTGTCACAGAGGAGACAGCGTCACGGAAATGATACAGGATGTGGGGAAGGGAATTATTACAACAACGGCGTTTATCGCTGCGGCGTGGTCTACTACAAAATTCTAATCGTCATCGTTCTCTTCCGAATGCGAGAATATAATGTTGACTGCCACCTACATAGGTAGAAATGATCATCTGAATAAAATACGAGAAATCAGAGCTCGAACGGAGAGAGTCAGTTTTTTTTTTTTTTTTTTTTTTTCCCTTCCTGCGCGCTGTTCGAGAATGAATAATATATAAGGGTGATTCGATTAACACTCTGCCAGACACTTAAATATAGATGTATATCAGTTCCTAGGTTTACATACAACTTAAACTAACTTACAGTATGGACGACACACACACACATATACACACATGCCCGAGGGAAGACTCTAGCCTGAATGAATTGAGAGAAAATCTAACTCAGAAATATTTAATTTTTTGTTTATGTTGAAAACAAGTAGAAATTTGGTCTGAAAGTGTTTCGTCTTTTCACCTGCTCTTATGAGTTACCTGCAAAGTAGTCAGAGAGAAGTTGATACAAAAGCTACTTTCAGATAACCACGTATTGTATTTTGTAGACATTGGTCATTTTTTCTGTGTTTTGTCTAGGCCAGTCTTCTTTAAAGTCTTGCTCAATGGTCTGTAGCCAAAGGGGAAGTGCTAGTATCATGAAACAACTATCCCAGAGCATGTCATAATGGTGGTGGTTCCGTAATATAAAACACGATAAAAGGCGTAATACAAGTTAATGTATTTTATGTTATAGTTACGCAGTTCCTTGTTAGCTTTAATGCTAAGTGGAATAGAACGTAGTTGATTTTATAGAAAATACAGTTTCAACGGTGAATATGTGCAAGGCCTAAACGTTGTTCTCAGGAATTAATCGGTAACTAAATGACCGAGTTGCATTATGTGGTATTAAGATTTTCGATTATAAAATACTACCAGGTACCTTATAAATTGACTACACCTTGCTTATCGAGTACAATTCGCTTCCGAGTCTCAACTAATATGGGAACCATGGTTCTAGAAAAGGTATTTGTCTGTTGAAAACAATGTAAAGGATGAATAATGTGATCCTTCCCGAGAAATACACTACAATTTTTTTTTCCATAACGTATATCAATACTTTTTACGTGGACGCTGTAGCAACAGATAAAAAATTACAGGTTGTACCCATGGATACATCAAACATACGAAAAATCACTAATGAGTGGCACACGGTGTACGACAAAATGATGCAGTACACACACACGCACACATACACACACACACATCATGAATTATTTCTCGAGCTAAATATCAGGCACTCACATACAGTTCGCATGGAACAAAGATATCTAGGGGATCAAAGTATACATAAACATTACTTCCCTTCCACTTCCTGAATTCCTCCTGGATCCTTCCATTGTCGTTAAAAACCATTTAATGATTAATACTGGAAAATTATTCGACGAAAACTGAGTGGAAAGAGTAAAAAATAAATAAATAAATAAAGAGGGCAAAGCACTTCACGGAGGACAGTGCTTTCACGGTCACCTGCAGTAATTAGAGCGACCAGAGAGGGAAATGTTTCCGCTGGAATTTTTATTGTCGTCGAAACGGCACCAACATGAGCGGTTTGTTAAAGGTCACAGGTCGTTAGCTCTTACAATTAAAACTTGCACAACCTCCTCTCATCGTAATTGACATTGCAGGAGTGCCTAGGGCACCGTAAATAATTTAACGGACAACGGAATATGGTTGCTTTTACGAAAGTGGAGTACACTGACGTAAATGGCAATTCTGTTATTAGAAGTTGCACACTTTTCTTTCAATGACGAAATAAGCAGACCAATAAAATTGATGACGTAATTAAAAAAGCGTAAAAAGTTTGTCTTGAAAGCCGCAGTGCTGTACTTTCTCTTGATCTTATTTTAGCCTTTGTGTCACATCACTTTCCCTGCGAAATCATGTATTTTGCGTTTTATATCTCTGCGGCAAAAACTGTAGCCACCGTCTCATCTTCTTATGTGGTGCACTCCAGCGGAACTAACTCATCCAATCTTACGACAGCAACGCTGTCAGTGGAGTCAATTATTTATGGTTTTCGATGGAGGCACGACGTATTACATTACAGATATTATTTTGTATTTTCAGCTGCAACATTTTCCGCAATGTGAGATATTCATAGCTACTGGACTGGCGCAGGTGCCTGTTAACGTAGAAGTAGGAAATTTTTAAAATATGATCAGTTAGTTATATTGGATGAAGCTGAGAATAGTCTTGACAGAGGAAGGTAATGTTACATAGGTCCTGACCTCGAAAAGACAGCTTCTCAAACTGGTGACACAAATGTGCATCTTGTGCAACAGTGCAATGATCGGCCTCATTGTCCTATAGTTCGGCTTGAAGGGGCACTGTTGCTCACATAGAAATTCTGCCAGTTATCAAAAGGGATGGTTCCACTTACAGGTGGCAATTCAATGGGGATTCTGGGGGAGGAAGAGAATTCCTCTGCTAATGTGTTGGCGCTGCATTATTTTTTTTTCTAATGAAGTCAGCTGATAGTTATTACTGCTTGAAGGACGTCTCTGACAAATCGCCGCCACGGTACATTTGCCGAGCACTTTTGCTCGCCGTCGGAGGTTCGAGTCCTCAGTTGGGCATGCGTGTGTGTGTGTGTGTGTGTGTGTGTGTGTGTGTGTGTGTGTGTGATGTCGTTAGGTTAGTTTACGTTGTTTGTAAGTCTAGGGACTGATGACCATAGCAGTTTGGTCCAATAGGCTTACAAACATTTGAACTTTTTTTTTTCTAACAAAGCAACCCCTTTTGAACGAAGTCATATGTCCAGGTCATTAGTGTATTTCGTAGAAATATACTATATATTAAAGTTAACGATGTTGACTCTGACGATATTGATATTCCAGAGCAATTCTTTAAAATGTAATAATTTAGAGGTTACCAGTATAAATTGTGAGAGTTGACGCGGCCGGCCAGGGGTTCAAATCCCCCCTCGGGCATGGGTATTTGTGCCGTCCTTAGAATAAGCTAGTTGATAAGTAGTTTGTAAGTTTAGGGACTGATGACCCCGTAGTTAAGTCCCATAAGCTTTACAAACAATTGAATTGAGAGTTGACGCCTAGAGGGTAGGCATCCACACGACTCATTTCTGCACACGTTGCCACATTCCAGGTTCAAAAGTGTTGAAATGTTTGTAATTCTATGAGACCAAACTACTTAAACTAATTTAAACTAACCTAAGCACAACACACACATCAGTTCTCGAAGGAGGATTCGAACCTCCGACGCGGAAGGCCTCGCTGTCCGTAACGTAGTGCTGCAGCTCGCTCGGCTACTCCGACGCGGCTCATTCCAGGTGGATGATTGTCTTTTCAGTTGCAGATCGTAGACGAAATACCATTTTTCGTCTCCAAATAGAACCCGTTTGAGAAACGTCGGGATCGTCGCCCACTCATTTGATGAGGTCACCACAAATCGTCTTGCGATCTTCGTGCAGCATAGGATTCGTAGAACACCGTCTTGGGTAACACGAGACATGTTGAGGTCATCCGTCAGAATTTTGTTGCAGTTACCATGGCTAACACTGCTGCCGTGAGAACATCTACCGATTGGGAGCGATTAGCACCCACAAATGAGGCAACTTCCTGGATCTTCCGTTCCGTTCGATGGCGTGGCCGGCCAGTACGCACCTCATCTTCCAAACTGTCTCGTCCTTGCACAAAATGTCGGTGCCCCCTAAACGCGACACAACACTGTGACTCAGTGCGTACACCTGCTGCATCATTTCTAACCTTTCGGCAACGGGTTTGCCTAATATTTGGCAGGACTTGACATTTATCCGTTTTTCTAATTATGACGTGGGACTGATGACCTTTGCAGCTTTGTCCCCCCTAAAACACCCAACCCCAACATGTCAAGGTCCTACTGGCGCATTGAACTCACCGCCACAACAACGACCGTAGTGGTGCTTTCATTGCGTGCAAGCAGCTGTCTCTTGAAAGGGACGAGATAATAACTGACTCGGTACCATACCACGAGGCCAAATATCCGCTATAGTGCACTTCAGGCCCGTCATGCGGACGGTTTCAGAACTTCGTGACTGCACCACGTATATGTGGGCCACACTGAACCCGGTCCTTGCCTTTACTCACTACAGCCCTCGACACCTGCTGCACAGCTGCATCTTCATCTCCTATGCCGAGTGCCAAGGTATTATCTTTTCATCTATTTCTTTGACCTCTCCATCCGTTACTGTCTTGATTACCCACTCTTCTCCTCCCATGTCCGTAATAGTTTTAACAGTCACTACAATGTCAGGTTGTGTGTATGATTGTCCGAGTCATGTTTTCTTCTGTAGCCAACGTTCAATTTCTTTCATTGGACCATACGTTTTTCTCGGAATATGAAGTCAGGAGGGTACAACATAAATTCCTAAAGGGGGTATGCTAACCGGTCCTATATAACATTCCTTCCTCCTGCATGTTGCCAAAGATGACGCACAAAAGTTTGCGTTTGTACCGCAATAACAGTGTACGCGAGGGTTGTAGTTACTCCGCACTTGAAACACGTCAACTGAATGTGTGATCGTGTTCTATTTTTGAGTTATTCATTAATCTAAAGTGTTTCTGCACCAATGCCATATGTTTATATATGTACCTGTGTGATTAAACTTGTGTGTTGATGTGAATGTGGAATGTTGCTTTTAATTTTGACTGACTGCCGCGCAATGGCTTACAGTCGCTGCCTATGCGCTTTAGAGCCTCGTTTAGTTAAGAACGCAAGGCTTCGTTTGTCGTCTGCGATGGCGTCTGCTGGGTAGCCTGAAACAAGCTTACTTGACAAGATGGCGAGGTGGCCGCGTTCTTAGTGTGGTACCCACCTAATCATGGACGAAAGAGGTGACAAGAGACCTCTCTAAGAGCCGTTGTACAGGGAATTGTCTTCGCCAGGTAGCAAGGGTTGGTAAACAGGAGGCTCTGAACGCACTTTGCATCGGTTTGCGCAAATATTGTGGCCACTCTCAAAGTAATTTAGAGCAGAAGTGAGCGTTTTAACTTGAAGTGAGGCTGAAATTATGAATTTGTTGGAATTTTGTTGAAATAATACTGAGACTTCTAATGCCAGCTAATTTATTTAATGAATGCAGAAAACTAGCGAAAACCGCATATAAATATACACTCGATACATATATTCTTAACTGGAAGTTCAGTATTATGTCATTGTTTCAAAGTGATTAATGTAAGTCTCATGACCGGCTCTATAAGCGAGAGCTACGTGTTACTCATGCGAGTTCATGTTCTGGACTGAAGTGTTGTGGCTTGATGCAAGGCTGCCTTCGATCCCTAATTTGGCGCTCAAACATGGCCGCCGTGTAACGTCGGTCTTATATTAATTATTTTGTTTATTAATTTTGCAAGAGTTAAAATATGTTACCTAGTCAGGCTATACAGCTTGTCTTTGAGAGGTTTCCCGAGTTTGACATGGAATAATGTGTAAGTCTTTCCAGCCAGGTGTCAGGACACGTATTATCAAATAGTGCATATCCCTAGCAAGGACCACTAGGACTAGAGCCCACGTGGTAGCACACCAGCATTGTTATTTTCCGCGAACCACACGCGACTGGAATAGGAGAAACACCTACCAGACGAAGCAGGAGTTGAGGCTGTGGAGGAAAGGTGATATGGTGTCCCTGTACTGAGTCTATATCATGAGAATATTTTTAATGTCTCTGAACCAGGCCAAGGGTCAAAGGTTTTAAGAGTCCAGAAAAGCTTCGTCTTGAAGCCCCATAAAAATTTTCCATATGAGGGTGTCGTATTGTTGCTCATGGCTGTGCTGCATATTTGATAATATACCTTTTCTTGTAAAGTTTTACATTGTTAGCACATATTTGGTAACGGCTATGACAGATGAGTTATTGGGGTCAGAGTCTGATGGACGATGCAACAGGTAAAATGCAGCAAGGCAATATGCACGAGCATATTATTGTATGGCAATTGGTATCAACAGTGGCAGTTTAATATACAAGACGTTAATAGCGAAGGAAGACAGTGAATTATGACAGTGAAGGAAGTAGTCGGTATAGCTCATGTGGGAAGCTGGATTTCCAACGATTGATTGGTCGTATTGCCAAACTAGGGCCGAAACTTTTCATTGGGCTTGCAGTAATTAGCGACGATTGGGCGTCCAGGATTGTTTACTTTGAGGATTTTTCGGGTCATGTAGAAGTTGACTTCATAGAGTGTTGGAATGAGGAGGGAGAAGGATTCCCCTTTTATCAGCGGCTGTAGGTAAAATTGGATTTTTGAAAATGGATCATCCTATAACAGTGCTGAAAGAGTGAGCTGCTTGTACTCGCAACTATAAATCAACGATGGAACCTTTGTCAGTAGGAGGATGCTTAGATTGAGGCTTGCTGTATGTTATCCGTCTGCGGGAGGGACTTCAGCAAGGATGTTGAGATCAAATAGGAATTGATGGGTCTCTGTGAGGTTGTGACATTACAGACGCAGGAGGAAGCTGATTTTTTTCATGTGAAAGGCGGATTTTCCCAGGATGTTGGGTTCCCCAGCCGGCCGGCTAACAGTTTGAACCTAGTAAATGGAATACAGGTAGTCAGGGTTTCCCTAATGTGCTCGAAAACAGGAAACAACTGTCTAGGCTGAGCGAGGTCGGCTAACCCAGATTACAACTGAAATACAATACAGCCACAAAAGTTATGCTAAAATCCATATAAATTCAGGGAATGACTATGTAGCAAATATAATTACATGAATGGATTCAGGAGACTTGGGAGAATCAAATGCCATAATTATAATTTAAATATCCCTTACAGAAAGAAAGCCGATAAATCTCAGTACTATAATAATAATAATAAGACTTATATTTACAATTATTGATACGTAGTGTTTATCAGTACCAGATTAAGGATCAAATGTACAGACGTACCATGTTATTTACGTATTCTTTCAATAAACTTTGTTTTACTCCCTTGTTCTGCCTGTCGTTGAGGTAATAATATTCTCGTGTCAGAACAAAGAAACACAAAACATGAACCCAGCAAAGCGCATTACATTTATATATGTATTTTATTATACTTAATTTTATTCTTAATAATATTTTTTTTTTTTTTTTAAAGTTGTAGACTGCTACTCAAATATTTCATGGCTGACTAAAACTAGTAGATATTCAGCAATTAATTCATATATAAATAATTATAAGTATTTGTTTTCAAGAACTGAATATATATGTATACAAAGTCATGATAAATTAAATATTGATTGTAGAACTATATTTCGATGGCGGCAATAAATTTGAACACTGAGACGCCACGCTTAATGTCTATCTGAGCAAAGAGCTTCAGTCTCAACCGTTTCGTGGTATTGTTAAATATATATTTATTTGTTAAATGTAAGCAAAATTTGTAGGGAGGTGGTCAAAGCATTTCATTCTGTGATATTCAAATGTATAATATTGTGGAAGGGAAATTGTATTTTAAAGATGAGGCGTTAGGATGTGCGGTGGGATACAAATTTGGGAGCAGGTAGTGCACGCCCTCGAACGCTTGGGAAGGGACTCATAACTTGGACGTGGTGGTGAATGGTTGTGACGCTGGATGGTCTGATGCGGCGTTACGAACTTCTTGAAGAGATAGGCATGTATGGACTAAGAAAATTTACGGGACTGTGACTGAAGAACTTAGTCTCTGAAAAGTGATAAACAATGCACGGTAGTAGGGCTGTGGCACTGTGATATACAGTAATCGTATACTTGTGTGATAAAAAATTGTGTTTTATAACAAATACGTTAATCTCAGATAAATTTGGAACTGCAATGTTCGATGGACTACACTAATTTTCGAGTGATAATTTCGAACTTTTACTCCCGAGTGCGTGTGATGCTTATAGTGTCTCTAATGAACAATAGTTCGGGAAATATTCAGTTATTTACCGATGAATAAAGTCGGACCACTTCCGCATTTTCATGTCCTAAGAGAGTAATAAGCTCCACCTATAAAGAATTACTTTGTGAGTGAACCTCTTTTTTATTTGAGAATCCATTTTGTTGGTTATTCAGACGTTTAATTTGTTTGATTAAATATATTTTCACGTCATCATATGCAGATTGATACACTGGCTGAACTAGAGATTAATTATTGATCTTATTTAAACAGATTGTAGAGCTGTTTAGGGCATAGAAGCTGACTTACATAACTAACCCCTATGAACAGAGACAACGAGCCATAAACCTTTTACTTTCCTGCGTTAGGTATTGCTCAATTCTTATTGGTGAGTACCGATAGGAAGGTCGCAAGGTGATAGGGAGGTGGTTAGATGGAAGTGACAATGTATCACAACTGAATGGTAATATGAAGTTGAGAGCCAGTGTTCATTGTTGGGATTAAATTGGCTTTAATAGGAGCATTGGGGGAGGGGGGGGAGCGGGGAGCTTTTGGGTTAATGGCCACTTTAAAAGGGCACCTGGGCAAAGTCTGGTTGCTATTAGGTTTCACAATGCGGACGATGATGGGATTGTAGCGGTGCACAAAGGCACGAGTAGGTGTACCAATGTGGCCGTAGGGTATACGCAGATAGACAACTTGTAGAGGTGAGGTCTGGAATACTCCTCTAGGTGCTGGAATGCAACGTATTCAAATGAAAATATGACATTCAGCACCTTAGTACTACCTTGCGGAAAGAGCAAAGGACTTTTAGGGGAGGTTACCGTTGAACATCACTTTTATCAATGAACATTACAGACGGAGCAACAGCTTTGATTGGTTTTGATTCATTCTTGGAAGGAAATGGGCCATGTCGTTTCAAAAGAATGATTCCGCCATTTAACTGCAATTATTTACGAAAACCACGGAAAACCTATGTTTGGCAGATAGTAACGCTATTCTTACTACCGATGCTGCCCTTTCTCCGGCTATAGGCCACGATTTATAGTTATGCTTTACCCTCCTACCGTTTCCAGTCTTGTCGTCCGTACTTCAGACCATACAATTAGCGAATCACTATACACCAGAATAACAGACTAAAATGTAGCATCGAAGACGCAGAGGAAATTTAGGTGAGTACTTATTATGCATTATATGTATTTTCTGTATGTTTTTTTTATTTACACATCAATATCGTCCTCTGAACAACGATGATGATGCAAAAAATCTATCAAGATATTTGTTGCACTTTTAAGTCTGCATATATGATATGTGTTATTTACGAAAAACATAATTGTTAAATACCTAACGTCTCAGTGATGTATAAATATGGAATTTTAACTTTCCATTTTGACATCAGAAATAGCTAGGGTTTTATTTGTTTAATTTTTCTTTAAACGTACCTCAAAATCTGTATATAAAGCCGTACATCACGATTTGTTGTGTTTATAACAGAAAAACAAGAGTGTTCAAATCAATTCACAGGAGAGAATTTCAAGTTGTTTACTAAGTCATAGAGCCAAAGATATACAACAAAAGAAATGCCAGTTAAAAATATAAATGACGTAAATTCGTATTCGGTGCAAATAATCCTATCATATTACCTTAAAGCCTTGTAAATTAAGTGAAAATGTCTTTTCTTTTTGATAAAAGTAATAATTATTGTAGAAGAAAAGCCGGCCGCGGTGGCCGAGGGGACTGAGCCACTCCAGTCACGGTCTGCACGGCCACTATGGTCGGGGGTTCGAATCCCCCCTCGGGCATGGATATTTGTGCCGTCCTAGTTCGTAAGTAGTTTGTAACTTTAGGGACTGATGACCCCGTAGTTAAGTCCCACAGACTATACAAACATTTGAACATTTGTAGAAGAAAATGTGTATTAATTATGTGAAACTTAAATTAATAATATTTGTTGCTAATAATGTGAAACTTAAATTACTAATATTTGTTGCTAATATGAAATGCAGTGCAAATAATCCCTTCATATTACGTTAACGTCTTGTAAACTGAGAATGTCATTTTTTTTATACAAGTAATATTTATTGTAGAAGAAAATGTGTAGTAATAATGTGAAACTTAAATTAATAGTATTTGTTGCTAATATGACATGCTATGCTAAAATCTAAAAAATTGATGATATAATAGATCAGAATAAGATTGTAATTTTCTTTGTATTAAATAGTTAACTTTTATTTAATTAATAATGCACATCATTATGTCTTCTCACTTATTACTGGTTACTTGATATAGACTGTCGTTTGTCAAAGTGTATTTAAGCAGATGCACAGGTAGTGTAGGTGGTGGTGAGTTCTGAGTTGATAGTTATGAGTTGACAATTGCTATTGGCAGAATTCAGTTAAGAGTTGTTGACAGACTTAAATTACTGTTGTAATGTGAAATTGTATGTCTTAACCCTTTCGGACCCTCTGGCTACAAATGTGTACATAAGTTCTACGGTGTCTAAGATGGTTCAGAAGCGTTTTTTCTCAATGGAAAGAACATGTATACGACACATGAGTGTTCAATCATTTGATCATGCACAATTACTGCCATATGCGGAAGATCACTAAATAAATATTAAGTAGCGAGCATTGCACTGCGCCGCAGTTGCGAACTTCAAAGAACACGAAAATCGTTGGTTTCTTGTATTCCACTGTTTAACTGAAATTAGTAGTTGTTATTTTGCGATGTAGTTATTTAACGTTCGGTTTATTTAGTACAACAGTTGCTACTAGAAAATTACTTATTTTAGCCCTGTTTTTCAGTATACTGAGTGTTGTAGAATGAAAATGGGTGCATACAATTGCATAAATCTTACTTCTAAAATCATTGAAAATTTAACTCAAGAGTATTACACCATTAAAAATAATTTCCTTGACAGAGAGAAAAAAATCTGGTCTGAAAGGGTTAAAGTGACCAGAATTCAGTTTGGTGTAACACGATAATTAGTTTTCGATGTGACACTTAATAAAACAATTTTTGGAACCTGAAACACAGTTTCAAAATATATTTCACAGTGAACACTAAACAGCAAGAATTCCAGGACAACATAAACACTTGAGAAAATTTTAAATGTGTTTATTTCCGTCAACAGTTGCAATATAATTGTTTAATAACGTGTTGCGATCACTTGGATCATTTTAATAACGTGTTGCGATCACTTGGATCATCTTCAGATCTAAAAAACAAAAGTAAAATAGAAATGTACAATTTTATAAATTTACTAAGGGTTAATTGAACAATAGTTAATTTATCCATAAATGGCAAGCGCACTACCGCGAAAGGCAAAGGTCCCAGGTTCGAGTCCCGGTTCCGACACACAATTTTAATCTGCCAGGAAGTTTCATATCAGCGCACACTCCGCTGCAGAGTGAACTTTCATTCTGGAAACATCCCTTAGGCTGTGGCTAAGCCATGTCTCCACCATATCCTTTCTTCCAGGAGTGCTAGTCTTGCAAGTTTCGCAGGAGACCTTCTGAGAAGTTTGGAAAATAGGAGGCGAGGTACTGGCGGAAGTAAAGTTGTGGGGCGGTGTCGTGAGTCGTGTCGGGGTAGCACAGTCGGTAGTGCGCTTGCCCGCGAAAGGCAAAGGTCCCAGGTTCGAGTCCCGGTTCCGACACACAATTTTAATCTGCCAGGAAGTTTCATATCAGCGCACACTCCGCTGCAGAGTGAACTTTCATTCTGGAAACATCCCTTAGGCTGTGGCTAAGCCATGTCTCCACCATATCCTTTCTTCCAGGAGTGCTAGTCTTGCGTGTTTGCAGGAGAGCTTCTGTGAAGTTTGGAAAGTAGGAGGCGAGGTACTGGCAGAAGTAAAGTTGTGAGGCGGCATCGTGAGTCGTGTCGGGATAGCACAGTCGGTAGTGCGCTTGCCCGCGAAAGGCAAAGGTCCCAGGTTCGAGTCCCGGTTCCGACACACAATTTTAATCTGCCAGGAAGTTTCGGATAGATTTTTGTTTACCTTATAGTTGCGTCCGCAACAAGACTGGCTGAGTACTAATTGATACTGAGTTTTACAGTTTGATGTAGGCATTTTTAATTTGTTTGCAGGTGGTGGTGGGTAGGGAAAGAGTTGGTGGTGGTGGGGGGGATTGGAGTGGATAGCTTGAGCCCTAATAAGCTAGGGTCTTATACCGCACAATTGTTTGTTATATAAATATTTTCCTAAAAGTGGGGTGCTTGAATATGTCCAGACATAAAAATTATAAAACTGTATGTCATATAAGTATAAAAATATGGTAAGATGATTAAAACATGCATACGGTGTTTTAAAACATTGAAGGTGTAAAACAGAGATATATAAAATTACAAATGTCATGCTTTAAAATTTTTTAAACGTCAGTTTGTTAAAATTATCATTAAAATGTTAAAATATATAAAAAAATTATTTAAAACAGTATGGTATGGGCGTTAATTGCCTCTGTCGCTACTTGAGAAAATATATGTACCCCTAAAATCGACTTTCACTTTGATGTGAATGAATGCTTTACTAAAATTTCTCTTATTGAACTGATTAGCTGGAGTGGTAGTTCTGTTGCATGTCCTGCGTCTGCGGCGGGTGTTGATAAATTTAGGGTCCAAGCGTCGCAGGGCAGAATTATCGGCGTAA
This sequence comes from Locusta migratoria, assembly GCA_026315105.1. Classification (NCBI taxonomy): domain Eukaryota; kingdom Metazoa; phylum Arthropoda; class Insecta; order Orthoptera; family Acrididae; genus Locusta; species Locusta migratoria. The sequence continues at coordinate 205,254,654 of CM048744.1, read as the reverse complement.
AATATTAATCACGCGTTCATCAGAGGGGTGAAGCGCAGCGCGGCCGTGGCAATATCGCGCGCCCGCCGGTCGCTGGTCCACACGAGTTCCCGCCGCCCGCGCCTGCCTGATCTGTATGCGGTCGGCGCAATATCCGATGAAGACCGCCTGTCACGTCCCCATTGTATTCGCCTGTTCCCCTTCCCTCCCTTTTTCGCAAATTATGCATGGATTTTCAGCAGATGAGACGCCTTTGTTCTCAGCCAGTAACAGCCATGTCATCCCACCGTTCCGGTCGCTTTGTGTGTGTGCTTATAGGAGGCAAGCACTGAAGGAATCTCAACGAGCAATAAACGTGTTCTTTTTTCTTTCGTGTTTGAATCCTATAACACTCAAACAATGTCTGGCAGGGGAATTAAATAATGAAAGGGAAACCTCCATTTGTCAAAAATTCTGTGGAAATTATATATTAAGTGTGAAACGATTTAAACAACAACGGTGTTCCCAAAATATTCCTCACGCTACCAACACACTGCTGTTTGTCACCCTCTTCTCTATTGCGATCATAACTGCGGTTTAACATAAAAGAAGAGCATCAGAGAAATTATTTCACTAACTTAATTTTGACTGCTTTATCACTATTTAATAGTATTTCTAAGTAAATTGCTGGCTGTGGTGGCGGTGTGTATAGTTGTATTTATTCCTGTCATAGATACATATTTCCACAAAAACTGCTAAAATATTGTTTGGCACATGAAAAACCTTCCGCCGTTATATATATATGTTTTGAGATTTCAATAGCCTCATCTTCAGACTCTTATAAGAACCATGCAGTAATACGAGAACTAGCCATCCATTTGTAATCCTGCCTGAAATTTAATGGAATAAGCTGATAAATAAATCAACAAACATATGGTGGGACAATCTGAAGTAATCCAATTGGATCCAATAGGAAGAAAATTACTCTAAATGAATACTACATATTTTAAGAAATAGGCTCCTAGTTTTTAAATAAACCTTTTTTTTAATCGATGACAAGAAGTTGCAAAACTACTTTCTTTTCCCTTACGATTTCCGGGGTATCTAATATCAGCAGCATAATTCTAGGTCAAATTTTAATGAAGAGTAATTAAGGTTATAAATCATTCTACTAATATAATGATGGACATTATACATACTGAAATACAGTGACAAAGTTATTTTATGAGAGAAAATATACACCAAGATGCTATGATGAAACACCCAACTACTTAAACAGTTATCTAAACATGGATTGCGAGTGTGTACCACACATTCTCATGACACTTTCTTGAGCGACGCATATTTCTAACTGTGAAACATGAATCACCCCAGAACACAATTATGCATACCATTACTGTATGAAAATATAAAAATTCGTTAAGTTTCAGAGTTTCCTCTCACCAACTCACCAAGACATGTGGTAACCTAAAGTTGTTTAGGGATCTCCTAGATGGACTGCTTCTCCACTTATATCGTCAGTATTAAGCACACCAATACATTTGGAAGATTATGCTCTACTGTCTACCGCCAAATGCGAAAAATTGTGGCGCTCTACTGTACATAACCATATAAACTTGATGACAAATACAACAAATTCTGTTGCTCTACTGCTCGTAATCGCGTGATGTCTCTTTAGCTATTTGCAATTTGATGATCTTCTTATTGGTGACGGTAGAAGAATCTATAATGGCTACTTCTGGTGTTTCTAAATATTCAAGAACTGCACCCCTTCCACCACCTCCCAGACGACCGCCCAATTATTATTTCAACACAGTAATACCCATGATGTCTCACTCTGGCCTAAATAACGGCGTTACACTCTGTTTCAGCAATGTACTGTTTTACATGTCACCACCATGAACATACCGGACATATGCAATACAAGCAATTTATTCGTCACAGTCCGCCAACAATCACTGTTGTGGTGTGATTCCAAGACAGCATGTATCGAGAATGTGGTTGCGATCCATTGCACTCTACAGTTTTCAGTAACAAATATCACCTACAGCTTGTTTACTAATCAGGTGTTCCGTGATGAGTACATAATTCGTAGTGAAAACAAGAATACCACACATAATATCAGTGTCACTTCTAAAAGGCAGAGTGAATACTCGGAAGAGCTGCATATGTTGTTATTGCAGCGTTACCAGGCGACTTCAACCACAAATGTAATACATGACTGATAATGCATTTCTACATGAGAGAATGAGCCGAGATATCTCTTAAAAAGCAATATATGAAACTTATTATTAAAATTAATGTTTCGAGTTTCGTGAAGTCTATGTTGTCGTCTGAATTGACGCAGAAAAGAATAGAAAATGTTTTACATTGTGGCCATAATTAGAACAATAACTTGTCAGTAAATAGCTTCAATTGTATTTTAGTTTTGCGTTATTTCAAAAATACAAGTTGGGCTTCTACGTTAACGACGTCAATAACACAAAAAGGACGAAAAATTTCTTAATAATGTAGAAAGTCCATCTCTACTTAGTATCTGCCTAGAGACTTTTTTTTTTTTTTTTTTTTTTTTTTTTTTTTTTTTTTTGCACCAAAAATGTTGCATGATGTTCGTCTTTTATTCCTAGACTATCTAGTTATGAAAATAAATTGAGTAAAACTGAGCAACATGAAATTTTATAGTGGAAGAAAAGAGTCTGAACATATACAAAACTGTTTTTGTAATATCATGAATTAAATGCATACATTAATTAATCAAGTAATAAAATATTCTGTGTTAAAATGTGGCACAATGAGTGAGTTTGCAATTTATTAATTAAATAACGACAAATCCGCTTATCAAAAACGGTATATATTTTATCAGATTATTATGCATTTCGAAATGATCTGCGCCCGAGGACTGTATGAACTTCAAAATTCCTTAGTCGCCAGCAATCTCGTCTCAGATGTATTCAAATTTTATTGATGCAAATCAAGATACCGGCCAGTAACTACCCATCATCAATGTATACTTTTCCAAAGTATTTTTTAAGGATTTCGTTGCTGGCTTTGGAAAAAAAAACTATTACGACTTGTCACTGTTCGTTTACATACTATCATATCAATGCAGAGATAGGGCATATCATGTAGAATCACGTGAATGTAGTGCAACCAAGTAGCCAACAACCATTCCACCATAATCCGAACCAAATCCCATCAGTTTTCTCACTTCTTTATTACAGCATCTGAACGAAATAGAAAACCATTATTATGTAGATTCTCTAGTAAGAAACAGATCAGCTCTCCCTCACAGCAGCGAAGGTACTACAGCCCACGTGTAGTAATGCTATCGTCTGTCAAATACGTGGCTCTCGCCAACCGTCTCAGAGTAACTATTCTGTTTGTGGGAACATGCTGAAACTGCTAATTTGTAAGATATTTCTTCTGTGCCAACAAAGACACTTTTCATGTCCGGGTGAGAGCACCTAAATTCTCTTTTCTAACACACTGCAAATTTATTGGTTGCCTCATTGCATAAAAATTCAATTTATGCTGCACAAACGAACTCAATCTTTTTATATAAAATTTCAATTAATTGTAACTTCTACGTGGTTACACATTAAATGCAAATGGTCCGTAATTTTCCCGTTTATATTTCACTGGTTACTTTGATATCTACCTGTGCTGCGATCAAAAGTGTGAAATTTTTTTTGGAAAGGTTCAGGTATCTGATATTTCCTGGTTCTGCGGCCACAAGTGTGTAAATTTTTGTTAGAAGTATGTAGATTTCAAACTTCTGGTGACAATTCTGACACGCTATTAGTTAGGGGTTTCAAGACGCCTCCTCTGGTACAAAACTGCTAATGACCGAAGACGTTGATGTCCTTTCGCCGTTCTACGCCCCTCGCACTGCATAGGAAAGTTAGACAATGCCTAAGGCTTGCTGGCGGAAATATATGAAAATACCTCAGTATGAGATACACAGGCAGTGGGACATTTTGAAAACACATAACTACCAACCTTGCACACTGATTTTCGTGTGAAATATCTTGATTGAGGCAGGTGAATTTTGCCTCTCTACAAATTTGTTTATCGAACAAATGGATGATTGAACTTTAAAAATGCTATTTCTGTATCTTGCAAATTTAATATATTTACGGAAACTGTTTCAGCGTTCCATTACACCGTGTCAGGGTCCTTAGTAATCAAGTTAACTCATACGAAGGTAATTTCTAACGTAAGAACCGATTGATAACTGAATAGGGGAAACTTTATATATGAACGCAGAATATAGCAGAATTAAAATATGGACCCTTTTTTGCTTTTCAAAATGTTCAAAATGTTCAAATATTTGTAAAGCTTATGGGACTCAACTACGGGGTCATCAGTCCCTAAACTTGCAAACTACTAATGGACTACTTACGAACTAGGACGGCACAAATATCCATGCCCGAGGGGGGATTCGAACCCCCGACCGTAGTGGTCGTGCAGACCGTGACTGAAGCGCCTCAGTCCTCTCGGCCACCGCGGCCTCAAAATAGTAACCTTAATTTTTAAATATTTTTCTATTTGTGGCACCAGATTTCGGATGCTAGCTTCAAAGAAATCTGTCAACTAGGAGAACGCAGACCTGAGACAACAAAATTTAAAAATTTGGCTCTGTTGTGTTTTTAACTTTTAGTCAGTTATAAGAGGACTATCTGCAAGTACCGGCCTTTTCCCGGGTTTAAAATAAAGTTTTCTGTAGAAGCGTACAAAACCGTTTATTTATTTGCATGTACCAAATTTCACGTTATTTGGTGGTCTGGATCTTGAGTTATAAGGGAACAGACAAACAGACAACAAATGCGTCTTATATAAATTTTATGTTGACAGTAACCTCTATATTGTTTTCAAGGTCAAGTGTACAAAATTTCATCAAGATCGGAGTAAAACTGTGGATTTTTGCGAAATCCATAAGTACCCTCCAGCATGCACTGAACGAAATTTTTTGTAGACAGTGCCCTTCCTCTTGGTTTGAAGGTAAATTGTGCAAAATTTCATCAAGATCAGTGCGAAGATATAGATTTACACGGACACACTGAAAACGCAGTTTCATTTTTTCTCAAATTTTCCGGTTGGTTTTCCAAAAAATGGAACGAAACCTGTTTGAAGACCTCCCCATGTAGTTTTGTGTACCATATTTCACGTTTTTTGGTTGTCTGTATCTTGAGGTATAAGAGAACAGACAGACAGACAACAAAAGCGTCTTATAACTATACCGATAAGCTTGTGAAAACTTTTCATTCGCCATTCGCTCATTAATTTAGTCCGAACATAATGTTACGCAAGAGACAGGCTCATCTGAGGGTATAAAGCGTGTCATAATATGTGATCTATTCTTTTATTTATCTATTTATTTAGATTTTTTTTTTTTTTTTTTTTTTTTTTTTTTTTTTTTTTTTTTTTTTTTTTTTTTTTTTTTGCATTTGTGTGGAGTGTTGACATGGACGATAAACAGAGCTGAAAAGAAGAGGATTAAGGATTTTGAAATGTGGTGCTACAGAAGAATTCTGAAGATTAGGTGGATGGATTACGTAACTAATTTGGAGGTAGTGATCGGAATTGGAGAGAAAAGGAATTTCTGGCATACCTTAAAAAAAGGAAGGGATCGATTCGCAGGACACATTCTTAGACATAAGGAATTATGACTTTAGCGCTGGAGGGAAGTTTTTGGGGTGGAAACCGCAGAGGGAGACCAGGAGATGAATATAGTAAGCAGATTCAAATTGATGTAGGTTGCCGTTCTTATGAGGAGATGAAGAGGCTTGCTGAGGATAGAGTAGCGTGGAGAGCTGCATCAAACCAGTCTCCGGACTGAAGAGCACAACAATGACAAATGACAATCATTTCTATATTCTTATTATTAACAGCTATTAACCTCCGAACCGCAGATATATATTCGTGGTCCGACTTTAATGAAATTATGTCTATACGTTGACCCAAGCTTCCTAAAAAAAAGTCCACAATCCGAAGATTGGTTTGAACACCTAAGTGCTTTACTAGGCATGGTTCTGTTTGGAGTTGGTATGCCGTTGCCTTCCTCCGACCTTCGAACTGACATACCGAGTCAGTTATAGGGGGACCTATAGTTTAACTTGGGTTCCGAACTACGGTGCTACTCGGTATTTTTCACATGAGCAATACTGCCGGAGGTGAAAGAAGTGGAAAGTGACAGATAAAAATCCTAGGAGCTGGCGGGGATCGAACCCGCAACCTTTGGATTTGTAGTCTGGCACTCTACCACTGTGCAACCTTTCTTTTCTTTTTTTTTTTTTTTTTTTTTTTTTTTTTTGGTACATCTTTGGTTCGCGGCGGTCGTTTGTTCAGTTTGTTCGTGGTTGTTCGTTGAATGGTTGGCTCAGCTATGCAACCTAGGCGCCCTAGTTTCCTAGGAATACAGAATTAAATGTCATATTATTGAAGTATACGACAATTTACTTTCACAGTTTTATTATTAGTACAGAGAGAAGAAAATGAAAGGCCAGATGCGACCAGTTTCACGCGGTCTAGTACTCCTCTGCCAGCACATATTTACCTTTCTCTGATGGAAGGAGCATTAATCACGCCGGTGGATGGGTCACGTATATTTGCAAGGAAGAAAGACTGCTTTCTCTCTCAGCGTGTCTGTAGAGACGTGGCGCGGCTGAAAGCTGGTTTGGGCTTGTTAGCGGACTTTGGCGTGTCGGCCACGCCCACCCACAGCCACTCGCACACACACACACACACACACACACACACACTCACACTGGCCGTGGCTGGTGGCCCGCGCGGCCCGTGTGCCTCGGCCTGCAAACTTTCTTCATTTCAAGTTTTGCCGCCGGCGGTCGCGCGTGTCTAAACACAGATTAGCCGAACAGAAAGGGCCGGCCGCAGCACGACACGCCGCCCCGCCCGCCTCACGCGACCGCCGCCCCGACGTCCCCACACCCTACTAGCCCGGCGCTGCCCTGCTGCTGCTGCTATGCCGCCCAGCCTGGGTCAAGCGACGTGTCTGCACAGTGGCGCTATGGATGGCGGTTATCGCTGAAACAACCGGTTTTCGGTTATACCGGTTCTTTTCGTCACCAGTTTAACCGAACTGTAAAAACTGCTCAAGATAACCGGTTTTTTAAACAACCGGTTTTTGGTTATACCGGTTCTTTTCATCACCGGTTTAACCGCACTGTAAAAAATGCTCAAGATAACCGGTTTTTTAAACAACCGGTTTTCGTCTATACCGGTTCTTTTCGTCACCAGTTTAACCGCACTGTAAAAACTGCTCAAGATAACCGGTATTTTAAACAACCGGTTTTCGTCTATCCCGGTTCTTTTCGTCCCAGTTTAACTGCACTGTAAAAACTGCTCAAGATAACCGGTTTTTTAAACAACCGGTTTTCGGTTATACCGATTCTTTTCGTCACTAGTTTAACCGCACTGTAAAAACTGCTCAAGATAACCGGTTTTTATAAACAATCGGTTTTCGGTTTTTTATTGCTTTTATTTCTAACAAAGTTCGACCGAAACTTAATTGGCAGCCGAAACAGAAACCGTAATCGAATTTTCGGTTCTTCTAGTTTCGGCCGAAAACGAAACGTAGGATGTTTTGTTAAAATTTAGGTAAATTTACGTTATACGACAAATCACTAGTCTTTCCATATTTTGCTGCTCAAGATAACCGTTTTTTTAAATAACCGGTTTTCGGTTTTTTATTGCTTTTATTTCTAACAAAGTTCGATCGAAGCTTAATTGGCAGCCGAAACAGAAACCGTAATCGAATTTTCGGTTCTTATAGTTTCGGCCGAAAACGAAACTTGGGTCAGGCGCGGCCGGAGTTGGACACGTAGTGGTGGAGTGGGAGGGAGACAGTTGTAAAGCCTACGACGGTTACGGATCCCGCCATAAACACAGCAGGGTGGTCAGGTTGAGACGACCTGCTGGGGTGGCTGGGCCGCATTCCGTCAGCTCTGTGTGACACTGGCCTGCCAGTTCGCTGCACAACAGGCGAGGCTGGCAGACGGGCGTACTTTTTCTGTCTGAGACTGTACTGGCCTTGGGCTGCATCCTCTAACAGGAGTCGCATTAATAACAGATGTGTGGCTGAAACAGTTCAACAAACATAGTGATTTTGTTCAATTTCCTGAGTTTGTGCTGCATAATTGTTCAACGGAAGATTATTATTGTAAGGTTATTCCCAATAACACTAACTATATATTGTGCCCCCAAAAGAGTTGGTAGTAACATTTGAGTTCACGCTTATTGTGTGTTTCATGGGATGGTTTTAAAGCGTGCCAACAAGGAATGGACAATGCACTCGTGTCTGTCAAGCAAACATTGCAAGTCGATTTTGACCATTGCATACAATATTATGGACACTAATCTTGGTCCAGTGATTTATTTACCAAACGAATTGAGCTTTTTAGTGATACACACATGTATGATTGCCCGTGCTGGCCAGCTGTCATAGAACAGTTTTTTTCTTGTTTTCATAGATTTCATTATCCCACCACCGAAGAACAGTAAAGTTTGGGATCAATTTACAGTCCAAGATAATAAAGCTAAATGCTGATATTGCTGTCTGGATCTCTCGTACAATCCAAAAACTCGAATAGGAAGTCTCGTCAGACATGTGAAGAGGAAAAACACTTAAACACGTGAAACACTTGAAATAAATTTACCTAGCAATGAAGAATTCACCAATAGCAGTACCAATTGTAATAAAATTAATCACAATTCTTTACCTGAATCTGTGCCATCCAGTTAAGAACAAATATTACCGTCCACTTCAGCATTAAAGTCAATTTTCCAAGCAAATTGATAATCAGTGACTAAAAATGATTGTAAAATTTAAAATTTAAAATTTAAAATTATAGAAGATCCAGACTACCAAAAATTAATGAATTTAATTTGTCCATCATATAAGATACCTACTAGAAAATCATTATCTTGCAGTTTGTTGCCTGCCATCCACAACGAGTTAAAAGAGGAAACTCGAAATTTATTGACAGGAGGAACAGATGTGTCTTTTAACTGCTGATGGATGGGCGTCACAAAATAATCAGAATCATTTCTATTAAGACAGCTCACTTCATTGATGCGAACACAGTCTTGCAATGGTTTACAGTAAGAGCTCAGTTCACAAAGATTTTAATGTTCTACAAATAATTAGAAAAATACTAATGTGATCTTGGTGTCATGTATAGCAAATGATGACTGTGATTTTATAATGCGACAGTGTTCGTGATTCTCTGGCAATAAAACATTTTTATCACAGTTATCTTGGTCTGTCTTTTACATCATTACTATATATTAATACATTTCTACATATTCCTGTGTAACGCAACTGGAATCCTCCTCGGTTAGACAAGATTCGCTCGATAGATGCGCTTCGGCCGCCGGCTGTGCAGCTGTACCACTAGTAGCGGATCCACTTGACAGACACGGTCCGTCCGGCCGGCCGGCTGCAGAGCCGGACACATATGGGTCCAGCGGACACGGAACCTGGATGCAGGTCCGCAGAGCTGCATGCAGATCCGGACCCGACTCCTTTAAAATCTCAGACCTACCCATCTCTAAGGCAGGAAGCTTGGAATTTAACGTCCCTTCGACAGCGTGGTCATTGGAGACGGAGCTTACGCTCAAAATGTTAGAGTAAGGATGTGGAAGGAAATCGGCCGTGCCCTTTCAAAGGAACCATCCCGGCATTTGCCTGGAGTGATTTAGGAAAAATCACGGAAACCATAAATCAGGATGACCGGGGGTGGATTAGAACCACCATCCTTCCGAATGCGAGTCCAGTGTGTTACCACTGCGCCACCTCGCTCGGTCAAACGTAGTTCCGTGGCTGTCCTACAAATGTTAACGAAGGCACGAACGTATGTAAAAGGTACCCAAATATGAGAATGGGTGGAAGACTACGTAAGTAATAGAACCCTGTACGTTGTCCTCGTTGGCTAGTGTTCGTCAAAGACTAGGGAATCGTCAGGATGCCCCAGGGAATGTGATAGGGTCTCTATTATTTTCTATCAACACTATTGGTCGTTAAAATTGCTACACCAAGAAGAAATGCAGATGATAAACGGGATTCATTGGAGAAATATATTATACTAGAACTGACATGTGATTACAAGTTCACGCACTTTGGGTGCATCGATACTGAGAAATCAGTACCCAGAACAACCACCTCTGACCGTAATAACGTCCGTGATACGCCTGGGCATTGAGTCAAACGCAGGTTGGATTGCGTCCACAGGTACAGATGCAGCCTCAACACAATACCACAGTTCACCAGCAGTGCCGTATTGTGACGAGCCAGTTGCTCGGCCACCACACTCTTCTCTTTAATGCTAAATTGACATTTCCTTGATGTCTCAGAATGTGTCTCATCAATCTATCCCTTCTCTTAGTCAGGATATCCCAGAGACTCCCTTTCTCCCCATTTCGGTTAAGCACCTCCTCATTAGATACGTGATCTACCCATCTAATTTTCATCATTCGTCTGTAGCACCACATTTCAAAAGGTTCTATCATCTTTTTGTCTGAACTCCTTATCGTCCACGTTTTACTCCCATACAATGCTATACTCCAGACCAATGCTTTCAGAAAGGACTTCCTAACATTTAAATTAATATTGGATGTCAATAAGTTTCGCTTCTTTAGAAACGCTTTTCTTCCCATAGCCATTGTACATTTTATATCTTCTCTAATTTGGCCATCAGAAGTTATTTTCCTACCCACATAATAAAATTCATTTAGTACCTTTATTGTCTCATTACCTAATCTAATTCCTTCAACATCGCCTGATTTTCTGACATTCCATTCCATTACCCTTGTTTTACTCTTGTTAATTTTCATCTTATAACTTCCTTTCAAGACACTGTCCATTCCGTTCAATTGCTCTTCCTGATCCTTTGCAGTCTCTGACAAAATTACTATGTCAACGGCAAACCGCAAAGTTTTTATTTCCTCTATCTGAACTTTAATTCCCTCTCCAAATTTCTCCTTGCATCCCTTCACTGCATGTTCAGTTTTCAGATTGAACAACATTGGGGAAAGACTACAACCCTGACCTATTCCCTTCCCAACCTCTGCGTCCCTTTCTTGCACTTCGACTCTAATACCTGCTGTCCGATTTTTTTTTTTTTTTTAATTTGAATATAATTCTTCGCTCCCTATATTTTACCCCTGCTATCTTCAGAATTTGAAAGAGTGTACTCCAAAGCTGTCTACAAATTCACAAATCTAAAAGCGTAGGTTATGCCTTTCCTTAGCCTGTCTTCTAAGATACGCCCTAATGTGAGTATTGCTTTCCGTGTTCCTACATTTCTCCTAAATCAAATCTGATATTTACCGATGTCGGATTCCACAAGTTTTCCATTCCTATGTAAATAATTCTTGTTACTACTTTGCAACCATGACTTATTAAACTGATAGTTCTCTAATTTTCCCACTTGTCTGCAATTGCTTTCTTCGGAATTGGAATTGCAATAGCCTTCTTGAAGTCGGAGTGTATTTCTCCTGTCTCATACAACTTGCATACTAGGTGGAACAATTTTTTCATAACTGGCTCTCCTAACGATATCAGCAGTTCAGACGGAATATCATCTACTCCAGGGGCCTTGTTTCGACTCTAATCCATCAGCGCTCTGTCAAATTCTTGTTGTAGTATCATATCTCCTGTCTCATCTTCCTCCACTTCGTTTTCCCTTGATGACTGGGGACGCGGCTACATGTTTATTGTAGCTTTTCGAAATATCATCAGACTCAGAATTTGCAAGATTACAAACAGCACATAGCACAACGTTATAAAAGAAGGAATTAGTGCAAGAAACTGACATAATACGTAGTAAATACGAGGTGTCTATTACACACCCAAACCTGAACGTATGGTGTCATCGCACTGCATAACTACACTAAAACAAAGTACTAGATAACATCGTCCAGGTAAGAAAATGATACCACCAGGTGACTCTAGTATGCAAGATATGAATAAGAAAGTTGGAATCATTTATAATTAATAAAAAATTTAAAACTTAGTTGTCATAAGCAATTAAAAAGAAGAAGACGGAGAAAATGATATTACAAAATATGCTGTAAATAAATGAATTCGTAGAAGAGGCAGGCGACCATGACGAAATTAATTGCTAGTGCTGCCGTTAAGCTGACTACGTCCCATAATTTTTAATACACTTCACACTTCAAGTACAGTATGACTTCAGCGACGTGTTTCAGACACGTGCATCATCTGATTTGTAACTGTTTTGTGATGACCGACAAGCGTATAAGGGTACAAGGCTTTTAAAAAAGATTTTTTTAAACACACACATAGAGTACTAAGGAGAAGAAGTGTGTGTGGTAAAAATCTAAGGGAGACCAAGAAATGAATAGAGTAAGCAAATTCCTATGGATGTCTGTAGCCGTTCTTAGTCGTAATTTGCCTACGAGTGTATAACAAACCACTTTTTCAAAATACTTGTTATCTCCATACGAGTGGAGATCGTCACAAAACGCGTCATAGAAGTCATACTGTACTTAAAGTGATACCTGTAATAAAACATTTTGTGACCGATCCAGCTTATCGACAGCAATCCCAATTAATTATAAAATATGTGCCTCTAACAGTGGGGGCTGGACGATGTGATATGCTACTTTATTTTAGTACAGTTCAGCAGGGTCCTTAGGTATAAAATTTTCCCCCAGGCCTGTGTATGTATTTAGTAGGTACTCATCTATTCCTTGTAATAATTCATTTTCTGTAACTTTGTGCTAGCTGACTTTATAATATTGCAGATTCTGAGGATGATCGCAGATTCTGAGAATGATGATATTTGGAAACGCGTCATTAAACATATAGTCGCATCACCACCTGTGGCCCATATATTTTTAACAGCGGCCTTAATAGCACTGATTAATCTTTGAAAAGAAATGTTCATTAGTAAAATTAAATAAACAACGTGTGCAGCAACATTAATGCTGAAAACAGCAACTAGGTAATGGAAAGGTAAATTTACATTTCTAGCTTCTATAGATTTGGAGAAAGCATTTGAAATTGTTGAGTGGAATACACGCTTTGAAATTCTTATGTCAGCAGGGGTAAAATACAGGAAACGGAAGGTTATTTAAAGAGTCCAAGCGCATGAAAGGGAAGCATGGGAAGGGAGTAAGACATGAACCATTTCCCCAATGTTATTCAATCTTTACATCGGTCAAGCTGTGAAGGAATGCAAGGAGAAATTCTGAGAAGGGATTAAATTTTAGGTGAAAAAAATATAAAAACTTTACAGTTTGCCGTTATTGATATTAATATTACTTTTTGATTTAGGAAATCTATTCTTAATGCATTTTTGTGGAGTGTCGCCTCGTACGGCAGTGAAACGTGGGCGATAAATAAAGATCACTCACACACTTTAACACGAAGACCGAAAAGATTTGAATGTTTTGAACTAAGTATTAGCGTAAGTAAGATCCCCCTGTCTCACCCATGTTAAATTTTGTCACTTCTGGTACACTTCAAAGAAAATCTAATATGGTTATCTGCCTGTAATTTTCAAATACTATTATCTGTAACTTAATTAATAATAATAATAATAAGGATTATTAACACAAACCAAATAGTTGGTATGAATTTTATTTTAAGGCAGAAAATGTGTGCTAAAGTACATATAAAAAATTTTATTTTTATTTCTATATGATTTAGAGATAACCCCTTCTTATTATTGTTGAATGGTGTTATGTTGCTGCACAGAAAGAAATTCAAGTACCTAGCATTATTAGTTTGCTTAGAATGTGTACCAAAGTGCATGAAATCATGTAACTGAGAAAAACGACCATAAAGTTTAAATAAATCTCACCTAACTTCAGTCAATTCCTAGAACATTCCAGCCCCATAGCCCGGATCACTTATGTCGTTTTTGATGGCTTTAAAGTTTCTCTGAATTCTTCTTGTCCTTTCAGCCTTTTCTTCCATCAGTATATCTCTTTCTTCACACGAATATCATCTACCTTTTTGAAAATAGAATCCAGGATTAATGTTTATATTTTGTAGCACTTTATCCCTGCCAATATTTTCATCATTGAATGATAGAACAGCATCACCGAGTCCCTTTTGAAGTGATTAGCAGCAACAAACACAGTCTTTCCAATTCTTGACCACAATATATGGTTGAATGCTTCATTCGCGTTCTGCGTTTTTCCATGAAGGCACTTTTTCAGAAGATCAGGATGTGATAACTCCCTACACACCGACTTTATAACATCAGCTTCAGCAGGGGGTATCCCGCGATGTCTATAATTTGGATGTTTCCTGTTGTATTTGCAACATGAATCCTCTCCTTTAGGGCAAAGTCCATCTATCGGTTCTTCATCTGTTAAGATGAGATGAAAGTAAGAACAGCTGCTTTCATTTCGGACAACATGTCTGAAATCTCATTTTTTCCATATTTTCTCGAAGAATGGTTGGGGATGAAACAGTTTCTTCTTCGAGGATCTAGCGGGAGTTTCAGTTGTATGTGATGAACATATGGCACTGTAGGGCGCAGCATTCTCTGACGTTATGGAGCTATTTCCTGTTTTTACCATTATTGTCATAGCGGTATTTCCGCTAATAACGGATTCCGTTGTACTTTCTAATTTCACTCGATCCATTGTTGATAAGAGGAAAAAAAAATCGCCGCACTACAATAATTTCAACAACGAAACGAGAACAACATAAAAAAATCAAATGTTCTGGAAGTTGTGAGTGTTACCACTATAGAGAATACGCATTACAGAGTAAAGCGGAAGTGTACTCTGAAGTGTATCTCTTTTAGTTTCGACATATTACGCAAAGAATTGAATGAAGTGCAGCAAAAAGTTGGCGTGTCATTCATGATCACTACTTACTTTAAAGCACTATAAAATGCTCAAGCATTTTTTTGAAGGGTGGTCGTGACCGAAATCTGGATATGCAGTAATAAACAAATATTTGCGACGAACTGTTCTTCGTCATTTACATATTTCAACACAGTCGCTGAACATGATATAGAATCAAGCTTGACTAAACTACAACAACGTGCATTACGCTGGCGTGGCTTCACAGAGTCCTCAAGGTAATAAGGTAACAAGGCTGCTAGCATGGGTCCAGCTTCTACGTCTATTTACACTTATTGCTCTAACATTTAAATAATTCATGTTTGTACCCAAAGGTAACTTAACCATTCAATTTATTTCAGGAAATCATTTCTGAACGACATATATTACTATTGCAAATAATGTGTCACTTTATAATTCTCTTTCATTAGACACATACATACTGTAAATACTTTGAATTTCTTCCACATATTTATTCAAGTTTTGTGATATACTGGGTGTTTCACTAAGTGTGTTTGCCTCTGTAACTTATAAAATAATAGGTGACGGGAAATTTTAATGCGGTAGGTCAACACAAGAAATGTTACACTTTCTGCGGAGCTATGAACATAGTTTATTGTATCACTTTCCAAAGAGTTACACCACAAACATATAATTTTTTTAAATGGAACAATAGTTTTTTCTATCGTGTATTGGATTCGTTGAAACCAGCTGCGTCCAAATCAATTTACACTACATTCCTATCACTGTTAGTTTGGGAGCTACAACCGTTCAAAGTTCCAGAGGCGGAGGCTGCGATAGCGTAGCTGACTGGCCGAGTGGCTATCCCCTGGGGCACGGCCCACTGTCTCATGACCACCAGCCAGTTAGCTACGCTGTCGTAGCCTCCGCCCCCTAAACTTTGAACTGTTGTAGCTCCCAAACTAACAGTGATACGAATGTACTTTCAATTGATTTGGACGCAGCTGGTTTCAACGAATCCAATGAATGATAGAAAAAATTATTGTTCCATTTAAAAATTATATCTTTGTGCTGTAACTCTTTGGAAAATGATACAATAAACTATGTTCATAGCTCCACAGAAAGTGTAACATTTCTTGTGTTGACCTACCGCATTAAAATTTCTCGTCACCTATTATTTTATAAGTTACAGAGGCAAACACACTTAGTGAAACACCCTATATATACAGGGTGTCCCAACTATCTTGTCCACCCAAAATATCTCTGGAACAATAACAGCTATTGGAAAACGACTTTCACCAGTATCAATGTTCGGCTGGGGCCCATGAATGTACATATTTGGAAACATTCTAAAACGAAAGCAAATGTGTTTTTTAACACAATTTTATGTTTTTTTTTTTTTAATGGACACCCTGTACTTTTTCTTCAGCAATCCATAGCATGGTAAATCACATAAAAATGGCGTTGATTGCATCGCAACATTCCAGTTACATCCCGATACATTGCGACGAGAAGTTGACGCTTGAAAAACCCGAAATGCGCTGCTAGCGCATGTCCTGAGGCTCAGGCGTGAACCCCATGCTGCCCGTAATGGTGATGTGATTGACATAGGTAATCACACTTCCATACTTACCAAGAGGTCCGAAACGAATAATACGGTCTGCTGCCATCAACTCTCATAAGCACATAATGGTTTCCCTGTTGCACATTTCATGTGTCTACGTACACAATATGAACCAGTACCGATCGGTATACACTAGCCAGGTTGTCTTATTTATCCTGCACACCCAAAATACAATTTATCGAATGCGTTAAATGACCCATTGTGCATTGCTATGCAATCAATGCAATTGTTTATGTGATTTGTCATGCTATGGATTGCTGAAGAAAAATAGAGGTTGTCCATTTAATAAAATATAAGTTTGTGTTAAAAAACACATTTGCTTTCGTTTTAGAATGTTTCCAAATATGTACATTCATGGGCCCCAGCCGTACATTGAAACCGGTGAAAGTCGTTTTCCAATAGCTGTTATTGTTCCAGATATATATATATATATATATATATATATATATATATATATATATATTACCGTATTGGAGGGGAGGGGAGCTGACTCTGTTGTGTGTGTTTTTACCATAAGTAGTGTCCTTTAATGTCAGTCGTTTCTTTTCTGTGTATGTCCATACCACCAAATAAATACAAACTTTTTTTGTCTTATATGAGGCTAATGCGGATGAGTAAGGTAACCGACACACTACCTACTTGAATTTTCTGTTACTAAATATAAAAAGGTGCCTTTTATTCAAGAGAGGCTAACATTTTTCCACGCGTTATGTTGGAATTCCATCTATCGAAACAATTCACTAAGTAATAGATAATTTCACTATCACTATGGAGAAAATCTATTATGTAGGGGAAAGGGGAATACCTATGGTGAATGACTTACTGGTCGTTTGGAAGGGAAGGTGGTTTCCACACTAATTATAGACGAAGTGCCAACCATCAGCTGTTGATTATATTTACAACTTTACTGGTTTCGGTATTATATCATCATCAGAAAAGTAAATTGAATAGACTGATTACATTGATACATTGTCTGCCACCTTATCCGTGCAAATCAATAAAAGATTGACATTGATAAGGTGATCGACAATGTACCAACGTAATCAGTTTGTTTAATTTACCTTTCTGATAATATTTTACAACCGAAACCAGTAAAGTTATGAATATAATAAACAGCTGATGACGGGAAATATGCATTTCTAAAAGTGCACCATATCTCAGTAAAAATTTGGAGAAAATATACATGTTTCCTTATCGCAATAGGCTTGTAAGTAAATTAAACGTCTAGGGATTGCTATCCAATCATTAATTATGGAGAATTTCTGTAATAGTGTCGCCTTCACCATGAATAACTTTCAAAAAATGCGTCTGAATTAAGCATCTTAGATCGTAAATGTAATCTACAATGAACAGTTGTGATGAAAACAGCAGAGTTTGTTTATTATTTGAAATTTTGTTGAATGTAAGGACGATTGGGAAATGTTGGCCATATCCAGTGAATTCGTAGGAAATATACTGGACATCTGGTCGTGGAATCTTCATCAAGAAGTCGAACATGTTTACCGAATATTTATATTAAAGTCGTTGACAGTACCGATCAGATACATGGCGATTATTTCATTTCCTACACGATTCTGAGACGGTATAATAGGCTGGACTTGATAAATGCACACTATTTATACATGAAATGTGTAAAGGAGAATTTTACAGTTGGCCACAATTTTAAATCTGCTCTACGGACACTGAAACAATAGGGTAGGCAGACTACCCATGCAAATTCCCCCTTCACAACAAACAAAAATACTCCAGGTTGAAAAAGCGTCGTAAATGTGTTGAAATTGTTTAGACAGGAAGAAAGTAGACTCAAATTATTTGCAGCGACGGATTAGCAGTGCGCTTTATGGCGCCATGCTGTGGTGCGCGCAGCCATTCGCCGTCGGGGGTTCGAGTCCCCACTCGGGCATGGTTGTTTGTGTTGTCCTTAGCTTAGTTTACCCTAGTTTAAGTAGTTTGTAAGCTTTTTTTACGTTCTCGCCAGAGGAGTGGACGACGATTGTCTTCCTGAACACAAAATCTCGACCCGTGAACAGAACTCTGCGCTATACGTTAAGACTCCAATCTTGATGTTTCACCGCCCAGTTTCTGCGAGCTAGACTTTGTTGTGTTTTCAATGGGACACACACCATAGGCTTACGTGGGTGGCGGCCGAATTTCTGAAGTTGATTTCGGACTGTTTGTGTTGATAGTCCGCGTCCTGTTGCTGCCTGGCAGGTGCATTGCAGCTGAATTGCATTCAGCCTCCTGACTCGAGGGGATTTTATTCAGAAATAACGGTCATCTCTTGCTGATGATAACCTGGACGAGTTTGGCCTTGCCTTTTTTTAACGGTTACCGTTGACTATAATTGCTTCCAGTGCGCTTTGGGACAGTCCAATAGCTATATCCACCTCCCTACGTTTCTGTCCCGCTTCCAACCTTCCTAATGCTTTCCATGCGTAGCTGGTAGAATGTGAACTGCTTGTGTGATTTGTTTGGCAGGGTAAACGAAAGTCAACACCAATCCCTCTGCAGCAACTTTCTGCTAATAACACTAACACTGTAGCCTTAAGGTTGTTGTCTGCACTCCGCAGAACTGACAGAAAGGCGACGATCAAGTTTAGTTCATTCTGCCGGTGAGAATACTTTATAACCTACACAACTGATCCCCTAATTGTTTTGACCAGTCTATCATATTGAAAAACTTTAGTTCCATGCTCGTGCTTTCTTGTACTGTCAAGATTCATCTCGTGTTTAGTGGAGTAAAAGCAGACGGTAAAGAAGGAATACGACGACAAAGATAAAATGAGTCGAAGAAAGAGATGCAACACCAGAAAATTGTAATTATAGAGGGGAAATTAACATGAAATCTCATTTTCTCACTGCGGAGGCACAAGTGCTGACAAACTGCGCACTTTTCCAAAGACACACTGTTCCTTTCGTTACCTAGCAAATTCCTCACCGGTTAATACCATTTCGGAATAGCTTTCACCGATTGCTGTGGTTGAAATATACGGTCTAAAACTGCCTTGCCCACTCGGTTAACGAGGGAAGGATAAAAATCAACAGTCTAGTACGTAGTAAATCCCCGCAAAATTGCCAGATTAATTTCAAACCAGAGCACGAAAGTTACATGTTTCCACTTTGAGAACAGGTATTTCACTGTAATCTGTGATTCTGTCAGTGCATTCGAGGAGTTCAGGTTACCACATAGAATGAAATGAAAGGAACATGTGTAAAATATACTTAGTGTTTGAATAATATACGCAGGTCTTATAGTCAACAAACATGTAATCCTGACTTATTTATTCTTATGTGTGGTCTTAATGTTTTACGTACAGAAATTGTGTACCGCATGTGTTCCTAAGAAGAAAATTTTTTCATTATAAACGTGACCTTCAGTCCTGAGACGTTGTTACCAACTTTAAAAAAATCTGCCGTTTTAGGATAGAAAGGAGAACGTATTTTGCCATTCATTGTGTCAACAAGCGTTTTTGGGAGGAGTTTAACACGTATAAAAGAAGACTTCCTAGTCAACAAAAAAACTGAAGAACATAGACCAAAGGTAACGCTTCCTGGTCACATACTATTCCCAATGGTATGCAACATTCATTACCACACCACAAATTTTAATTCATTGCTTCACGTTTATCACGAAAAACCGTCTCAGGGTTTCTCAATCTATATTTAAATTGATAGTGGAAAAATGTTTAGAAAATGATTTATATCTTTCCAAAATTTTCTTAGAAGTCGTGACTGCTCTCATCAAGAAACAATGTAGAATTACTTACAGGATGAATGATTTGTGGTCCGTATTAAGCAAAAGCACTCTTCGAAGACCTAAAATTATTTATAGCCCCTGAATTGTTCACCTTATAGTGACATAATTTAATTGTTGCATTCACTTGTATTTGCTGTAGTAAATGTAAAATGTGTTTGGAGTAGCGTGAGTGGTGAAGAAATACTTAAGTAAAAGATCACGTATGATGACTTTTTATGTACGCCTATAACGGTTGTAAGAGACCGTCATGTCGTGTCTCCTAAAGTATAACTCAAAAATTATATACGCTTTCCGTGGTATTCACTGATAATTGCAGATGACTGCCTGTAAGGTGTGTCGCGAATAGAGTTTGTAGACAAAATGTTGTAAATTAAAAAGTCGTAGCAGATGCTGAAGTTTGACGTTTATAAACAGTGAAAATGTAGTAAGCAATAAACTTGCCTACTTTCGTCATATTGTGGGGGATATCAGCGAAAAAACCGTTTTCTAAATGTTGCTAAGTGATATCATTTTCGGTAATGCATGACCAAATTTAGAATATTAGAGTTGTCGTTAGTTGAAACACACAGTTTCTGTAAATTGTTGCATTACCGTGGTAAACTTAAAATTTTATCTCTTTATGAGTACATGACGACAGACTTTTGAAATGTTTTAATTCACGCAGTAATTACGGGGAGTATTGCTACCTTCTTGCCCCTCTAAGACTTCAAATAGACCATGTATAGTAAATGTTTCAAGGTAGCGACTATTCAGTGTTATATTATTCTGACATGTTATGTCTTGAAATGTCCTTTATTGCACATTTTCATAATTCGTTGCCGTTGTGATACAGAATATCCTCGATGACTAACATCACGTAAGCATAGGTGTAACATGTTAACTATCACAACAAGATGTTCGGTATATAACGATCCACCTTCTTGTTCGCTCTCGAATTCCACGAATGTTTCTAGGTTTACTGTGCGTTTCTCGTATCACTTCTACAGTTACTTTCCGATTAAAACTAAATGTAAGGTATCATCAGTATTCGGAAGCCTACCATTGCACCATGGCAGAGATAAATTTATAGTCACAGTAGTATTTGAAAATAATAATGTCCGTCTTATCCAGTCACATGACTAACAGTAAATAGTTATCTTTAATCAGAAAGTTGTCTGCAGCTGGTAGTTGCACTAAATTATAATCTTCTATATATATATATATATGAATTGCTGTCCGTTAGTCGCGCTAAAACTCGAGAACGGCTGAACCGATTTGGCTCATTTTAGTCTTGAAATATTCGTGTAAATCCAGGGAAGGTTTAAACGGTGATAAAATATGGAAAAGTTGCCCGAAAAAGAGGAAAACCGGGAATAACTGAAACAGCTTTTTCCAGTGAGCTGTCAAACCGTTCGTCCAATTGCGATAAAATTTAGTGCATTTCATGTTGAAAGTAAGAGGAAGGTCCTCATCAAATAAAAATTTGGAAAAGTCGCCCGGAAAGTAGGAAAATTTAGGAAAAACCAAAATCGATTGTTTTCTATGAATAAAAATCAATTGCCGCATGGTTGTAAGAGCATCACTTGAGTACGGCTCGACAGGACAAGGTTTTTATGAAATAATGCCGGAAAATTGGAAAATTTGAGAAAAACTGAAAGTGCGTGTTTCAATGTGTTTTTGATTGAATTCAGAGCTATAACTGACTATTCGCACGACTTAGAAGGATAGTTCATTTTTTGTTTTATTATGGTCTTGGAACAGTTCTCAGTAAAAAAAAATGAAAAAAAGGGACAGTTAAAAAGGAAAGTCGCAAAATTCGATCCAAGTTCCTTTTTCAATGTGTTTCTGAATGTACTCAACACTATAAATTGAGAACCGTTCATCCGATTGCGATGAATTTTTGATCATTTGACGTTCAGCGAAAGATGAATACTGTTATGAACTAAAAAATTGGGAAAGTTACCCAGAAAATCTGAAAGTTCGCGAGAAATTGAAAGAGCTTTTTTCAATGGGATCTCAATATCATTCGTCTGATTGCGATAAAATTTTCCATATTTGACGTTGAAAGCAAGAGTAACGTTCTTATGAAATAAAAATTTGAAAAAGTTTCCCGGAAAATTGAAATAGTCAGAAAAAATACAAAGAGATTTTTCTATTAAATATCAGACTATTCATCTGATAGCGATAAAATGTTGCACATTCGACGTTCAAAGCGAGAGGAAGGTTTGCTTGTAGTAAAAATTTGGAATAGTTGGCCAGAAAATTGGAAAATTTGTGGAAAACCGAAAGAGATCTTTTCTTTGGGATATCAATATCATTTGTACGATTGCGATAATATTTGGTACATTTGACATTTAAAGCAAGAGTACATACATATTAACAATTCAGAAGCATTGCCGGGTCGACTAGTGTAGTCATATTGTGGGGGATATCAGCGAGAAAACAGTGCAGTTTACTGAATGTTGTTATGTGCTTCCATTTTCAGGTAATGGATGAGCAAAGTTAGAATATTTGAGTTGTCGTTGGTTGAAACACACAGTTTCTGTCAATTGTTGCCTTACCGTGGTAAACTTAAAATATTGCCTCTTTATGACTGCATTACGACAGACTTTTCAAATGTTTTAATTCACGCAGTAATTACGCGGAGAACTGCTATTTTCTTGCCCCTGTAAGACTTCAAAAAGACCACGTATTGTAAATGTTTCAAGGCACCGACTATTCAATGTTATATTATTCTGACATATTGTGTGATCTATGTCTTGAAATGTTTTTTATTGCACATTTTCATAATTCGGTACCGTTGTGATATAGAACATCCTCGACTCCTAGCATCACGTAAGCATAGATATAACTAACACAAAAAGATGTTCGATCTGTAACTTTCCACTTTCTGTTTTTCTCTCAAATTCCACGATTGTTTCTATGTTTATTGTACGTTTCTCATATCACTTCTACAGTTACTTCCCGATTAAAACGAAATGTAAGGTAGCATCATTATTCGGAAGCCTAACATTGCAACATGGCAGAGATAAATTTGTAGTCACGGTAGTTTTTGAAAACAATAATGTTCGTCTTATCCAGTCACATTACTAACAGTAAATAGTCATCTTTAATCAGAGAGTTGTCTGCAACTGGTAGTAGCACTAAATTACAATTCTTAATAAAAATGAGCAAGTTGGTGAAACGTTGTTATTGCAATAATACCGCCTAGACCACGTTGTAAATAAAGACGTAGTTCAGCGACCTCAGCAGTTTTACTGATAACTCCTTACTAGGCCACAGGACTCTTATCTCACCGTATCTGTCACCCGACAGCACGCGAACCTTGACCACTAAATTACTTAAATTTCTCAGGCTGTGTATATCAGCGCTCAAATCCGATAAGTCGAAGTGCACCTTGCTCTTTAAGGGACATTTCACCTTATCGATCCTTCGGCACGCAACCATGTTTTACTTCTGTCGCCACTGATTGTTCTCCGTTGTTGGCGATAAGACTAGCAGTTCTGAATGATCAGATTAGAATTTCGTGGTCCACTGTCTATCAAATTCAAACATTGGTGAGTGACATGATAATTCCTAGTCGATTTTCCTGTTGCGATTTGGAAATAAATCCATCGTATTTTCTTACATGTTTCAGCGTTACTTCACTAGACTCCATTGTATGTGAGTGTGTGTGTCGCAACTAAAACAATGGCTAATGTGGAAGGTTATAATTCCTATTTTTCCTCATTCATTCCATTTCAAGAAAGAAGGACTGTATGAGAAACCCACTTTGGAGTGACATAAAGTAAATTTTTACCTTGATATCTTTAAATTTTGATTAAGTAAATGTGTATTATCCTTCCGTAATATTGTTAAAAGCTTTCAAAGAGGTGACATGGAAGTTTAAATGTATGATTCTCCGGTTGGCTCTGGTTCGGAAACAGAGCTGGAAGTTATAAGTAAAATTTGTCCTGATTTCTCTGATTGCAGAAGACATCACCGTTACTATTCTTGCTAAGAAAGAAGGATAGCCAGTTCCAATGGCATTTTTCACACGACAAAAACCTTGGACTCAAGGTTCATTGAAACATGGATCAAATGTTACATGAAAAGTGAATGGGAAGACCCCGTGTTTCATGGCCCATAAGTTAATCTCACTCGGCACGCTTGCTTTCATTTTGGGGTGTCAAACTTCTATTGTCGAGACGCCTTGTTTTCGCACAACACTTTTCAAGTGATATAGGCGATATTACAATTCCATTACCAGTTTCTATGTCAAGAATGCATTTCTGGTGCCTTTGCCATCCATGACACCAAATTGATCAGTTGACATTCATCTTGACATCATTCCCGTAAGTAATTTATATGCGTCGCGGCGGAGTGGCCAACCGAATTGAGGCGCTCCCCGTCGGGGGTTCGAACCCCGTCTTTATTATAAGCTAGTTCATAAGTGGTTTGTAAGTTTAGGGACTGATGACCCCGCAGTTAAGTCCCTTAAGATTAATAACCATTTGAACCACTTTAATTTTCATGCTTATAGTGCGGTAGTTTTCGCTTTTAACATAACATGCCATATCCGAAATTTTGTATATAATAAACGTATCTCTTTGAAACTTTGTCGGTACCTCACCATTCTCACACAAATGGACGGAATACTGAACAAAAATCGAGACCAGAGATTCTTGCGACTTTGAAAAAGCATTCGAAGATGTAAAATGACGCAAGGAGTTTGAAATCTGAGAAAAAAATAAGAGTAAGCCGTAAAAAAAGAAAAACGTACCATATGTATAAGGAATAAGAAGAACGCAGGACCAGAAACGAAGATATGAGATTAAAAATGATTCGCCCCTGCTGTAAAAATCAATGACGGGAACGACAGAAAGCTTCAAGAGTGGGATAACAAGTCAGAGTAAAAGGATACCAATGATGAGATTCTGGAGCGGCCGAGCGCCTGGAGCCTGGATGTTTGTGCCGTCTTTAGTATAAGCTAGTTCATACGTAGTTTGTAAGTTTAGGGACTGATGACCCCGTAGTGAAGTCCAATAAGCTCTATAGACATTTGAACATTTTTTTATGAGAACCGCTTACGACATTTTTATCCTCAGTGAAAACGGAATACACGATCTATTGAATTGGATTAATAAATCAATGAGAACAGGATACGGATTGGAAGTATACCGGAAAAGACAAATTAATCAGTAATAGCAGAAATAAGTGTTGTGGGAAACTTACCATCAAAATTCTTTATCTCAAAGTAGCTGAAGTCACTGAATTCTAACAACCTGCTACGGAAGAAGTAAGTAGGACACAAACAATAGTATATATATCAGGAAAAATTGTCTTTCATGCCTAAGAGTAGTGTAGTGGTATCAAACATAGGCCTTAATTTGAAGAAGAAGTTAGGAGAATGCACGTATCTAGCACAACTCTGTATTTAAGTGGAACATGGACAGTGGAAAGCTAACTGAAGAGAATCGTTAATTAGATTAAGTCATAACGGATGAGGAGATACTCTGTAGAATCGGAGAGGAAAGGGCATACGGATAAAGTTGAGATTATAGAGAATGGTGCTATACAGGAAGCTGTATAGATAAATGTTCAAAAAATGTTCAAATGTTTCTTAAGCTTAAGGGACTTAACTACGGGGTCATCAGTCCCTAAACTTACAAACTACTTATGAACTACTTACGAACTAGGACGGCACAAATATCCATGCCCGAGGGGGGATTCGAACCCCCGACCGTAGTGACCGTGCTGACCGTGGCTGCAGCGCCTCAGTCACCTCGGCCACCGCGGCCGGCAGATAAATGTTTTATACGAAGATAAAGTATGGAATAAACCGAAGAAATAACTGAATCCGTAGGGTGCAAGTGCAAGTCTGAAATGAAGGATTTGGGCAGGTTTTCGTGGAGGTACTCCTACAGGATTTCGCTACCATTCCTCCTCTAGCACCTAAAGTACACTGAAGAGAGACTGTTACTTTGCATAATCAGCATAGTATCGTATTGATATCCCAGGTCTTGTAGCCTTTCCACTATTGAGTTACTGCTGATATTGTTCTGCCGCTTTGTTATTAATTTCGGTATGTAACTTTTGTTATACAAACGGGAATTCACAGGAGGGCCACACTGGCTGAGAAAGAGTGCATTTAGGGCAAATGCAATGTTGTATAACTAGGGGAAAGACAACGCCTAGAGGAGAATAAACGAGACCTTTAGAGATAAGAAAAGCAACTGCATTAATAACAACAGCTCAAATGGGAAACGAGTACTATGCGAAGAAGGGAATGGTGAAACGTGGAAGGAATATAAAGATACAGCACGCAAGAGAAATGGCATTATTGTAGAAAAGGAAAAATAATTTGAGTTAGGAAGATATGTGGTACGATAAAATGAGAAAAATTTGCCAGAGCACTGACAGATTTGAGGCAAAGCAATTCTGCAGTAAATGATATTCCAGATGAATTGCTGAAATCTTTGTGAGAGCCAGTCAGGAAAAAACTGGAGTGTATGATATTTGCGACAGGTATAATAGTTCAGACTTGAAGAATATAATAAATCCAGTTCCCAAGAAAGAAAGAAGGAACAGAACAGAACTATCAGATTTATATGTCATTTATGCGAAAAAAAACTAGCAGGATTTGTTGATAGACCAATGGAAAAAATAGTGTTTGTGGATTTGGAGATAGCTCTTCAAAATGTTGACTGTAAGTCTGGAAGTAGCGGTGGTAAAATAAATAAGTTCATTAGTGCGCCTCGGTTGCACAGTGGTAGAGTGCCGGACTAAAAGTCTAAAGGTCGCGGTTTCAATCCCCACCAGGTGCTAGCGTTTTTATCTGTCACTTTCCACTTCATTCACCTCTGGCACTATTGCTCGTGTGAAAAATACCGAGTAGCACCGTGGTTCGGAACCCACGTTAAGCTGTAAGTCTCCCTATAACTGGCTGAGTAAGTCAGTTCGAAGGTCGGAGGAAGACAACGGCATACCACCTCCAAATAGGACCAAGCCTAGTAAAGCACTGTGGTGTTCAAACCAAGCATAGGATTTTTGACTGTCTTACCTTTCTTTTTTTACTGTATACATCTTGAACAACAGACATTTGAAATGCATGACAGGGGCGATGTAGTCGAAAAGGTAGTAAGGGTTATTCAGTCTGTACAAGTCTGAGCAAGTTGTGAAGGAAAGAAAGGTGAACTTTCCAGAAGGTATTAGAATTGAGGGAGAAGAAATAAAATCCTTGCTGTTTGACGATAACATTGTAATTCCGTCAGAGACAGTAAGCAATGGGAAAGAGAAATGCAATTGATATCGTCTTAAAAGGAGGATGTAAGACGAACTTTCAAAAATTCAAACGTTTGTAAATCTATCGGACCAAACTGCGTGGTCATCAATCAGTAGCTTACAAACTACTTACACTAAGGTAAACTAATCTAAAGATGCACTAGGGAGGACTCGAACCTCCGACGGCGACCAAACACGCGCTCCGCCGCGAGGAGCCTTAAGACGAACTTTAACAAAAGCAAAGCAAGGGTAATGGAATGTAGACCAAAGAAATAGGTGTTGATGAAATAATTTGATAAAGAGACAATAAAACTGTTTGCTGAGTTTTCTTATTTGGGTAACAGCTATATTCATACAATGACCAAAGTATTACACGTTTGACGGTATTTTATACACGGAAGTCAATTCTTTAAGGAATCATGGGTTTTCCATTGGTGTATTAGTTACGCTCATCTAACATGGTGTAATAACTTCCGTCTAATAAGAATCCAACCAACTACGACTGAAGAATGTTGATGACAATCGAAGTGACATTGCTGTCAGAAAATGTAGATCAATCTAAACAAGATGGCATTTGCAATAAAAACAATTCACATGAGCGTGCCTCAGAAAAAGTCTATTGCTTGCCATGACATATAAATTGTACATTTATGACTGGATATTTGTTGTATGGAGTGAAAAGAGACTGAAGCTAGACATGAGAAATGACTCGATTGATGACTGGAGGGTCCACTTTTATCCGATAGCTATTCGGTTTCCCCATGAAACCGTAGAGTTGTTAAGGTGTTTGAGATACTTCGGGTACATATTCATTTTGTCCCCGGCAACTTCGTTACCCTCAGGTTACACTTGGAGCACATTTGATGGTGTTCTGCGCGTACTATCCCGTAGATGCATAGAAACTGCTGGGTCTTAGACACTATGTGATCAAAAGTATCCCGACACACCCCAAAACCTACGTTTTTCATACGAGGTGTGCTGCCACCTGCTGTCAACATAAAATCAGCGTCCACAGTAGTCATTAGGCCTCGTGAGAGAGCGGAATGCGGCAGTCCGCGAATTGGGTGAAACTTATGTCACTTGTGTCAGAAGGCTGTACGTTAGATTACCACTGTCCTAAACAGCTCTAGGTCCATTGTTTCTGATGTTATAGTGAAATGGAAACGTGGACACGTACAGCACAAAAGCGGACAGGCCGACCTCGTCTGTTGCTGACAGAGACCACCGAAAATTGAAGAAGTTCGTGCAGTACACGAGAATTCCAATACTATGACAGTAAAGCGGGGGGGGGGGGGGGGTGAAAAGATTTGGATTTGATAGTCGATCGGCTGTGAAAATTACAGAACTATCAGTTTAATAAGTCGGCCGCGGTGGCCTAGGGGACTGAGGCGCTCCAGTCACGGTCTGCACGGCCACTACGGTCGGGGGTTCGAATCCCCCATCGGGCATGTATATTTGTGCCGTCCTCAGTGTTAACTAGATCATAATTAGTTTGTAAGTTTAGGGACTGATGACCCCGTTGTTAAGCCCCATAAGCTATACAAACATTTGAACATTTTTGCAAAATACTAACATGAATTATTTACAGACGAATGGAAAAAACTTGTGGAAACCGAGCTTGGGGAAGATCAGTTTGGATTTTGAAGAAATGTAGGAACACGGGAGGCAATACTCACATTACGTCTTATCTTAGAAGATAGGTTAAGGAAAGGGAAACCTACATTTTAGCATTTCTCGATTCGGAGAAAGCTTTTGACAATGTCGTCTGGAATACTCTCTTCCAAATTCTGAAGGTAGCAGAGGTAAAACATAGGGAGCGAAGAGTTATATTCAACCTATACAAAAACCAGACAGCGGTTATTAGAGTCGAAGGGCATGAAAGGGACGCAGAGGTTGGAAAGGGAGTAGGACAGGGTTGTATCCTTTCCCCAATATTGTTCAATCTGTACATTGAGCAGGCAGTGAAGGAATGGATGGAGAAATTTGGAGAGGGCATTAAAGTTCAGGGAGAAGAAACAAAAAGATTGCGGTTTGCGGATGACATAGTAATTCTGCCAGAGACCGCAAAAGATGTGGAAGAGCAATTGAATGGAATGGACAGTGTCTTGAAAGGAAAATATGAGCATTAACAAGAGTAAAACGAAGGTAATGGAATGCAATGTCAGGAAATCAAGCGATGCTGCAGGAATGAGATTAGGTAATTAGACAATAAAAGTAGTAGATGAATTTTGTTATTTTGGTAGCAAGATATCTTCTGATGGCCGAAGTAAACAAGATATAAAATGTAGAATGGTTTTGGGAAGAAAAGCGTTTCTAAAGAAGCGAAACTTGTTAACATCCAATATTAATTTAAATGTTAGGAAGTCCTTTCTGTAAGCATTTATCTGCAGTGTAGCATTGTCTGGGAGTGAAACGTGGACGATAAGGAGTTCAGATAAAAAGATGATAGAAGCTTTTGAAATGTGGTGCTACAGACGAATGATGAAAATTAGATGGGTAGATCACGTAACTATTGAGGAGGTGCTTAACTGAATCGGGGAGAAAAGGAGTTTCTGAAATAACCTGACGAAGAGAAGGGATAGATTGGTTGGACATAACCTGAGACATCAAGGAATTGTCAACTTGGTATTAGAAGGAAGTGTGTGGGGTAAAAATCGTAGAGGGAGACCGAGGGACGAATACAGTAAGCAGATTATAAAGGATGTAGGTTGCCGAACGTAGTATCAGATGAAGAGACTTGCACAGGACAGGCTAGCGTGGAGAGCTGCATCAAACCAGTCTGCGGACTGAAGACCACAACAACGACAACAGCGGCTAGCCATAAGCCACATATCTCGCAGGACAGTAACAAACGACACCTTGTTTATTGCAAGGAGTGTAAACATTGGATGACTGAACAGTGGAAAAACATTGTGTGGAGTTGCGAATAACACAGAGGGGGCTTAGTAACTACTGCGCAGAAGAGAACGCATTTTTGTTGTTCTGCGCATGACGTCACGATGGAACACTTTCCGCACGCCCAGATCTGACTGTTAGAGGCTTTTTGATCTCATGTTTTGTTAGTGCTGTCGAATTCGCTAACTGTTGTATAGTGAATGTTTTACAGGTAAAGTGTTTTTAGCGTTGTTGTTAACTGTAATTTCCACAATCGAAATTAAAAAAAATGTTGATAAACTTGTAATCCTAAGGAACGAAACTGCTGAGGTCATCGCTCCCTAAACATAACTACTTAAACTAACTTTTCGAAATACAAAAGGGACTGAATTAGTCCTTCACTGTTTCGCACATGTTGCAAATCTGCAAAAAAATTGATGCAGGAAAGACCGTGTAAATGTTGAAAATGCTAGGATATCCTTTATTCGTTATCTAGGTTCAGATTATATCAAGGATTTGCGTGCAGAACTGGTATATTTAGCGTCAAAACGGGTGCCTAATATGTCCAGCCAGTAATTTTCCTTTGCCTTGTGATAGTACCGCCAGCGATAGCACGTCGAGTGTAACAGAAAGTAGAAAAAAACGTTTCAACAAAAGTGAAATCTGGAGAAATAGAATGTTGACAAATCTACTTTTACGGATGAAGTTTTTGTGGTGATTCAGATGAAGTCTCTTTACAGAACTCGATAGCCTCATTACGGAGGAGAAATCCTCTTCTTAAAAAGTATGTATGAAATTAGGAGCACGTATAAACAAACATCTTCGAATTCAGTTGTCATCAACGAAACGACGTCTGCGCTAAGAGGAAACTAACAAGAGAGTTTTTATCTCAAGAAATGTGTACTTGCGACAATCATTTTACCAATAAAATCAGTAGTCCTTTATACGTTTCAAAACAAGTTCGATGGAAAAAAAAGAGTACATTTGGAAATCGACCACTTTACGTGACGTTTCGTAGAAAATCTATAATTTTCTCAAGGAAAACCTCGAAGAACCTTTACCTGCAGTCTTGCTATCTGCGGTAAACCGCGCTTTCTGTTGCAACTCAGGTACTTTAAATGACGTTTTAGTGATGATGAAAGTGCAGGCTCAAACACTGCGAAGGAACGAATTACTCGAGTGAAAACGACAGTGTCCATAGATCTTGTTTACTAGTTAACTTCGTCTCAGAGCCAAGTCAGTAAAAGGAATGTTCATTTGCAACATTTAGTTTGGCAGGCAACTGCAAAAACAGGCTACACGTTGCGTTTGTTTTTGTATGTTCCGCTTCGATAGATGCTTGAGCTTTCGAAGTTGGAAGCGTCTGTCTGAAGGCTGTGCAAGCTACAGAATTTAGCAGTAACATTCTAGTAATAGCAGAACAGCAAGTCTACTTATCATTGTTTCAATAGAAAGAGAAATACACCTCAAACGTGCCACTCAAATGCACGGGCCACACTCTGTAGCACCGTTCCCGAGGCAACCGCTGTTCCTTTGTGACGTCACAGCCTCAGACAATAGCAGCACGGAACACTTACTACTTAACCTTACTTGTTTTGTGGACCTTGGAATCACAGTACATAATGTGGCGACCCGATGCCATGGTATGGGTTCTGTGAAGCCCAGTGAACGTCTGCTGCCAGCGTATGTAGTGCCAACAGTAAAATTCGGAGGCGCTGATGTTATGATGTAGCCATCTTTTTCGTGGAGGGGCCTTGCACTCCATTTCGTTTTGCATGGTACTATCACAGCATAGGCCCACACTGATGTTTTCAACTCCTTCTTGCTTCCCACCGTTGAAGAGCAGGTTCGGGGATGGCGATTTCACCTGTCCACAGTGCACTGCCTGTGGTGGAGTAATTACACGACAATAATTTACCTGCAACTGGCGTACACAGAGTCATGACTTGAATCCTATAAAAGGCTTTTGAGATGTTTTGGAACGCCGATTTCTTGTCAAGCCTTACCAACCTACATCGATACCTCTCCTCAGTACTCCCTGAAGAATGGACTGCCATTTCCAAATTTCCAGAGCTTGACTCAATGTATTCTTGCCGGAGTGGAAGCTGTCATCAAGGCTAAGGGTGGGCCAACACCATACTGAATTCTAGCATTGATGATGGAGGGTGCCACGGACTTCTAAGTCACTATCAGTCATGTTTCCGGATACATAAACCGGGTGATCAAAAAGTCAGTATAAATTTGAAAAATTAATAACTCTCGGAATAATGTAGATAGAGAGGTAAAAATTGACACACATGCTTGGAATGACGTGGGGTTTTATTAAAAAAAAAGTTCAAAAAATGTCCGACAGATGACGCTCGACAGCAAAACGTTACTGACTGCGCATGAAAATCGTGTATAAAAGGAGCTGTAATGAGAGAGAGGGAATCAGATGCACCAGCAGTCGCAGCATGTTGACGTTAGCTGAAAAGGCGCTTTTAGTGAAGCTGTATTTTCAGAATGGGGAATGTGCTGGTTCAGCGTTACGATCTTATCGCCATACTGAGGGGATTCGAACGGGTAAATGTCCGTTGACAAATGCAGCTGTGGCGAGAATGATTTCGAAGTTCGAAGCCACGGTTGTTTAGACGATAGACCCGATAGTGGCCGACCGAGCTCAAGGCGTAATGCTGCTCAGACAGTTCACGAAGAAATGGAGCCGGCCGCGGTGGCCGAGGGGACTAAGGCGCTCCAGTCACGGTCTGCACGGCCACTACGGTTGGGAGTTCGAATCCTCCCTCGGGCATGGATATTTGTGCCGTCCTATTTCGTAAGTAGTTCATAAGTAGTTTGTAAGTTTAGGGATTGATGACCCCGTAGTCCCATAGACTATACAAACATTTGATTTTTTTTTTTTATTTATTTATTTATTTATTTATTTTATTTTTATTTTTTTTTTTTGAAGAAATGGAGACTGTAGCGGGTTTATCTATGCACAGAGACGTCAGTGCTAGTGCAGTCGCACATCGCACCAGAATTCCATACATTACTGTTTGATTGGCACTTGGGCGTACCCTCCGATGCTATCCTTACAAAATCCACCGGCATCATGAACTGTTACCTGGCGTTTTAGTGAAGCGGAGGGCATTTGCGGTGTGGGTGTTTCAAAAGATGGGGGAAGATGACGATTGGTTGAGAAACGTGTTGTGGACCGACAAAGCTCATTTTACGCTCCGAGCGTCTGTCAACGCCCACAACTAAAGAATTTGGGCTACCGAAAATCATGGAACTGTCGTGGAAACTCTATTGAACGACGAGAAAGTCACGGTATGGGTTGTATTTGCCACATCTACCGTTATCGGGCCTTTTTTCTTCGAGGAACTGCGGGATTCTGCTTTTGTAACTTCTACCACGACGGGCGAGAGGTACGCCGATATGTTACAGAATCGCATCAGCCCCAGCCTGGCTGATAAACACCTGCTGGAACGTACGATTTTTATGCAGGATGGCGCTCCACCCTATATTGCTAGACGCACGAAAGATCTCTTGCAAGCGTCGTTTCATAATGATCATGTTCTCAGCCGCCACTTCCGTCATGCTTGGCCTCCCAGGTCCCCAGACCGCAGTCCGTGCGATTATTGGCTTTGGGGTTACCTGAAGTCGCAAGTGTATCGTGATCGACCGACATATTTAGGGATGTTGAAAGACAACATCCGACGCCAATGCCTCACCATAACTCCGGACATGCTTTACAGTGCTGTTCACAAAACGTTATTCCTCGACTGCAGCTATTGTTGACGAATGATGGTGAACATATTGAGCATTTCCTGTAAAGAACATGATCTCTGATCAGATGAAGCGCCATCTGTCGGACATTTTTGAACTTTTTTCCCTTAATAAAACTCCATGTCTTTGCAAGCATGTGTGTCGAATTTTACCGCTGTATCTATAGTAATTCCATGATTTATTAAGTTTTTAAATTTATACTGACTTTTTGATCACCTGATACATCGTGCATATTTTTAGAATATTGCCTCTGTCGTTACTCATATATCACTGGGCTCGTATAGTGCTTATGACGAACGATGTTGTCTGAAAAGTGATCCCAGGCAGCCATTCACTAGTGAGTTTTGACTTCACAATACGGGACTCCTAGTTGTTTTTTTATTTTTCTTCTTTCGTTTCTCTTTTAAGATGTTGCCATTTCTGCGTGTGTAAAGGTGAATATATAATGCGCAAAATAGGATAAATTGACGTACCAATAATGTTGTGAACGCATTATTCCATTCATACAAGACATGCTGATGCTGCTCGAACGTGTCCTGACTACGCGGCCCGAACCTACAAATAATTTCCATTTATAATGTAAATCTATTTCTTGGCGACTACATGCATAAATTAGCTCTGCTCTTTGTGCTGTAAAATCTCTTCAGTTTGTTAGGCACTCGCACGTCCGCACTCGTTAGAATCCAAGGGCCAACTAAGTTTTCCCGCATACGCTCGCTTTCGCGCTAATTTCCCCCTCCCCTCCCTTACACACACACACACACACACACACACACTCACACTCTACGTTTCAGCTATCTTTCAGCTCTTTGACAAAGGCAATATTTACACCTGAGTATTTCCCGAGTAGAATCACTGTGTCTAGGGTAAATCAGTTACAAAAAATTTAAAGTTGAACTGATGTAAAAAGATAAAAATCGAAATTATTTTGTAACACAAATACGAGGGGCGTTTTAAAAGCCCGTGCAGCCGGCCGCGGTGGCCGAAGGGACTGAGGCACTTCAGTCACGGACTGCATGGCCACTACGGTCGGGGGTTCGAATCCCCCCTCGGGCATGGATATTTGTGCCGTCCTAGTTCGTGAGTACTTCATACGTAGCTTCTAAGTTTAGGGACTGATGACCCCGTAGTTAAGTCCCATAGACCATACAAACATTTGAACTTTTGAAAAGCCCGTGCAAAGTTCGAGAGTTGGCACCACCGGCGCGTATCGATGTCATGTTTAGTTAGTAGCATCGTTGGAGAGAACGCACATCATGTTGCAGCCATATTGGTCTATTTATTTGTGTTCGGCATTAGTGGGAATCAAGGATTTCTAGTGTTTGTCAAAGAATTGGCGAAAAAGAATTTCATCTGGTGATTAAACATTACTTTATCAAAGGCAAAACGCCTCAGGAGACTAACGAGAAGCTTGATAAGCATTTTGGTGACTCTTTGCCTTCGATTACAACAGTTTATAAGTGGTTTAAAAAATTTCGGAGTGGCCATTTGTGGACAAGGGACGCTGAACGTTCTGGACGCCCTATAGAGGTTACGACTCCGGAAATCATTGATAAAATCCATGAAATGGTGATGGATAACATAAGAGATAAGGTTAGTGAGAGTACTAGTGCTGTGGGCATCTCGAATGAACGAGCCCATAATATTTTGCATCAAGATTTGGACATGAGAAAGCTATCCGCAAGATGGGTGCTCATGCCTGACCAAAAACGACATCCTTTGAAGTGTTGCAAGGAAGTTTTGCAGCTGTTCAGGAAGAATCCGCAGGACTTTAAGCATCGTTTCGTCACTGTAGATGAAACATGGCTACATTAATGTACTTCTGAGAGCAAATTAGTATCTAAACAATGAGTTAACAAGGGAAAACATGCACCAAAAAAGGCAAAGACTGGTCCTTCGGGCGGAGAGATTATGGCGTCTGTCTTATGGGATTGGCAAGGGATAATCCTCATCGACTATCTGGAAGAGGGTAAAAATATTACAGGTGCGTATTATTCATCGTTATTGAACCGTTTGAAAACCAAGCTGCAAGAAAAACGCCGGCGATTGACCCACAAAAAAGACATTTTACATCACGACAATCCACCAGCACAAACTTCAGCAGTTGTGATCGCAAAATTATCGGAAATAGGGTTCCAACTAATTTCACATCCAGCCATTCCCCAGCCTTGGACTGCTATTTGTTCCCCAATTTGAAGAAATAGCTGGCGGGAAGAAGATTTCATTCAAACGAGGAAGTGATTGCAGAAACTAATAGCTTTTTGCGGGATTGGACAATTCCTATTATTTACCGTCCAGTAAAATCATCAGAAGATCAAAACCATGTACAGAACGATCTAAGTAAGATATCATTATGATGTAAAAATTGGCAATTGACTCTAAATACGCGAAGTGTGAAGTCGTCCACATGAGTACGAAAAGAAATCCATTAAACTTTGTTTACAAGATAGATCAATCAAACGTGAAGTCTATAAACTCCACAAAATATCTAGGAATTGCTATTAATTCAGACTTAAACTGGAAAGAACACGTAGATAATGTCGTGGGAAAGGCGAACCAGAGACTGCGCTTTATTGGCAGAACCCTTGAAAGATGTATCAGAACTGCTAAGGAGACTGCAAACACTACGCTTGTCCGTCCTTTTTTGGAGTATTGCTGCCCAGGTGGGTTTGACGAAGGACATCGAAAGAGCTGAAACAAGGGCAGTTCGTTTTGTATTGTCACGATACAAGGGAGACAGAGTTACGGAAATTATACACGATCTGGGATGGGAATCATTACCAAAACGGCGCTTATCGCTGCGGCGTGGGGCTACTTACGAAACTCCGATCGCCAACATTCTCCTTCGAATGTGAAAATTTATTGTTGACTCCTACTTACATAGGTAGAAATGATCATCAGAATAAAATACGAGAAACCAGAGCTCTAACGGAGAGATTCAGGTGTTCTTTCTTCCCGCGCGCTATTCGAGAATGGAATAGGAGATAAATAGTATAAAGATGGTTCGATGAATCCTCTGCCAGGCACTTATATGTGATTTGCAGAGTATCCAATGTAGATGTAGATTTGGAAGTTGGATGAATTGTATGCGTCTACAAGGAGATTGTCGAAAAATAAAAGAAATGGTTTCCCCCAAACACGTTAGTAGTTTTCATTTTTCACGAACTTTGCAAACGCCCCTCGTACACTCAAAGTCTCTGTCCAAATGGGCTTCCTTCTCTGAAACACTATCCAGACTGCTACCAGCAAACCAAACAACGTCATGATGTCGTGTTTGAAAGCTGTCCTATATCAGCAAGCCCTTACAAAATTACAAGCAGCCCGTGCCTATTAAACGCGGCAATTTCAAAGCGAATAAGGGCCGTGTTGTAGGTCGCTGTACTGGTAGTGGTGATGGTTATTAATTATCGTTATACGGAGATTAACAGCCATGACACGCAAATTAATTACAGAGTACGCTATATAAAACAATGACGTAACGAGCCTCTTTGAGTTCTGACGGAAACTAATGACCAATTACGAGGCTTACGCTCTGTTTGAAACGATACAACATCCGTAGTGAGGAAGAATATCACTGTCGACGATACTTCTCAGACATCAGCCACATAGCGTGCAACATTAAATAAAAGATTTTGTGGGATATCGTGGGACTGACAGTAAAATAATCAATAGATCTCATGGTAATATAATCAGTAAAAATTAAATACATTAAAACTCAGATAAACTGAGTGAAAGTGGACAAATCAGATCAGATTAACAAATATTTCGGTTAAATATTTGAATTATAATCTCAGAACATACTTCTTAAATGTTTTGATAGTCTAAACAACTCAAAAATGTATGTTCACACTAAGTTCATCTTTTTTATTAAAGTAAAAATTCCAGTATTTGGATTACAATATTTTTATATTCACTTGTTCTGAAACATTTGGACCACATGAAATACACACAAGCAGAGTAACTTTTCATTGTCCTTCCACGTGTCTTCGAGCATTGATATCCAACCATCGTGACATTAGGGCGTCAGATAACATTATTCAATGGCTTTAGGGCAACCTGTAATAGCAAAACGATAAAGGATGCACTGTCTTTTCTGTGGACCAGTACAACCACTCTCAATATAGAACAGTGAATAGTCCTGTAACATGAACGTAGGTGAAATATGATCTACGGTTACCTTACTGTTCTATGAAACACCGTTGAGCTCTGCGATACATGTCCTGAAAACTTTGCACGAAGTCTTCCTTTTGGATGGCGTTCAAAAGGCTAACTACGTTTCGTTGTATATAAGGAATATCGCGGATCTCTTTCCTTTCGAAGAGTTTTTGAGTCAAAGAAATAGGAAGATATCTGGAGGATTGAGATTCTGCAAGTATGGTGGTTCATCATGTTGCAACCCAGCCTTTTTAATTTTTTATTATTATTATTACTTTTTTTTTTTATTTTATTTTTCCCCCTTGTAGAAACTGTATGATAATATTGACTGGGTGTCAGCCAGCGTTGTCGTGCAGCTTTTAACATCCACCCTACTCTTTAGGCTTCTTAGTATTCGCTAGAGTCAGGAGTGAGACTCGCGGCACACAAAGTTTCCGGGACATTGTATCACAGCGCTCAGCGGCGTATAGTTATGGGAGGTGACAATAACTGTATTTCATAGTTCATCTACGTTCATATTACAAGTATATTCACCGACATTGCATAATCACTGGGATTTTGAAAGGACATATTATTAATATGGGTTTATCTCTACTACTAAAAAACTGTAATAAACGGTCACAGTGGCCATACTTATCTCAGAGCAATTTGACTGTGTAAGCATTTGACTTGAATCCTCTTTCAGAAATTTCTTGGCTTGTGAATTCTCAAAAACGGTCTTCGAAATCCCGTCCATTCCCTAGCCCGTTTTTTAGAATAGAGGAAAATATTTCAAAATTTAATGTTTAGCGGTCTTTAGGCCTGTGGTAGGTTTTTCACCAACATCGCCGATGGTTTACTGTTATGGCACAATCCCACGCATCCACATGCCAATGAATATTTACTGTCTACGACGCTTCATTCCTTCGTGTTTCTTGACACTATCTTGCAGGGTGGTTATAAAAAAATAGAGCATCGCGGTGATGTTTAAATTGTGCTACTGCACTCTAGCCAAGTGCATGTATTACATTACTAACATTTGAATGAAGGATATACATAACAATGTCACCTCTCTTTAACTCGTAAAGATGTGTAGGCAAATATGGAGATCGCGTCTCTACATAACAGACATAGCGCCTGAGGCATCGTCCGCCCGGTCTACAGTTGTTGTTGTTGTTTCGAGACAATATTTTAGGAAGGGAAGAGAATGTAGATAAGATGAAATAGGAGATAATGTACTGAGAGAAGAATTTGGCAGAGCCCTGAAAGACCTAAGTCGAAACAAGGCCCCTGGAGTAGATGATATTCCCTCAGAGCTACTGAAGTCTCTGGGAGAACCAGCCATGACAAAATTGTTTCACCTGGTGTGTAAGATGTATGAGACAGGTGAAGTACCCTCAGACTTTAAGAAAAATGTTATAATCCCCATCCCTAAGAAAGCAGAAGCAGACAGGTGTGAAAACTACAGAACCATCAGTTTAATAAGTCATGGCTGCAAAATATTAACGCGAATTATATACAGAAGGATGGGAAAGCTGGTAGAAGCCGACCTCGGGGAAGATCAGTTTGGGTTCAGGAGAAATGTAGGAACACGGGAGGCAATACTCACTTTACGGCTTATCCTAGAAGATAGATTAAGAAAAGGCAAACCTACATTTCTAGCTTTTGTAGATTTGGAGAAGGCTTTTGACAATGTTGATTGGAATAAACTCTTACAAGTTCTGAAGCAAGCAGGAGTAAAATATAGGGAACGTAAGGTTATTTACAACTTGTACAAAAACCAGACAGCGGTTGTCAGAGTTGAAGGGCATGAAAGGGGTGCAGTGGTTGGAAAGGGAGTAAGACAGGGTTGTAGTCTTTCTCCATTGTTGTTCAATTTGTACATTGAGCAAGCTATAAAGGAAAGCAAGGAGAGTACCGCTCCACATTTTGCCAGCCTGGCAGGCGCCAGACCGTGACTGAGTCAGAGATGTACCAACGCCACCTAGAAGACAAGGCATCACAATAGGCCGTGCCTACGTCACACTTACAGGACGCGTCCACCATCTGACTGGCCGACCGCTACGCCAGTGAGGTGGCGGCCGCGGCCTGTAAGTGTGACGTAGGCACGGCCTGTTGTGATGCCTTGTCTTCTAGGTGGTGTTGGATGTATACGCCAACACTCAATACGATTAAGTCGGAACACAAGCGATCCTGGGCGTGGCTAAGCGACACCGCCTTTGCGCAGCCGCCAG
The DNA here is from genome assembly GCA_026315105.1 of Locusta migratoria. Lineage (NCBI taxonomy): Eukaryota > Metazoa > Arthropoda > Insecta > Orthoptera > Acrididae > Locusta > Locusta migratoria. Next base: position 205,214,258 of record CM048744.1, on the reverse strand, counting down.
AACTGGTCACACCCATTAAAGATCCGCCTCAGCCGTCTACAGGCAGTCGCCTATACGCCTTCGTGGACGAGCCAAGATCCACCGACCGAGCTACGATCTCCGGCTATTGGACTAGTAGTAGCGTTATTGTAATGTAGTGCATTGTATTGTAATGCGTTGTAGTAACCGACTGTGTACACTGAAAGTAGTGATTGTAATGACCCTGAATGCCAAGTCGGGATTGTTCAGTTGCAGAAGAAAATAAATGTATGTTGACAGCATCTGTGTTCTGCTTGTAACACCGACCACAGCCCAGCCACAGCTCAGCGCATACTCACATCCAGTTATTACAAAGCAACAAAATTTTACTTTAATTCCACTTATCATGTTCGGAGGCGGTTTGGGCAACCGAGGATAGGTGTGCACCCTAGATTTTTAACAGGGGTTTTACTATATTTAAATTTTTTCTTTGTGAGTCTCACTTGTTGGTTCTAACTCATTGTAGTCACGATTCACTTCGTGATCCCTAGGAGAAACCCGAGGTGTGGGCGAGGGGGGGGGGGGACAGGGAAAGGTGTACTTACACCTAAATCGAAAAGGTTACTATTTTTTAAAGGATTAGTATTATGTAAGCCGAATCTATAACTTTAAACTGTCTTTCATTACACCACAGCCATTTGGTCCCTTAAGTTTACTAACATTTCAACATTTTTGTTTAAAGTTACGCCCTACCTCCATCCGTTGCTGTTGCCAGGATTAATGACTGCTACTAATTACTTGTTAGAAACCGTTAACGCAACAGGTTTGCTGCGTAGACTAAGATACGATGTTTTACGATATATTTTTTTGCAGACTCCAACCATCGTTCCCTATATTTCTTTGAGTTTGTAGGATTTTCAAAAATGTTTCGAAGGAAATGGCGCACTAATTCTTTCCAAATTATCTGTCTCCTTCAACTTTACTGGTATGTGTGGGAAAAAAATACTTTTGTGAGCCTGAAAAATCAAATGAAACACACGAAAGTCACACTTCGATGTCGTTGAAGCTATATACACGTTCACAGTTCCGACAGGTTTTTCGGCCACTGTAGTACTTGAATGTTGTAACCAGGCTTCTTAGTGTACACAGAGGGCGTCAAGAGAAAAATGTATTATACTATCAGTCAACATCAAGGACGTAAGATATATACCAGTGATAATGTGCAGTTGTTATCCATTTCTGTCACTGATCGACATTCTACATTAAGGAATGTACTCGGCGAATAATTTGATTTTGGCGTACCTTACCTCGCTCGATGAAAGGGTGATTCTGTTTTCGTTATGGATAACAGTTACTGTGCAGCCATAATCAAGAGTCGCGAAATTCCCAGTGAATTTCTGCAACGTCGCCACTGCAGCGCTGCCAAATATACCAAGAAACTATTATCTATTGTATGTGTATTTGGAGTGAAGCAGCCCATTCAAAATATCTTCGTACTTCGGAGCTTTTGTGGTGCTACAAATTGTAAGAACTACAAAGATTATAATTCGAAAATCTCTCATTTCCAAAGGATGCTCAGAACGTCAGAAGTAAGACTAGCCGGCCGCGGTGGCCGAGGGGACTAAGGCGCTCCAGTCACGGTCTGCACGGCTACTACGGTCGGGGGTTCGAATCCCCCCTCGGGCATGGATATTTGTGCCGTCCTAGTTCGTAAGTAGTTCATAAGTAGTTTGTAAGTTTAGGGACTGATGACCCCGTAGTTAAGTCCCATAGACTATACAAACATTTTTTTTTACGTAAGACTAATGCTACGAATAACAAGTGTTCGTTTAAGATGGTTTGTTATACTTTTGGACACAGAAGTAAATCTTTAACAATTCACTCACAAACTTCTGCTCTTAATCGGAATCACAAATACTTGACCACTATTTCATAATATTACTGCTGTGTAAAGGTACTGTCTCAATGCTTTCAATAGCAATTAATCAACTATTTCAGTAAAGCCTGCTTAGTTGCGCAGTTTCACAAAAATTACAGGACTGTATAATAACATATTTTGGCGGTTACCTACTAATTTGATAAAGTGAATGTGTACCTACAAATAAATAATATGTTCATATATAAACTATTAATATTAGAACGTCACATTCATGAAGAGATGCAGTTTGATACTCGTCAAGTAGCGGAAAAAATATGACGAATACACGAAAGGCACAGAAGAAAGGACAAGTTGAAAAGAGTACTTATAAGGCGATGTAGAAACTAGTCTCCTATCATGTAAAAATTGTATTTAGTTTTGAAAATATTACAATCTCCGAAATCCACTAAAACAAAACTTGAGCATTGTGACAGTATGCACAGTGCACGTAAACATAATCACAATCACTCCCTTTATACTTGAGCACTTCAGATTGCAGTTCATTTCTATTTTCAAAAAGTTTTTCGACGATCTGATTACGACTCAACTGCTGTTATCTGTATGCATTACACTGCACTCAGGATTTATTATAGACTGCCATTGCCAGAAACAGTGATATTACTTTACTGATGTTTTAATATTTGTATCAGAAAGTTCACAACAACGTTTAGTGGCTAGGAAATATGCAAGTAACAGCATTAACGGAAACTGCTCAGTTTGTATCATGTCATTCCTCTGTTACTCCCTACTGTCCGCTTGGAGCGCTAGTATCGCTACAGATGCAATTTTTTCCTAGAGAGTTTCTCTGGTGCAGCATTAAATGAGGTATTCATATATTAAAAAGTTTGCAGAGATAAAAACATATTACACACATAGTAAATCAATTTCCTGGGACATATTTTGTTTTGTTATATGAAAGATTTTGAACAGAAGGAGAGGCACTGAGTTAAAATTTGTGCCACAACCATGAGACGAACACAAGACCCCCTTCATATTAGGCAGACGCTTTAACCACTCAATTTTCAGCCACAATGGCCTTATGGATAACGCTGGAGGCGTGCTTTAAAACAGCCCATACAGTTGTGGTACACATAAAGCCACTGTGGACCAAAGAAAATAGCAGAGAGTGCAGGTGGAAGAGGAAAGAGACAGGGAGAAAAGAGAGGGACAATATACAGTCATTGTGAGGGAGAAATAGTCGAGATAGTAGCAGTGGGAAGATAAGAGAAACGAGACAGTAGAATTAAAAAAGAGGGATGAATGAAGACCATAAATAAGATCTTGTGGTTTATAAAAATGATTTTGTCCTGCTCCTCGATTACAAGTTCGGTGAAACCTTTCGAAAGATGACAATGGTGACTGAAGAGACAACAGACTGAGAAATAAAGAGTTGCATAGGACAACAGTAATAGCAAAGTTACAGTGGAAATGAATTCAGGCACTTTTTTCCCTGCTCTTTCGTTAGTCTTTAAAACTTAAAGATTTTCGTGCTCTGATTGAAGTATTTTTCATCTGGTTTCCTTCTTTTATTTGTTACAGCGGGGCGTAACGGTTACATACAACAAATTCCGCAGAACGGTAAACATTTAACAATTTGTTTACCTGCTTGACACATGTATCTTCAGGGAATGACGAATAACAAAAAGAAATACTGTCATTTATCAAATTTTTCCTAAAAAGGAAAGATTTCTGATTCTTATCGTGTTATGTAAAATAAAAACACTACTGCAATTGTATCGATACTGCCAAACGGTCACAAATTCCGCTTAGACGAACGTAGACCACCGCCAGAAATCAATGCGCTTTATTTGTTCAAACATTTTAAAAATATGTTTCAGTACCACATATTATCTTTTGCTGACAGGTACTTAGTGTCGAATAACGAAAATAAAATTAATTCTTTATAGTGCGCAGATATATGAAAATCAAAATTTCCCTGATTACAATTCTTAAAATGGATTGGTAAGATTGTTTGCAAGCAAACGATGTTTTTCGACACAGTAGGCACTTTTGTTATCAAAACATCAGTCTTGCAGGAGTAGGTTCACAAATGATAAATATTTTTTCCAAAATCGGAATAATTTTGTTTATATATAAATGTCTGCTGGATATAGTGTTAATATTTGGCCATCTTCTGCGGTTACTTATTCAGATATTGCCAACACACGGTACAAAAACAGCTAAAATTCGGTTTTTGTATATTAATACAGTAAATGTTCACCTATGTAAAGTATGTGTAGCCAAAGGAAGTATATAAGTGGCATTCCACACTATTACTATTTTGGTGCCAAAATATTAGTTTATTTTTCATAGATATCGCCCATTACAAGCGGTGCGTTTCTAAGCCGCATCAAATGACCCTGGAACACACGTGAAGTGCAAAAACAAACGAATTTGCTCAATTTGACTGGCCTGGAGGACGTGTGTATTGTTCCAATTTTGATCCCACATCTAAAGCCTCATCTATATTAGACATGCAAAATTAACAGCAAGTTCACAATCTGTGTTAATCCACGACGTTCAAACGACCGGCACCACATTTGACACAAGAATTTTTTGGCGGAAGGCTACCAGGATCCTCCCTCTGGCGGCAGAACCGGACGCCCTAACACAGCTATTACGTGTTGGACTGCCAAAATTTTAAAGTGAAAGTTGTCCAGACTTCAATATCGAGGAACTTTTTTTAAAGTAATTTTCGATATATTAAAAGTTGGAACACATGTATAAATATACAGTTGTTCATATGGTTCTACCGTCATAATCTCGCACTATAAGTCATTTAATGGAGGTTCGAATAATGGTTTGCAGTCGATATTTCATATAGGGATGAATATATCGCAGGGAAAAATATTTTTACAAAGAAATAAACATTGAGGCAATTAAAAATAACTGTCACTAAATTTATACAGAGAAATAAACATTTAGATAATTAAAAATAACAGTCGCTCCCAAAGAAAAATTCTAATAAAAATATAACAAAAAATTATTTTCAAATAATATATACACAATGAGAATAACCTAGAATTTGTACTGAAAAAAGTATTATCTCTAGAATATAATAAAAAATATTCTGTTCATCTAAGAAATATGTATAATTAAATACAAGAATGAAAGAATAAAATAAAAGAGGAATTCGCTGCAGTATACGATACGAATAATGTAGCAATAAGACCGTGGAGTGGGGAGGATCCTCCTTCAAATTTTACTTCAAAATCTAAATGATAGGTAGAAAATAAAGATACCAATATAAAGTGTTTCACATTATGGAGTAAGTAAACTAACTACAAATGAAAGTGATGTTAAAGGACAAAGAAACATTTTATTAAGGAATTATAAAAATTAATATCGCGCTGTATATACATACTATGTGAATTTTATCGATTAGTTTCGGCCTGTTGTGACAGTGTGGTAGATTTTCGATTTTAAGCTATCTTTCATGTTGCTGTCGTAAGTAATTTAGTGTTATTCGCCAATTCATCCAGTCTGCCTGAATTCTGGGGTTGACCTCTTTGGTGAGTCGACCGTCAACCGTGCTCGTGGAACCAAGGTACTTAGACGTATTCATACGTGTCAGATGTTCACCATTAATCGTCATGGTTCCCATTCCATGCCTGTCTGAGTACTCCCTTTTCTTGAGGTTAAAACGCAAGCAAGCCATGTTGCGCAAACCGATCACTCAATTCTTGGATTTGTCTCTGCAAATCAAGCTTGCTTTCTGCTGTCAGCATCACGTCATCCGCATAAAGTAGGATCCACGGTAATGGCCGGTGCTGGTCAACATGGTGTCCATTAAAAAAGAAAGAGCAGAAGAGGCCATAGAGCAGAGCCTTGGCGGACGCCGACGGTGTTCTTGGATAGTCCTAAAGGTGTGCGGACATAGCTTCTTGGCTGTGCATAAAGCAACTGTACACCGTTAATACGTTGCTCTGGCACGTCATGCTGTTGCAGAGCTAGCCAGATGAAACTGTGTTGCAACCGATCAAAGGACTTTTCGAGGTCCAGGAATGCTAAATGCAGCTGCTTAGCTGTTGCTGCTTAGGTGAACAGCAGGTGTCAATACATTAGATCACGTTTCCAACGACAGCATCAGAAAACAGTTCGGTGTTGCACCGATTCAAGACAAGATGCACGAGATCCGTATTCGACGATTTGAGCATGTTTTACTGGCCGGAGATTGTTGCCAAGACGGATTACACACTTGAAGTCGTCGGCAGAAGAACCAAAGGACGACCTAAGCAACGCTGGCGCTGCATAAAAACCTCAAGAGCGCGAACATCCATCCGGATGCAGCCCGAGACAGAATACAATGGAGACAACAGACCCATGTAGCGGACCCCGCACTCTCGCGGGACGAAACTGAAGGAAAAGAAGAGAAGTTTCTGCATGTTGTGGACCACGTTATTTCAACCTCTTGCATCCGTCGGCTTCAGTTATTCCCCAGTACTCACGAATTCTTATGCTGTGAACTTCGTTTGTTATTATGACATTTTATATTGTTGTCATAATTTATACATTTAATTTTATATTATTTATAGTTTTATAATTTTTGTCCAAAATATTTGCAAAAATATAAATCTGGAAGAAGACCCTAAGGGCAGACGTAGGGTAAAGTAATGAAAAAAATCAAAATTGTATTTATTGCGTAATTTATTAGGTTGATATTTTAAGAATGACATCTCAAATATTTTTAAGAACATTCTTCGACAGTATGCGCATCGCACGTGTCCTATATCTGAGCTGTGCTCCACTCCTTGTTTACTTTAGAAATATTTTTGTGTTAATTTTTCGGTCATACAATCGAAAAGGAGACGTACTTGGAAGGCTGTGATAACGATTATACCTGCGTGTTCCTTCGTTTATAACATGATTTGCTTTTACGGTTTGTTTCTGAGGCCGTGTATTAGTTTGTTTTGCTTACAGTGGGACATAGTGGCCGTGTGTTAAAAAAAGTGAGAAAGTGTTGAATTTCGCCTGTAAACAGGAATACTATGAACGTTTTTTCTAAGCCTGAGGAACAATTTTCAATGAAATAGACAAATTCGTCGGAGAAAAAAATCAGTGAAGGAAATGACGCTGTGTAACGTGCCGATGATGAATTTTGCAGTGGATTTATGTTAATTCTCTTAGAAATTCTTGTCCATATGATTAATGTTTTATGTTCATGTGGTAATTTTGGATCCAAGAGGCTTAGAATATATGATGACAATGTCAGAATTTGTATTGTAAGTAAATGTTGTGAAGATATGTGCAGTGATGCCTGTCTGGTGTTTAACAGTGTATATGTAGGTAGGATTAAGTCTTTGCAGAGATTTGGTTTCCATCCAGGTTCATTCACACTGAAGATACTCCGAAGTATCGGCGATGCGCGGCTTGTCAGAGCATACGCAACACAGGAAAATATCCAGAATATGTCTAGACAAAGAAGACAGGGAAAGAGAATACTTCGAGAGGACAGGAAAGAGAATGAAGATTATGGATAGAGACATCATTATTGTATAAATGTATGGCAGTATTGATAGAAATTACCTGTTCTCAGGAACTATTAAAAGTTAATATCTTGAAATTTGACACAGTTTTAAAATTCACTTACCGAAAAATCCAGTGCAGCACTTTATCTTGTGCCTGAGAATAGTTCTCCTTTCCTGACTGAGGAAAGTAGAGGAGCCTAAGTTAACATGAAACTAAAAAAATATTTTGAATGTAACCATGACGTTGTTGTTATGGTCTTCAGTCCGGAGACTGCTTTGATGCGGCTCTCCACCCTACTCTATCCTGAGCAAGCCTCTTCATCCCCTCTTAAGAACGGAACCCCACATTCATTTGAATCTGCTTACTGCATCCATCTCTTGGTCTTCGTCTGCGGTTTTTACCCAAAACACTTCCCTCCAATGCTAAATTCACGATTCCTTGAAGTCTAACAATGTGTCCTACCAATCGATCCCTTCTTTTGGTAAAGGTATGCCAGAAATTCCATTTCTCCCCAATTCTGTTCAGTACCTCCTCATTAGTTACGCGATCCACCCACCTAATCTTCAGCATTCTTCTGTAGCACCACATTTCAAAAGCCTCTATCCTCTTCCTGTCCGCACGGTTTATCGTCCATGTTTCACTCCCATACAAGGCAACACTACACAAATATCTTCAGAAAGGACTACCTTACACTTCAATTAATATTCGATGATAACAAAAACGCTTTTTACCCATTGTCATTCTGCATTTTATATCCTCTGTACTGCGACCCTCGTGTCTGCCCAAGTAACAAAACTCACCTACCACCTTTATTGTTTCGTTACCTAATCTAATTCCTTCAGCATCGTCTGATTTTCTTAGACTGCACTCCATTACCCTAGTTTTGCTCTTGTCAATGTTAATCTTTTATGCACCTTTCAACACACTGTCCTTCCCATTCAACTGCCCTTACAGGTACTTTGCTGTCTCTGACAAAATTACAATCTCATCGGCAAAACGCAATGATTTTATTTCTTTACCCTGAACTTGAATTCCTTCTCCAAATTTTTCCTTCCTTTTCTTTATAGTTTGCTCAATGTACAAATTGAATAACATTGGAGAAAGGCTACAACACTGTCTTAGTCCCTTCCCAAACTCTGCATACCTTTCATGCCCTTCAACTTTGATAACTGCTGTCTGGTTATCGTACAAGTTCTAAATAACCCTCCGTTTCCTATATTTTACTCATGCTGATTTCAGAATTTAAAAGAGTGCATTGGAATCGGCATTGTTAAAAGCTTTTTCCAAAACTACAAAAGCTAGAAATGTAGGTTTGCTTTTTCTAAGGTAAGTGAGAATTGCCCCTTCCTGAATCCGAACTGATCTGAGGTCGGTTTCTACCATCTTTTCCATCCTTCTGTAAATAATTCGTGTTAATATTTTGCAACCATGACTTATTAAACTGATGGTTCTATAATTTTCATATCTGTCTGCGCCTGCTCTCTTTGGAATTGAGATTATTACATCTTTCTTAAAGTCAGACATCTTACGCACCAGGTGAAATAGTTTTGTTATGGTTGGCTCTCCCAGAAACCGCAGTAGTTCTGAGTGAGTGTGGTCCACTCCAGGAGCCTTGTTTCGAATTAGGTCTTTAAGTGCTCTGACAAATTCTTCTTTCAGTACAGTATCTCTTATTTCATCATTATCTACTTCCTCTTCCCTTCCAACAATACTGTCTCTAACTTCATTTCCTTTGTAGAGCCCATCTATATATTCTTTCCACCTATCAGCTCTCCCTTATTTGCTGAGAACTGGTTTCGTATCCGAGTTCTACAAGCTTTTCTTGTCTCCAAATGTCTCTTTTAGTTTTCTGTAGGCGGGCCTTCACTATTTCCTCTCTCAGTACTACCCATTCCTCTTCTACTTAGTTCTCCGTGTTCTGCCAATTTTTGCCTAAAGCTGCCTCTGAAATTCTCAAGAACTTCAGGTTCCTTCAATTTATCCAGGTCTCATCACATTATTTGGCTACCTTTCAGCAGATTTTTCGGTTTTAGCCTAAATTTCATGATCAATAAGATATGGTAAGAGTCTATATCTGCCCCTGGGTAGGTCTTACAGTTTAAAACCTGGTTCTGAAATGTCTTTCCATTATAAAATCTATCTGGTACCTTCCGCTATCTCCTGGTATACAACCTTTTGTGGTAATTCTTAAACCAGATGTTTGTAATGATTTAATTATGTTCCGTGCAAAATTCTACCAAGCGGCTTCCTCTTTCATTCATTTTCTTCAGACAGTATTCACCTACAATTTTTCCTTCCCTTCCTTTTCCTACCACCGAATTCCAAACACAATTAAGTTTGCATCTCCCTTAAATGTCTAAACAATTTCCTTTACCTCCTCATACTTTTCTTCGATCTCCTCATCATCGGAAGAGCTAGTTGGCAGATATAATCCTGTACTCTTGTGTTCGATGTTAGCTTCGTTTCCATTTGACTACGATAATGCGATCTCTGCGCTGCTCACAGTAGTTTACCCGCGTTCCAATTTTCTTATTCATTAGCAGATCAAGTCCTTTAATATCCCCAACTGATTTTGTATTTATAATCCTGTACTCACCTGTTATTCTTTCAACCGAACTTAACTAATTCCCACCGAATCAAACATCAACCTACCCATTTCTCTTTTTAATTTTTCTATCGTCCCTCCCCGATTAAGGGATCTAACATTTCACGCTCCGATACGTAGAATGCTAGTGTTGTCTTATCTGATGACCACATTATCCTGAGCAGTCCCCGCCCGGAGATCCGAATAGACCTACGGAGTATTTCACTCGAGAGGATGCCTAAACTTACAAACTACTTATGAACTAGAGTTGGTTTACGTTTTAGGAGGCGACCCAATTATAATATTGTAAAAAGATATAAAATAGCCAAGATCGCTTATCATCAATTTTTATTAACGACGACCGGTTTCGCTGAACTATGTCAGCATCATCAGGTCAAATAAAATATTTTACAAGGCCAAAATCTTGTAATGTCAAACAGTTGTTATATAACAATTTACAGTGCATAGGTGCACTATGTCATTATAATAAAACATAATTATCACAGTGAGTGACAAAAGCAAAAGCAAAATCGTTATATAACAACTGTTTGACATTACAAGATTTTGGCCTTTAAAATATTTTATTTGACCTGATGATGCTGACATAGTTCAGCGAAACCGGTCGTCGTTAATAAAAATTGATGATAAGCGAGCTTGGCTATTTTATATCTTTTTACAACTTATGAACTAACTAATTAAGCACGGCACAAATATCCATGCCCGAGGGGGGGTTCGCACCCCCGACCGTAGTGGCCGTGCAGACCGTGACTGGAGTGCCTCAGCCCCTCTGCCACCGCGGTCGGCCCCTCGCTTTCAGCCTTTCGTACTAACTGTGTGGCCAAGCCACATTAGCTGATATTAGAAGGTCATCTTAAACAATCAGCCAGACTGTTTCCCCTGTAACAACTGAGAGGGCTGCTGCCCCTCTTCAGGAACCACATGTTTATCTGGCCTCTCCACAAATACCCCTCCGGTATGGTTGCACCTGTGTTGAGGCACGCAAGACTCGCCACCTCGTCAGTGTCTGTGTATCATGAACATAAACAAAAATCAGTTGCCCACGTTTTAATAGCCTTTAATGCAAAAATATACTGTAAAGTTTCAGCTTCAATGCTTGAATAGTTACAAAACGACATGTTGACCATAGCTGTTTATTAATTCTCAATACTACCGGTTTCGGTTTTGTACCATTGTCAAGCGTTAGCAGATATTAGCTAATAGCTTAACATGTCGGAATATAAAAATACAAAATTATACCACAAGTATTCGTTGTCATTGTTCAAGTTATTGTCACAGTAGCTGACTGCTATAGAATGATGGATACACTTGAGTGTATTCGTTGTCATTGTTCAAGTTATTGTCACAGTAGCTGACTGCTATAGAATGAAGGATACACTTGAGTGTATCCTTCATTCTATAGCAGTCAGGTACTGTGACAATAACTTGAACAATGACAACGAATACTTGTGGTATAATTTTGTATTTTTATATTCCGACATGTTAAGCTATTAGCTAATATCTGCTAACGCTTGACAATGGTACAAAACCGAAACCGGTAGCATTGAGAATTAATAAACAGCTATGGTCAACATGTCGTTTTGTAATTATCTGAAAGCTGTTATGCCCCATCTATTCACCTTTATAAGCTTGAATAGTTTATAAGGAAAGTATATATAAACCAATAATTAAAAATTGGAATCCTTACAAAATAGTTTGTTTCACATGATCAAAAAATAAATAAAAAAAAATAAAAAAAAATATTGCACAGAATATTGTGCATTGTATGATACACTATAGAGACATGTTTTAAATTTGTAGCTATAACATTGTAGTAGATATCAAATTTTAAATGTCTGTATGCATTTTGGCATACGTCTGCCCTTAAGTGGACCGTTAAACAAACGAATGCGATTTTTCCCCGTATATCGAAGTAATAACGGAGCCGCGGCAGCGACTCTGGATTCCTGACGGTTCTACGCGCAGCGCTAGCGGCAACTACGAGCCTCTCTGAGCCGGAGAAAAGTCGATTACCGCCCGCTAGAGGTAGCTGCAGTGGCAGATTCGGGTAGAAAATAATTGGACGCTGGTCAGAATGGAAGCAGCCGTCGAAGTAGGAACTCGGCGGTGTAGCGTGGAAGCGAATTTGCGGCCAGTGCGTGGCTCGCTGTCCCAGCTTCCACCCGCTGCCGCGGCAATTGCCGACCGAGCAGAACAAGTGGCTGCTGTAGTGGAATGCCGCCATCCGCTACCGAGCGTGGACGCAGGCGGGAAGAGAAAAATTGCTCATACGGTTTGTGCTAGCTGGTGCACAGTGCTGGATTTCACTGGCTGGATTACCATGACCGATGAATCAGCACTCTCAAACTGGTAAGGGTGTCTCGTCTGCAACAGTCCGCTGAAAGGTCATTTGTATAAAAGTGAGGGTAGTATATTTTTTATATTTATTTGTTTTTATTTTATAATTTTTTTAAAATTTTTTATTTCTGTATAAAAACCTATAAAGAAGAGAAAGTAACTGTTGCGTTCATATTTTGTACAGTGTGTTATGTGTATCATAAGCCATAACAGCTATTACACTCCTGGTTATTAAGATTGCTACGCCATGAAGATGTGCTAAAGACGCGACATTTAACCGACGAGGATGCTGTGATATGCAAATGATTAGCTTTTCAGAGTATTCACACAAGGTTGCCGCCAGTGGCGACACCTACAACGTGCTGACATAAGGAAAGTTTCCAACCGATTACTCATACACAATCAGCAGTTGACGGGCGTTGCCTGGTGAAACGTTGTTGTGATGTCTCGTGTAAGGAGGAGAAATGCGTACCATCACGTTTCCGACTTCGATAAAGGTCGGATTGTAGCCTATCGCGATTCTCTTTATCGTATCGCGACATTGCTGCTCGCGTTGGTCGCGATCCAATAACTGTCAGCAGAATATGGAATCGGTGGGTTCAGAAGGGCAATACGGAACTTCGTGCTAGATCCCAACGGCTTTCGTATCACTAGCAGTCCAGATGACAGGCATCTTACCCGTATTGTTGTAACGAATCGTGCAGCCACGTCTCGATCCCTGAGTCAACAGATGGGGACGTTTACAAGGCAACAACAATCTGATTCAAACTGTTCAAAGGTCTTTAAATCTATCGGACCAAACTGTGTGGTCATCATTCCGTAGCTTACAAACTACTTAAACCTAGGTAAACTAACCTAAGGACAACACACACACCCATGCCCCAGGAAGGACTCGGCCCTCCACGGCGAGCAACCGCGCGCTTCGCAGCGAGGCGCTTTAGACCGCTCGGCTACTCCACCGCGGCCAACCATCTGAACGAACAGTTTGACGACGTTTTCAGCAGCATGAACTATCAAACCGGAGACTACGGCGGCGGTTACCCTTGACGCTGCATCACAGACAGGAGCGCCTGTGATGGTGTACGCTACAACGAACCATGGCAAACGTCATGTTTTCGGATGAATCCAGGTACTGTTTACAGCGTCATGATGGCCTCATCCGTGTTTGGCGACATGGCGGTAAACGCACACTGGAAGAGAGTATTCGTCATCGTCATACTAGCTTATCATACGGCGTGATGGTATGGGGTGTCATTGGTTACATGTCTCGGTCACCTCTTGTTCGAATCGACGGCCCTTTGAACAGTGGCTGTTACATTTCAAATGTGTTACGACTCATGGTTCTACACTTCATTCGATCCCTGTGAAATCCTACGTTTCAGCCGGATAATGCACGACCGCATGTTGCAGGTACTGTACGGGCCGTTTTGGGTACATAAAATGTTGGACTGCTGCCCGAAACGCACAACATTTCGGCTGTGATTTTCTTTCATGAGATTGTCAAAATTGAAATGCAGAATTAGGCTGAACGAGGAACAATCACACTACACGTAAGGAGCTGGAGGTAGGAAGTGCCGGCCGCAGTGGCCGAGCGGTCTGCGGCGCGCCAGTTACAGTATGCACGGCCGCTACGATCGGATGTTAGATCCCCCCACGGGCATGGATGTTTGTGCCGTCTTTAGTATAAAGTAGTTCATAAGTAGTTTGTAAGTTTAGGGACTGATGACCCCGCAGTTCAGTCCCTTAAGCTTGAACATTTTTTGGGAAGGAAGCAGGATATGTACTGGCGGAAGTAAAGCTGCGAGGTAGGGTAGTGTGTCGAGGTTTGGTAGCTCAGTCGATGATTATTTACCTGCGTAGTACGTAGGTCCAAGATTAGCTTTAACCTTCCAGGAAATTACATTTACAAGTATTTTACGTTAGCAAGTAGAAATTTGAGATGTATGTCTTGGTGATTTTAATTACATACAAATGAGCAGTACACACCTCAAGTTTTTTTTATAACATGATTTCCATATACATTTGTCATATCACTTTACAAAATTCGAAATCCTTTCTCTGTAAAGCTGTACCCACTCCAATTGGATTCACCAGCTGACACACTCCTTGAGATCCTCATCCATTTCAGAGTTCATAAACTATGAAACGGCGATTTTCTCATACCACTTCATCCACGATAAGCATTCAAAACAGACGTTTGGTGAATTAGTTCTCCATCATGTAAGAACAGTGCGATCGTCACGAAATGGGCGACGCCAGTGTGGAACAACACTGTCACTCGAAATGTCCCCATGTTTTCCTCACAGAAATCATGTTAGTCCCATACTGCTGAACGGGAATGGCCGTGCGCTTCTAGGCATCACATCAGGCAATGCGCGTTCGCCGGAGTTTCCAGTCCTTGCGCGACCATGGGTGTGTCGGTGTTATAGTTAGTTTGTTTATAATAGTTTAAGTAAAGCTAGGGACTGATAAGCACAGTAGTTGCGTCTCATAAACTTAAAAAGCATTTGAACATTTTGAGCCTCAAACTTGTTATTCGCATGACGAAAGAGACCAGAACTTACTTTCAAAATTACTAAAAATTTCCGGGCTATTATGCCGTGGTGTAGTGGATTTATTATGGAAACCCAACGTTTCGTCCCCGACTGCGGAGGACATTTTCAAGGGGGATCGTGGCACTTTTGAATCTCCGATGCACACCCTGGCTCGCTACTAACTGGGTTTCCATAATAAATCCACTAGACCACGGCATAACAGCCCGGAAATTTTTAGTAATTTTGACCATTCCGGTCGTGAAAGTTTACATTTTACGGAACTTACTTTCCGCCCGCCTCGTATGCCGTTATGCAGCACACAAAGCTATAGCCACAGTTCGAGGATATTTTTTATTCAAAATACGAATTTCATACACATCAATGGGTGTACAAAAGCGTAACTGTGTGAGGTCTTAATAAATACTGTATGTGATAACAACAAATTTCGTTAAAAATTCTCGTCTATAAATTCCGAAAGCATGTATTACTCGGCCCCCAACTCAGATTCAAAATTTGATATATTGCCTTTATGATGTAGTCATGCTCTGAAGCATCGTGGTTCAGTGTGTTTCGCTAGAGCAAAGTTCCGAGTAGTTATGCAGTATCTTGGACGATATTATGGTGTGTATTCAGTCCATAAAAGGCATCGAATTTTAGGGGTTTTATTTTGAGCCCGGTTACGAAAAATACTGAGACAAGTTAGACGGAGTTGATTTGACTAATTCAATCGGGACAAGCCATAATGTTTGGTGTTGCTGTGATTCAGAACTGCTTTCTAACAACCTTGCGCCGATAATTTTGAGAAGAACGGCATCTAATTCTTTCTCTTAACGATTCCAGTTAAGTCTAATTTGATTCTGTTTGCTTGTCACGCAAACAGATTCTGCCTTCTGGAAAGTGATTAAAATTTTATTGTAAGGCTGCTTTTCGGTGCAAATGTAATCGTATAATGGCGGTTCTGATCTGTTGGATGTAGTAAATTACTACGAACTCACTGTGCACCAAATCAAGATTAAAGCAATTTTAGGTAGTTGTGGTACTATTAAGTATAATTTTGCGCCGCGTTGAACGAAATACGAGTACAGTATCGTTAAGCTGTTCTACACTACGATCCTAGCAAGAGATCTTTATGTATATGTCGCTGACCTGTGTATCAGGTTGTGTCCTGTTGAAATTCAGTTTAATAATATTAGTACTGATGCGTGGCACATTTTGATGAATTATGATGACCCCTTAATTATTCTGCCAGTCCACATAGTTATTAACTTTTTTTTTTTTTTTTTTTTTTTTTTTTTTTTTTTTTTTTTTTTTTTTTTTTTTTTTGAGGCGGTTGTACAACATCTAGTTTCCCAACTGCTACGGTTATCGGTCCCTGGACTTGCGAAGTACTTACACTTAGGATAAGAACAGCAGTCACAAAGGGAGGACACGAACCTCCGGAAGGAACGGCTGTACGGAATGGTGCCTTAGACTACGTGGTTGTACCCGCGGATCAGAAATTTCCATAAGTTTCATAATTACATTGTTACTGCCAAACTTGATTACAAAAAATGTGACGGACAGACGGCAGAGTTGACGCTGGGATCCAACACTTCGTGTCACGACTTGACAGATGTTTAAATGTTAATGTTAATTGTGTTGAAAAGCAATGAGCATATTGTTGTTCGTGATAAAAATTTACGTTCATAAATATTCTCTTCCTCTGCTACAAACCGTTTCTTAATTTCAAATTGGATCATCGTACTTTTATAACAGAACTCAACTCATTTGTGGCACAAAAGGGTGTCTAACTGGGATATTAGTTTCGGATTAACAGTCGTATATACACTCATATTCGTGGTTCCGTTGTGTACTGAACCTGACGTTCAATGTGGAAAGTTAATCAAGAATGTTCGATAGATTGTCCATAGAAGTCACCAACCAACAATAAAGATACTGAAAACCATGCATGAGCAGAACGTATGCAAAGGAGTTTGTATCACGACCCATCACTTCCAGTCAGGAACGATCTGCCATGAGCAGAAAGTAGAGTCCGAAGTCTGAACATAACCACATTGCTGCTTCGACAGTTTCCATATATTCTCGGAGTGAACCAAAGCTGTATTGTTCGGACGCGGAGGAGGTAAAGGGGTACAGGAACACTCGATGACTAACCTCACTCTGGCCACTCAAAGGTTACGACAGTGGCATCTGACCGCTACTTACAGTTTCCAGCTTGGTGCAACCAGGAGAATAACGCCACCATGCTGTACAATTATTTTCGTGCAGTCACAGGACACCTTATTTGGACTCGCAATGTTCGTAACAGGTTCATGACATGCAACTCCACACCCGACGCCCAGGCGAAGTTCAGATGGGTCCAACAGCGTGCTGAACGGTGAGAATGGGCATCAAGTGCTGTCCTCAGATGAGCCTCTGATCTGCCTTCAAACATACAATGCTCAAACACGTTTCTGGATGCATACTAATCAACCTGACTATGACACACCGTCCAGTGAGTGAAGCAATGTAGTAGTCCCTTGATGGTTGGGATGGCATTCTTTGGGGGCACTGTACGCCACTGGTGTTCTTAGAAGTGAATCAAACATATGTCTGGTACAGCGATGACAGCCTTAGACGTATAGTGCAACCATATCGGCAGCATTTCCGTTAGGGATTCGCTTTAATGGACAAAGATTCTCGTGCTTATCTTGTACATCTTCTGAATAGGTTCCTTCATGATAACGACATGGCAAGATTAGAATGGCCATCATGTTCTTCAGACATGAACCCCACTGATCGTGACTAGGATATGAAAAATAGGGCTGGTTTTGGAAGAGACGACCCACTAAGCCAATATGAGAGATATACGCGAGGATCACCAATGACATGTCGGATAATTTGGATCAACAGTCCCGTGATTATCTAGTGGGCACGAACGAGAATAAAAAGCCGTCTAGATCGCTAAAATTATATTTTTTATTACGCTGTTTCGGATGTGCCATCATCAGATCTGCAAGATGAAGGAATGATGGCGTAGATGAAGGCATTGTCAATCTAGTTACATAGAACATTTTAAATTCAGAAATATGAAACGTTTTTACAAGGATAAATTGTACACTCACCTTAAGACCTCTGAACATGCACAGTAAGGCTCAGCGTCAATGATAAAATATCTACCTAGTAGGTACGTCAACTGCAGTCTTGAATAATGATTACACATATATAATAACTTTTTTAGCTGACAGGTGGAGCTGGTGTAGATCATTGCTATCATTTTTTACATTTGCTTTTCTACCTTTACAACCATATATAAAAAAGAAGGAAGAAAGAAAGATAGACTTTAAATTTACGATTCCACGATATTCAATTTTTTAATAAGAATAAAAACTGTCTAGATCGCTAAAATTATATTTATTTACTACGTCGTTTCGGCATCTGCCAGCATCAGATCTGCGAGATGAAGGAATAAGTGTTGGTTGTAAATCGAGTTACAAAGAACGTTTTATATTCAGAAATATAAAACAAGGATACAATTGAACACTTACCGTAAAACCTCTGAACTTGCACAGTAAAGTTCAGCGTCAAAGATAAGATATCTACCTAGTAGGAAGTCAACTGAAATCTTGAAGCCGCGGTGGCGTAGCCGAGCAGTCTAAAGCGCCTCGCTGCGGAGCGCGCGGTGGAGGTTGAGTCCTCCCTGGGGCATGGTTGTGTGTGTTGTCCTTAGGTTGATTGATTGATTGATTTTTCCAGGGAAGCCAAAACAGTCTTGGACCAACCCACCACTGCCCGCACCGAAACTAAGTTTATTGTGCGGTATCGCTCCCTGTATATCTAGTAAAGCCAACCAATGCCCTTGAACAGTGCAAGGAGTCTCTTTACCAGTTCTTTATTAGACACAATTTCTTCGGGTCTGGTTGTCCCAAATGTTCTGTGCCTTTTACTCTCCAATGCAATGCATTCGAAGATTAGATGTGATGCAGTTTCATCACAGTCATCAAAGATCCTACATTTAGGGTCCTCTTCTGTTACTCCCATTGTACGTAGGTGATTTTTGAAATTCCCATGGCCTGTCAGCAATCCAACCATGAGTCTAATCTCTCTCCTGTTCAGTCCCAGGATTGCAGAGCTTCTTTTAAAACATGGCTTTGGCATCATTACCTTGCCATATTTTTGTTGATGGACTTTGGTCCAATATTCTACGTGCCGTCTTCTGAGCCAGTTACGTGGCTCCAATTTGATCATTGCCTTGGTGATTGTCAGGACAGGTTCCGGTTCAATAAATGGAGTCTCTGCTCCCATCCTGGCTAATCTGTCGGCATGTTGGTTGCCACTGATCCCCGAGTGGCCAGGGACCCACAATAGGTTTACTCTATTGCTTTCCCCTAGCTCCACCAGAACCCTGTGACATTCTGCAACAATTTTAGACCTTGTTGCACGAGCTGCCAGTGATCTTAGGGCTGCCTGGCTGTCTGAATAGATATAGATGCTACGATCTTTGTAGCGTCCTTAGGTTAGTTTACCTAGGTTTAAGTAGTTTGTAGGCTACGGACTGATGATCCCAGTTTGGTCCGATAGATTTACAAACATTTGAACATTCTGAAGTCTTGAATTATATATATATATATATATATATATATATATATATATATATATATATATATATATATAACTTCTTTAAATGACAGGTGGCGCTAGTGTAGAACATTACCATCATTTTTTTTACATTTACTATTCTACCTTTACAAACATATATATATATATATATATATATATATATATATATATATATATATATATATAAAGGAAGACAGATAAATTTTAAATACTATGCAGCCAATATCTCGTGTTAAATTAATTAAAATCATTTGCTGCATTCATTACTTTAAAAGTGGGCATATAAAAATTGTTTTAATTACCTATAACTTTCATTGGAATTGTTAATAAAATCAATGTTGCAACTAAGAGATTCTTTTGTATTAAAATTTATCAATTTGGTATAATGTAATGATTATAAAAAGCAGTACTTGTTATTCAAATTACGCACAAATAATGATCAAAACATAGTATATTGAAAATAAAATTCTTGAAAGATTGCTACAACATGTGATACTGTATTAAGTAATCGATAAGCCAAAATCACTCCGTATTTATATATGGATTTGGTAGCTGGCGCATCGCTGCTGCTGGGCCGGTGGAGCAGAAGCTGGTTACGCGGAAGCCGACTGCCTCGGCGGAGTAGCCGACCGGTCTGGAGCGCCACGTTGCGGTTCCCGTGGCCTCCCGCGTCGGAGGTTCAAATCCTCCCTCGGGTATGGATGTTTGTGCTGACTTTACTATAAGTTAGTTCATAAGTAGTTTGTGACTTCAGGTACTGATGACCCCGCGGTTCAATAAGCTTTACAAATATTTGATTTGAACTGTCTCGGAAAGCAAGTTCCCGACAATCCTACAAGATGGCACCGCCTACCAAAAGTCAAAGTTATATACGAAGTGAGTTTCTCTTACGGATTAGTTAATACAGTATACCACAT
The DNA here is from genome assembly GCA_026315105.1 of Locusta migratoria. Taxonomy (NCBI): domain Eukaryota; kingdom Metazoa; phylum Arthropoda; class Insecta; order Orthoptera; family Acrididae; genus Locusta; species Locusta migratoria. Next base: position 205,193,924 of record CM048744.1, on the reverse strand, counting down.
TTTATTGCAGACTTTTAAGAATTATATTTACAAAGTGCTATGTTTTGATCGTTATTTGTGCGTATTTTGAATAACAAATACTGCTTTTTATGACCCTTACATTATACGAAATTGATATTTAATACAAAAGAATCTGTTGGTTGCCACATTGAGTTTATTAACAATTCCAATGAAAGTAATACGTAATTAAAACAATTTTTATACGCCCACTTTTAAATTATTGAATGCAGCAAATGATTTTAATTAATTTAACACGAGTTTTAAAAAAATATATTTGGCTGCGTAGTATTTAAAATTTAAAAGGTAGAATAGTAAATGTAAAAACTGATGGCAATGTTCTACACTAGCGCCACCTGTCAGCTAAAATTTTTTTTATATATGTAATTGTTATTCAAGACTTCAGTTGACTCCCTACTAGGTAGATATCTTATCATTGACGCTGATCGTTACTGTGCAAGTTCGGAGGTTTTAAGGTAAGCGCACAATTGTATCCTTGTTTCATATTTTCCAATCTAAAACGTTCTTTGTAACTCGATTTACAAAGAACACTTCTTCCTTCATCTCGTAGATCTGATCCTGGTAGATGCCTAAACGACGTAATAAATAAATCTAATTTTAGTAATCTAGACGGTTTTTAATCTTATTAAGAAAATCAATATCGCGGAATCGTACATGATATTCTTTTCCTTTATACAAAAAATATATGTTGGACAGTGTAACTCGACGAATACAGGCATGCATCAGCAAGCAGAGTTTTACCGTTTGTTAGCGGTACTGGTGTATACTGCAATCTGGAACATGAATTCAGAATGTCTAGATACTCAGTTGTGTCGTACAATGTCTCAGGTTAGGCTATCATGAGCAATAACTGAATTGTTATTTTTTGTACATCCCTACTCCATTTTTAAGTAAATGGTCACTAATCCTAAGAATCGTAGTGATGCTACACTTTTTAGTGTGTGTATGTATGTGTAGCGTAACTTGGTAATTAGTAGTTTTATTTTTTGATCATGTGACACAGCAGTTCTAAGGTTTACAAACAAAAACGTAAAATAATGAACGACCAGGAACAACATTTTGCCATCCTTTACCCACTTTCTGCAAGCTTTCCCGATATACTGTCTAGCAACTATAGTTGTTATCCTGGTAACTGCGATAGGGTTCGCGACTAGCACGTCGGCCGGAGGCGACGCAGCGGGATCAAAGCGAGCACCGCGCGCGTAGTTATCTTTGAGTTACCAACTGCCGTGCTCCATTCGCCCGCCTCGTTATAAGTTCCCGCTGCTCTTTTCCATCGGGCCGATGTGAAAGCGCAACGCACGCACGCACGCACGGCCAAAAGTTCCGGTCAAACTTATCCCATTTGGCGTCACATTGCAATGAACGGGACGAGTCGACGCTTAAAAGTTCCCGGTGCAACACTGGTCCCAGAGTCGACTGTGGAGGCTCAAGCGCTGACTCTGAAATAATGTACTCGTTCTCTCGTGGCATCAGGCAGTGAACACCCTAGGTAAATTCGTTCACTGAATGATGTTTCTTGGACAGGAAAAGTAGTTCTAGGACACAAATTGATTCACAAGTCAATTACACTGCATCAGTTTTCCATACGTTCCTTTACCTAATAACCAACTGCACAGTTAACTGTCTTCGTCTTCTTTTACATATGAGCCACTATGGAGTAAGATTATTTCAAAAGTTTTTCCTTTTTTTTCCTTCCATATTTCTCTCATCATTTTCCGATGTTTCTCTCTTCTTCCTGCGATCCACTTATCCCTAGTTTTGTTCTTCTTCGGTTTTTCTTTGAAACATTTGACATTCTTTAATTTCTTTCTATGTGGTAGAGGGACTGATAACCGTAGTCGTTTAGTCCCTTTAAAAATCAAACCATCCATCCACCCATCTAAGTGGTAGTCTTGTCTCTATATCTTTCGTGTAATTTGGAACTCGTCCAACTTCCAACTTCTTCGCATCATGTGTTGTCCAATTTTAATTTAATGAACTAACAGATCTTTTTGTTAGTCTGTTAGGTTTCATCCTTTGTATGTGATGTTCATGTTCTCTTCGCCTGATGTATCTACAGGGGCCTAGGAGCAATTCTTTTCCTGAAATGTGGCGCTTTATCTGGTGGAAATTTGAGCAAATTTATTGAAGGTACAATTCCAGTTCCACATGCAGAGACTGTGGGCATATGTCATCCATCACATCCCATCCATCTGTGTCAACTGGACAGCATGGTACTCCTTGCTCGCCAGATTGCATGATTCTCTATAGAGAAAGAAAAATCATCGAATATCAGACCATGGTTAACATTTCGTACACGAAGGCAAAAGAATTATGAGCAGCTTCTTCCTGTGCCTTTTCAAAATAGCATTGTCTACTGTCAAGTAGTGACCACTTTCTTTGTAACAAAAAAATACCATCATTTGTGTTTAATATCAATCAATGTCGTTATCTTCAGGCCCTTAAGATAAAAATCCTTCGTATTGTTGGATTACAGTCAATATAACTGGTATCGCACATTCGTTTATTTTTTAACGAAGTGCCAGCGGCATCAATGTTCATGAGTTACGGTGAGTTCTAGGCCCTGAATTGGAAGTTGCTTTTCATTGTGTTTCTTATTCTTCTTCCCGTTTCGTTTTTACTTTCATTTCGTAGGCTGGGAGGGATTCGCTGAATTGACTTTGAAGGTAGATGACGACCATCAACCATCAGCTTTTGGTTCCTTCAGAAAGTGTGTAAAATAGACATTTACACTGAAAGAAACAGCAAAAGATAGTTTTCCAAGGGACCGTGACCGATGCCTTGTGAACGGAGACGGATAAGACTGTTACTTCTCCAGCTTAGGGATGAGGTGCAGTGTCCCCGATGGCTGGAAGGAGGGGGAGGGGGGGGAGAGAATTGCTCCAAATCAAATTTAATTGTGTTGAAGAAGCAGCAGATGGAGAGCCTCCAGCCATCGAGGAGGAAAACTAGTATGACAGCCATGAGGGAAATAAATTTGTGTCAGTTATCCACAAAAAAAAATTAAGTTTGTCCAGCTTAATTACGGACCACGGGCTTCAGCTGTATATCTTTTAACGAAAAATAATACCATTAGCTGTGTTCAATACATTCATTTAGCAACCAGTTTCTACGGTCAATGCCGTCATCTTCAGGCCCCTAGAATAAGAAACCTGCTTATTGCTGAATTACCTGCATATTGCTTGATACCTGTTGTTCCTTGTTGCTTTAATATAAGACGAATGTGCGATACCAGTTATATGACTGTAATCCAACAATATGAAGGATTCTTAAGGGCCTGAAGATAACGGCATTGATCGTCGAAACTGGTTGCTAAATAAAGGTATTAAACACAGATGATGGTATTTTTTTGTTACAAAGAAAGTGGTCACTACTTGACAGTAGACAATGCTATTTTCAAAGTCACAGGAAGCCGAGTGCATCTGTTAGCAAGGACGGGACTAGGACTGCTCGTAATATGGGCTTAATGCTACGGTTGTACTTGTTGGCCTTGAACGTTGCCTGTATAGAAGATATTTCAGCCTTGTTATAGTCGCGGAAGCCGCCGCAACAATGTGAATTTGAAATTAAGCTTTTGTAAGAATAAATTATTATTATTACCAATGATACATCTTGAGGTCGGAGAGTTCCTATTTGCATTACTCCCACATGCTCGGCCCACCAGATCGGTTGGGTCGTCGAGAAACAGAGTTCATCGCCGCAGTTAGCAGCTCGGAGGAACACAACGATCACAACAGCGTAGTCGGAGTAATGAGTCAGCGTTGAAAATTCAAAATTATTAAAAGCAGATCCAGATTTCGGTTAGTTGGTAATACATACATTTGAAAGAATTATTTCTCCTATAAGTCACAGTCAACCACATTTTGCTGCCAAATAATGTGTTGTGAGGTTTACCGAACTCGTGTGGCACACATCCATTCCTTGTGGAAGATAATCTTGGGAGTATGTCAGAGGAAAAATAAACTGATCAAGTCCATCGTGGTACAGAAAACAGATAGTATAGGAATTAACTGGAAAAGTAAGTGGTGTTTTGTGTTCATGCCAGATCAAAGACAAAAATATAAATAAACTGTAACTGGAGTTAATCCCTGGCGTTGCCCGGGTGTGTAATATTTTTTCCCCTTTCTTTTTCCTTTTCTATCCATCACCTTCTACCCTCCTCCCCATTAATCTACGTTTACTTTACATCCATCTCAAGCCTTATGAAGTCATATGTCCTGAACTATGTGTCCTACAATAACATAATTATCTGGGTTCGTAGACTGGAATATTAGGTAACTGTCTAAGAAATGTGATTAGAATTGAGTAGGTAGTAAAGCGATAAAGAAACGAAACCCATGCGTGATGGTTCCATCTTTCATTAACATTATTGCTTGTGACCTCATATCTAATGCAGTGTGTGTCGTACTATGATATAATTTGTGGAGCATATTCGCCAATATTTCTCATAGGTATCTGTTACAACCATATTGACTGTATCCTGGTGGCCAAGAATATTTGTACCAAGTGTTTTCGCAATCAATCCATTAATTTAGGTTATGTGGTACATTCAAACGGTGAGGCAATTTTTCGTGATTTTCATTGTTGTGTCGTACATGGTTCTTAGCCCTACATCGATTGTCGGTGATCGTAAGAAGAACATGTACCAACTTCGATTGAAATCGGTCCAGTAGATGAGTGGGACGTATACAAAACACACACACACACACACACACACACACACACACACACACACGCACACACACACACGCACACACATACATACATACATACATACATACAGACATCGTACAAATGTACGCTGGTCAAAACTATTAGGGTATCAGTTCAGGTATCTACGTTCCGAATTATTGTCACCAGCAGAATGAACTGTCGGTTCTACGCAGTGGATTTCATAACATTACGGCAACCGCGGTTCGGTAATAAAAGTAAGTTGCCAAAGAGGGGGTTGGTATTGACTTGTGTTCACTCTACCAAACGAATTGCACAAGCAGTTGGGTTCAGACAGTGTAGTGAGCAGGTAGCACAATGCAACACCAACGTTACTCACCGTAATCTATGGCATGGAGTCATAGAAGTTTGGAATCGGGACTACACACAGAGGTAAATGGCTGCACCTATTGGATTTTCCCAACGTGTAATTTCCAGGACGTAGAATAGATTTCAGACAACAGGAAGCGTTAAAGAAGGCCAACGGGTAATACCAGCAAGATGTAACCGGTATCTCTGGTTAACAGCTCGTCGAGACAGGGGGCTGAATGCAATTCAGCTGCAGCACACCCTCCAGGCAGCAACAGGACGCGCAATATCAACACAAACAGTGCGACATAGTCTTTGGGAATGTAGGAGTCTATGACGTTTGTCGATTAAAACCACGACACCGTTTAGACCGCAGAAACTGAGGGAAGCAGCATGAGGATTCGAATCATAACGAATGGCACCAGGTTCTGTCCACAGACGAGTGAAGATTTTTTCTTCACCCAGACAGTCGATTTTCCATATCTGAAGACAACGTGCAACTAGGAACAATCCTGCTAATGTGCAGGAAATATCACAATATGAAGGTGGTGGTCGAATGGTGTGGACAGGTGTCGGTAATGGCAAACTTACAGACCTCCATGTCGTTCAGAATGTCGCTTTGACTGCTCAGAGATCCTACAACCTATCTTTGTGCCCAATGTTTGGTTCATAGGGTATTCGTTCCTTCCGGTTGACTGTAACGGTCGTTACTGCAGAACTACACTGGTGGACAACATGGCTGAAGCTGAGGGAATTAAACGAATGGAGTGGCCAGCTTGTTCACCGAACTTAAATCCGATTGGGCAAATCTGTGATGCACTTGGTAGATACACTGCAGTCAGACAATGGTTACAGAGATGCATATTGCGTCCTTGGAATATTCGCCAAGTATCATTCAAGAACTGATTGATAACTTCATACTGTCAATGCAACGTCGTCCATTATATTAGAGGGCAACTAGAATGACATTTTCACTATTATGGTAGCCCCATGGTGCTTCGATCGAACTAAACGCCTTGCAAACCTTAAGAGGTGACAGTGGAATATCGTACTGCATCACCCAAAAATGACAATTCTAACTGTTATCTGAATAAAATACGTTAACGTGTGTATATTTTGTATGGTATCTCACCTGATCCCCTAATTGTTTTGAGCAGTGTACATGCCTACATGCAATGAATCTTATAATATTTATCGATTCCGTAACTGCTTAACACGAATTTGCTTCATTGGTAAGACGACGCACTGGTACCCAAAAGTACGATGGTTTAACTCCTTTAAACAGGCATCATCCACATCCTGCTCCGTGATTCCTCAGTCCGACGTGTGGTTAGTCAATATTTTTATTCCATCACATTCCATCCCAGAATTGTTGCTTTGTCACATTAATGTTGAAAGAAAAAAATGTCATTTCAAGAGGCTAAATAAGGAAACAGATGATATAGTATGAGACAGCAGAAAGTAATACGATTTCCCTTGTGTTACTTTTTTACCGCTGATCATCTTCTTGCCGACCGCGGTGGCCGAGGGGACTGAGGCGCTTCAGTCACGGTCTGCACGGCCACTACGGTCGGGGGTTCGAATCCCCCCTCGGGCATGGATATTTGTGCCGTCCTAGTTCGTAAGTACTTCATAAGTAGTTTGTAAGTTTAGGGACTGATGACCCCGTAGTTAAGTCCCATAACATTTACAAACATTTGAACATTTTGATCATCTTCTTGATTTCTAATTTTGTGCCAACAAGTCAGAATTATGGGTGTCGTTACGGTTTGAATATCAGAGTCACAATAAGAATCCACGCAAATCACTACGCGATTACTCGCTAAAGCACAAGCCGTGGCGGTAGAATCAAAAGGGAAGCGTGAAAAATTGCATTTTTGTTGTTATGTATCAAGTATCATATACAAATTTTTTCATGTTTAATGAATTAAGCTAATTCTCTATGAAAGTGTAAGAAAAATGTTATCTTTTGCAATTTATGATTTACGGAGGAATTAACTTCAATTCCAGATCAGAAAAAGAAGAAGACGAAGATGAGGTACGTAGATGTACGTGTAATCGTGTTCGTTGCAGTGATTAGTAGTTACATTCGTTAGAAGCACGAAATTGTATAATAAAAGTATTGGCAACTAAATACTCCTATGGAAAGTTGCCCAAGTGAATTTGTACTAATGGCATTCTAATTGCGATTTTTAATTAGTACTCCTAAAGTAAATGTTATTCCGAAATGCTACTCTTAAAGAGAGATTGTTATTTAAACTGATAATTCATGAATAGGTTCTGCTTTGGAAGTAGTGCAATGTGTACGGGTAATTTGAAGCGCGATGGCACAGTACATCGCATTTAGTATAATTCGTGATTATTCCACGACCGGCAATTTGTTCAAATAAATCGTGATTAAGTAACCTTTACAAATGATACCAGGGTCTGTGTTAACTTAATATCGAACGCAATATTCATCGTCAAACAGATATACATACACATCATGTAACCGGCTGTTTCCTGTATTCATAACTAATGAGGAAAGTACAGCATACTTGCACAGATATATGACCACAAAAAGGAATATACACAATATAAGAGAACGAAAAATAACTAATTTACATGCGGCTCCAGAGAATAGCAACTTGAATCAACACTCGTTTTCGATTATTTTCCTTGCGTTCGGGATAGTTCGGATCTTGCAGCCTTGAGATCATCTTGTTCGGTCGCAGTAATCTTTATTTGACTATTGCAAATTGATTTCGGTCACTTAGTGGCCATCTTCAGTGCTGTAACAGAATTAAAAACCAAAATTAACTTATGTAGACGCACATGCCTTTACAGTATGAAGAACAAAATACAAAAACTGAAAAAAGTCATACCTAGTTTGCATTTTATCATGAGAATTTAACCCTATACAATGTATGGCAAACATAATACTGAACCGATTCGTTAAGCTTTCTATACACCTCTGCTTGTGCAGATAGCATACAGCGCCCTCTACACAGACTAGTACATGTCATATTGCAAGCAACATTAGCTAAACAAGTTACATACAGCAAATTTAGCTAGAATTCAGGAGACAATGAACTATATGAATTCATATACAGTAATAACCAAAAAACTACAAACAATATTCCAAGGTGTATACAATGTGATGCCCTTTTATAATATTAAACAGTATGTTAACCAAAACTCCAAGTATATCATCACACATATGAGTATGAAGTTTCAAAAACGGGAAAATTAAAAATTTACAATTTACGTGTACAATTTTTATAAATTTTTGTTTATTAATAAATGTAATTCATTGTCATAAAATATAACTTTTTCCTGTGAACATGTGAATTTCTATCATATGTAATTTAATAACATCCTTGTAATCTGCATATGTGACAAAATGTTAGCGATATTCAGCTGTTACCTGATTATGGCCGAAGAAGCCGAAAGCTGGTTTGTGACTAAATAAATAATTTTGCAGAATTTCAGGATATTTTCCTTTTTCATAAAACTGTGTTATAGAGTGACTAGTCTGTACTATTGCATTATGAAACAAATATTGAAGTGCATGTCCACCTTATTGGGAGCATAGACGTTAGGACCTCTCAGCATTAGCTAGGACACCTTTTCTTCATATGTGTGTATTTCCGGATCCGTTTCGTAAACTCCGCCATTGAAATATCCCCATAGGAGAAATATCAGGGTCTTAAATCAGGCGATCTCGCTGTTAATCGAATACAACAAGTACGACTTTCCCATCTTCGCTGTATTTATTGCTGAGATATATGGGACACTGCGCCCTCGTGCTGAAACCAGTGCCTTACAGTTAACTGGAGTGTTTTCTAAGAGATACCCAATATTCAGCACACTAAACAATAATTGTACATACAGTCGATAAGTTTATCTGATGTAACGTGAAGGGGATTTGATTATCTCTAGTGACAGTGAAGTCATAAGCGAAATTACATTCATCTCTCCATAAAATCTACTCCCTGAAATTAAAATTTATGTATCTTTAATTTAGGAGAAGTTTGCAGAATGTTCCGACATAGCTAGTAGCAAATCCATGTTTATTATATATATTCAGGGAGTCCCAGCTACCTTGTCCACCCAAAATGTCTCTGGAACAATAAAAGATATTGGTAAACGACTTTCACCGGTATCAATGTACGGCTAGGGCCCATGAATGTACATATTTGGAAACATTCTAAAACGAAAGCAGATGTGTTTCTAACACAAACGTATGTTTTTTTAAATGGACATCCTATATTTTTTCTTCAGCAATCCATAGCATGACAAATCACATAAAGAATGGCGTTGATAGCATCGCAATATTCCAATTATCTGACGAGATATTGCGACGCGTAGTTGACGCTTGAAATACGCGAAATGCGCGGCTAGCGTACGTCCTGAGACTCAGGCGAGAGCCCCATGCTGCTCAGGACAAGCGCTAGCCGCGCGTTTCGCTTATCTCAAGCTTCAACTTCTCGTCGCAATATCTCGGGATGTAATTGGAATATTGCGATGCAATCATCGCCATTGTTTATGTGATTTGTCATGCTATGGATTGCTGAAGAAAAAAAATTGTGTGCATTAAAAAAAAGTTTGTGCTTGCTTTCATTTTAGAATGTTTCCAAATATGTACATTCATGGATCCCAGCCGTACATTGATACCGGTGAAAGTCGTTTTGCCGGCCGTGGTGGCCGAGGGGACTAAGGCACTTCAGTCACGGACTGCATGGCCACTACGGTCGGGGGTTCGAATCCCCCCTCGGGCATGGATATTTGTGCCGTCCTAGTTCGTGAGTAGTTCATAAGTAGTTTGTAAGCTTAGGGACTAATGACCCCGTAGTGAAGTCCCAGAAGTTGTACAAACATTTGAACATTTGAATTTGAAAGTCGTTTTCTATAGCTGTTATTGTTCCAGAGATATTTTGGGTGGACAAGATAGCTGGGACACTATATATATATATATATATATATATATATATATATATATATATATATATATATATATATATATATATTAGACGTTAGACCTCTCTAGACCAAGATTCGCCACTGTTGTTGGTGTACATTCGTCCTCCAGGATTCTTAGAACCGAAGACCTTGATACCCCCACGTCTGTTCCGGTACGTTCAGGGACTCAACATTTGTTTGTTGGGTATGGACACACTAAATCTAGGGTCCCTGAGTTGCATATTGCGTAGCGCCACCAGTTCCATAAGCGCTACCAGCTCTGGGTGTGTTTCAGCAACCAATGAATAGCGCGGCGGTGGAAAGTTGTATGGTACAGAGGACAGGGGTCTTGGTTTAACCGCCTAGGTCGTAAGGACCGTCGAACCTAATCTCAAGGTGCGGTTTGCTCCAAGGAGATGAATCGCTATTGAGATACCTGTTTGTTGGCAAGCTTTGAGAACCAGCTGTACCTCAGTTGTATAAAGATGTACAGGACTCCGTCTAGGTGGACCATTTTCCAATGCTGGAAGTCGAACGGTCACCAACGTCTTTAAGCAGAGCAGGACAGAATTTAATGCCGTGATAACTCCAAATCTTTCCTGGCTACGCCTTTAGAGTAACGTAGGGCCAAACAAAGGGATGAGCCATAATCTTTTAAATTCCTCGTGTGCTCAAGGACTCATGAAGAATCCCTTACGGTAAGAAAACCGTATTTTTAACATCTAAATTTATAGTAGTGGTGCGTATGTCATAGAGGAGAAACGGTTGATTTCCAGTAGAGGCAGCATCCCTATCCGAATCGCAGACGCTACCCGCCTGTGACAAACGGTGGGTGTCTGTTTCTGTCACTCCACATCAGAGTCTAAATATGATCCTGCGAATTATTTGTCACTGTGATCTCCTGCACTCTGACGAGCCATGTTCTAACCTTGAACGACTGGGTGGTCACTTTGCCTGATGAATCTAAAGAGGCCTGAGAACAATAAAGTTACCACCGGTACATTCATCTTAGCCTTTGAGCAATTCTTTGCCTGAAATGTGACGATCTATCTGATGGAAATTTGGGCACATGTCTTGAAGGTACAGTTCCAGTCACACATGCAGAGACTGTGGGCATATGTCAACCATCACATTCGGACAGTCGTTGTTTTTCCCCTCCATCTGTGTCAACTGTGAACAGTATCATATTCCTTGCCCTCCAGATTGCATGATTCTCCATGAAGAAAAACGATCGGGTATCAGACCATGGATGACACGTCGTACACAAAGGCAGAAACGAATTATGAGCAGCTTCTTCTTGTGCCCTTAAAAATAGCATTTGCTGCTGAATCGTAGTCACCACTTTCTTTGTGTCTGGCTATAACAAACATTTTGCCTATTGCTCTGGGCCCTCATGACTGTCATACTCAATCTCCCCTCCCCCTCACCGATGGCTGGAGGCTCTACTAAATTGCTTCCTAAATTTGAAGCCATCTACCCCCCCCCCCTCCACTTCCTAGCCATCGGGGACACTGCTCCTCATCTTCTTTCAGTGTAAATGTATATTTTACACTCTTTATGAAGGAACCACAAACTGATGGTCGAAGGCATTCGATCATAATCTGTAGATCATTCAGTGAAGCCCTCCCAGCCTACGAAATGAAAGGAAAAGATAAGAAGCAGAAACACAATAAAGAAGCAACTTTTGATTCTGTGGATACGGTAGAGGACCTATAACTCACCGAAACCCATGATGCCACTGCCACTCAACCGTAAGCAGAGGGTCCACTCATGGCTTCCCAGAACATTGAAAGCTTCTTCAGTGGATTTGCGTTGGATTTTTCCACCACTCGGTTAAGTTGCAACATGTGTTAGGCTCATCATCTGTCCTACAGGAAAACTGGCTTCGGCCTATGCCAACGCCTGTCCTCCATGGGGATATTAGAGAAACCCTAATGATGCTAAATTATCACTTGGGGTGTATACGTAAGACCATTGCATGTTGTGAACCTTGGCCTCTTCAAATACCCTTATATGCTATGTCAGGACAAAAACAAGAATGAATATCACCATTTGTAATGTCAATCTTGTACCAGAAAACGTGTATTCTGCATTAATTTCCCACCTCCTAACTTTTTTTTGCTATTGGGCGATTTCAAAACCCACGCTCCTTTGCTGGTAGGCATTGTGAGCATTTTACGAGGTGGAAATGTTGGAAAGCTCGTGACGCTCCTTGATTTTTGTCTTACCAATACTGGTGCTCCCACAAATTTCAGTGTGGTGCATGGCACCCACTCGGCCACTGAACATTGAGTCTGCAACACTGGCCATCTACGATCTATACAATGGGGAGTGCATGCTGACTTTCGTGGTAGTGACCACTTAGATGTTCAAATTTTCCAATATTTGTAAATCTATGAGAGAAAACTAATGAGGTCATCTATAGCCTTACAAAAAAAAAAAAAAAAAAATTAACCTAAGGACAACCCAACCTGTAAAGTGTGTGGGTTTGTGGGATTTTGAAAGAAGAAACAATACAAGGGGACGCTAAATCTATGTGGTGGGGATGAGAATTAAATTGGAATGAGGAGCGGATGACCCTGAATTAATAACTGTGATAATAAATCATGATATTAAAAATTATTTGATTGATACAATATGGTCCTGATTCAATATTAATTGACAATCTCTCTTCCACTTCCTGCAAGTGGCATAAAATATAAATTAATAATTTCTCCCCACCAAAAATCTAATAAGCGAGCAAGGATCTGCTAACTATTTATGTTAGAAAAACATCCTTTCCTTTATAACAATATGTTACCGTTAAGCAGAAAAAAAGACTCACATTAAAAATCCAATACAAAACAAAAACTAGATTGAACATCGATATTTACAATTACCATCAAATATGAAAGAATAATCTAGATGATTACGACGTTACACTGATTATCATAAAACTTGATTTTAACACCGACTGACACGTCACAAAAAAAAAAAGAAAAAAAAAAAAAAAACGAAATATCAATGCAGGATTTGATTTTCCTAACTACACAGTCCCACTATTATGCAGCGACTACTTGTTGCTGGCGAGCGCTTTGCCATACATTACCAAACTGACGACTTCCGTGTGAAGGCGCTGCGCTGCAGTGGCGTGGGCGCAGGGCGGCTTTAAGGTGAAAATTTCCATGACCACGACATAAAAACACGCTCCGTTATTCGGAAGCTGTACTCCCTCCTATCAGCCTCTGTGTGCTCGGCAGTACACAGTGCCTACGATCTCGAGCAGTTCTGCCACGTCAGGGCCACTTTAGTTAGCGTAGACAAGTACGCAAACGTACTGAAGGCCTAGATGACTCCAGAAGTTGAGTATATCGTAACTAGTACATGGGTGCACTAGTATTGGCTGGCTGACATCCAAACCGAAAACAAGGACTTTCAGCTCAAGTACAAATCTCATTGTGTACCCTGAAACTTATACAAGTTCACCCGTCCAAGTATCGCTCAATAAGCAAAATCTCCGAGTCCGTCCACTAAGAGAACAAGGCGCAAGCAGATGCTTTCGTACTCCAGAGGAATAAAGCACGAAGTCCTCGATACCGTGTCTGCCGCGCAAGACCCCGCAAGTATCCGTTTTTTCGGAAAAACCAATCAGCATCGAGTTCTCAAACTCCAACCAGTAAAATCTCACTAAACGACCGCCGAAATAAAAAAACAAAAAAAAAAGAAAACACTGGCGCTTTGAACATCAGCCAACAGAGTAGGCTACCCCTTCCACACACACACTTTTGGCACGATTCTTCAAGAACGGTTCAAGCCGTCATCGTAGAAGCGCAAACCAAGCTTCTAGAAAAAAAACAGCAACTTTCAGTGTCGTCTTTCTTTTTTTAGCAGACAATATTCTGGGCGCTTCTCTCAGCGGAGGAGCCGGCTATCTTTTTCTAAAATCGGAGGGAGCGGTTCTAAAAGCACAGACAATACTCCTCCTCCTCCTCAGTTTGGGACATAGGCCAACACATTTACAACCTGCTGCTCGGCCAGAGCACCGAGGCACCTTGCTATCGGGGCCCCTACGGCACGCCGCTGGTCGCAGGTAGAGAGTGCTGTAACGGCCGACTCCACCTAATTCCACTGTCCCCATCAAGACAAAGTCAGTTCTGTTTCTCACCTCTGCAAAAATCTTCCGTGCACTGCATTGCCGACAGCAATAGAAAAATGCACAGTTAATAAAGATGAGAGATGGGCTGCCATTTATCAACCCATATCCATGGGAGGGATCAAATGTTTGGCAGTAGCAGTTACACAGCACCTGACATGGCGTCTAGAACTGCACGGTCATTCCCGAAAAGCAGTGACCACTTTCCGATCATCCTTTAACTACCTCCGGCTCAGTCCTCAGGATGCTTGCCGAGATGGACTCTTAATAAGGCCGGCTGGGACACTTAATTGTTGCCACTGATAGATATCATGCAAGAAGGTAAAATCAATGTGGACGTCCAAAATTTAATCAAAGCCATTGTTCCGGCAGTCGAGGCTGCAATCATCTGCTCTTCAGGTTTTCCTTGTCAGTTGACATTTCCCTGGTGGTACACATAGAGTCTGGTTTTTATTTAACAAAGCTCTAATCCATAATTGGACTCTCCAGAGCTTGTTCCCGGTATTTCTATATGTATGATCTTTCCAGGTTAAGTCGCTGCCTCCTATAGTTCTTCACGTATTCAGGAGAGTGGGATCCCCAGGTTACTGCTTTGAAAGTTGCCCTGTTCTCCAACGTATGCAGACCATTTCTGTGTTCCCTACATTTGTGTTAGTATATGTGTTGTTGAATACCGGCTGCAGGGAGACATACGAAAGGCGCAGTCATGGGCTCTCGCCCATTCTCTATACCGCCAAGATATGTGATCATCTTCTGTTGACGAAAGACAATCATCCCAAAACCAGAACCATTTACTGCCAGCCAATTATTGAAGTAGTGTGGATTCACCGCCTCTTGCGACTAGTCCTTGACACCTGGCTGCCACGACTGCCCCAAATTCGTCAGCTTCAGCATAACTGCTGGTTGCACCTTAATGACTTCTGCCGTCTGGGCAACCCCACGTGGGATGCAGGTGGTGAAACACTGCTGTAGCTCTGTAAAGACTCTGTTCTGTCACCATTTCATTATTGGACTCTGACGTATGGTTCAACATCAGCCTCAGCATTGAGGATGCCAGACCCAATCAATCACAGTAGATTTTACCTTGCAATGGAAGCTTTTAAAATGAGCCCTTTGAACAGTCTGGGGTTCCTCCACCACGAACGAGGCTGGCTGACTACATCGCCCTCGTTCATAGTGTGACTAACCACCTGAACTATCATCTCCTTTTCCCACACACAGCACTCCGTGTGCCATTCCTCATCTGCAGCGAATCCAAGAGCTGCCCAAGTTCCCTCGACCAATACTACCCATGTCATCTCTAGGTACCAAATATTCAAATGTCCACTTACAACCTTGAACAACGTGTACGATCAGTAGCCGTCTCAACCACAGATCTCGACGGAATAGACTCACCGACGGGCTAGCCAAACAGGCCAACGTTCAACCAGTTCTTGAGACTGGGATCCCGGCAACTGACCTACGGTCAACATTGGTCAGTTGCGTTCTCGGCTTGTGGAATAAAGAATGTTACACAATCACTACAACTCATAAATTAAGACCAATCAAGAAGACATTAAACATATGGAGGTTCTAATGCAGGCCTCTCGTAGCGACTTCGCCGTCCTTGCCGGCTCCCCATCGCCCATACTTGGCTGCCACATGGTTACCTTTCCATAGTTACGTCCCTCCTCACTGCCGATGTGGTTCCTTTTTAACATTGGTCAAAAATTTGTTGAACTAACCTCTTCTAAGGGCTTTGACATATACTGACAATGCCTAAATGGCTGATATACCTTGCAATGGGTTTTCTATCATTCCCTTCCAGTTGTTGGAGATATTAACGTGTTACGGAGTGGCCGTATCTTAGTTTTTAGTACTGTGATCAGCTAGCCAAGAAAATTGCTATAGTGTTTTAAATATTTCTTCTCATTCTTTCATTTTACATACGGCTTCTTAACTTTGATGCGTTACTATTGTTTACAGCATTAATGTGGTTCCGCACATTGCTTTTGTAATTTTTAGTACCGACAGCTTTTTCGGTGCATGCGTTATGGATGGAAAGAAGTACCGATGACCAAAGTACTTTGTTCGCTTACAACACAGAACACAAATTAATCAGCTGTATCTCTTCTTTGATCTAATTACGATGAAAAATACTCATGGGTAATATATAATGAGTTATGTTGGTGTGTCTTCAGTCTGAAAACTCTTTCTTCAGTCTGCCTTAATTTTTAATCCACACATTTCCTTCCAGTCCTAAATTGAAAATTAATTTTCTTCCCAATTTTGTGCAGTACCTCCTTATTAGATAAACTATTTACCCACCTAATTTTCAGCATTTGTCTGTAGTGCCACATTTCAAAAATTTCTATGCTTTTCAGATATGAACTATTTAGCGACCATTTTTCACTCCTGTGGAAGGAAATACGTCTCACAAAAGGGTTAGAAGAGACTCTCTAACACTGAAATTACTATTGGATGTTTAAATATTTATATTTTTCAGAAATTCCAGTTTCCCCCATTGACAATCTGTATTTTATATCATCCCTACTGCAACCACGGATGTTATTGTACTGCCCAACTAACAAAACTCATCTTGTTACCTTTTTTAATTCGTTCAGCATCACCGGATTTTCTCATACTACATTCCATTCCCTTTGTTTTGCGTTGGTTAATGTCACTCTTATAAGCTCCTTTGAAGACACTGTCAGTATCACCCAATATTGTTCCATGTGCTTTGCTGTCTCTGATGGAATTGCAATGTCATCAGCAAATCTCATTTTTTTTAAATTCCTTCACCCAACAGATCACAATGGGGAAATTCTACAACCCTTACTCTCTTCCAAACCAATACTTCGCTTGACACTCTGGTTTCTGTACAAGTTGTGAATAAGCTTCAGTTCTTAAATGTTACCCGTGTTACATCCAGAGTTTTAAATATGCCGATCAACATTGCCAAAAAGGTTTCTCCAAATCTACAAAAATCTATATATGTAGGTTTCTCTTTCCTTATGCTATCTTTTAAGACAATAGGAAGATAAGTATTGTCACAAGTGTTCCTACATTTCGCCTACATCCAAACAGATCTTCCTCGACGTCGACTTCTACCAGTTCTTCCTATCATTTGTATATAATTAGTGTTAGAAATTTTGCAACCAGCCGTATTCAACTGACTTTTCTGTACTGTTCATACGTGGCTACACCATCTTCCTTAGTTAGGATATTACATTTTCCTAGTGTATGACGGTATTTCTCCTGTCTCATATGTGTTTCACGCCAATTAAACAGTTTCGTCATGGCTGGCTGTCCAAGAGACTTCACTAGCTCTGAGATAACGCTGTCCATTGCAATGGTCTTGTTAGGACTGAAGTCTTTCAGTGCTCTGTGAAATTCTAGTCTCCTTGCAGTATTTCATCTTCATCTACTTCCTCATTAATTTCAAATATATTGTGTCGTAGTTAATTTTCTTGATAGAGCACCTCCACATATTCTTTCCACATTTCAGCTTTCTGTGCTTTGCTAAGAACTGGTTTCTCATGTGAGTTCTTCACATTCATACGGATGCTTTTCATGTCTTCAGATGTCTCTTTTAATTTACTGTAGGTGGTATATATATTCTTCAATATTCTTGCATTTGACCTCTAATCACTCTTCCTTAGCCATTTTGCACTATTTCTCAGTCACATTTTTTGACGTCATAACTCCATTTATACACTTCATTTATTGTGCAATTTCTCCTTTCATCAGATGAATTCATTATTTCATGCGACATCATGGGATACTTTCCAGGGATTTCTTTATACCCATCTACCCTCTGCTGCCTTCACTAATTCATATCCCAAGCTAACAATTCGCCTTTTGCTGTTTTATTCACACCGTTTCCATCAATCACTGCCTAATGCTCCGTCTGAAACTTTCAAGATCTTTAATTAATCCAGGTCACATGTCATTATTTTCCTATCTTTCAGCAGTTTCCTCACTTTCAGTCTACACTTCATAACCAATTAGATATCGATATGTCCTCCAGTTCAAACTTTGGTTCCGAGCGCTATGTCTCACCATTGTAAAATGTATGTGAGAACTTCTGGTGTCTCTTGGTCTCTTTCGGGAATATATACATTTTTCATGCTTCTCAAACGTATACTTCGTTATGATTAAATTCTACCATGCGGCTTCCTCTTTCATTCCTTTTGTCCAGCCCATATTCACCTACTATGTTTCCTTCCTTCCTTGTGCTGCTACAGAATTCCAGTCCCCCATCACAACCAAGTTTTACTCTCCCAAAACTCACTTCCTTTATCTCCTAATCCATTTCTTCGATCTCCTCATTATAGGTAGAGCTAGTTAGCACTTAAACTCTTAAAACGGGTATTGCCTCCGTACATGTCTTGACTCCGATAATGCTAGCACTGTACTATTCATAGACGTTTCCCAGCTTTCCTGTTTCCTTACTCATTATTACACCTACTACCGCGTTAACCTCATGGCTCTGTAGTCACTAAACCAGTAATCATGTTCACCGTCCCACCGAACCTCACTAAATACCATTCACATCAACCTATTTCCCTTTTTCAATTTCCTAACAGCCCTACCCGAGTAAGGTATCTAACAATCCACTCTCCAATCCATGGAATGCCCGTTATGTTTTTCTTGGACGACATCTTTATCAGTAGTCACCACCCAGACATCGGAATGAGGGGCTATTTCAACTGTAGAATATCTTACCCAATATATATCCTCATATATTCATCCACCTGAGCTGCACGTCCTCGACAAAAGTAATGACTATAGCTTCGCAGTAACTGTATGGCAAAGCAAATTAGCCGACGTTACGACTCCAGATTAGTCAACCACCGAAAATGTTGCCCTTGCATCTACTTAAAATGCTGCTTTCGTTTTCCAAGAACCATACATTTGTCTTGCTTCTCCATGGATACCCCGACTTTGTGGTAAGACTATTTGTATCGTTGAGGTACACAAGCCGCCCCACCTAGGCAATGTCTATGTTTCATGACGTTGCTTAAATTAATAATAATGATCTTGTTATTATCACATGAACAAATGATGATGCAACTTAAAAATATTATAACATATCTGTTTATACTACTTTGTACGTACATCTTTATTTTTTTTTTTAAGTATGCCTTCCGTGTATGGGATGTGCTCCAAAATACTCAAAAATATTTAGGGTAACATCAGGCGTGCCGCGAATTAGTCTTTAGCGGACTCTTTGTACGTGGAAAGCTGTCTTGGTTCTCAAACGCGTCTTTGTACGCCTATAAACATGCACAGCAGCCAGAACCCCAACTGCACTGCGGTGTATGTCCCCATATGTCAGTATCACATCTGCGTGGTCTTCGCTGGAGTAGATTACAGCGTGATTATGAATCCTGACTCGAACTACATACAAACGGTCACGTGACCTCACCACGGCAAAACTAAGACGAAATTTTACGTAGGTAACGCCATAGCCCAGCGTAGAATTGCTAGTGCAGTACAGCTGTGACGAGGTACCGACACTTACATATACGACAAACATAAACCCTATACTGAGTCTTCAAAACTACGAGGTTTTTGTGTTTCATTGGGCATAGGGTAGAACGGGGTGGCCGGTACTAGAGTATTTCGTCTGAGCTAGAGTTTAGCTAACGATGAAAAATTCATCGCCCCCCTCCCCCCCCCCGCCCCCAGCAGGCCGTCCTGGTTCCGCCCCTGTGTGGAGGAGAGGAGCTACGAGCGCCAACATTGGAGCCTGCGGGAGACACACTGTTTAATTCACCTGACCCGGTGGTCAGCCGGGAGCCGTGGCTCAGGGCGTCCGGTCAGAGGACTGAACGCCCTCTGTAATAAAAAATTTGAGCTAAAAACGCATCGAACAACAACGAACAAACATGATCAGCAATCGCAGTGAACGGAACTATACACGTAGGGGAAAAAAAAAAAAAAAAAAAAAAAAAAAAAAAAAAAAAAAAAAAAGTGTGGTCTTGGGGTAAAGTGCTCGAATGGAAACCGACGGGTCGCGGGTTCGAAACCCGGTCGGACCTCAGAAGTTTTCAGTCTGCACTTAAACCCATCCTTCACCTCTCAAATATGTGAGGACTCGGCAGAAATGACACGTGGTTCGGATTCCACGTTAAGCTGTAGGTCACCTTTTCTCGGTTGGTTAACTGGGATACGCTAGGAACACGCAAGTCACCGAACTGACTTGCACCAGGCCAAAGAGCGACACGTATTTATTGTATTAGTCAGGCGCCTACAGAATGAACATTATTGTCAGTGCGGTAAAGGAGGGGGATGCGTAGAACGGCTGAAAACTGGCTGGCCTCTTAGGTGATGCCGACTATAAATTTCCTGTACAAATATATTACTTCTTTTAAAGAGTAGAATACCGACAAAAATGTATTTCTAGTTAAACATCACCGTCTAGCGCTTTTTCTATATTTTTCATGCCTCTAACGATTCGGACCACTAATCTCTCCATCAATTATACGTATATCTAGGCACATCCTCTCCAGTTACCTTCCTCTTCTTGTTGTTCTAACTTGTATTGAAGCTAATTTTTCTGTACATTATAGTTAACCCACAGGTTCATGAATTTGTTTTTTGGTTACTCCTGGATAAAGAAGTGTAGGCTATTCCGTCACTAACAGGTAGTGCCAACGCTGTAACATTGATTTCACACTGATTGCACCGTTAATCTATGCGTAATACGACGTCCTTCTAGAAATAAATAAAATAAAAATACGAATACTATGAAATAGATATGACACATTAGAGGGACCGCCATCCCAATATTTCTAAATAATGTGATGTGTAAATACTTTCACTCACATTTCATTTAACTCATGCGACGTATCTGAAGTTGTAGTTTTAAAGGTGAATACCATACAATCTTTAAAACATTGATTGTTATTACATGGTTGTTAGCTTGTTAACAATCGACATTTGATTGAGAGTTAATTGTTGGAGGAAATGCTTTGTGCCAGAAGGCAATTTACTTTAAATGTTCAAGAAATTACATACCAACCTTCTGGAAGGATGTTAGGATTATGCCGGCCGCGGTGATCGAGGAGACTGAGGCGCTCCAGTCATGGTCTGCACGGCCACTACGGTCGAGGGTTCGAATCCTCCCTCGGGCATGGATATTTGTGCCGTCCTAGTTCGTAAGTAGTTCCTAAGTAGTTTGTATGTTTAGGGACTGATGATCCCGTAGTTAAGTTCCATAGACTATACAAACATTTGAACATTTTGTTAGGATTATCTGGATTTTACAAAATCCCAATTTCTTGAATTAATCGTACACCTATACGGAATAATCGTCAATGATAAAACATTAAAATGTTAGTAAACAATACTTCAATCGATAACCACAAAAAGGAAATATCCCAAAGCTCGTATCATAGCAATGCCATTGCATGTGGGTTACTTACATGAGTTCAGAAATCGGATATTAAATTCTACGGGCCCTTATTGTGAGTGACATTTACAACCCGCAGCTGCACCCATAACATCTTCTTTGTTCTAACAATATATCTATCAAACGTATGGCATACACGTGTGTGCCCTCACACTGAGAGGAAAAAGCTGAATTTAGAAGGATGCTTGTAAAGCTGTAATACTGTTCGTTGAAGTCGTAATGGTAGGATTGTTGAAGCAGCTTAAGGGACTCATGTTATTGTCATTGGAACAAAGCGACGTTTCCCTCGCGAGCAACAGTCGGGTTAAACAAAAGAGGAGTAGTACAGAAATACTTCAAAGTTATTGCTCTGCCGCCATCGTTTATTTCGCTTAAGCACAAAATAACGTAATACTGGAGCTCGGAGTCCCACGGGTCGAACTTTTCTGTGGATTCTCTGTGAATGACACAAGAGACGACAAAGCAGGCTACCATATCCCGTGCAATATACAGGGTCTAGCGGTGTACGAACGAGTGTTCGTAAATTAAGCCGTAATCCACTTTGGACTCCAATTTTAGTAAATCTGAGTCCCTGTCTGTGCCCTGCACTCTACAGAGCTGCTTGCAGAGGTTGCTGGAAACTGTCATTCCCAGACTTCTGTCCACGTTCGCTCTCACTGCATCCTACAGCGTCATATCTTCCAGCTAGAGCTAGCGGCGTCCGAGTTGCCGACAGTTCTACATAGACTGCAAAATGTCTGAGGCTTGTAACACAGTAATCTGCGTGACACAGCAGCTTTATACATTCTATAGCAACACATGCGAGAAATTATTTCCGGCTACTACGGATCAAATTCTCTAAAAATAAGCAAAGAAGCACCTCAATTGGTTCCTGAAGTGTTGAATTGAACTTTCTTAAAGTGATTACGATGGCTCCTGTTATTAGAATGTTTTTAAGAGTAAGAGGGAAGCAGTTATACAGGGTTGGCGGAAATTCTCGTTACAAACTTTTAGGAGTAGAAGAGGGTGGTGAGAACATAACATTTTGAATAGGAACCCATGGCCGGAAACGTATCGTTTCCGTTCTACGACAGTTTGAATTCATATTGTATCTCGTTGCCGCGGTGGAGTAGCCGAGCGGTCTAAAGCGTCTCGCTGCGGACCGCGCAGTTGCTCGCCGTGGAGGTTCGAGTCCTCCCTGGGGCATGGGTGTGTGTCTTGTCCTTAAGTTAGTTTACCTAGGTTTAAGTAGTTTGTAAGCTACGGACTGATGACCACGCAGTTTGGTCCCATAGATTTACAAACATTTGAATTTGTATCTCGTCAACGACTGCTTAGGGACAGATTTCTGGCCGCTGTACAAGACACTGAAGAGGCACCAGGTTGGATGGAGAAAATATAACAGAACATGCTTCGGAGGCACAATGTGTGTAACGACGTTAGTGGTCGCCACATCGATCCGCTGTTGTAATGATTAAAGTACGTTGCGGCTGGTGCCGTAGACGCTGGGTTGTTGTCGCCTAATGCAAACCATAAGGTGTAAATTGTAATGAAAATGCATAAGTAATAACGGAACGATTTAATATTCTTTTCAAATTGATTGCAACAATTGTACAGGAACACGCCTAATTACATTCCTAAAGTACGAGTGGATGAGATAATCATCTGCATTGAAACCGTCGTGAAACGGAGACGATACGTTTCCGGAGAAGGGTTCCTATTCAAATTGTTATGTAGTCACTACTCTTTTCAAGTCCTAGAAGGTTGCAACGGGATTTTTCGACCACCCTGTATGTTAGATACGTCATTGTCATTAAGTCTTACAACATCTGGGTGCAACCAAATTTTCACCATACGTAAAAATCCAAATTTAGACCATTCCCAAAATGTAAATTTTGGTTAATCACAAAACGACTAAACCAGTAGCATCTAAAAATAAAGATGTTTTGAAAATGCCACATACTACAAAGAAGTCTGTTTGTAAACAAAGAGACTGGGCGAATAAATGATGAATGCATACCTGCAGAAGTTTTAAATGATTACAAATTATGTTGGCTAAACTGACATGCGTTAGTGAACTGGTGTAACAATTTACTAGACCACTTGACGTGAACCGTGAGACACACCTGTTTCCAAATTTTCTGTGTTGTCTAAAGCTTTAGACGTTACCTTGGTGGAAAATTGGTGTAAAGCATAACGAAAGTGACGGAAAGTATGTGGGAACATCTGAAGTTTCGGATGAGATTATCTCAATAACTATACATCGGGTAAAAATAGAGCGTAAGACAAGTTCGTAAGCTAAAAGGGGGCATCAAATGATACTACACGTGACATCCAGCCCCCGCCCTCATGGGTGGAACAGGGGTCAAATTTTAGATCTGAAATGGAAAACCCACTTTTTTATTGCAGATTCGGATGTTCCATAGAATAGGAATCAAGTTTCGTCTGAAGCATTTTTTAAACCATTGACAAATGGAGCTGAATAATAAAATAAAAAAAAAAAAAAAAAAAAAAAAAAAACAATAATTTTTTTTTTTTTTTTTTTTTTTTTTAAAATTGGGGAAGAACTGCGATATATTTAGAATGATAAGAGAAGGACACATCAAAGCAATACCAAATGTGCACCAATTATTTCATTACGCCAATTTTTTTTCTTTTTTACAAAGGTATCCTATCCGCCACAGTAGGGGAGTAGGGTAGTAGTTGGGGAGAGGCAGTATTAAAGTCTCGTTAGAGGACTCTTCACAACTGCATTACTCACCCGACTATGGCGCTACCGTGGCCAAACTGCTCAATAATTGTTATGGCATTCACCTAAAATTAACTTCATATCGACAATCTTTGTAGGAGGAAAGTGAGCCATGTTTCGCTAAAGAATACCTTACTTTCGTCTCTTGATATTTATAGTTCACAAACTGAAACTGACGTCAGATCGCATTGCACCGACCCTTATATTAAGCCATACTTCGTAGTTTTGTCATGTTAGCACCACAGTCGGTTAATTTGGGGTAATGAAAGAATTGATGTACATTTTGTATCGATTTGATACGTCTACACGGATCAATCTAAATAAATCGTTCTTTCCCATTTTTACTTATTTCTTGATTTCAGTGCCATCTATCTATGTTTCAGACAAAACTTACTTACTTTTTTTATGGAGAATCCGAATCTGCAATAAAAACGGAGGTTTTCATCCCAAGGGGATGTATCATTTGATGTTCCCATTTGAGCTTTCGAATTTATCTTAACAACAATTTTTAACCAATATGTAGTTTTCGAGTTAATTACATCCGAAAATTCAGATGGACCAGCCAGTATGTATATACCAGAAGCAGCATCAGAGCCGGCCGCGGTGGCCGAGGAGGCTGAGGCGCTCCAGTCACGGTCAGCACGGCCACTACGGTCGGGGGTTCGAATCCCCCCCTCGGGCATGGATATTTGTGCCGTCCTAGTTCGTAAGTAGTTCATAAGTAGTTTGTAAGTTTAGGGACTGATGACCCCGTAGTTAAGTCCTATAGACTATACAAACAAGCGAACATGTGAACAGCATCAGATTCGAGACATGCGGCGCCCAGAACAGTAGAGCGGCAAACGAACCAAGTCGGCCCTCTGTTCTCCGAACGGAGCCTCAAACGAGCACAGCATTCCCGTCCTCGAACAAGCCAAGCCCAAGCTGATATGTTGACCCCTCATGTTGAACACTGAGCGGTAAGTACTCTCTACAAACCTCCACGAACAATGACGGATGCCATTTACAGACGTTCTAAAGTTTTAATTCCGAATACGCTGCTGTTTAGTAAGTTATTTAATTCGACTGGCCTGTTTCAGAGTGAATGCTATCGTCAGGTTAAAGTGGTAGCTATTCTTATCCTTGTAAGTTCGCAGGTTTATCTGATCTGTTTAGTTTTTATTTTACAGATTTAATACAACTGTAGTTGTTGTAGCTCTTTATGTAGCTGTATACATGTACATATTTCTAAAATAATTCATACGTTGTTGATGTGTAACAGCTATTTTGACGGATATCCGTTAAATAAGAACCAAACACATCAGATGAAACTGACGTCGTGGACCCAGAGGATCACAAATGATTGACGGACGCGTTATTCTGTTGCAGGGTAATGCCGAACGCGCCGAAACAGCTTTCCAAACTTTCGGAATGTTCCTTTTTTCTTTAACCAACTGGGATAAATCGAGAGATAGTGCAAGTGAACTGAAATTGTATAATTCAGAGACACTCGTCATGCGCATATTTGCGTTACTGTGTGCACAAGTGACACAAGTGACTTAAACTGCCATTAATGTTCAAAAAATTTTCCGTCAACGTGCAAACGAACTATTAAAGTAGACATTTCAGTGCAGTACCCAGGAAAGTTGCTGATGCAGGTAGTATAATATTCATGAAAGGTGCAGAACGAAATTATTCAAGTGAACAAGCAGTCACCTCCAGTGAAGTAAATGCATGTTATTCGTCACACCAACACTCACAGTTGTCACGAAACCCACTGAAGAGACTATGGTCAGTCGAGAAATATTAACATTCTTTTCAGTTCTTCGTTAAACGAATGAAAGCATCACGATTAAAATACAGAGAACGAAAAATTTTATACCAATTCACAGTAACAAACAGAAACTGTACGCGACGACTGATATGAATGGGGAAAGGTTGGGAATTGAGTAAGAAGGGTTTCAGCTTTTCCCGAACTAGACTACCAACGATTGGAAGAAACATCGACTGTGTAAAGTAATAGTGTAGAACAAGGTCCGAATTTCCAGAGAAAAATATATTTCGAATTAACCCAAGAACGCTGATAAACAAGTATAAAAATTCGAATTAACTCGAAAGCTCATTTAAAATTCATGTTTCATATTTATTTGGGAACTAGCTGAAAACCCCGGGCGTTGCCCGGGTATTTATTTATTTATTCCTGCTATTTTTCAGGTATATATCATTTGTATAAGGGCTGTATTTCTGTAAAATATGCTGGCAATACAATTAGCAGTAAAGAAGTAATAAATTAAAAGGTGATGCTTGTGGGGTGGTTTTCCATGAACGTTCCTTTTACGTGCTCATATCTCATGAACTACGTGTCGGAATGTGATACAATTTAGAAGCTATATTCAACTATATATATATATATATATATATATATATATATATATATATATATATATATACTGTCTGTAAAATTTCCTGTCGCTACACTTTGTAGTGTTCAAATTATAAATTGTAACGTTATACCGAGAGCCGTAGTTTTACTCCATAAACAACGGAAAAGTTTTAAGCGAAAATCTTTTTTCCTTTCATCATTTTACTGTGGTTGCCAGAGGGAAAAAGTTTAATAAAGGTTTGAAATTATGTTTAAAGTTTGTTGCAAGTCGCTAAGTACTGTCATTCTCATACAGTGTATTTCGAAAGTCTCGCCGGATTATATGGCATTTTTGGCGATTTCTATTGGTTATGTCGTAATATCTTTTGAACCATGTGCCGTATGTGATTCTTAACCATGCACCAATTGTTACCTCACGGTAAGGAATGTGTGTACCAAATTTGGTTGAAATAGGTCCAATGGTTTAGGAGAAAATGAGCAGCATTATCGCAAAATGCAGCAGTTTTTCGCGCATCTCATTGTTAATGACGTCATATCTCGTGAACTATACATCGTATGTGATTCTTACACTTACGGCGACCGTCCTCATGGATTGAAGCTTGCGTGTACAAAATTTCATAAGGATTTGAACAAAACTGTAGATTTGTATGCAACACGTACAAACATACGGACACTCTGCTTTATATATTAGATTTATATCTTATGAAGTGCTTTGATCAATATTTTAAATCAATTTTTGTATATAATTGGACTCATTCTGACCATGTACCATCGGTATAGAAACATATTTCTCATAAATAATTGACAAAATTCTTTTACATCTGAGATTACATTAAATGACAGTAAAATGTTGTTAACTATCGGTTAAAAATTTAGACCATATTTGTAGAAGCGTATTTTGGTGGTCTTTTCAGTAGTGATGTCACTTTTAAGACATGAGTGACCACTTAATAATTACCGTAGTTCTTAATACTGACTGTAATCATCTAAGTTACTGTCAAAGGTTTTGAAAACTTCTTTAAATAAGTAGGCAGGTATGGTACAATATTAGGCATGACCTGTTACATAAAGGTGCCTTGTTTTGTGGAAAGTAATTTGTTCTGATAAATATTTGCAACATATAAAATGTAAGAAATTGTAATAGGTCAACGTGAAATGGATATATATTTGCTTTACTAGTTACCAAGTTTCATTTTGAGAATAGTCAGTGTAGTGCTGTATAAAAGTATTTAAATTACCATTGTTTCTTTGTATGGGCCTTATTATTATCATTATTTTGATATTGCAAAGAATTTTGATTAATTGTATACTGAACAGTAAAATTAAAATGACACTTTCTCTAAATCGATAAACGGATCAAAGCCCACTATCCAGTCACTCGTTGATCATTCCGGGGCAGTAATAGAAGAAAGGGAAAGCTGAAGTTCTAAATTTAACCTTTAAGAAATCTTTCACGCAGGAGGACCGCACAAATGTACCATCATTTGATCAACTTACTAATTCCGAAATGGGGGACATAGCAATAGGTATTTCCGGTGTAGAGAAGCAGCTGAGAGAGCTAAATACGAAAAAGTCTGCAAGTTCCTAGTGATTGGAAAAAAAGCGCAGGTGACTCCCGTTTATAAGAAAGGAAAGAGAACTGACCCGCACAATTGCAAGCCAATAACGTTGACATCAGTTTCTTGTAGAATTTTAGAGCATAATCTCAGTTCGAATATAGTAAAATTGCTTGAAACGGAAAAGCTTCTTTCCGTGAATCAGCGCGGGTTTAGGAAACATCGTTCATGTGAAACTCAGCTTGCCCTTTTCTCACATGACATCTTGCGAGCCATGTATGAAGAGCAACAGGCGGATTGTGTTTTTCTCGACTTCAAAAAGGCGTTCGACGCGGTGCCACACTGCAGACTGCTAACGAAGATACGAGCTTATGGAATAGGCTCACAGATTTGTGACTGGCTGGAAGACTTCCTAAGTAATAAAACGCAGTACGTTGTTCTCGACGGCGAGTGTTCATCAGAGACGAGTGTATCGTCAGGCGTGCTCCAGGGGAGTGTGATAGGACCGCTATTATTTTCTATCTATATAAATGATCTGATGGACAGAGTAAGTTGTAATTTGCGGCCGTTTGCTGATGATGCTGTGGTGTATGGGAAGGTATCGTCTGTAACTGACTGTATTAGCATACAGGATGACTTAGACAAAATTTATAGTTGGTGCGAAGAATGGCAGCTAGCTCTCAATGTAGAAAAGGGTAAGGTGATGCGCATGAGTAGAAAAAGCAATCCCACAATGTTCGAATACAGCATTAGTAGTGAGCTTCTTGATGCTGTCGCGTCTTTCAAATATCTAGGCATAATATTGCAAAGCGATATGAAATGGAACGAACATATAAGGACATTTGTGAGTAAGGCGGACAGCCGACTTCGGTTTATTGGGAGAATTTTGGGAAGATGTACTTCACCTGTAATGGAGACCGCGTATAAAACGCTTGTACGACCACGTCTTGAGTATTTCTCAAGTGTTTGCGACCCGCAGAAGATCAGTTTAAAGGAAGACATAGAGGCGGTTCAGAGGCGAGCAGCTAGATTTGTTACCGGTAGGTTCGACCAATGCGCGAGTATCGCGGAAATGCTCCGGCAACTAAATTGGGGATCGCTGGAAGAAAGACGACGTTCTTTTCGTGAATTTCTGTTAAGTAAATTTAGAGGGCCGGAATTTGAAGCTGAGTGTAGTACGATCTTGCTGCCGCCTACTTACATTACGCGTAAAGATCACAAAGACAAGATAAGAGAAATTAGGGCTCGTACGGAGGCATATAGGCATTCCTTTTTTCCTCGTTCCATTTGGGAGTGGATTAGGAAAAGAAATGCCTAGTAGTGGTACAGTGTACCCCCCGCCACACACCTTACGGTGGATTGCGGAGTATGTTTGTAGATATGTAGATGTAAATCGTCGCCGCGGTTGAGTAGCAGAGCGGTCTAAGGCGCCTCGCTGCGGAGCGCGGGGTTGCTCGCCGTCGGGGGTTCGAGTTCTCCCTTGGGCACGTGTGTGTTTGTGTGTGTGTGTGTGTGTGTGTGTGTGTGTGTGTGTGTGTGTTTTGTCCTTAGGTTAGGTTACCTTAGTTTAAGTAGTTTGTAAGCTACGGACTGATGACCACGCAGTTCGGTCTGTGTGTGTGTGTTGTCTTTAGGTTAGTTTACCTTCGTTTAGGTAGTTTGTAAGCTACGGACTGATGACAACGCAGTTCGGTCCCATATATATTAGGAAGTTGGTCTCCGACGTTGTAACGACGGTGCTTTGCAATGGTGCAGAAGAGTGGATCACAGCGACGTCAAATATGTGAACAGATAAAAAGGTCCAGTGCTCAAAATGTGTAAAGTTACGGGTGGGTTCATGAGGTCGCATTGGCATCAAACCTCATCGCAATTCTGCTCAACGCATCCCTGCAACTATGTAAATATCATCATATTTCCTTTTACCCACATTTCTCCCCTTCCTTCGATGCCTCTGTGACGGCTGTCGATTCAGCGATATCCAGCGTTACAAGCAAGCAGTCTTCTTAGCTTCACGACGTAACATTTCACACACATTCAGAACTGACACTTATCATCCTCAGGGGTGCAATAAAGGTTATCACCCCATTTCTTTGGGCGTCGATTCCGACACATTTCGCTGTCGTAAACAGCAGTGCAATGAGCAACAGAGTAAAATTCTTTGAATATTCCGCACTCTTGACAACGCCTTGATGAATGAATGAATGTTATCGAGAATCCTCAAACGCAATGAAAGCGATACGATCACTTATTAATGTAGCACAATGAAATATTTGCTCTGATATACAGTGTGAAACCGTTCAAAACTATTAGAACGAACGTGATCGAACGTGAACGTGATCGAAAGTAGCAAATGGCGTCAGTCCTTTTTTACTCCTATCTCATGTCCGTATGTGGCGACTTTCCTCCCTCGATGTTCTACCGAAAACAGAGTCTACAGGCAACAAGCAGACATTCTCCTGACTGGAAACCCAAAACTGTGCTCACACGTGGTATTGCAACAAATATCAGTTGGTCTATATACAACTGTAATTGAAGAAAATGGGCCGGCCGCGGTGGCCGAGGAGACTAAGGCGCTCCAGTCACGGTCTGCCCGGCCACTACGGTCGGGGGTTCGAATCCCCCCTCGGGCATGGATATTTGTGCCGTCCTAGTTCGTAAGTAGTTCATAAGTAGTTTGTAAGTTTAGGGACTGATGACCATAGTTAAGTCCCATAGACTATACAAACATTTGAACATTTGATGAGACGTTTAAGTCATAGGGGTTGGCTAATGAATGCCTGCATTCATGCCAGTAACAGCAGTCTACACATGAAAAGTAGATCCAAGGGTCTAAGAAATGAAAGGTGTAAAATTATCAAACATGACATTAACCCTTTCGTGGTTGTTGGGACATATGCGTCCCACTAACTTCGGACCTCATTTGTACCACAAGGTGGCGAGTTGCGTAATTCTACATAGCGCTGCCATCTGTTGGTGGCCCTTCAGAACGCGGAAAAAAATCTAGGTACTGAAATTCTTAGTGTAGAAGGCTGTGACTGTTTATATGGGACGCCGCGTGAATTTTCACGCCGTAACCATTGTTTGTTGTGCCTTGAATAATTTTCGTCATTTTCTCGCTACCGTAAATGTCCGAAGTAAGTATATTTGCTATTTTATGTTTCTTAGATGTTTAAAAACAACAATTACGCTCTCTAAAACTCATTTTACTTCAAAATTTTTTTTCAGTGAATTTACAATTAGTGGGACGCCTGTCTCCCAGTGACCATTGTGTAGCCCTATAATGCCTTTATGTTGCATTATTGTAGTACTCATATTTCAAAGAAAAACAGTTTTTCTGTAAATTTTTGCGCTAATAAAACACGGTATGTGGTTTACTATTATCTGCATTTTCTATTATAGAAGCTGCGAGACAGCTCTCTCTCTTTATTTATTTATTTATTTATTTTTAAAATATGGTGTGCATTACAAATTTTTGAATCATGTACTTGTTTAGATCCTGTGGCAGTTAGGATAATTCAAGAAATTATTTTAAAAAGTCTTAGGTAAATCGGTGCCAGAAATGATCAGTGGGACGTATGTGTCCCACCTTTTTTTTAGGAAAAATGGAATGTGATAAAATTTTTTGAGTGTCATATTTATAATTCTGACCCAAATCAGACTCTGTAACAGCTGAGATATCTTACGATATTCTAAAAAATGAGTAAAAACCACGAAAGGGTTAAACATATTACAACTGCAATGAATACAGTGTAATCAACAATAAAATTATCTGCCCTAACGTTATAAGTGATATACTCCAAACCAGCATTTTACGTTAGACTGTGTTATTTATTGCACTAATCACAAGAGATTAAATAAATAAGAAGGTGCTCCTACTTGAATGACACATGTAAAACCTAATAAAGCTACACAGTAAAGTTGCTTTCATGTATCTGAATGTAGAAAACTGATTACCCGCTTTAAGTAACGAGAGGCAAAATCAAGGTTTCTCATTGCGCACGTATCTACACAAATTGCATAGTTCATATCACAACCTGGCGAAACATAAAATTACTCGCGAAGTATCACACGATTTTCGGAATAAGGTTTCTAAAGCACAGACAACATCCCCAAAAGTTAGGGCAACCAGAGCTGCAGTATACCTCACCGATGCCAGATCTGTCTCAATCAAGCGTCCCCCACGGAAAAAGTCCTGCTGACCACGCCATTCCGCGTTCAGCAGCCGCCAAAAGCATATCCCTCCTCACTCAATTTGTTCCACCTCTAGAATTACATAATTCAAGTTTCAAAAATGTTTCAAATAATTTGACCACCTCAAGACTAAGAAATAGTTACATTAATTGACGAAATTCAACGAGGATATTATCCCATAGACAATAAACATGGCTAGTTCCTATGCCGCAATGGCCCCATCCGTGTAGAGGTCTAGTCCCGCTTTTTTATGTGTATAATATTCCTTTTGTGCGAATGTCTACATATTTTACATTCAGCAACATTTATAGCGCATAAACCTCCCTCCAATCATTCACTATGACCGTTTCCTCATCCTCTTCGGTCATCGAACGTATAAATTACTGTAGCAGTCAATTTAACATGAAGCCAGGAGCGCCTGACCCTGAATTAATAACTGTGATAATAAATCATGATATTAAAAATTTTTCGATTGATAGAATATGGCCCTGATTCAATACTAATTGACAATCCTCTCTTCCACATCCTGCAAGCGAGATAAAATACATATTAATAATTTCTACCCACAAAAAATCTAATAAGCAAGCAAGGATCTGATAACTATTAATGTTAGAAAAACATCCTTCCCTTTTTAAGAATATATTACCGTTAAGCAGAAAAAAAGACTCACATTGAAAATCCGATAAAAAACACAAACTATAATAAACATTCAAATTTACAATTACCGTCAAATATGAAAGAATAATCTAGATTATTATGACGTTACACTGATTATTATGAAACTTGAATTTAACACCGACTGACAAGTAAAAAAAAAAAAACCTACCATGAATTGCTACAATATTCGTAACGGAATAATTGAACTGGAATATCAGTGCATGGTTGATTTTTCCTAACTACAGAATCCCACTATTATGCAGAACCTGGTGTAACGACTATTTGTTGCTGGCGAGCGCTTTGTCATACATTACCAAACTGACGACTTGCGTGTGAAGGCGCTGCGCTGCAGTGGCGTGGACGCAGGGCGGCTGTAATCTGAAAATTTCCGCGACCACGAAATAAAAACCACGCTCCGTTACTCAGAAGCTGTACTCTCTCCTATCAGCCTCTGTGTGGTCGGTAGTACACAATGCCAACGATCTCAAGCACTTCTGCCAAGTCAAGGCCACTTCAGTTAGTATAGACAAGTACGCACAAGTACTGAAGGCCTAGATGACTCCAGAAGTAGAGTATATCGTAACTAGTTCCTCGGTGCACCAGTATTGGCTTGCTGACCTTTGCCAAACAAACAAAAAAAAAAAAAAAAAAAAAAAAAAAAAAACAAAAAAAAAAAAAAAAAAAGAAGACTTTCAGCTGAAGTACAAATTTCAGAGTGTACCCTGAAACTTTTACAAGTTCACCTGTCCACGTATCGGCTCAATAAGCAAAATCTCCGAGGCCGTCCACTAAGAGAACAGGAAGCGAGCAGACGCGTCCGTACTCCAGCGGAGAAAAGCACGAAGTCCCTCGATACCGCGTCTGCCGCGCAAGTCCCCGAGAGAACGCGATTTTTTTTTTTTTTTTTTTTTTTTTTTTTGCTGAAAAACCAATCAGCATCGAGTTCTCAAACTCCGGCCAGTATAATTTCACTAAACGACCGCCGACTTCAAAAAGTTGGCGCTTTGAACATCAGCCAATCAGAGTCGGCTACCTCTTCCACACACACACACACTTTTGTCGCGATTCTTCACGAACGGTAAAAACCGTTACTGTAGAAGCGCAAACCAAGCTTCACTTTCAGTGTCGTCTTCCTTTTTTAGCAGACAAGATTATGGTTGCTTGTCTCAGCGGAGAGGCCGGCTTTTTCTAAAACCGGAAGAAGCGGTTCTAAAAGCGCAGACAATACTCCTCGTCCTCGTTCACAGTTTGGGCACAGAGTAACATATACAGAGAAGAAACCACCCCTACACCACTGTGCTACGCTTTCCTAGTAGTTCCGTAAGATGCTAGCAGGTGTCAGGCGGATCGTTGGCTTAGGGTGCCTCTCGCACGTCAGAGGGTAGCGTGGAGGGGAGACTGAGGGGAGAGCTTGTGCTGCCTGCCACAAGGCAATGGCTGTGTCCGGCTTGCTGGCGTTTGAGGGGAGGTGGTGGTGGGTGCAGCCGCTACCTGCCGCCTGCTCTGGCCAGTTTAAAGGGCTGCTTCTGACCGCAGCGCCATCATGGGACATCTTACGGAACTACTGGAAACCCTCCCTCCCCGCACCCCTGAGCGTAGGACCGGGCACTTACGGAGGTTTCCCGTCTGTATATATTTGTCTGTGGTTTGGGACACTAGGCTAACACATTTACGACCTGATGCTCGGCCAGAGCACGGAGGCACCCAGCTATCGGGACCGGGATCTCTACGGCGCGGCCCCCACGGCACGCCGCTGGCCGCAGGTTGAGAGTGCTGTAACGGCCGCCTCCACCGGAATTCCACTCTCCCTCGTCAAGACAAAGTCAGCTCTGTTTCTCACCTCAGCAAAATTCTTCCCTGCACTGCATTCCCGACAGAAGTAGAAAAATGCATGTACTGAACACTTTACATCATTACACGAACGATAAACACTGTTAATAAATATGAGAGATGGGCTGCCATCTCCCACTAAAACATAAGGAATAACATAAATTTATTGAATAATAAATATTTGACGTGAAGCTTTCTCAGATGGTAGCTATGTGCATTGGTACCAATTCGCACAAGATTTTCCTACTGATATATAATATATCCTAGAACAGTAGTTCTGATTTAAATTAGATGAATGCAAAAGCTCGGTTATTGAAAGGGATTGAGCGACTGGGTTCGTTACAAGGGATTTTAGCCGTTGACCAAATTGAGAGGGAGACTTTGTCTGGCTAAGATGTTATTATCCCTGGGATTGCCTATAAAGGATTTTAATACTGAAATAAACCTCCTGTTTAAGTTTAACAATTTCTAGTTTATTCAGGTAACTTTACAAGCAAACTGTCTGTGTGAGGTATCTTCCACTAAGTGGCCAAGTCTTATACACAGACGATGTCTGTCTAACACCGTTCCGTCTGCCTTAACAAGAACCCGTCAGTATTACCCACCCGACTAAAGAACAGAGTCCCCCGACTACTTCCCAAAGTCCATCAGGTCCCGCAGCTACCGCTGCCTATCTCTCCCGGCTGCCTGCCTGCAGCTCCTACCTTCTGCTTCCAAGTGACTACGCCCAACAACTCTCTGAGGAGCGGCCTGCTCCTAAGTTTTGTACACGTTTCCCCTTCGACCCCTGACGCGCCTTGCGGGAGCGGCGTCGAAGACTACTCGCCTTCTCATTGGCTGTGCACTAGCATTCAGTCGTTCTCCAGAGGCTGGGTGGAAGGGCAGAGGCGCCTCTCCTAATATGGTCACACACTGCGTCCTGAGCCTCTCATTGGCTCCTCAGGACGGAGTGCTGCCCCCGGCAGAAGCCCTCTCTCTTTCCTCTTCTCATCCCACGCTCTCTGTCTCTCCAGAAATGCTGACTATCATAATTGCTGACTTTGCTGACCCTCTTATCCAGCGCACAAAGAGTCGCCTTTGTGCCTACTATCTGGCGTCTGGCGTCCGCCTGGCCTGCGAGCTACCTCGTGGCGTCTCCTGCCACGCTACAGAACTTTCTGCTTCTCAATACTTCGTTTTCCCATTTTTATTAATTAATTAATCAATTAAGACTTGGCTTTTGGCGTGGATATGACATGAATTCGAAGGTGTTATCAGATCTATTTAAGTGAAGACGTTGAGTTATTATTGAATTTTCTATATTTCTTAATGACCGCCATATTAGTATCTGTATGCAGGCCTTTTCTGCGGACCACATCGCGGTTAATGGAGAGCTGTTCCAGCGTCTAGGACCAGCCCTTAGCTACAGTTGTAGTGACCACAGCCTCAGCTAGCAACACTTCCCACACGTCCTTTCCCCTAAATAACTGTACCACCTTATATAGATTATTTTACTGTATAGAGGTGCAAATTGAAACAAACTGACACAGTGCAACGAAAATGGTCGGTATAAGATCCTACAGTTCGGCAACCGCCTTTGGAGGAAGCCAAGCGTCTTTGTTGCCCAATTTTAAACGACGTTTTTGAAATAGTCTGATAGTCCGAGTCCTTACATAATTTAAAACTGAAAATTTAAAATAAAAATAAGCACCCCGAGAGTCTTTGAGCGTAATAAGTTGCTTGATGAGTAGGGCGCGTCCGCTCTCGCATAGAATTTTTAGCATTTGAATAAAAATAACTGTGGTCAGGAGAAATCTGAAATATATTACGTCCCAATTTGTTTCTGAGCTATGTCAGCAGTTATTTGAATGAATACTGTTAAATCACTTTCTACCCTCATTCACGTACATAAATATCTCAATCTGTTGCAGCGGTAGAGAAATGAAGACTGACTAGAAGACCATGTGGGTATCGGATTTTAAACCTTTTTTTTATATATATTTATGGTACGTCAAGTACAGAACTCAAATAAAAATCAGCCAATGCCATTCCACGCAATACTCAAATATTCTCGAGAAAATCGACTTTTATGTTTTGCAAGTACAGGTGTTGAATAAATAAGAGGCGGCATCTGTCGGCGTAGCGCAGGTGGTTGCGTTTCTGACCTCACAATTGAGGTCTGCAAATCGCCGTTTTCGCTCGCTCGTATTCGGTCGAGTGCGCAACGCTCGGCGGTGGCGCGGCGAGTGTGTACGTTAACACTCGAACGAGGCTGCGTGGGGCGGCGCGGGTGCAGGCCGCACAGCGTAGTGCTGCCGCTGTACTCACGAGGAAACATACAGAAGTCACTCTCCGAGCACAGAAAATTGGTCACTTTAGGGGTAGTTTCTCCCCTAATTGTCACTCCCCCTGCAATGTACCTAGGCTGATCTCTTATCAAAAGATACTTTCATACCAAAAAATCATTAAAATCGTTTCATTAATCTCTAAATTATCACGATTTTTCTATTTTAGCCCCAATTTTGGAGGGACCGTTTCAATCGAAAAAAATACATGTTACTTTTTCCAGTATTCACTTTACTATTAGTAATTTTTGAAAGCAATTTTTGGGAGCAGCCATCTTAAATTTTTTAAATCATTAAAATATGACCAAGTTGGTGCGTTTTTAATTGGCAACAGGTTTCAGTCCGTTTTACCACTTAAATATGTTTTCCACCGCGTAAAAAAATAAAAAAAATAAAAATAATAAAAATAAAAATACGGGCCCCACAGTTTTTCATGTATTCTAAGAAATTCAAATTTCATAAAAATCGGAGAGTGACACTTGGATACGTTTCCTTGTCAGTCGCTACTGCAGCGGCTCTGTGGCTCTGTTGTTGCGTGTGACGCACCCCTGCTAACTAAAGGAACTAAAATCAGTTATGCTGTAGACGTGTATTCCTGCATAGTACCATGTAACCGCAATATCATTATACCGCAAACGAGACAAAAAGCTTGTTTTCTCTAACGACAACATTTGAAAGTACTGTAAAGGATCTAAAGAGAAACTACGGAAACGTTCTTATTGCGGTGTACAAAAGTGAAAGTTACCGTACAACAAAGTATACATCAAAAATTAACATTATCCCCAAACTATTCGTTAGTGGCATTGTAATTGCAATGTATTGTTAAAATATCATTGACACGTTGTAGATCGAGTCGAGTTCTTCTATCAGAGAACAGGTTCCCTGCCGCACTGAAAGTGCGTTCACTAGGTGCATTTGAGGGGAGTACATAAAATACTGTTTGCCAATACAACTAGCTTAGGAAAGAGAGTTGTATTTCTACCATTCAAGCAGATCGTCGTCATCACCATCAATTCGTGCTAAATAAAAGTACACCTCATTGGTGGATTGCGCCTCGCGTATTTCACAGTCCAGCCATTCCAAAAACATGCACTTCATTCTTTTGGCTGGTGCACCCAGGTGACATTCTTCAGATGGCCCTAAATAAATATAACACGGATATCACTGAAACAGCGGGAGCACCATAAATTCGTATAGCTGTGTAAACAGTTGGAATAAGAGGATTTGAAACAGGTATAGGATATACGAGGATTAGACCGGCATATGACCCTGTCGACGGAAGAAAGCGCAGATCCTATACATTGCACAAAAACTTGCATGCGTTCTTTATTATGTAGATAAGAAAGACGACAGTGACAGTGGGGAATATATGAATATTGCAATTGGAAAAATTCTCGTTAAGGACTCACTCGGAAAAGGTAGAGGCGCAGTAACTACGCACAGTGCCAAAATACTACAGGCGTATATATTAACGGGGTGCAACAGAGAGAGAGAGATGCACGAACCTAACCTAGCGGGTGTACATAAATGACGTGTATTTAACATAAATATAAAATACGGGCAAAGTATTCCAGGACTTGAGAGTGATAAGAGGAATGGATATAAAACACAATCATTTGTTCGTTAAGACGGAAAGTAACACCTACCACTAAACAGGAACTAACAGTTCACAAAATGGGAACAAGAAAGTAAGAAACATCATGAAAAACTCGTTTAGTAAATGATCTTAGCACAGAAACTTTATGTTAATCACGTATAATAACTTGTATGGTAAAGTACAAAATGCGAAACTGAATAGCTAGTTCAACTGCATCGAGAGATAGCTTTCGAAGCACCCGGGAAAGGAAACAATTCCAAATTTCGCAGTCGGGATTTATTTTCTACCGTCTAGTTCGCTCCCGACACTCGGCTTGGACTCGAGTGGCGCTGCGGTGGGCAACCGAGTGGCGAGCGGGCAGTGTGGACGGTCGGGCCAGTCGAGCTTGCCCCGCTCGAACGAGCGTGGAGGAAGTCGAGCGCAGCCACACGCCACAAGCTGCAGTACCGACACCTGTCGGACAGCCATAGAACGACATGTATCGCGCGGTTCGAGCGAGCAACCGAGCGAGGTGCACACCTCTACCTCACAACCATAGAGTCGCTGGTCCGAATCCCACTGTGACAGTAATTTTTCTCTTTCCAAATTCAGTTATATAAAACATTTTGCCATCACTGATTCGACGTGTTGTATCAGTTTTTGTTTATGTGTATGTAGATGAGCTGAAAACCTTGTCACCTAAAATGATGGTTGAGTAGGGTAGCTGCTTGGAAAGCCATTAGTAGCTATAGAGATGACTTTCCAAAACCAGTGTCGTAGCTGTTCACAAACTGAACAATCAAAGACTACCGTCGTCAACTAATAGTAAAGTATTTATTTAAAATACGATAGTCTAGATCGCAAGTTGATGCGTTGTAATTGGCAACAGGTTTCAGTCCTATAGGACCATCTTCAGGCCTTTGGCGCCTTGTTGGTGGACGGTGGCGGTGGCCAGAGCAGGCACCAACTGTTGGTGCCAACAGTTGGTGCCTGCTCCGGCCACCGCCACCGTCCACCAACAAGGTGCCAAAGGCCTGAAGATGGTCCTATAGGACTGAAACCTGTTGCCAATTAAAAACGCACCAACTTGGTCGTATTTTAATGATTTAAAAAATTTAAGATGGCTGCTCCCAAAAATTGCTTTCAAAAATTACTAATAGTAAAGTGAATACTGGAAAAAGTAACATGTATTTTTTTCGATTGAAACCTTCATTATTAACGACTTTTTTTGCAAAATAAGGGTATTACCAACTACAATAAAAACTCGCATTTTTGGTAAATATTACCATTAGATATTAAAATTCTGTAAGTATTCTAAGATAACGAAAATAATAATAATAAACCGGTCACCGACGGATTCGAACCATCGACCCTGCGGCTGTAAGGCGAATGTTCGAATGTTTGTAGGAATTATGGGACTTAACTACGGCGTCATCAGTCCCTAAGCTTACAAACTACTTATGAACTACCTAAGACTAAGGACGGCACAAATATCCATGCCCGAGGGGGGATTCGAACCCCCGACCGTAGTGGCCGTGCAGACCGTGACTGGAGCGCCTCAGTCCCCTCGGCCACCGCGGCTGGCGGCTGCAAGGCCAGATACCTACTACCTATAAAAATAATAATGTCGTGTGGCTCATTGGCCTGGTGCAAGTCTATCAATTGGATGCCACTTCGGCAACTTGCGCGTCCCTAGCCTACCCCAGTTATCCAACCGGGGAAAGGGGACCTACAGCTTAACGTGGAATCCGAATCACTTGTCGTTTCTGGCGACTCCTCATATCGTTGAGAGGTGAAGAACGGGTTCAAGTGCAGACTGGAAAAATCCGAGGTCCGACCGGGTTTTGAACCCGCGACCCTTATGTTTCCAGTAGAGTACTTTACCCCAATACCACCGGGCCCTACTAGCTACCATCTCAGCTACACTGACAGATGCTGAAACTCATATAATTTGTGATACTAAGGTGTTCTTGCAAAATTTCAAAGTCGATTTTCTAGAGAAATTTTGACAGTTGCATCGAATGGCTTAAATACAGAGAAATTATAAAATCCGATGCCCCTGTGGTGTCCTAGTGATAGTGACGGGCAGGTAAAGCGACAGAATAACTGGTAGACGTGCAGCGAAAAGGTCACTCGGAATGCCACATTCAGCCGCAGGGTCGCAAAAAACGCAATATTTGCCAGGCGATCCCTCCTTAACGGCGGGCTCTGGATGGCAATATTCCAGCGGTGGCAGCACCGCGCGCTAGCATGCGCTCAACGCTCGGCCGTGGCGGCGGCGGAACAACATTCCGGGCATTTTTTGGCCGCGTCGCTTTGTTCCAGCGCTGTTTTCGCAGCGGCTGCGAACCTTTTATCCCCATCAGCGAGCGGAAGCGCAGCGCGCGACAGCCGGCGGCGCTCATAAATAACGTCATTCCGGCGCCTAAGTCGCTTTTAACAAGGCCCGGTGAGCGCGGGGTCGCGCAGCGTCACCGGTCGTGAGGGCCCTCGCCACGACGGGGGATCAGGCACGGGGGTGATTTACCGCTCCGGCAGGGAAATCGCCGAACAGCTGTTTTCATAATTCCTCTCTGTCTCCTACGTCTTCGACCCGGTCGCCTTTTAGAGGGCTATAGCGCGAATAACGAGACTTAGTGTTCTCGGAAATGGCTTACGAGAGTCGCTTGTAATACCGTAAATGCCTCTCTTTCGTGTTTTACTGCAGGAAAAGCGAAAACACCAGAGAGGCGATCTAGACATTCCAGTTGGTAACGGATGAAAGACAGAAGAATAACCGAGATGTTTTCATAAAATTTGACCACTTCATCTATATTACGTCAACATCAATGGCGACGCGTCCTAAGTGTTCACTGGTTCAGTGAACCGCCGGAATAAAACTTTTCCCCAAAATAAATAAATAAATAAAAATAATAAAAAGTGCGAAACCTTGGCACTAAACAGGAAAACTGATCTAGAAAATCTAAAGAAAGGAGAAAGAAAAATAATTAGAAAAATTTTGGGACCAAGATGGACCGAGAATGGATATAGATTACAGAAAACATCAAAAATTGAAGAATATTCTAACATAGAGATAGACATGAGGAAAAGACGCCTCAAATTCTATGGCCACATAATGAGACTTCCTGAACACAGGTTAACAAAAAGAATTGTAAAATACGTAGATTCTCTTGTTAATGGAGGAGAATGGATCGAAAAAGTTAAAAAAGATTTGGAATTAGCCAAAATTACTAAAAAAAGAAATAGCTGCAAGGAACAATTGTAGAATAAAAGTTGAAAAGTGGGAGGTTAAACCAGAGACAAAAGCACCGAGAACTGGAACAAAATGGAGTGAAGAAAGAAGAACTAAATTTTCTCAAACAATGAAAAACTGGTGGGCAAATAAAAAGAACCAGAAGACCAAGAAGAACGGAAAATGAACCAGCTTTACTTAGCGTCTTCCACATGGGAGCTTTACGACTAATAATAATAATAATAAGTGTTTTTAAATTACCATTCTTCGTATCGTTCTTCTATCAGAACATTTTATATGCACATTCAAATTACAAACAATTTTCTTAAAAGGCCAAACACAGCTTAAATACATATTTATGGAATTCTCTACACAATCAGCGCAAAAAATAAAGATGGATAATTAAAATTTACTTCGATGTTGTCTTAGGTGGAGGTGTGTTGCGAGTTCATTCTTCACACACCTCCAACTAAGGCACCGTCGAAGTCAATTTTAAGTTTCAATCTTTATTTTTTGTGGTTATTGTGTAGAGAATTCCATAAACACATTCAAATTATTTTAATCGCATGAGAAACGTTTTACGTCGCGGAGACAGCACATATACGAGTTGTAGTGTGTCCGCCTAATGTATACGGCAGTGCCCGCAGCGTTACAATGGGCATGCGCAGATGAGATTCAAATTATCTTCTGAACCCCAGGAGGTAGCATATGGGCGCTCCCGCGTTGGAGCTGGTGGGGACACCTGTTCCTGTTTACTCGAGCTGTTCGGTTACGTACGAATGGTTCCGAAGTGAGACGATGGAGCTACCGGGCATCTCGGTTTGCGCATGCGCAAATCCTTCATGAAGGCCACATCCGACATTCATATTTGTTTTTGGCGCATTGAAGATTCCTTAGAAACATGTCATATTTCGTAACATATCTTATAATTATAAATTAAAGACGCATCAACTGTAAGAGGCTTCAGTTACGATCATGAATGATAATGAAGACGCCACACTGCACCTAGCAAGAACAGTCTTCTGGTTAGCGGCATTGCGCTGTGGTGTCGAAGGTAATGAGCTTGAGACTGACTGCAAGTAATTTTCTTTCAAATCCCGTCGTTTTTTTTTTTTTTTTTTTTTTTTTTTTAAGATATGGGAACAAAAACGAATTTTGTATTGTTACTTGTCACATATCTTTCGCCTTTTTTGCAAAAGTGTCGCGATTCTGAAGATAAACGACATTTATACTCTTCGTTGTAACTAATATTTAATTATACACATGTGGCGTCTGTTCCGAAAGAACTGACGTCACTTCTAATCCTGCAGTTGATAGTTTTCATATTCACAGAATATATGACATCAACTGCGAATGGGCAAAGCAGAAAACGTGTACCCAGTCAAGATTCGAAACCGGGTCTCCTGCTTTCTAGGCAGTTGCCCTGACCACTATACTACACCACTGGGGACACAGTGATCACCGCACCTGCAAGGACTACCTAAGCACGCCTCCCGTCAAATTCCCTTCTCTACCCTGCCCACAGTACTCAAACTGGTAGTTTTGAAACTACTCTTACGGGAATTAGTTTCAAAACTACGAATTTGAGTACGGTGGGCAGAGTTGAGCTGGAAATTTTCATCTGACGGGAGGCGTGC
Source organism: Locusta migratoria (assembly GCA_026315105.1). Lineage (NCBI taxonomy): Eukaryota > Metazoa > Arthropoda > Insecta > Orthoptera > Acrididae > Locusta > Locusta migratoria. The sequence goes on along the minus strand of CM048744.1, from coordinate 205,150,319 downwards.
TTAGGTAGTCCTTGCAGGTGCGGTAATCACTGTGTCCACAGTGGTGTAGTGGCCAGGGCAACTGCCTAGAGAGCAGGAGACCCGGTTTCGAATCTTGACTGGGTACACATTTTCAGCTTTGCCCATTCGCAGTTGATGTGATTTATTGTGTGAATATGAAATATCTAATTGTTTGAAAATATGTGAGGGAGAGCAGCCTTTGCGCATGCATAAGATTAGGAGTGGGTGCTCCTTACATTATCAGGTGACCCAAAGGAAGCTTGTCTCTTCATTGTTAAAGACTGATTTTGTTACACTAACAGTGTAAACAGTTACTTAGTGTCCAGAATGAAACGTTCACTCTGCAGCGGAGTGTGCGCTGATATGAAACTTCCTGGCAGATGAAAATTGTGTGCCGGAACCGGGACTCGAACCTGGGACCTTTGCCTTTCGCGGGCAAGCGCACTACCGAGTGTGCTATCCCGACACGACTCACGATGCCGCCTCACAACTTTACTTCCACCAGTACCTCGTCTCCTACTTTCCAAACTTCACAGAAGCTCTCCTGCAAACACGCACTCCTGGAAGAAAGGATATGGTGGAGACATGGCTTAGCCACAGCCTAAGGGATGTTTCCAGAATGAAACTTCACTCTGCAGCGGAGTGTGCGCTGATATGAGTTACTTAGTGTGTCTTACTGTTCACGTTGATATTCATATGTTCTTGGTGTTTATTATTAATGAAAACAACGTTCAGCAGCTCTTAGAAACAAATTTATCAGGTTTAAGCTTGGAAGAAAAAAGTGAAATAAAGAAGCTTTTGTAGACTGACCCCTCAGCTCAAGGAAGCACAATTAAGCCGAGGTAAGACATTCTGCAGATAAAGGGGGTGGGGCGAAACCGAGCCGCTCTTCCCGCGACACCACTAGCAGGGGTGCCCCTTATTGTCTATTTGGATGCGGAGCGGGAAGGGGGGAGGTCGCCTCTATCAAGACTGAAAGAACTGAGCCCCGAGTCACCTGAAACACCAGCCGCCACTGGCTAACATATTTTGCCTGGCAAAGGAAATTGGATGTGAGGTCTTCCTGATCGGCAAAACACTGTTTTCCTGCTTACCGAAACATGTTTCAGCAGCTTTATGCCATCATTTTTTTTTATTTTTTTTTTTTATTTATTTATTTTTTTTTTTTTTTTTTTTTTTTACGATTACAGCTGTGTAAAAGAAAAAGCACCAGAAAGGCGGTCTAGACATTGCACTTAGTAACGGATGAAAGACAAAAAAATAAGCAAAATGCTTTGAAAGAAATTGACCACTTCATCTACATTAAGGTAAAGCAGTCAACAATCCGAAGATTGGTTTGAACACCACAGCGCTTTACTAGGCATGGTCCTGTTTGGAGGTGGTATGCCGTTGCCTTCCTCCGACCTTCGAACTGACTTACCCAGCCAGTTATAGGGGGACCTACAGTTTAACGTGGGTTCCGAACCACGGTGCTACTCGGTATTTTTCACATGAGCAATACTGCCAGAGGTGAAAGAAGTGGAAAGTGACAGATAAAAATCCTAGGACCTGGCGGGGATCGAACCCGCGACCTTTGGATATGTAGTCTGGCACTCTACCACTGTGCAACCGAGGCGCACTACATTATATCAAAATATTTTACTCTGCCTGGCAAACGATATTTGGTATAATGTCCGCCTGATCAGCAAAACACAGTTTTGCTGCTTAGCGAATCATGTTTTCGGACATTCGTGCCATCATCACTTGTTTTATATTGGATTACATTGTGTGAGAGAAAAAGCACTAGAGAGGCTATCTAGGCATTGCATTTGGTTACGGATGAAAGACAGTAGAATAACAGATGCTTTCAAAGAATTTGACCATTTCATCTACATTAAGTCAACCTTTTTTTTTACGTTGGAAAGGATACTGGGTATGAGGTCCGCCTGATGAACAAATCACTGTTTTCCTGCTTACTGATATGTTATTTTGTAAATCTATCGGACCGAACTGCGTGGACATCAGTCCGTAGCTTACAAACTAATTAAACTAAGGTAAAATAACCTAAGGACAAACACACACACACACACACACACACACACACATTCCCCAGGGAGGACTCGAACCTCCGACGGCGAGAAACCACGCGCTCCGCGGCGAGGCGCCTTAGACCGTTCGGCTACTCCACCGCGGCACCGAAACATATTTCGGCAGCTTTGTGCCATAATCAGTTGTTCTTTTTTTATTGGATTACAGCTGTGATAAAAAAATATATATTAGTGACAACCTAGATCTGTGGTTTCCAAACTGAAGGTCGCGATCCCCCTGAAGTATTTCTTCTGGGATCGCCGTCATACGAGGATATTACTTGCACCTTAAAAGAAACAGCTAGGAGCATGCCTGAATATTAGGTGGTCCAAAATACAGAAACATAACCTAATAAAAGTGAAACGTATTTTATATTAAAATTACACGATTACTTGTTATCCTCAAATCTCAGTTGAATAGTAGCAAAATTGTTTAATAATAAGTACACCGTGTTAACCCCAAATAAACAAAGGTCTGAAAATCGTTTTCAAGTACCAGGGAATAATTAAATTTACAAAATACAATAAGTAAGTTTGAGGTATTCGATTGTCTACAATTTGGATATACAGTGGGACTTTGCTCAACGAGCATAATTCGCTTCTGAGTTTTGCCTGCGATGCGAAACCACATTATGCAACAAATATTTGTATGTAGGAATCAATGTAACAATAATATTGCGCCATACAGAAAAATGGACTAAAATTTTTTCTATGATGTGCAATATTGTATTTTTTTTTTTTTCTTTTACAAAAAATGTTAAAAAGAAATAAAAAAAAAACATTTTAGCCGCTTTGCGGCAGCCCTTTAATCTGCCAGATGTGCTACCATTAGTGGTAGGTGACAGTGCCTCTATGGCTAATAATATTTTACATTTTATTCGCGCAGCTTGTTTTTACCATTCCTTTTAATTGAGGGTGCTTTAGCCTGAATCTCAGGTTCGCGTCCCTCCAGCACTTTTAAGTAGTTCATAACCTCTTTCTTTTAGATTGACTAGAGATTTTTAATGTGTAGAGCGTGGCTGGCTCATCTGGTTTTAAGCTAGTATTCAGCCAGCCATGGTATCCCGCTGTAAAATTTTTAGTTTCATTCAATACTATGTTTATCTCTTTTGCATTTTCCCCCTTGTGTTATTAGTATAACATCGAGGGTTTCGGTTCTATGTGTTTAGCTCCAGATTACGTATTCATTATCTTCGAAATGAGAGATATTTGCTATGAACAGAGGACTGATGAACTTTTAGTTTAATCTCCTATAAAACCCTACATTTTCGGGGAGGGGTTGGGGAAATCGCAAAAAAAAAAAAAAAAAAAAAAAAAAAAAAAAAAAAAAAAAAAAAAAGGGAAGGGTGTTGCGTATTCAAAAAGTTATGAAACACTGATCTAGAAGTGAAAAATTAGATCTAAAATTCGCTTATCTTTGGTTTTACATTGTGAGGTCATGTAGTACCATTTTCCCAACATTCAATATGGTTCGTAGCTTTGTAATCTTCAATCAAAAAAATGCTGCGTGAGTTAACACGTTAGGCATGCTTTGTGTATTAATATGTTGAATGTGACTGTAATAAGTGTTTAGAATACATGTTTCGTTTGTGTCTGCATGACAAAACACGGTAGAACGAGTATTAACAAAAACTACCTTAAGTAACAGACAAAATGGATTGAATACGTTTTGACACTCAAAGTAGGCGTAACTAATTAACCCGTCAAAACTGAAACAAAAATATTCACTCAGAATTTATTTGATTGGAGATGACAAAGCTACGATCATATATTTTTGGAAACATCTAGCAGTGACGCACTGGAAGGCTCACAGCTACCTGCCAGCTCCACGACATCCTGAAGATGGTCTAAAAGAAGGGCCAAAAAAATTTGAATAAAATAAAAGTGTCGCACTCTAGACATTTATATATAAAGCTACGAACAATGCATGGTGTGAAAATGGTCCTACATGACCTCACAATTTAAAACGAAGGTAATAATCCATCATCAGACATACCTTTCTTATGCTAAATTTTTTCATATCTAGATTAGCACTAAAACATGTTTTATTTTCACAGCTGTGACCTAATAATGATAAATAAAGAAACACTGCTTATGGCATAGAAGATGCGAAATATGTTTGGGTAAGCAGAAAAACAGTATTTTACATATCAGGGCGCAACTCATACTTAACATTCTGCTTTAAACACGGACGAACGGAAGAGCTGCAAGTCCAAAATAATTAATAAATCCTGGCTGAGCGTTCGTCGAGGCGCTTTTATAATATGTCTCTACCATTTCATTCTTTAATGAAACGCGGCAAGAAGGAACACCTGAATCTTTCCAATTTTGATCTGGTTTCTGTTATTTTAATACGACGACGTCTCCTTCTGTAGGTGGGTGCTAACAAAACATGTTCGCATTCGAAGGAAAATGTTATGATAAATTTCAGATATACATTTCTCCGCACCGAATAACTCTTCTCCTTCATTGATTTTCATACACACTCGTGCTTTACTTCCGTGACGCTATTTCCCCTGTATCAACAAAAAATGATATGTGGATCTCTGAATGTTTCCTATGTCTTCCGTCAGTCCCACAAAGTGCAGCAATATTCCAAAACAAGACGTACAAGTGTAATGTCAGTAGTTTATTACTAAACTTGCATCTTCTGATCTGACAATCAAATGAGACCTTTGGTTCGCCTTCCTCCAGAATGTTTCCATTGTTTTCCTTTCCTATTTAAGATGTTCGCATTTATAATCGCCAGGAATTTACTTGAATTTACGCCCTGTAGATTGGACTGATTTAACATGTAAGTGACGTGTAACTGATTTCTTTCAATACTCATATATGTGAATAGGTATTTCACTGTTCTCATTATTTATAGTCAAATTGCCAATTTTCGCACCATGCAAGTATCTAATTAGTTCTGCAGTTGCTTTTGATCTTCCGGTGACTTTACTAACCGATGAATTACAAAACCATTAGCGAGTAGTTTAAGAGAGCTTCTCAGATAGTCTCCTAAATCATTTACAGATAACATTTGGGCCCCTGTAACACTTTCTGGGCATCGCCAGATATCACTTCTAATTTATCTCATGACTGTCAATAATTTCCTAAGTACCGAGTCCTTTCCGAAATCAAGAATCAAATCGAACAACTTAGATTATATATATATTACATGAGAAGGCAATTTGATTAAAAGCTGCAATGTCAAGCCATCTTGCTTTAGACACTTGATTATTAACAGTTACTAAAAATGATATAAAATGCATTTGAACCATCTCATGTTTCATTCAAATCTTGAGTATCTAATGGTTATGGTTACTACCATCACAGGATGAAAGTTTTAAAACAAGTCAGGAGAAACATAATACTATAACTTCTGATGACACTGGACCGTATGTTATGTAATGCATGTATATAAAAACTTACAAGCAACTCCAGTAAACTTGTATGAACATTCGTACAAGTTTAATGGAGCATTTCTTAAAACTTATTTCCTTACAATGAGCGGAACCGGTATATAATAATAGTAAGACATGCAGTTAATAAAATTATCCCGCTTTTTGCCTGCTCTCTCTCTCTCTCTCTCTCTCTCTCTCTCTCATAACTAAATCTAGGTAATTACGTCTTTTAACGATTCCTTATCTGTTAGATCTCACATGCGGTCAAAGTATTAAAAGTCCTCGCAGAGGGCAGGACTACGGTTATATTGTTCTTTATAGTGAGATAGTGACGTACTGTAGGTATTATATGGCACAATAGCATAAACGGTACTGTTACATTGCCACCTTTGCAGAGCCTCTGGTCCCTGAAAACGTACAGTCCACCACATGTACTGTAGCCCGTAGAAAAACTCACAATGCAAATAAACCAATTCCTAGCTTTCGACCCAGGTGAAACCAGAAAGGAAACTGTCGGTCATTTCACCATCCTTTATGCTTCATCCGACTCCAAGGCCCAGGAAGATGGATGTAAGCGTGGGGCCATCTCCATCGCTTCGCCTGATGCATGTTCGACAACGTAGCGTAAAAAGGGCTATTATATCACATGTCATCTTGAAATTCGAACATCCGCAGCCAAACATTGACATTGTGAGATTATGTGCGCTTTGAGTGCAAGCAACTTTTATTTTAAAAAGCACAACCGGTTTCGCGTCCTATAGACGCGTCATCAGGTGCTAAAATTTTTTTAAACATTTCTTCCGTTTAGCCAGTCCCCAGCGTCCACGTCGGATGATTTAAATTTTTTGAACGCTAATTAACGATCACATTTTCGTTATGGTTAAAAGTGAACGTTAGGTAGAGTTAAAAAAAAAATTAAGCATCCGACGTGAACGCTGGGGAATGGCTAAACGTGAGACACGTTTTAAAAATGTTTAGCACCTCATGATGCGTCTATAGGACGTGAAACCGATTGTGCTTTTTAAATAAAAAGTTGTTTGCAGCGGCTCTTATCTCACTACGTTATATCGGTTTGAAATCCAATGTCGAAAGCACGCATCGCTTCATGGGAGTAAAGAACTAGCTGTGTCTCACAAAAGCAATCTTTCTGACAATAGGAATGTCTCTTCCAGGTACTTACTAATGTTCGAATAGGTTTATAAGTTTATGTCGAAATTCCGTCTGTAAATCGATTTCAGTGACATGGCGAGTTGTAATTTTCGGATCACTCCTCTTGCCTTTACTGAATATCGGAGTGACTTGTGCAACTTTCTAGTCATTGGCTGAGAAACGATGCACTGGCGATTGTCATCCTACAGCATCAGCTGCTACACTTCCAAATAAACTGGTCTTAATATTGCAAAGAGAATCTTTGGAAGATATGAATTTATATTTGCGCTCAACGTTTGTATTTAAAAGGAAAAGTGATGTACAATCGTAGCCGTGTCTAGATGCTTCGCTGTAACGGCCGAAAGTTGCAGTATTGCATGGCGGAAGAAAAAGAATGTAAAACAGGTTATAAAATATTCTGCACCATCTCTAGATACTCGCCTACCTAATGATCTTGTTGTATACATTTAAGAGTTGGCCCTGCATGTTTGTGGCTTGCAGTGTTGCTCGGGCGAGAACAACCCATGAAAAGGTCTTGCGGAGCAGTACAAGGTGGGAGCGATTTAGCTGGAAGCTGGCGGAGCACACATCAAAGGGACCGCGTCCCCCCACCCCCCCCCTCTCCCCGTTCCTCTTCCCCCTGCATCTGCCGTCAGAGACGCGTTTTCTTGTATTGCTCGCTCGCACAAAGAAAGAGAAACATCCAAGTTTGTCTTTCCTAACCCGGTCACACTAATGCAATAGCCTGCGGGGAAAGAACAGTAATGCCTCACAACACGCCTGCTGCTTCTGTGGGAAAAACGCCGCGAAAGCCAGGGAAACGGTCACTCTTGGGATCTGTTTGTCAGAAAACACGTAGGCAGGAGCTACGGCTAATCTTGTAATTGTTAGCTTGTAATTATAATCCGACTTTTTTATTCGTTCGTGGCTTAAGACACCTTAATCTCTAGAACGGGTTGTTATAGTTACCCATGAACTGCGAATGACGTGTATATGGGGGAGCAGTCGACAGTCATATGAGCGCAAATGTCGGATATATACCTTTCGATATTTTTTCCTTAAACTGACTGGAATACAAAAGTGGTAAATACGTAAATGTATTAATACGTGATGCATGATGTGACATTTTTTTACCCATCGCAGGATATGATCTCATATTTAATGAATTATACTTTGTACAATTATATAATTTTGAAGATATATATTTACTTGTATAAGTTCTGTATGCCCGTAAAATCCGATGCGAACATAGCTGTAAAAAAGTAATATATTAAACCCTTACGCGTGATGGGGCGGTTTTCTATGACAGTTACTGTTTATGTCCTTATACCTCAAGAACTATGTGTCGTACAGCGATACGTTCAGCTGTAAGTGTGCATACTATCTGTAAAATTTCATGAAACTACAATTTGTAATACATAAATATCAAACTGCAGCGTCATACCGAATGCCATAGTTTTTCTCTATGAAGAGCAGAAAAGTAGTAAGCCAGAAACCTTTTACCTTTCATTATTTTGATGTGGTTGTCACAGACAAAAGTTTACTAAAGGCGAGAAATTATGTTCAAAGTTGTTGCAAGATGCTAAGCACTTCCTATCTCATTTAGAATAATTATAAACTAAATGCGGCAGTTTCTTGCATCTCCTATTGTTTATGACAATCTTCTGAACCATGTGTCATATGTGGTTCTTACCCACAGATAAATTACGTCAAGATAAGGAATCTGTGTACCAAATTTGCGTAAAGTCAGTGGTTTAGGAGGAAATGTGCAACACGTTGTAGGTATCGCCACCGGCGCCAACCTTGTGTGAATGCTCTGAAAAGCTAATTATTTGCATTTCGCGTCTGTGTGACGTCATCTTCATGGTGTAGCAATTTTAATGTCCAGGAGTGTATTTAATGCAGCCACTGCCGTGTACCATGTTAAGATATGCCTAAGATTTTTTTTTTCTTTTCGGATACCATACGTATCTTTATCTGTACTCCAGATATCATGGCGGAATTTATCTAAAACCTATTTCTCTCTTCCTAGGGAACGGTACTCTTTTCTGTACCCATGACTATATCTGTGCAAAATTTCAGTACAATCGTCTGAGTATTTGAGTCGGGTGAAAGCTTAATTCCCTCGCTGGCTCAGATACTAGCGTTAACTACATCTCTAATTTCTAGAAACTGTAATACTCTTTCGCGCTCAAGAGGATCTAAGTTACCGTAAAGTTGACAAGAATCATCCACTGATGAGGCTTAAAGGTGGTTTGATACAGAGAACACATAGAGAGGATTATGAGATCATCGTGTTTGATCCGTTGTCAGTAAAAGAACAAAAGAAATCTACTGTTCAGCATAACGATCGCTTCAAGACTATGCGGGATATCTTGATGTGGAAGTTGTTAGGTGCTATATAATACAGTAACTTAGTCCCCTCCATGCCTCCAAAAAACGTGTGTCATACGATACTCTCTGTGCCCAAATCCAGACTCCATATTTTTATATACAGTTGGTGAAAGGTAATAGTATTATGGATTTTTGTCTTAAATGGTGTAAGGTGAACTTCTACCGAAAGAGACAATTTTGTGTTACCCTTAGAATATATTATCTGTACTTACTTGTTGTTTACATACTTCCAAGTATATATGTGTATCGGTGAAGGGAGACTTTTGTCTGGGGAAAAAATTTTGTATCTCTTTGCCGATTGCAAATTTTCTACAGTAAAACTATTTCTGAATCTATTACTATACGAAGGACAATTTCCTGAAATATTAAACCTGACTTCTTAGTCTCTCTCTTTGTGGTTAATTTTTTACAGCGGCCGCTTGACATCTCCCTTCAGTCCCAGAAATCCTTCTGATGATCTAAAAGATTCATGGTATTAATGATATGTTACCACGACCTCCTATTACTCAGCTGCATAATTTAGCGACATTTCACCCTCGTCACACAAAGGCAGCAAGATTATTTTCGGATGGATGACACTTGAAGTTATGCTGTACCGCCCACCCGTTTTGTCCTGAAGGTACAGCGGCTTCCTTCACTCAAACCAAGAAACAGACTGCCTTGCCGCCCTGAGGACTTTGGTATGGATGCTTCAGCACCTTTGTGGATTGTCTGGGTAATATGCTCCACCTAGTCATGGACTCGGAAAGTCTTGTGAACACAGTGTGATGCTACAAGGTAATCTCTTTTCGCAGCCATTATAATTACTCAGAAGCGTTTACTCAGTGAAATGCCAAGCCAACAAATCGAATATAGAATAATGACGTAGATTAAGGATTGTTTCAAATGATTGAACAATGTTTTTACAAAGTGACACGCAAGAAAACTAATATTGTCCAGCTAATAAGTTCAATATGAGAAATTTTTGTAAATCATTCATTCACTTCATTAAAGAGAAAGTACATTTTAAGGGTTCTTATCTTTTCTAAAGTCTTCATCTTGTCGTGGAATTCTTGCTGTGAAATTTACTTTTGTCTGAGGTTCCAAAACTTCCAACAATATGGAATATAGTACATTCAGTTTTATTATCTTCAACTCTCACGTCCAAAAATAATCTTTTTTGTCTCACCTTTCTGAATTCTGGTCACTTTACAACTTACAATTCTATATAATAACTGTAATTTACAACTCACAACAATTTATAACTGACTTATGCCAATAACAATTGTCAACTCGTAACTGATTGCTAACTCATAATAGATCATCAACACTTGCGCTGTCTGCCCGTCAGCTTATATACAGTGTGACAAATGACATTCGGTATTTGGTTTTGGAAGGAACTGAATTACAAAGATCATCAGTTACTGACAAATGACAGTCTATATCATGTGATCAGTTACAATATATGAACGTACTATGATCTGCATGATTGAGTAAACGTTAATTGTTTAATACCATAAAGAATTACAATTATATTCTGAGACACTATATTGTTAAATTTTTAGATTTTAACATAGCATTTCATGTCAGCAATAAATAGGATTATTATACATTTTCTACTTTAACAAATATTACGATTATCATAAGGATATATCAATTTTATTTCATTTACAAGGCTTTAACGTAATATACGGAGGTTATTTACATTGAATACGAATTTAGATCATTTATTAATTTGTTAACTGACATATCTTTTATTGAAGACCTTCGACCCTATGAATTGGGAAACAATATGGAATTCTTGCCTGAGAATTGTCAAAATACGTGAATTGATTTGAACACCCTTTTTTGTGTAATAAACACAGCAAATCGTGATGTATGGCTTTATATACAAATTTTGAGGTAAGTTTAAAAAAAAATTACATAAATAATATGCATAGCTATTTCTCAGTCCACAAGGGAAAGTTCAGATTCGTTATGTATATATCATTGAGACGTTACATATTTATTTTTATTATGTTTTTTTAAACATATGTAGTATGTCTCTAGAAAGGATTTAAATATATACATACAACTTTCAGATAAACCACCAAAGCTACTACATATTCTATCAGTCAGATATGGTAAACTGGTTCATGGAAAAGATTCACTGCCTATAAGCATTCCAAGAAATTAGTTACCGTTATAGTGTCTTCCATAACATTTTCAAAACTCTATCGCTGATCGTTAGATGCTGCCTTATAACATGTAAACAACTTCATATCTACATAAACACTAGTGTCTGTTGGCGAAACTAACCTGAGGCTTGTGATAAAATTTGCCAGGAAGTTGCAGTATGTCGCTCTTCGTGAACTATTTCTTCGTTTTTCTCTCATGTAGGAAACTGCCACCGGCTGTGACGGAAACTTCTACGTCGTTACTCAGACACACGGTGTGTCGCATGCGAGAAAAAGGAGAGAACAGCGGTTTACACTTGGCTGCTAGTTTATAGCTGCAGAATATGTTGATGGGCGGAGACTTTACGCAGCTGTAAAGTTGCGAGTGGTATTTACGAGGGTAGTTTGCGAACGGCAGCGGTTGTATAACGTAATTTACTGTGTGTAACAACATGCGGATTGTGTGACAGACACGCATGGTCAGCAAAGTTGCTTTACAAAGCACTAAATCCGACTGTTTTCTCTTTCAAGTTGTTTGTTTTTTATTGCGGCTTACTCATGCTAGAGAAATTGCTCTGTTGGAAAACATTCGAATATATTCACATTCGTTTAAGAGTTTCAGGATTTTGTTGTAGAAAAGCTGTTAAAGGAGAGTGACAGGCACTGTTAATTCATTATTCTAGGTTAAACAGCAATTTATATTGCTGGAATCCACAGACACTATATATTTAACAAATGAAAAAAAATGTCCCTAAGTATGTGTCATATGCATATTTTAATTTTCGGTTAACTAATTACAAAACTAAGTAATTTTCAAGTACATTAATGACAGTTTAAGTTGCAAACAATGCAAATGAATGAAAAATGGCGATTTAAATTCCCATATTGTGAACGTTGGAGGTCTTCTTATTTCCATGTTTGCTAAATTGGAGGGGAATTCCGCCTTATGTTAGCAACCATGGAACAAAAAAATAAATAAATAAAATAAAGTAAATGAAATAAGTAAATAAATAAATTCAACATCTAAAGGATGAAAATATCCACGCCAAACAAGGAATTTACATAGCAGGCCTTCAAATTGCTGAAACGGTGTTGCCTAAGACGGGATTCCTCTCCGTCTATTCTGTCAAGTAAAATATCCGGATCGATAACACTTTTTTGACCTGATGAGTCCACCCTCATGGACCACAGACATTGTCGAGCCTGGGTGGCTTGCGTGTGTCAACGATGCAGATAGCCGTACCGTAGGTGCAACCATAACCGAGGGGTGTGGTTCCTGAAGAGGGACAACAGCCTTTTCAGTAGTTACAGGGGCAACAGTCTCAATGATTGACAGAGCTGGACTTGTAACATCAGCTAACATGGCGTTTCCATGCAGTTACTGCGAACGGCTGAAAGCAAGGGGAAACTACAGTAGTTACTTTTCCCGAGGACATGCAGCTATACTGTATGAATATATGAGGATGGTGTCTGATTGGGTAATATATTCCGGAGGTAAAATAGTCTCCCATTCGGATCTCCGGCCGGGGACTACTCAGGAGGATGTCGTCATCAAGAAAACCAAACAGGCATTCTACGGATCAGAGCGCGGAATGTTCTAACCATTAATCCCGTAGGTAAGTTAAAACATTAGGAAAGAGAAATGGAGAGGTTAAATTAAATAAGGTAGGTATTAATGAAGTTCAGTGGCAGGATGAACAGAATTTCTGGTCAGATGAGTACAGGGTTATAAATGAAAAATCAGTTGGTGGTAACGCAGGAGTAGGACTGATAATGAATAAGAAAATAGGAATGCGGGTAATTTACTATGAAAAGCATAGTGAGCGCATAATCGTAGCAAAGACAGACACAAAACCAACACCGACCGCAGTAGTCCAAGTTTATATGCCAACTAGCTCGGCCAATGATGAGGATATCGAAGCAATGTATGAGGAGATAAAAGAAATCATTCAGAAAGTTAAAGGAGACGAAAACTTGATTGTGATGGGGATCTGAAACTCGCTAGTAGGAAACGTAAGAGAAGGAAATGTAGTAGGTGCATATGGACTGAGAAAAAAGGACTGAAAGAGGAGATCGCTTGGTAGAATTTTGCGCAGAGCACAATTTAATCATCACCAACACTTGGTTTAAACGTAATGAAAGAAGACTGTGTACGTGGAAGAGACCAGGAGACACTGGAAGGAACCAGATTATGATGGTAAGGAATAGATTTATAAACCAAATTTCAATCTGTAAGACATCCAGGGATAGATATAGACTCTGACCATAACATATTGGTTATGAACTGCAGATTAAAACTTTAGAGACTGCAGAAAGAAAGGTTAGGAGATGGATCCTGGACAAATTGAAGGAACCAGAGGGAGCATTAGGCAAGGATTGGCTGAAACGGGGGAAAGTAATACAGTAGAAGAAGGCTAGGTAGCTCTGAGAGATACAATAGTGAAGGCCTAATAGAAATCTCCGGATAATAGAGGATATATTTAACATAATTGATGAGAGAAGAAAATTTAAAAATTCAGCAACTGAAGCAGGCAAAAGGGAGTACAAACGTCTGAAAAATGAGAGTCACAGGACGTGCAGACTGGTTAAGAAGTGGCTAGAGGACAAATGCAGAACCGTAGAAGAATGTATAACTAAGGGAAATATAGATACCGCATACAGGAAAATAAAAGAGATATTTGGAGACAAGAAAAGAAGCTGTATGAGTACCAAGTACGGAAAACTAGTACTATGCAAAGAGAAGAAAGCTGAGCTATTGAAGGAATACATAGAGGGCCTATATACAGGAAATAAACTTGAAGCCAGTATTCTAGAAATGAAAGACGACGTGGAGGAAGATGAGATAGGAGATATAATACTGTGAGAAGAATTTCACAGAGCGCTGAAAGATTTGATTTGACATAAGGTCCTTAGAGTAGATGATAGTCCGTCCGAACTGCTGATATAGTTAGGAAAGCCAGTCATGAAGAAATTATTCCACCTGATATGCAAGATGAAGAGATCAGGGAAAATATCCTCCTATTACAAGAAGAATATTTTTATTCCAATTCCAAAGAAAGCAAGTGCGGAGAAATGTGACAATTACAGAGCTATCAGTTTAATAATTCATGGTCGCAAAATAGTAACACGAATTATTTACAGACGAATGGGAAAACTTGTGGAATCCGACCTCGGGGAAGATCAGTTTGGATTTAGGAGAAATTTAGGCACACAGGAGCCAATACTCAGACAACGACTTATCTTAGAAGATAGGTTAAGGAAAGTCAAACCTACGTTTTTAGCATTTGTAGATTTAGAGAAAGCTTCTTTTCATCTTACAGGTTTTAAATCTTTGGCTTCACAAATTGTACTAATTTTCTAACTTAATTCTACTGCACTCAAAGTTCCCAGTAGAGATTGAAACATAGTAGTAAGTATGTACATTAAATGCATTAGGAGCATATTATAGAAGCGAGCTTTTTTAACAATTTGTACTTTATTTATGGTATTCAAAATGGGAGGCCTTACGTACCTATAATATTGAAAAATTAGTTAATTGTAAAAGAGATGATCTTGATAAATCTCCCATTGGAAAAGTCCGCAGTTATCACGTAAAATATTTCTGTTAGCTTTGTAACAATTTCTGCAATCTGAATTAATCTAATCGCTGGGTTTGCAGGGGTGGTGCGTTTATATATCAAACGGCAAAATTCAGATAATCTAATTTCATCTCCTTCTCGAAGGTATTTTGGAAGCTATAATTGATACGGCTGTAATCCGCGCACACGTAATGCACGCCATATCCTTGTATGTAGAACACCGATAAGTGCAGAAATTATACGAGTGCTTGTTAAAGGACTACGTTGCTCCTACTGAATAAAAGTTCTATTTCATCCGTAGTCTTGTAACGTAGCCGTCGCCGTTTTTAATTTTATTTTATATATCCTCGTGTCTGGCCTGTGTGTTTTACCATTCTGTCTGGCACTGTGCCCGATAACTTGTACACTGAAGGTGCTCAATGCAAGCTATTGCGATTCAATATGTCTCCCACACGTTTGTATGTGGAATGACTTGCCTACGCAGGCTTTATCCAGTTTGAGTTCATATATGGGTTCCCGCCACGTGCGAAATAAGCACGCCCAACAACTTTAATGAAATTGAAGAGTCATAAGATTGACCCGCGAAACGGATGACATTACAAACGCATCTCACCTAATTAATCGGAACTAATATACGTACTCAAATGGAATGGATACCTTACTTTGTTATTTATCCTTCACTGCACCATTGCAGTCCACAGGTAAGACGTTAAGAATGGAATTATTAGTGCTGAATAGAGTCATATGAACATTTAGAAATTGCTTCGACACGAATGTGGGATAAAATCGTTATTTATTTAACCACTAATTCTTTAACATAAACACTATTTGATATTAATTTAAATGCTAATTTTTTAGTATGAAAGAGAATTTAAGTGCAACCTTTTGTAGTTATCATATGAATGGGCCTCCTAGCAATTTTCCAAAAAGACAGGTTAATTTAATCACTCGCAAGGATATGGAAGCAAGGAGTTTCCTCTGATTCCCCGCTATGATTTACCACATTCACACAAGGCATGCAAAGAAGAATTACGGCGTGAGCCATCAAATTTGAATCCGCCCGGCCGTTGCACGCCAGGGGCAGCAAAGTGGTGTGAACGGACACAAAATATTACCCGTGAATGGGATTTGCATTACCGACTTTCTGATCATTGCTAGAACATGACAGGGGATCACAAAACATTACAATGCCCGTCTAAGTGGTGAACATACGTGATCAGTGTGGCCCCCACACAAAAACCAAGTTACTAAAATTTAATTTAAAATAATTATGCTGCGGTGGAGTAGCCGAGCGGTCTAAAGCGTCTCGCTGCGAAGCACGCGGTTGCTCGCCGTGGAGGTTCGAGTCCTCCCTGGGGCATGGGTGTGTGTGTTTGTCCTTAGGTCAGTTTACCTAGGTTTAAGCAGTTTGTAAGCTACGGACTGATGAACACAAAGTTTGGTCTGATAGATTTACAAACATTTGAACATTTGAAAATAATTACCACCATACTGAATAATTACTATAACACTTTTTCATGAGCAGGGTAAGCAATTGCAACAGACCCTCTGTTACCAGGCTTACTATGTACTGACCACCAAGTGGCACAACGTACACCCTGATCACATTGCACAAAGGAAACCGTCATTATTCAGAGATTAATCTTACACATTTATGCATTAAACAAATCTAAAACACACGAGAAACAAATTATAACTAATAAGACTACCATTGCACCAACTGGACTCACAAACTACAATTAATCCAATTTGCGCGCAAAGTCCTAGTTAGAAGGAAAATCACTGTAAATTTAAATATTGACCCTCAAAATTAATATGTACCGGAAACAAATACAAAAAAACGTTCAACGAACTGATACTCCCCATGATAATGTAACCAATAACCGACTTAGCAGCAACTTTAACCCACGACAAAGCACACACCATCTTGGTCTGATTCTATCACTTGAAGTCACCAAAAAATGTTAAAATTGGCACCTATTGATTGCATCCCCTAACAACCGGTGGTGAAAGCGTCACCATGAACAACATTGCTGAAGATTGTCACTAAATCGTTACCAAAACCTCCGCGACACCAGCGAGCAGCTCTCCTCACGTCCACACTCCGCCAGGCCAGGAACCGATCTCTTTCTCTCCCTAGGCGCCACCCGGGCCAACCGTCCCCTCTTCAAATTCGCGAGGGCGGAGCGGCCCGATTGGCTGGACACCGAGGGTCCGCTACTTCACCGCCTTTGCAACCCCTGGCTTGACCAGATCGACCCTCTACCTCAACCCTCAATCAAAACCTTCGCGGCAGGGCAGTCCTTGCCACAATTACATAGTCACAACCAAAGATTACAATATTGCCCATGTTACCAATACCGAGAGAAATATTATTACATTCCACTCGCACTCCATAGTACACAAGGATGGGGAAAATAGGAGAGTGACTTATAACAGGAACGATTTAAAATAATATCTACACCTTCGCCATCTCTGTTTCTACAATTGCTCTTTCAGTTTTCAACACCTGCCACAAAGCGTTGCAAGCCATTCCCAAGTGAATCAATTCAAATTTCATTCATTAAGTTGACATAATGAGACATCAGAGCAATGAAACGAAATGACAGTCTCGTTTCAGCCTATTCATTTACACGTTCAGATGGCACATGACTGTTGCGCACAGAACCATTCTCATGCAGTTATTGTATGTGGTGGTCTGCTGGTAGGAAATTCTGTACTGTACAGGCAGCATCACCGTGTCCATTAGAAAACTCATACACAAATACCGTACGGGATACTCACCATATGTAAATATATCCATCACCCACACACACTTAGAACACACACAGACACACACACACACACACACACACACACACACACACACACAAACACACACACACACACACACACACACACAGGGCGTTTCTAAATGATACCGACAAACTTCGTAGGGTGGTAGAAGAAGGCTTGTGGAAGAAACTGATGTGGGAAACCCAAGTCCGGAAATGTCACCCAACGGCGCTACCGAGCGTGAAAATTAAAGGGGTGGTGCCCGTCGCCATGCACAAGACGACGTTAGTCTACAAAACACAACATAGTACCGCTGTCATTCCCTGTTACATCGGTTATACTATGCTATAGCGTACAACATTGTGTTGGAGAAAATTACACAATATTTCCGGCCAATTATGCCGCGGTCTTATGGATTTATTATGGAAACCCAATGTTGTTGTTGGCTTTTTTTTTTTTTTTTTTTTTTTTTTTGGCCATACAGTTTATCGGAAGCCCACACATACAGACCGTTATCTGCACCGGGATTCAAGCCACCACCCACAGCAAAAGCGGGGCATTATAAAGACATTGGCGGACAGAGCAAGGAACATCTGCGAACCGGAATTACTCGACGCGGAATTGAAACACCTGAGTAATGGTTTACTTAAGAATGGCTATTCGCCCACAGAGATAAGGAGAGCGTTGAAACTGACACGTAAAATTGAAAACGATGTAAAGGCTCCTGTGAAATCCAAAGTCTTCGTGCCTTTTATTAAGGACGTCACCGACCGCATCGGTAAAATTTTGACGAAACGGAATGTTGCCGTTATTTACAAACCTGCTCGGAAGATATAGGATCACCTGAAATCGGCGAAGGATGCTCGAAAACCGCTGGAAAAAGCAGGAATTTATAGGAATCCGTGCAGCTGTTGAGAGGTATAAGTGTGTACCACAAAAAGATCAGTCAGAAAACGACTAGATGAGCACAAGGGGAACTGTAGAAGGGGAGAGATTGACAGATCGGCTTTTGCTGAACACGTTTTTCAACCAGGGGACCACCTTATTCAATTTGATAAGAATCAGGTTTTAGCAGCCACATATGGATACCACGAAAGACTGTACAGAGAGGCTATAGAAACTGTAAAACACCCAAAAATTTCAAAAGGAAGGAGGAGGGCGTAAAACTAAATGAAAGCTGGATTCCGGTTTTGAAGAAGAAATGTAACAGTCTTCCACCATGGGACGATATTAATGGACGACGGCAATCAGCAACGACGAATTGCGCGTGCATATCAAAAACATCCGACGTGATACCTATGCGCGCGAGCCTTCGTAATCGGTGTTTGGCTTCAGAGTGTGCATCGGACATGCAAAAGTGACACGATAACCCTTGAAAATGTTCTATAGGTTTCCTTTCCATAATAAATCCATAAGACCACGGCATAATAGCCCGGAAATTTGTAGTAATTTTGACCTTTCCGGCCGTGAAACTTTACATTTTACATTGTGTTGGATGTTTTGAGAGGCAAAAAACCATGAGGGGAGGCCCAAGTACGTCACTATCAGCCATCAAGGCAAGAGGAAAAAAGGCCGGCTTATACATCTTTTCCACCTGCGATCGTTGCAATCACAAACCCCTAATATCAATAACCACATATAACAGACCTGCCCGCGGTTTGTGTGCATAGAACGACGCGTTCGCCTCCCGAGGGGTGGCCTAGCGGCAGGCGCCAGCACCTTTTAATAATTTTGACGCTCGGTAGCACCGTTGGGTAACCTTTCCAGACACGGGTTCCCTCCTCACTGTATTCCTCAATCTATCCTCTATCACCCCACGAAGTTTGTCGGCATTTTTTAGAAACACTCTGTATATATAAAGGGTTGCATCATCACTATCCTAAGAAAATTCGTACTCAAGCTAATGTGCCCTTTTTGTGTGTGTGTGTGTGTTCATTAACGTACTGCATGGAATTCACTGATAGCTTACTACTTAATAGAAAGACGTATATTACTTGAAGCTGCGACAGGCACATAGAAAACGTATACAAAAAGAAATTCAGCTTTCCACCATTAGCCCTTCATCAGAAAAAAGACGCTGTTCACACCATCTCACATAGGCACACTCGAGAGAAACGCAAAGGTAATCTCCAGTAGCTGCAATCCGAATGACACACTGCGGTGATGATATAGGTGGTAGAGACGGACAGATCAGGTCATTTTTGGGAACTAGTTCACAGATAATCTTTAGTTTTCATTTTATTTATTTATTTAATTTATTGGAACTGTAACTTTGTACCCACTTACCGTTCCTTTTTAATCAAATTATTATCCAATAAAAATAATCAAAATAGGAACTGAGTAGTGCGTTGATTAAAGCTGTACTATAATCACTGAGATAAAAATAAATACAATATTATTCCAGTGTACATCTTTCCAAATCGAAATTCCTTTCCCTACTCAACCTATACCACGCAAAATCTAAATCGTTGGTGGAAGCCATGTATGAGACATGTATCGGCTACGGAGGAAAGGGGAAAAATCTAATTATTTGAACACCTTTACACTCCGTTTTAGGGAAAGAAGTAAAAGTTACGTCAAATACTAAATATTAAATGAGGAAGATAATATCTAAAACTATACGAATAATAATAAAAATCTTGTGATAATTATTCCTCTGCCTTTGATAAAAATTACGAAGAAATAAGCTGATTTGACTTCTTGAAGCCTGCGAAACCTATGATTTACACAGAATGGAAGTTTTATGCGCACTAAGTTTCAAAATTGTAAAATACCTGTAAAACGTGTATTTCTGGTGCTGGTCAGTAACGTATAGAAGTAGAAAGTGTAATCTGTGTCTGCGATATCATGGGCTGAATTGCGTTAGTACGGAAATTTCTCACTACGCAGCGCTGGGATCGTTTTGCGCGCTGTTGTGTTCATGTTTATAAATGCTACATCGTGTGATTCGTTGCTGATCTGTGGATATATCGGGTTTTATATGCATAACTGTGCAGCGGTCCGGATTGTCAGTGGAGTTCGATATTAAATTAAACCGAAAGAAGTGAATGCCAAGCAAATATTTCGATTGAAATTAATAACAGAGTGGCAGCCTCATAAACTGAAGTGACGGTACCTTCCCATTCTGTGACTGGTTACAAGTTAGGATATATAAGTTGCATGCAGATTAACGCTTTTTCACTTCATAAAAATATTTAGAAAGTTGTAACAAATGGAATAAAGTTATCCGAAAAAAAGGCAAGGCAGTAACAAGAAATTCTTACATTTGTGATGCTCACTTTACTGAAAATTTAATATTAGAAAGTTAGAAACTGACAAATTCAATATTTGTGAAAATGAAGTAGACCTGCCGAGAATTTATTGATACTTGAAACCAAATTCAGTTTCTCACATTTTCCTGAAGTCGCCCGAGTATTTATTTATCCCTTTAAAGGTATGAAAATCTCCTACAAAAAGGAAAGATGCTTGCCAAATTGTGAATAACACATCCACCAATTTGTGACAGTGATGCCACTTGTTATTTAGATAGAATCCAGTTGCTTGTTAGTTCCATATTTCTTGATCTACTTGAAGTAAGTGCATTGAAAGCGTAAGTAAACAAAAATAAAATATACATTGGGCAGAACATACAATGAATTCAAGGCAGAGGACGGCAGAATAATTGTGCTCTTGTAGGGAGAGCAGAATTATTTTGTCTTTTGATATACAGGTGCCGATGCATTCTTGCTTGACTACAGGCTAAGAAAATCTAAATTCTGACTCAAATGATGGAAGGTAATCGTGGAAAACACAATTTTAATGGGTGATTAAAGATCGACAGTATTCTGCAATACGTATTATACAAATGTAAATTTTTCACTCTAGTTTATTCGCAGAGTTACTAAAAGTGAGTTGTGAATATGTTATACATTATAGTAGATTTCACGATTGTTATCGATTTGGTCTTCTGCACGAATATTGACTGACACCGTAAGAATAAACATTAGTTTTGCTTTAGAAGATTCATTGATTCCTGTTTTTCGTTTTCTTGCTACATTGATACATGGGCAGACCAAAAATTAATTACTGCGTGCGAACTGTTGTATTTATTCTCTTCGAAGCTGTCCTTTTTTTCCCATCTCAGAACAATTAAAAGTACCAATTATCAGTACTGAAAGTGCGCATAAATAATGAAGTTTAAATGTGTTCACACAACAGAGGGGTCTATATGAGAATCGCTACTTTATAATATGCAGAATAAAGATATGGATGGGAAAGTGTTACTGTAATACACGGGAGAATAGCGCTTAAATCGGAACTAGCGCCACAACAAGAGAACCCGAATAAATTCTAGTCCTATGTAAAATCGATAAGCGGGTCAAAGCACACTATCCAGTCACTCATTGATCATTCCGGGGCAGTAATAGAAGAAATCAAACGGAAAGTTGAAGTTCTAAATTTAATGTTTAAGAAAACTTTCACGCAGGAGAACCGCACAAATGTACCATCATTTGATCAACGTAATAATTTCGAAATGGAGGATATAGTAATAGGTTTTTCCGGTGTAGAGAAGCAGCTGAGAGAGCTAAATACGAAAAAGTCTGCTGGCCGGATGGAATACCTGTTCGGTTTTACAAAGAGTATTCTGCGCCACTGGCCCCCTACTTAGCTTGCATTTATCGCGAATCTTTAATTCAGCGCAAAGGTCCTAGTGATTCGAGAAAAGAGCAGGTGACTTCCGTTTATAAGAAAGGAATGAGAACTGATCCACATTATTGTAGGCCAATATAGTTGATATCAGTTTCCTGTAGAATTTTGGAGCATATTCTCAGTTCGAATATAGTGAATTTCCTTGAGACGGAAAAGCTTCCTTCTATGAATCAGCACGGGTTTAGGAAACATCGTTCATGTGAAACTCAGCTTGCCCTTTTCTCCCATGGCATCTTGCGAGCCATGGATGCAGGGGAACAGGCAGGTGGTGTTTTTCTCGACTTCAAAAAGGCGTTCGATTCGACGCGGTGCCACACTGCATACTGCTAACGAAGATACGAGCATATGGAATAGGTGTACAGCTTTGTGACTGGATGGAAGACTTCCTAAGTAATAGAACGCAGTACGTTGTTGTCGACGGCGAGTGCTCATCAGAGACGAGTGTATCCTCAGGCGTGCCTCAAGGGAGTGTGAAAGTACCGCTACTATTTTCTATCTATATAAATGATCTGATGGATAGACTAACTTGTAATTTGCGGCTGTTTGCTGATGATGCTGTGGTGTATGGAAGGGTGTTATCTTTAACTGACTGTAATAGCATACAAGAAGACTCAGATAAAATTTGTAGTTACTGCGAATAATGGCAGCTAGACATCAATGTAGAAAAATGTAAGATGATGTGTATGAGTAAGGAAAACAATCTCATAATGTTCGAATACAGCATTAGTAGTCAGCTTCTCGCGTCTAGGCGTAACATTGCAGAGCGATATGAAATGGAACGAGCATGTAAGGACAGTTGTGAGTAAGGCGGACAGCCGACTTCGGTTTATTGGGAGAATTTTGGGAAGATGTACTTCATCTGTAAAGGAGATCGCGTATAAAACGCTTGTACGACCACATCTTGGGTATTGATCAAGTGTTTGGGACCCGCAGCAGATCAGTTTAAAGGAAGATATAGAAGCAGTTTAGGTGCGAGCAGCTAGGTTTGTTACTGGTAGGTTAGACCAATGAGCGAGTGTATCGGTAATGTTCCGGGAACTTAATAATGGATTGCTGGAGGAAAGACGACGTTCTTTTCGTGAATTTTTGTTGAGGAAATTTAGAGGGCCTGAATTTGAAGCGGAGTGTAGTACGATCTTGCTGCCACCTACTTATATTTCACGTAGTGATCACAAGGACAAGATAAGAAAAATTAGTGGTTGTATGGATGCATATAGGCATTCTCTTTTTCCTCGTTGTATTTGGGAATGGAATAGGAAAGGAAATGCCTAGTCGTGGTACAGTGTACCCTCCACCACGCAATTTACGATGTATTACGGAGTATGTATGTAGATGTAAAAGTGCCGAAACGGGGTACTCGATATGTGATCACACTTTCTACCTTCGGTTCGTTATTGCTGGATGATAAAAAGAATACACTAGTAACCAGTAGCCCATAGTTAAAAAAGTGGAACGGAAACACAATGATAGGAACGAGACTGGCCTTGCGGCCTCCCTGGAACTAGAACGGCCAGGTGGTAGTAAGAACTAGGACCGGGACCGCCGAATTGGACCAACAAGGAGTACCTAATTAAATTGCGAACTGCCGTTCCTCGTATGTAGATCGTCGTACCTTAAAATTTGCGAACTGTATCTGGTTCGCGAACAACCCGTCTGTAGTAGGTGGAGTGGAAAAAGTAGAGTGGACAGTAGGGTGGTGATGGAGATGGATGCAGCATGGCCCTTAGAAGAGATGGGGATAACCTTGGGCAGAATGTCTCTCAGTTCTGGGCACGGATAGAAAATCAAAACTTTTGAAATTGAGGTTTAGTTGTTCCAGGCTGTTCCAATGTTATAATGCTCAATCAAACGGGCTCTGGTCCAAGCTGAACCAAAAACTTTTCTTTCCTTAGTAGCAGTTGTGGCGCGTCCTATGTACTCACTGGTTCAGTAAACCCCCGGTGGGGGGAGGGGGATTCAAATCCCCCCTCGGGCCTGGATATTTGTGCCGTCCTTAGTATAAGGTAGTTGATAAGTTGTTTGTAAGTTTAGGGACTCATGACCTCGCAGTTAAGTTGCATGAGCTCAACAAACATTCGAATTGGAACTTGCCACATATCTTTAGACTCTTAGAAAATTTGCCGCCGTTTTCATGATAAATGACATTTACACTCTTCGCTATAAGAGATACTTAACGAGAATGAAACTTTCACTCTGCAGCGGAGTGTGCGCTGGCAGATTAAAATTGTGTGCCGGAACCGGGACTGGAATCTGCGATCCTGGGATATTTGCCTTTAGCGGGCAAGTGCTCTACCACTGAGCTATCCCGACAAGACTCACGGGCTGTCCTCACAACTTTATTTCTGCCAGTACCTCGCCTCCTACTTTCAAAACTTCACAGGAATTCTCCTGCGAAGCTTGCAAAACTAGCACTCCTGGTAGAAAGGGTATAACCGGCCGCGGTGGCCGAGGGGACTTAGGCGCTCCAGTCACGGTCTGCACGGCCACTACTGTCGGGGGTTCGAATCCCCCCTCGGGCATGGATATTTGTGCCGTCTTTAGTGTAAGGTAGTTTATAAGTAGTTTGTAAGCTTAGGGACTGATGACCCCGTAGGTAAGTTCCCCCCCCCCCCCCCCATTAAAAAAAATAAATATAGTGTAGACATGGCTTAGCCACAGCCTAAGGGATATTTTCGGAATGAAACTTTCGTTCTGATAGAGCGCTTGCCCCCGGGGTCATTAGTCCATAAAATTACAAACTACTTACGAACTACCATATACGAAAGATAACACAAACATCTATGCCCGGAGGGGAATTCGAACCCCCGACGGAGAACGGCCTGGCGCATCACAGCATGGCGCCTCAATGCACTGGGCCGCTCCATCGCGACGAAAATATTTTACATCAACCATGGTGTGAAAATATGGGCTCGTCTACACTGGGTCGAACGGCTGTGAGGACTAAATTGTCTTTATGTCTCCGCCGATGCACATACCACATATGAGAATATTTTTACAAGCAATAGACATATCTCACGTGGCTTTAGTTTTTATGGAGCTCATGTTTGGTTTTTATAACACCAATCTGTAGTGTCCACATGGTTATAACTAGTTTTATTTGATTATATACTTCTTCAAGTAAGTCGCGACCTATGCGCCATGTGGCCCTAAAGTGTGTGTTCCCCATGTCCTGGATTGCAAATTATACATGATACCCATCAACTTGTGCTCAAGTGGTAGTTTGGATGAAAAGTCACAGTAGCTGTCGTTATGTTAAGTGACTTATGAGAACCACCTATACCAAAGTCACCTTGAAAATGTAAGCGCATATTGTAACAGATTGTTTCTCTTTCTGTGTAATCATGTTTGAACCTTCATGCATATTTTTTCAATATTTTATGTTTAGACGCACTGTAATCATGTTTGAACCTTCATGTGTATCTGAATATTTTGTGTTCAGACGGACTGTACTAAGTAAACAAAGATGGCCAGCATAGTATTATTCTGAAACACTAGATGGCGTGGACTGCTGTGTATGTCTCTCTCTCTTTCAGTCTCTCTCTCTCTCTCTCTCTCTCTCTCTCTCTCTCACACACACACACACACACACACACACACGCGTGCAATGGTGATTTTACCTTTTATGCTAGTCTTAATTAAAATATATATATTTTTAAACAGAAAGAATTTTGTACGTGATACAATGTACCTTAAATGTTAGCAATTGATGTAGACAAATTTTGATTTTTTAGGATTTTTTAAATACCTACCCACCTGAGGGCGCTGATAAATGGTAATTTCATTTTATATTTTTATAATATATTGCTTAATCTGTGTATGTTATTTGTTAAACTCTAATTGACATGAATCACCATTTTAGCCTTTTTATGCTTTTAAAAAATGTTACAATGTAATCGATTTTTAAACAAAGAGAGCCCCAAGCACCTGCTGTCTACAGGCTAAGCTGCATAGGTGTACGTAAGCAGCTACCTCAGTTTCTACCTGTGACTTGTACCAGCAAGGCCTTTTAAATGTACTTTATTATAAGACGAAGAAATGTTTTAAGCAAAGCACATAGCTCATCATTAATTGCAATTCTGGTATCTGGTTCCGTTATATAATTGTAACATTTTTGGTGTATGTAATTTTATCTTGATTTTAATGTCTGACTAAGGTACCTTGTTTTTAACAGCACGCACTGATGATGTCCCATCATATGGACGAAATCGATATTTTGTGAATTTTAATAAAATAAACCTCTCACATCGCCTACGAAGCTAAAACCTTTTATTTCAATAGTTACGTACTTTAGTGTCATTGTGCATATTCATATGTGGTTATTCGTATGTTGTTGGTGTTTATTATCAAGAAAAAAAAATTACTCTTCTTAAACCTTGGAACAAAAGTGTAAAATAAAGAAGCTTGGTAGGCCGATGCCTTAGTTCGAGTTGACGCAAGCGCAAACTATCCGAGGTAATACTTTTGCAGATCTTTCAGCGGACGTATATCTACATACATACTCTGCAATCCACCGTAAGGTAAATTGGGGCGGGAGGGAGAGGCACACCAGGACGCTTCCCCCCGGCACCATTCGCAGAGTTGCGCCAAATTGTCTCTGTTGTTTCTATGGACGCCCAAAGGGGGTGAAGGAAGGAAGCTTGGAGTTTAACGTCCCGTCGACAGCGTGGTCATTAGAGACGGAGCTTTCGCTCGGAGTGTTTGGGTAAGGATGTGGAAGTAAATCGGCCGTGCCCTTTCAAAGGAACCATCCCGGCATTTGCCTGGAGTGATTTTAGGGAAATCACGGAAAACCTAAATCTGGATGGCCGGAGATGGATTTGAACCACCATCCTTCCGAATGCGGTCCAGTGTGTTACCACTGCGCCAACTCGCCAGTATCGAGATCCGGCACTGAAAGACGTGAACGGCTAGTCATTTGAAACACCAGCCGACACTGCCTCGGCAGTAGTTGAAATAGGAATAGAGCATCACAACCCCTCAAAAATCGCGATTCTACGCTCGGTGTTTCCAAACATGTTTATTACAGCGGCGCCGGAACTTTAATGGCCGTCATGGGGGAGTGTGGCGGTGGCGTGGAACAAGTGTCAGGCAGATGCCACCTGTTCCCCCGACGCAGACAGCCCCACGCAGGGCTCCCAGCCGTAAAGCCTCGCGCCCGACCGTAGGATTTGCGCTGCCTGAGAAATATCGCCTGGCTGGTAACGCCGGCTGATGTACACGCGAGCCGCTGCGCTCTTTGGCTCTCTGGGCGCACCTGCCGTCTCTGTGCGCGGAATGCGGCCGTGGCTGGCCTCGTTATACGAGCGTCGTTCGGCGCGCCGACGCCGGCGTAAAGTTGCTGCCGACGCAATTTAGCGCCCGTGGCGAGACGCTCTGGCCGAGTTATGACGCCGCACTGTCTGCCGGCGCTGTTCTCCACCTCTCACTCCCTAGCTGCTCTCTGTGTGTTGATTGCGCAATGTGCAAAAGTTTCCCCTCCCGTCTGTGCTTTTGGCGTATTTCATACTCCGCGTCTAATTTATAACCACAAAGTACAGTGGGCTACGCCAGAATCACACACTGACATCTACATGAGATACTCTGCAAATCACATTTAAGTGCCTGGCAGAGGGTTCATCGAACCACAATTATACTATTTATCTCCCATTCCATTCTCGAATAGCCGGCCGCGGTGTCCGAGGGGACTGAGGTGCGCCAGTCCCGGTCTGCATGGCTACTACGGTCGGGGGTTCGAATCCCCCCTCGGGCATGGATATTTGAGGCGTCCTTAGTCTTAGCTAGTTCATAAGTAGTTTGTAACCTTAGGGACTGATGACCCCGTAGTTAAGTCCCATAAGTTCTACAAACATTTGAACATTTCAACATTCTCGAATAGCGCGCGGGAAGAAAGAACACCAGAATCTCTCTGTTCGAGCTCTGATTTCTCGTATTTTATTCTGATGATCATTTCTGCCTATGTAAGTAGGAGTCAACAATATATTTTCGCATTCGGAGGGGAATGTTGACGATTGGAGTTTCGCAACTAGCCCACGCCGCAACTATAAGCGCCGTTGTTGTAATGATTCCCATCCCAGATCCAGTATCACTTCCGTAACACTGTCTCCCTTGTATCGTGACAATACGAAACGAGCTGCCCTTCTTTGGACTCTTTCGATGCCCTCCGTCAAACCCACCTGATAAGGATCCCACACTGGGCTGCAATACTCCAAAAATGGCCGGACAAGCGTAGTGTATGCAGTTTGTTTTGTTGTTCTGTTGCACGTTTTAAGGGTTCTGCCAATAAAAGCGCAGTCTTTGGTTCGCCTTCCAATTTAAGACTGAAGTAATAGTAATTCCTAGGTATTTTGTGGAGTTTACGGCCTGATTTACCTTGTAAACAAAGTTTAACGGATTTCTTTTCGCACTCATGTGGACGACTTCACACTTTTCATTATTTAGAATCAATTGCCAGTTTTTACAGCATACTGATATCTTATTCAGATCGTTCTGCAGTTGGTTTTGATCTTCAGATGATTTTACTAGACGGTAAATGACGGAGTAATCTGCAAACAACCTAAGAGAGCTACTTAGATTTTCCCCTAAATCGTTTATGTAGATAAGGAACAGCAGAGGACCAATAACACTACCCTGTGGAACGCCCGATATCACCTCTATTTTAGTCGATGCCTTACCATCGATTACTACGAAATGTGTCCTCTCTGACAAGAAATCCTCTATCCAATATCAAATTTAGGGCGATATACCATAACCACGCAACTTGATTAAAAGCCGTTTGTGAGGTACGGTGTCAAAAGCTTTCTGGAAATCAAGAAATACGGAATCGATTTGCGAACCTTTGTCGATAGCACCCATCACTTGGTGTGAATAAAGAGCTAGTTGTGTTTCGCATGAACGATATTTTCTAATTTGGGTCAATAGATCGTTCTGTTCGAGATAATTCACAATATTTGAATACAGGATATGTTCCAAAACCCTGCTGCAAATTGACGTCAATGAAATAGGCCTGTAGTTTAGTGAGGTATAGGAAAGGTTGGGGAAATGCCAACCGACTATATTATAACGCTTCAACAACTCTTTCAATATAACAATTGGAAGTAGGGAGCAGTGGGAGAAAATAGTTCGACACCGTACGGGGGATATTGTCTGGTTCACTGACGGGTCAAAATCAGACCCCGACGTTGGGGCCGGGGTATAAGGAGTGCAGCCAAGACTGGAGGGCGTCATCTCTCTAGGGAAACTGGCCTATGTATTCCAGGCCGAAATCACTGCCATCAGGGCGTGTGTGGAGGACAATTTGCGTAGGTGCTACAAAGACCGTAGCATCTACTCAGACAGCCCTGAGATCACTGGTAGCTCCTGCAACAAGGTCTAAAATTGTTGCAGAATGTCACAGGGTTCTGGTGGAGCTAAAGGAAAGCAATAGAGCAAACCTGTTGTGGGTCCCTGGCCACTCGTGGATCAGTGGCAACGAACATGCCGACAGATTAGACAGGATGGAGGCAGAGACTCCATTTATTGGACCGGAACCTGTCCTGACAATCACCAAGGCAATGATCAAATTGGAGCTACGTAACTGGCTCAGAAGACAGCACGTAGAATATTGGACCAAGGTCTATAAACAAAAACATGGCAAGGTAATGATGCCAAAGCCATGTTTTAAAAGAAGCTCTGTAATCCTGTTCTTGAACAGGAGCGAGATTAGACTCATGGTTGGGAATTTCAAAAAAAGTCTACATACAACGGGAATAACAGAAGAGGACCCTAAATGTAGGATCTGTGGTGACGGTGATGAAACTGCATCACATCTAATCCTCGAATGCATTGCATTGGAGAGTAAAAGACACAGAACATTTGGGACAACCAGACCCGAAGAAATTGTGTCTAATAAAGAACTGGTAAAGGGACTCCTTGCACTGTTCAGGGGCATTGGTTGGCTTTAATAGATATACAGCGAGCGATACCGCACAATAAACTTAGTTTCGGAGCAGGCAGTGGCGGGTTGGACCAAGACTGTTTTGGCTTCCCTGAGAAAATCAAATCAAATCAATCAAATCAAGGCTACGCCACGTTCTCAACCCCTTAACCTATAATTACGGGCATAGCTCGTGTACGATGATCGGTCCAAACGTAACAATGGAGCATTGCACTGAAATGCAGGAGGATCTGTATCGAAATGACGCATGGTGCAGGGAATAGCAGTTGAATCTTAATGTAGAAAAGTGTAATGTGCTGCGAATACATAGAAAGAAAGATCCTGTATCATTTTGCTACATAGCAGGTCAGCAACTGGAAGCAGTTAATTCCATAAATTATCTGGGAGTAGGTATTATGAGTGATTTAAAATGGAACGACCATATAAAATCAGTAGACGCCCTACTTATATTCATTGGACGAATCCTAAGGAAATGCAGTCCGAAAACAAAGTAAGTAGGTTACAGTACACGTGTTCGCCCACAGCTAGAATAGTGCCAGGTGGGGTTGATAGAGGAAGTAGAAAAGATCCAACGGAGAGCAGCGCGCTTCATTACAGGATCATTTAGTAATCGTGAAAGCGTTACGGAGATGATCGATAAACTCTCTGCAGGAGAGACGCTCTGTCGCTCGGTACGGGCTTTTGGAGAAGTTTCAAGAACATACCTTCACCGAGGAATCTAGCAGTATATTGCCCCCTCCTACGCATATCTCGCGAAGAGATCATGAAGATAAAATCAGAGAGATTAGAGCCCACACAGAGGCATACCGACAGTCTTTCTTTCCGCGAACAATACGTTACTGGGAGGGAGAACCGATAGTGGTACTCAGGCTACCTTCCGCCACACACCGTCGGGTGGCTTGCGGAGTATGAATGTAGATGTAGAAATATTACGGCCTTTGCCCGTAGTACGATAATCCTGCGAAATAGAAATATTAGCGGTGGTGCCCTATTAAAATTATAACTATTTGTAGAATATTTGATATGTAATTACAGCCAGATGCAAGTATTGCGGTAGATACAACTACAACCAAAAGTTTACTTATACAAACTTCAGTAGTATACAATTAATAATCTGCAGTGGTGTGATATAATTCCAAGCATTCTGGTAATGTAAAGGAACTTTGCCTTTATTACCCTAACACGCAGCGGCGAAGCGGCCGAGCGCATTGAGGCGCAATGCTACGATGCGCGAGGCCGTTCCCCGTCGGGGGTTCGAATTCCCCCTCGGGCATGGATGTTAGTGCTGTGTGTAGTATAAGGTAGTTCATAAGTAATTTGTAAGTTTAGGGTCTGATGACCCCGCCGTTGTCACAAACATTTTCTTTATGTTTTTGTCAAACTCTACAAGGTTTTGACGGTCTTAATTTTGATGCTGTTGGATCGATGTGCTTTGTAAAATGAGCCCCAAGCTTCTCGTGCAGACCCTTAAGCGCATCGCCTCGTTTTCTATAATTCGATTTTAGCGTATACAGTAGATATTCGCCCATGTTGTTCTTATAGTAGACGTAACACTGATTCTTCCCGTTATTAATTTTTTTCCGTAAAGTGAAAGCGTTAAAAAGAACAATATCGAACAGATAAAAAAAAACTTTTTTATGTCCTTTAATGTATTTCCTCATTACTGGAAAACACGACTCGTGCTTCTGCACTCCGGAAAACACCATTGTGAAACATCTTGTACCTATGCCTTGCGGTTGGATATGTAAAATCTGAAATGTTTCAGTTCGATTGTGCATGTTGAACTGTTGATGACTATTCCATACTCGAAATCGATTTGCAGTAATAAAAACGTTCACTTAGGACCAATGCTGATATTTCTTTTGATTGTTACAGTTATGACTTTTGTGAAGGGAGCTACCAGTTAGCAAAATGTTTTTACTTACATAATCCTTTTAGTTCCTGTCGTATTTCGTGACATTACGTATAAATGAACTTTTTTCGCCTTCTTAGCAACACAAGTTTTGTCATTTTTTATTATAAAGCACAGTAAAACGTAACCATAATAGAAGTTACTCAGCTCGAAGTATGTAAGACAGCTCAACTCAGAAGTCTCTTCTACGGTTCGTGAGAAACTTCTCTGGCTCTCTTCATACGAAATGAAGAATGTTCTCTGTTGTCAGCCACTTCCCCTACCCTTTTACTCTCGTTGAGAACGTACTCGGTTGAAGTATGTCCTTTAACTTGCTTTATTCATGTTCTCTGGAATCCAGAATATAGATTGTTAATTCATACGGTCCAGGTGCAGAGGGAGCCACTGGGGGCCACGAAATTCCCAAACTCGGTTCCTTTTCTTGGGAAATGACATTTTAAGTGAATATTTGAAACTGAAGAACAGATAACTCAAATTTATTAGAAAGTTTACAAGCATATCTCAAGCTTTCGAAAAGATGAATTTAAAATTTTAAAAGATATCACGCAATGAATAAATAAAAATGTTCATTTGCTATTTTTGTATCATGCGACACATTCGCCAAATGTAGTATATATTTAGGTGACTGCATGTTTTTTTCTGAAGCAGTAGCATATTTCTAGTGTACCCAATAACTGTTCACCTTTTTCTGGTTCGAACACTGGATGAAAAAAATATTGATAGAATTTTTGGGTGTAAATAAAATTCAGAAGTCCCTTTCTGAAACCAGATAGTCTGCGTCTGCTGATGCTCTTAACGTTTTGCGTTAAGGGAACCTGGACGTGAAAATGACTGAAGAAAAAGAAAAGAAAATTGCCTCCATCTGAAAGACAAATTTCTCCCGTTTCCAAAAATGTAAGAATTTTTTTTAAAATACTTGTGACTGTTTCTATTTATTTAAATACTTTAAATAAAAAGAAACAGTCACAAACTCGCAAAAAATATCATTTATACAAATGATGACCGGTTTCGGCCTGTTTACAGGGCCATATTCAGATGTATGTGGCGTAGGCTTGACGTCCACGGAGTAGGCGCTTGTCCCATGTAGTAACAGCTGAAATTTAGTTAATATTGTCTTAAACGCTCTTAGAACAAATGTCTGCACACTGACTTGGCACGCTGATGCTTCAGGCAAGGAACATCACCATAAACATTCCAAGCCTGCTACAGTCATGGAAACTATAAAGCCAATATACAGGAACCTTGCAGATACAAAATTACTTAGCAAATGTCTACATGGCCGTACACAAAATCCTAATGAGAGTTTCAACAGATCCAAGTGGCAACGAGTACCGAAAACAGTGTCTGTTGGATGGACAGTACTCAAAATAGGTGTGATGGACGCGTTTGTCTGTTCCAATGATGGTGTAATTAGCAAGACAAAAGTAATGGACAAATTATGCTTCCAACCAGGAAATAATATGGTAGCTGCTCTGACTGCCATCGTCAACGACTAGTTGAAGCTGAAAGGGCTGCGGAAGCCATCACTGAAGAGTCTAAGGAAAAGAGACCTGAAAAAGTCTGCAGAGGATGAAGAAGCAGCTGGCCAGGAAGATTTTGCCACTGGAATGTTCAGAAAGAGGGATACGGTGAGTCAAAAACACAGCGAACATTCTTTTCTAATTTTATGGAAACTACATTTTCTGAAAATTAGGTACCTATATCTATATAATACTTATTATTTTGGGGTGGTGTCTGTTCTTTTGGAGAACAGAAACCACAGCAAAATAATAAGTATTTAGACGCGACAGCGGCGTCAGCTTCAATTACTTCACCGCAGATGCGGTCATACGTTCGACCTCGCACGGGAATCCGTAATGGCGAGAGAAATAGGGCCTGAACGATAGGGCCGCTACAGCCATAGCGTGCAACTTGTGGGGATTTGAGAAGGATGGGAGGCGAGCACGGGTGGCGACCGCTGGCTCAAAGCGGCAGACCCGGCTTCGATTCCCGGTCCGGCTAACGTTTACTTGTCGCCATTGTTTTATTTCAATGCTTTAAAGCAGTCGCTGCCAATCCTTTCCTTCCTAATCCTTCTTCCTTAATCCATCTTCCTTCCTCTGCTTTATCTATAATTTGCACCTTCATAATGGTTTTAGCTTTGTTCACAAAATTTCTCCCAACTTTGTATCATGCCTAATACATCGCAGAAATGATCTGTTTGTCATTCTGTATATAACTTTAACGGAAATTTTAGACAAAATAGTAATGAAGTGTAATAAGGGTTTTTCTATTTCCTCAGACATACTTCAAACTACACAAACAAGGGGAATAATGTGTTCCTACGAATGTTGACAACAGCCTATCACAGTATAAACGCTATTAGACTGACGATGCACCAGAAAATGGTATTAGAAAAACATCTATTAGACAAAATATTGTAATTCTTAAACTATACTGATATTTCGATAAATTTCCTATTAGAGCTTGAGTTAATGTAGTTCAATGTTGGTACGAAATCGCAACTTCCTCCACATTGTAGATCAAGTGTCATTTGCGCCGAAAGCAAGGTATCAAAATCCAGGCCGTTCATGTTCAGGTCCCCTTGATATACGTTTACAGAGTAGGAGAGTAGTACCGTCACAATAGACGATGCAACAATACTTTTTGCATCTAACACCGATTTTATCAATAGTGTACTCAGTTGATTCGATCAGTATGGTTCGTCAGGCAAAGAGAAAAATACAGGCGTTGACTGTAAGGGTAATTCTCAAAGGAAAAGAATTTGCAGAAAGCCTATCACTTTCTTTCCAAGATCCGTCAGAGACTGTGCATCTGAGTGCCAAAGAAAAATTTCGTGTAAAGGTTTTTCTGCTTGTGGTCGACACATTGGATTCCCATTTAAAGTGCCATTCGGAAGCATAGGAAAAGTTAGCAAGAGCTTTAGCTACTTTCCAATTTTTAACGCAAATCGATTCTGAACTTCTGAGACATCAAGCAATCATCAACATTAGAAAGAAGTCTATGGGGGGAAATTCGTAGGCCGCGGTGGCCGAGGTGACTGAGGCGTTCCAGTCACGGTCAGCACGGCCACTACGGTCGGGGTTTCGAATCCCCCCTCGGGCATGGATATTTGTGCCGTCCTAGTTCGTAAGTAGTTCATAAGTAGTTTGTAAGTTTAGGGACTGATGGCCCCGTAGTTAAGTCCCATAAGCTTAACAAACATTTGAACATTTTGAAATTCGTAGAGGCCTAGGGACGAATACAGTAAACAGATTCAAAAGGATGTAAATTGCCGTTCTTATTCTCAGATGAGGTTTGCGGATGAAGGGTTAGCGTGGAGAGTTGCATCGACTATTCTGTGGACTGAAGATCACAACAACGCCCACGATTCTGAACAGTTGAGAAACAGTTGCAAATAATTTGTGGAATTGTATGGCGACGACATAAACGCTGAAGGGCCCATATCAGAATGTTTTATTTAAAATATTTAAAACAATATTTGAAAGCGTTCCAAACGAATCTTCATAACTAAGTATTTCCTCCTTATATTCTTTAATGAAGGCAGATAAATTGGAAGATACTTCTTCGAATGTAGAAGTTTATACCTGGATATTTATTTGTCTAATTGGAATCAGTTCCATAAAAAGGACATAACAGAAGGATTTCCACTTCGAAAATTCCGAAAGAACCCTTTAAATTCAACGTACGTCTGATTTGCAAAACTTTAATAACTTTGTGTAACCCTAACCGTAATAACCAATAAATTTGCTAAACAAATATGTATCATTTTGATGTGTTTTATTTTTTTTAATTCTTTTGGAGAGCTCCACATCTATGTAAAAGCCATGTGCATAGAAAGAAACATACTTCAAAAGTTCAACATTGAGGACATAGTCGAAAATTTAGTATTCTGGAAACCTTTAAAAAAACCAAAAATTTGAATGAAACACCAATTTTTAGAACTAATCTTTGGTGTTTCGTTTCTAAAATTTTTACCAATGTAATTACTAAACAAATGTCACCGTTCTGACCTTTTCATTCAGTTCTTCTATGGTCCCCAAACTCTGTGTATCCAGGGGGCTGCGTAGCTTAAGATGACCCTGCTGATCCACAAAGTCACATGCTTCTAATATACAACATTTCTCTAATATCAATGCAGAGTGTATCAGGAAGAAACGTGCACATTTCAGGAGGTGGTTCTATAGACGAATTGCACTAAAAAAACACGTGACACAATACATTGGTATCCCATGGGAAATTGGGCCAATATGCATGATACTCATTTCGATTGACCGTTAGGCAGTTATTACACGACCATAATTCTTTGTCAAAGTTGATACGTTAAATATTTACATCAAAGCAACTTGATGCTATAATAGGGAATTTTGACGTGCCATACTATATACACG
Source organism: Locusta migratoria (assembly GCA_026315105.1). NCBI lineage: Eukaryota > Metazoa > Arthropoda > Insecta > Orthoptera > Acrididae > Locusta > Locusta migratoria. The sequence continues at coordinate 205,113,908 of CM048744.1, read as the reverse complement.
ATGACCATGAGAGTCCCTTCGTCCTCCAGTAAATAAGGACGCGATGACACTCGATCGTATCTGAAGAAGGAATAATGATGAGCTCAGGTGTGAGAATCAGCTTTGGTGTGATTTTTAGGATATATTCTGCAGATGAACAGGTGAATATCGGACTAATGTACACGTCCCATTTCAGTTAGACGCTAAGAAATATTTCTAAATGGAATCACAACGTTGCATGGGTACTAGTACATAATCACTTGCAGTGCTTATTCAATTTACGGCGTAACATGCACTTCAGTATGGCTAAATATGGAAGCCAAACAAGTCGTGTGTTCCAAAAACTCAAATTCAATAGCGTGAGGAGTTTCATTAAGCCGCACCAGCCTCTTGAGAGGGGAGAGGGGGGGGGGGGAAGGTGTTGATTGTGGAGCGGAAATTGGAGCAGAAGGGTAAATACAGCACTAGAACTGTCAAATCCAAATTAAGATAATGAAAAACATTCACAAATGTTTGTTATTCACGTTCAAATGTTTGTATGGTTATCAGCCAATAGGCTTGCAAACTGCTTAAACTAACTTAAATAAACCTAAGAACAACATACTCACACACACACACGCTTGTCTGAGGGAACACTCGAACCTCCGATGGTGAGCAACCGCTAGCTCCGCAGCTAGGTGCTCTAGAGCGCTCAGAAACTCCACCGCAACTGTTTGCTATTATTTTGTTGCTCACAGTGTAGGATAAGGGCCGCAAATATCGCCTACCGCAATTAATTCCGCGTTTATTAGTCTCCTAGTTTCTGAAATCGAGCTTGAAACTACGTTAATATTATTTTAAACTGTGCTGATTTAATATAATCTTCTCGAGGTTCCAGCCGTTTCGGCCAAGTTCTCCTTGGTCATTGTCAAGTGGTAAAATGACTGTATCGCTGTCGCCTTGCCGTTATATAGCCAAGATGCTGGCTGTGACGTCAGTGGAGCCTTCTGGCTGATTTCCGAGAGTGGGTTCCCAATAGCGTTTCCATGTTCTTATTATCACCCACCTAGCGACATTACGAGCATCTGTTTAAAAATCACACAACAATCCATGTTTTGAATGTGGATTCGAAATTGACCCTCCAAGAAATAATTTGATTAATAGTAAGAGAGGACAAAATGATTTAGAATTTATTGAAAACCGCTATAAAATGCGATTATCTACATGAGAACCATATAAAACAAACTTCATAGGTAATCATTGAGACTGAAATAAAATATTTCCCTCTCGCCACTAGCTGCAGCACAGCATTGTCTCACACAATCAACATTTTCCTGGATGGGTGCATCACATTCTCTCATGCCAATAATGAGACCTGACTGGAACTCACAGATTTGACGCTGCGGTAAGTCTGAGAGGCATGCTGCATGAACTTCTGCTGCTGTGATGTTGACCCATTACTTTCGGTTTATATGGACAACGAGATCGGCAGGCACATTTTATCGGTTGCTGGCGTTGCGCCGCGAAATTGATGGTGACTTATAATGCGAGGGGCGGCATGTTTCAAATTATAATCATTTCTAGAGAACACACTAGTTTCATCAAAAGGAAAGGAAATTTTTAGACAAATGGCAACTAGATTACGTAGTGTCACAAACTGCCACGGCATTAGAAAACAAAGTGCTGTTACATCTCAGCGTAATGAGGTCAGAGTAAGTTGAAGTAACTGTAACTCTCCTCGAAAATTTGAAATCATCTAATCCTCTTCATACAGTCATTATGAGCAGAATCGCATTGTTGCAGATATTAACAGGGAGTTATCGGAAAATAGGGCACTTGTATTCCAGGCATATAAATCCCGGGCAACATTTGTCATTTAACAAGAAGAGTACGAGCTGAAAGTGCAACAATTCTTTGAGGAGAAGGGAACTGCAGGTAGTCGGTTTGAAGTAATGTTTAAATACTTAGGAAATATTGAAAAGACCCTGTGTTCTGCAAAGGTTTTTCCAGACATATTAAAAAAGAAAGCCTTAATTACGATGAATCCTTCTTCGTGGGGTAATAACAGACCATAAAAATAATTTTCCGATTCGTCCAATTATAAATTCAAAATGTGGACGACGTTATTTGATAGAGAAAATTTTAGCAGAGTACCTAAGTAAGAACTTTAAACATCGTGTAAAATTTAACATTTCAGACGAGAACTTATTTCAAAGCTCTACAAAGTGTAATTGTCTCCAAACACATATATGGTATCTCTTGACGTAAAAAACATGTATACGGGTATCCAAACACATCAGATTCAGGACATAGTAAGTGATAATCTCAAGGGATACAGTAACAGGCACCAGGACGAAATTGATGACATATTTAGAATTATAAACAGTGGTTGCACAGTTTAATTACTTTAGGCTTGGAGATAAATATTATGTACAAAATCGGGCCTTAGCTATGTGCTCACCCCTTTCTTACTGTTTGGCAAATATCTACGTGAAACCTTTATACTATCGTATTATGAAAGACTTAATTTCTAATAAAGTCATATTATGTTGTCGATGTGTAGACTACATAATGGTTAACACCATTTCTCCATGTTCCCAATAACCAAAATATAAATATCCAGATCACTCTAGAAGTGAGTGTCAACGAAACATTACATTTTATTTATCTGGCAATAAAGCTACAGGAGGAGTTTTTAGCTACCGTATAATATTTATAGAAAACCCACTACCATACTGGTATCCACAGTTCTTCGAACCACTCGTGGCTACATACGGTAGTAGCATTTAGATCCATGTTACATAAGTTACAGTGTCCCATTATCTAGCGCAGCTTTGAGCGCAAGTTACGCATAATCATATAGTACATATCTATCGCAAATGCCTATGAAGCACAGCTTGTCCGTAGTATAAATAGATTTCTAAAAACGAAAAAGGCACCCCCAACCCCACTAAAGCTTCACAGAGAGCACAGGACGAGTATACAACCCTGATCCCCATACTTTGGAACGGTTTGAAAGATATGAATTCCATAGATTCCCTTACTATGGCAATATTTTCAATAAAATAGGTAAACAGTTAGCTGAAAAAGTTGTTACACCAGCTTATTTTATCCCTATAAAGTGCACAAAAGTTACGACATCGGGAAACAGTGACTTTTTATTGGGTTCAGGCGTGAACAGCATTTCTTGTGATGGCTGCACTTCTTCTTATATTGGCAAAAAATGGAAAAGTTGTAAAAAAGATTTAAGCAGCATGTTAGTACGTCTAGTTCTAGGTACGCTTTGAGCTCGCACTTTCAGGAAACGAGAGTCTCGAATATTATCAACAACTATAAAGTACTCCATCTGGATAAAAAAGGAAATATTTTAAATATTTTAGAAGAGATTGATCTATTTGGAGCCCTACGGAGAACACCTTAAGACTCCCTGTCTAATTTTGAATTTCTTTTTAAAGACTAAAAGTTCTATACACTTCGTTCCTTTAAAAACTTTTATTAATTAAATTTTCCTTTCATGTACAGAATGTTTTATTACATTTAAATGTAAGTCCATGCAAATGAAAACTCGAGCTGGTTAGGACCTTGATGTCCGAATATTCTGAGACATTAGCAGTAAAATCTTTTGTAAAAATGCCCCTTACCGAGGCGTAGATACGGGTGGGGGGGGGGGCGGGGGGACTAGGGGGTTTAACCCTCGCCCTCTCCCCAGAAATTTTTTTTATGTCACTCGTGCTAAAATTTAAAAATGACAATAATTTGGGTAATGAATGTGAGAGTTAGACTAAAATCTTTGCCACAGTGTCTGTAAGTTGTAATCGATGCTTAGTTCAGCTTTGGTTTGTTACTTGCTGTTGGGACACTTTGTCCCGAATGTGTTATGCGTGGCCTTTGTGAAGCCTATGCAGTAGGCAAGTGTCGCGCACAGCTTTCACAACAATACATCTTGCCAAATGAAAAATAAATAAATAAACAAATAATAATAATTAATAAACCACCTAATCATCAGAAACGACGAACAAGTATTATTGAATTACATCCAGGAACACTCTCCACAGACTGTTTAAAGTGCCGTGCGAGGCTTGCCTAGCGTATTACGAAGGTCACCGTACTACTGCTACCAACTTCAGTGATGTACTAACATTATTACTATGGTAGGACGGCGAACTAGTACGTGACACAAGGAAATATATGTTCAAATGTTTGTAAATCTATCGGACCAAACTGCTTAGTCATCAGTCCTTAGCTTACAAACTACTTAAACTAAGGTAAACCAACCTAAGGACAACACACACACACACACCTATGCCCCAGAGAAGACTCCGACGGCGAGCAACCGCGCGCTCCGCAGCGAGGCGCCTTAGACAGCTCGGCTAAAAAACGGTTTTCACCAGCATGAACGTACGGCAGGGGCCTAAGAAACTAAATACTATGCGAAATTTTAAAACGTTTACAAATACTATTTTCAACACAAAATTGTTTTTTTTTTTTTTTTTTTTTTTTTTTTTTTTTTTTTTTTTTTAACAGACACCCCCTATTTTTTCGTATGCAATCAATAGCATAAAAATCACATAAACAAAGGCGTTTATTGCATCGCAATACGCCAATTACATCCCGAGATATAGCGACGCGAAGTTGACGCTTGAAATAAATTAAGCGCACAGCTAGCGCACGTCCTGAGACTCAAGCGTGAACCTCACGCTGCCTATGTCACGGGCTCACACATTGGGAAAGTAAGAACAATCCACAAAAATGAACAAGAAACACTTCCAACGCAAAGTTATGTTTTTCACATTGTAAATGTTTATTTTAACGAAATTACAAGTAGAGCTACAATTAGAGATATCACACATGGTTTCACTGTTCTAAACACATTTGCTAGTGTCCTGTCAACCACAGAAACTGTAATGTTTTGCATTACATCCAGCATAGAAAATACACCCACATCTTGGCCATTGAAACTGTGTTACGTCAACTTATGTTCGAAGTGTCGTCCGTTTGCATCAATACAAGTTTGGAGATGTGATTCTTCAGTTTCTCCCGGCGTATTTGATGATCAAAATGCCCGTTGGACACTATAGACCGGCAGTACACCCGTGGACATTTTGATTAACGTTTGGAGATGTTTAACGAGAGATTGTTGCATAGATATTGCCACACAGGCCGCAGTAATACGATGCTGCAAATCGTATACCGTCATTGGGGGTTCTTGAGACACTGTCTCTTACTGCGCCCCAGAGAAAGAAGTCTAATGGCGTCAAGTCAGGGGACCGTGCTGGCCATCGCACAGTACCCCCCCCCCCCCCCCCCCCGCCTAATGCACCTATTTGGAAATGCATCTAGAACGTCTCTGGCAACTTTTGCAGTGTGTGCGGGACATCCATCATGTTGGAACCACATTGATAGTCGAGTTTCCAATCCTAGATCCTCCATGAGGTGTGTTGAAGAAAAGATGCATATCGCTGTCCATTCAATGTCCCATGGTGATAATAGAGACCTACAATACAGTCAGAAATGATGCCGCACCAAACATTGACGTTGATGAGCAACTTGGCGAATCCAGTGGGGATTTTACACGGACCAGTAGTGCATGTTCCGCAGATTCACATTCCCATGATTTTTAAATGAAGCCTCGTCCTAAACAAAGTATTGCTTAGGAATACTGGATTACCTTGCAACTGCTGAAGTGCAAAATGACAGAATGCAATGCGGGATGCAAAGTCATTGCCGTACAGTTCTTGGTGCAGTGAGATAGGTAACGCATGAAACCGATGCCGATGCGAGATACTGCACACACTGTTGTGGCTTATTCCTACATCTCGTGCAATCTGTCGTACACCCACCTGAGGATTGTGCGCTACAGCAGCCAGAACAGCAATTTCGTTTCCATTGCCAGTCGCTGGCGTTGTACGTCGTCGTTTTGTAGGAGTCCAGCTTCCTGTTTCCGTGGGTGTCTTGCAGATGTTGCCAATGGATCGACGTGACGGACACCGCCGATCTGGGTTGCGTTTAGCATACAGTGCCACAGTTTTTCTTCATTACTGAAGGTCGGCATATCGACTAGAAGAAGGCAAATGTAACAAGACACACGAAAATAGGTTTTAATGTGGCAACGTATGTGAATTACATTACAGTTTGAGAGCAGTTCAGCAGAGCGGATTAGAAGACACCTGTACACTGAAGGTAGAGCGTGCCGAGGTGATATTAGTTTGTTTTCAGCAGGATAGAGGCACCAGTGCAGGCAAACCCTGCTCTGAGCACAGTACTACATGCGATACATTACGTCAGAAACTGTGACGCCGTTGTTATCCATTACAAGCTACATATTGCAGAACGTATGAGGTTTAGAAACGTGAAATCACGTCTGTTTCCGCTAATTGTACCTCTAGTTGTCATTTCGCAACAATAAAAATAATGCGAAGGACATCCATAATTCTGGTACCGCATTATTTATAATAGGTGGATTAGTTCAAGTAAGGTACAGCTCAAGAAGGGACTAAACTATCCCCCTTTAAGAGTGCCATCAATCAAATGGGTCAATGGTGTGTTGTCACACAATACAATACCACATTATACATTAACACTCCACTGACGTAGTACGTCATTCAGATGACGATTACCGGCAGCGTAAGGTTCACGCTTGAGTCTCAGGACGTGCGCTAGCTGTGCGCTTAATTTATTGCAAGCGTCAACTTCGCGTCGCAATATCTCAGGATGTAATTGGCGTATTGCGATGCAATAAACGCCTTTGTTTATGTGATTTTTTATTCTATTGATTGCATACGAAAAAATAGGGGGTGTCTAAGAAAAACACAAGTTTGTGTTGAAAATAGTATTTGTAAACGTTTTAAAATTTCGCATAGTATTTAGTTTCTTAGGCCCCTGCCGTACGTTCATGCTGGTGAAAACCGTTTTTGAATATCTTTTGTCGTTCCAGAGATATTTGAGGTGGCAGCGTTAGGTGAGACACCCTATATATATATATACGAGGCGCGTCCAGAAAGTAAGTTCCGTTTCTATTTATGTCCGCTGCAGCGCTAGGACTGCAGTTCCGCACATGCGCTGTAGACGATGTGTATCAAGGAGAAGAACGTGCGCCATTTGGAGATCGCTGTAAGTTACGTACGCTTTGTTGTGCTCGTTTGAAATGTCGCCGTTGTTTGAAAATCCCGCCGCCTGTGAAATCAGGTCGGTGATTCGGTTCTGAATGCGAGGAAAGTGAAACCAAGTGAAATTTATCGGCAAATTTGCGATGTTTACGGACCAAATGCGATGAGTGATTCGATGGTGAGAAGATGGGTCCGACAGTTCAATGGCGGGCGTAGTGATGTGCACGATGAAGAACGAAGTGGGCGTTCACCTTTGTTTACAGAAGAACTGGTTCACGCGATTGATGACAAGATCCAGGACATCTCAAGTCTTTGCTTGGCGGTCATCACTTCACCAATGACGATGAGCTGAAAGAAACTGTTTCCAACTGGTTGAAGACACAGGCGGCAGATTTCTATGAAGAAGGTATACAAATCCTGGTGCCACGCTATGACAAATGCCTGCAAAATTTCGGCAGTTATGTGGAAAAGTAGTTTAAGAGTTGTAGAATTTTGTGCAATAAAATTTTCTTCGGGATCTGTGTACAATTTCATTTTATTACCAAACGGAACTTACTTTCTGGGCGCGCCTCGATTATTGAGAGTGTGATTAAACGAGAACAAATGTATTTCACTTCCGTGTATAATTTATACCACAGATTCTGCTCATCTGCAAACACGCATACCTCAAGTGGCAGCATTGTATAGCAGACAGATTAAATTCCCTCTCTTACGTCCCTCCTCAGCGTGGCGTATTAGTTCTCTTTCTCGCCGCATATCACGCTCCACTGCGGTCGTAGCTTAATTTACCACCTACAGCGTATATCGAGTTCTATCGATAATTGCAGAGATGATCCACGACACCTGATATCAGTAAAACATGAAATAAAAGAAACGTGGCTTAAACAAATAACCAAAATCCTGAAGGCTCAGGTGAACGTGAGCAGGCGGAAAACTGACTGCATGAAAATTTATCGGGAGAAGGCGTTAAGTTACCTGTCTCTCATGTTTCCATCCTCTGCTTACAAGAAGCAACCTTACTTTCGTCCCTCTACTGTAAATGCACACTAATATCACTTTGTAATCTCTGAAGTGTCATTTCGCCACTTAGTATTACAAAGAATCGACAGATGTCTACCATAAGAGGCGACAGTGGCCTTTGTTAGTAACTGTCGCCTGTCAGCTTGCTCATATTCGTCAGCACTGCAATTTCATTACGGTAATTTGGGTTTTCAAAGGCCGACGTGCAGTTACTGAAACCTAGGGAGGACCAGGCTACAATGGGCAATTGTCCCACACTAGTTTTATGAAGAACTGTTGGAAGTAGGAGTACGCTTGCCAGTATTCTATCTCCGTTACCTACAGCGGATTAATTCCTGTGGTCGCCTTCCGTGATTGTTGACAGGTTTTATTCGCGTGAAAGAAATTGTTAGTTTGAACGTTTTGGATCTAATTTTCAAGCCTGTATTTTATTTAAATATGTATCTCTATAGGCTGTCAGTGGATTTTAGTACTCGTATTAACGTAATATGTAGATATTTAGCTTCAATTTTACGTCTCTGATTGTTTAGCATAATCTTAGGCTTTAAATTGACATTCTTAGCCATATTTTTCAACTGGGCAATGGCGCCATGGTGGAGTATTTACTACTACTCCTTCACCGTGTAGGTTTATCCTTCATTTTCGAATGTATGACGTCATTACCCCGAAACCCAGGGTGCTGGCGCCGATGCGTATATTTTCACAATATATTTTTGACAATAAAAAAAAGATACATTATTGAAATAATTATAATAAAGTAGTATTAGCTGGCGAATCTGTAGTAATATTCTGCAGGAAAAAGACACAATTTTTATAAGGTAAAAAACTGGTTTTCCTTAACACCTGATCTCCCCTATATGTTATTGAAGTAGATTGTAAGTTTAGGGACTGATGACCCCGTAGTTACGTCCCATAGACTATACAAACATTTGATCATTTATATGTTATTTGTCCGAAGGCTTTCGATTTTTTACGATTGCCGACAACTGAATATTTGAGCCAGATGTGGTAGTGCGGAAAGTATTTCCAATTTACTCACCTCCACAGCGATTACTTTTGCTCTAAAATTGTGATAATTCTGTATGTAATGTTAAAATAATTTACGGGAATATAGTTGGGCAACGGCTCCGACAACAGCCAGTATTTCGGCAGGTGAACGCACGTCATTTTCAAAGTATACCGGAAAA